>JAPDOI010000211.1:0-600000 GCA_029168955.1 Aplectana chamaeleonis
GGGCCTGAACAATCCCCATCTCGCACCGCTGTCTCCACCCCAACGAACATATGTTCATGCGGAGGAACACTTATATGTGAATCCGTTCAGAGCAACTCTTCACAAATATGCATATTGAGTAGCTTCGCTTTCTGCTTCAAAGAGTGGTTTTAAAAATGTCTATCACCGTTGGAATGGCCGCTTTGTTCAAGAACAATTCCCATAAAAGAATCAGTCTAAGTCTATCCTACCGCAATTTTTTCCATCATGACAGTGTTGCCCTCCTTGGTTTCCATTAAATTGTGTATCGAAAAGCGAGAATTCTCTAGGTTTTCGTATTCAAAAGATGGGGAAAACGTGGTACAGGTTTGCTTCTTGGTTCACCTCAGAGTTTCTGTCTTCTTTTTATCTAAGTCGTTCCTTTTCCCAAGTATGTATACTGAAACATTGTTTAAAGGCATCGTACGCGCAGAAAACCGTATATTATTTTTTCATGTTTTTGTGTAGCTTGGCCTCTCTAGTAAACGAAAATGTCGAAGGGGCCCACGAAAAACCTTCATTTGTAAAGAAAAGTCAATCGGAACATATTGTAAATACGAATTTGAATTTCGCGCCAAAATCTTTTTTGAAGTTTGTCTGCTTCTGGAGGCCTCGTCACTGTCATTTTCATAGTTTTTCTGCATTTGGGGTTCGTGCCGTGACTATTTTTCCTGTTGTCTTACGGTCGCACCCACATTCTAGGAAAAAGTGCCAGATGACTGGTGAGAATTGGTGGCGGATCTTCATCTTTGATGCCTTCCAACCTCATTGCTCAACGTTTTTGACGCGCCAAAGTTTACCAGTGTGGTCTACCGGGCTCAATCAAGAAATTGAGCCTGAAAAATCGAAATTGATTTCCAGCGCGAACGATGCCTTTAGGTACTGCTCAAAATAATGTTATTTAGGATCCTGTCCTCAAACCTCTTTTGATTTTTAAACACTTTGTCAGTGAAAAGCTGGCTGAGGTGTTCCACCCCCAACGAGGTTTGGGCTATGCATGGGCTTTATACTCACTTTCAGTTACGAATTACCAAACAAGAATCACGAGGAAATCGAATATTTCCGGTTTCCGATTTTCGAAATTACTAAGCACAGTTACGCACGGCCCTGTGCTGACTGTAGATATTCAGGCCTACTACTCGTACACAGGCTATAAAACGGGGTAATTCACATGGTTCCTACGCGTGCTTGTGCGAAGCGGAAGTTAGAGACAGTGAGAGAGCGGAGGGTTAACGAAGGCCCTCCATCGCTGCCATAATGGCAGCGATGGAGCGACGGTGAGCGACCATTGAGAATCGCTCTTCAAGCAGCGATGCAGTAAAATATAGGATTCCGTCGCCGCGACCCAGCGATGTAGGACGTTTTCCACGAAGCGATCACAATTGGAGCGGCTTTCCATTACGCGCGATGAAAAAGCAACAGTTGTCCCTCGCATGGCCGCAGCGACCACCTGCAGTCAAAACTAGGCTTAACGCTCTGCAGCTGTGGTGATAATCGGAATCAAGAGCTCGTTAGAGCTCCCCAGAGTTGACATACAGTTGACCGCAATGTTAAAAGGACATGGTGTGGTTGCGGACTCGCCCTAAAACTACGGTAGAACCTGGCACTTTGCCAGATTTCGTCATCGATCGCCGCCAACCGTCGTCTCTCTGCTCACGAGAATCTCAGCTGTGGCGCCGATAGATTACGAAATCTGGCAAAGTGCCAGATTATACCGTAGTTTTAGTGCGATACGCAACCGCACCATGTCCTTTTGACATTGCGGTCAACTGTACCTATGCTCTGAGAGAATACCCCGCGATCGTTCACGGTTAGAATCCGCTCGGTTTCTGGTAGGGGCCGAGAGGATACTAGCATGGGGCTATCGCGGAGATTCTGCCAGTCTCAAACCGAGAACGTGCCGCGTTCGTTCATCGATGCTCCAGCCATGCTCCATCGCGAAACCACAAGGAATCAAGCCCGGGGCCAACGCGGAACGATCGCGAGATTCTACCAGTTCCAACCTAACGGTGAATGGCGTCAACACATCCACGTATTTGGGGAGATAAATCGCGGATCAGCAATGAACTGAGGCCGGAACTTACACGGGACAATCGCGAGATTCGGCCATCCTCCACCCCTGATCGTACCGCATCCATGCCCTCTCGGTGCTTCACCGAGCGAGTGTTGCAGATCAACACGAAGCTACATATAAGGTATTGCCCGTGCCGTATTCCGCGCTGCTTTACAAATCTGCACAGCATGAGAGCGCGGAACCGCGGGGAAACGATCACGGTACCATCGCGGATCGCGAGATCATCACGGTACTAGCGCGGTAAGCTTGGTAACGATCGCGGTACCATCACGGTACAAGCAAGAAAATGTCAACGGAATGGTCGATTGGGTAACTATCGCGGAACGGACGCGGATAGCGGGACGAGGGGGAGACGAACACGGTACCATTGCGGATCGCGGAAGCACCACGGTACTAGCAAGAAGGATTCTCTCAGAGTGGAGTCTATGGGTGGCCCATATAGTTATGATCGCCCCTAAAACCTTAATTCCTCTTCCGCGCTCTACGTACTCAAATGTCCCTGTTACGACGTTTAAAAAAAGCCAGGTTCCAAATTTAAAGAAAAAGCTCCTGGTTTCAAACATGTCTCAAATTCATCAGTGGACTGCCTTAAGCAGAATTATGACAGTGTCATTTGTGCTTTTCTTTATACTAAAACTGCGAAGAAAAGACCTTGAGTTGTTGATGATTACTATAAGTAAGGCATAATTCTAGAAAATCTACTCACAGAAGCTTTTCTCGATCTCGTTGTCCTAAATCATGTAAGAAGCACTCCCATGCCTTACGTTTGTCTCCTGTTAGATTTTTTCCGGGCCCTCCCAAGTAGTAAGCCACATACCCCTGAAAAGACTGCGTTTCGAATAGCCCAGAATATTCCATGAACCGATGAACAGGATGTTTGGACAGATATTACAAGTCAGTGAACGTATGCGGTTTTCTATGAAGAATTGTCAGAGAAGTACAGTTCACCTCCGCAATGCCGGTCAGTCCGCAAAGTGCAGGCTGATTGCGAAAGCGTGCTGCGGCGTGTTGCGAGTACTCTCAGACAGGGATGTGGGATCACCCGGGCAGTTTTCGCCTATGGTGCCCGGGTGATCCCACATCCCTGTCTGAGGATACTCGCCACCGCGTCACAGGACGCTTTCGCAATCAGCGTGCACTTTGCGGACTGAACGGCATTGCGGAGATGCATTGTACCCTCTATAAAACTTCGAAATTCACATCACTCGAGGCGCGAGCGGCGCGCGCGTCGCCTCGGTCTCCGTCTGCCCTACGCTCTCTCACTCTCTCTAACCTCCGCTCCACACCAGCTTGCGTACGAACCAAGTGAATTTCGCCGTTTTATAGCCTGTAGGTCCTTGTGCATATGGCTCAAAGTCAGCATACACGCTTACAAACATGGTTGAGACAAAGCTCGCATGGCCCCTACCATGCCAACGACTTTGAAGTGCTGAAAGCTATCCGGCATGACAGCATTTGAGCATGCCGTCTTCGGGCATGTATTTTCCCACCCCAAGAAGGGACAGGATCAAAATGGATTTTGAGAAAACAAGCAATAATATACTTTTCTACCACCATCAGATTGGAGGAATTGATGAAATACCATATTTTCTTGTTCGGAAGTACATGTACTTTTATTTTTCGACCCACTTTCTTAGGTGAACTTCAAATAGAGGGTTTCTTTGATTTTTCAGTCTTGTTTTTTTCTAGTTCTCATGGTGGAAGTTTTAGTGACAAAGATCGGATTCTGACATCGGTATCAAAACTAAATACCTATGTCATAATCCGATCCACCGAGCTGTTACTCCCATTTCACCCAGTTGACAGTGCTTTCAATCGAGATCATCGCTTGTTTTCTTAAATTCAGTTTTCCCTCTGTTACTCAAATATTCGAATGGGTGCGAAACAACAGGCCAACGCGAGAGGAATTCTCCAAGTACTGTCACACTGCGTGAAGCTTGTTTTCGATGTATTCGAATACCAAAAGATATTTTCAAACTGCGGCGTCTTAAAGCCCCTTCCCTAGCTGGACTTGAAGTCAAAGCGACCAACGATACTGTTGTGATCTCAAACCGTTCGGTGCCGCGACTTCATATCGCTTCGTTCAGCGTTTTGAAATCGCTTGGGCGGACGTAAGTTCTGGTTAGAAAGATGGAGAACTACGGACGGCGTAGCGGGAATAGAAAAAACAGTTTTCTCCACAATGGCTTGTTTGTCGTGAGACAGATACTCAAAAATTATTAGGAACAGTCGGTTGACGGTGATCTTTTTCCAATTTTTCGATAATTTCCATTGTTTTTAGAAAACGTTTCGTGGACCTTTCGTTAGTGGTAATGATGCCATTGAAATGTGTATTGATGTAGTCCGCATCAAGGAGATTTCTCTGGAACTGACTGGAACGCAACACTAATTTACGCGAAGAATTCCAGAAATGATTACGTGTTACGTTAGTGTTACGTGGTTCACAGGTTTCTCAGAAAGCAAATAATTGGAATGGATTTTTTTCACTCAGCATTTCCCTATTGCATATCGTGTGATCCTTTCGTGGTTGCTTAATATTATTGTAATTTCCTTTTCTTTTTTTTTCTCACGACGTCTTATATGTCGTAATAAATCTAATCTAATCTAAATGATAAAAAGAATACGAGACCTATGAAGGTGGAACAAGCAATGAAAATTCGCTCCAAAAGCGTGTGAGGTCTACAGTTTGGTGCCGAATACCTTATGTCTTGATGAAACATTACGGCCTTGTCGCTTCGACTAGGCTAATCGCTTTCAGAGACAGAGGCGACGCGACTAGTCGAAGCGACCTAACAAAACCAAGGAGGTCACTTCGACCATCTATAAAATACCTAAACCGCTCGGCGATCGCGACCAAAACTGCCAACTGTTCCAACCAGCCAATAATCACTTCAAGATCTGTTGCAGCGATGGGTTTTTGTAACTGTTGGCAGTGCAGCGACTGGTCGAAGTGACCCTCTACGACTGGGGCTCAAAACACACGATTTCTGTCTAATATTGTTTTTATGCATAATTTCTTTCCGAGCGAATCTTGCTTTGTTCCCTTGCGGGCGTGTGCGAGTAGAGACAGCGTGAATCTATATGACGTAGCAGCACGTATGCAATGGAGTTCCGTATTTCCTCTACTAGCAGTACACCTCTACTTGACGTAAGCCTCTATTAGAAATACATCAAAAAGAGAGGGATGGGAATTAGAATTGCGCCCTTTATCTGAAATACACCTCTAATACTCAGAGGATCGCGGCGTTGTTGTGGAGCGCAATAGGCTTTCACCTCGACGATGATAGCGAGGGCAGCACGTGCTGCACTCGTCCTCCGTTTGTCGCCTCAGCTGCCTGCTCTTTTCTTGTGGCCATCGTACTTTGTTGACATTGCTCAAAGTGGTCCATTTAGACAGCTACGCGCATATTTACAATCAGAATGGGATTTTCTTTGTTTTTAGCATGCACATATAGACATCTGATTAGCTATATGTCATTTCACCGATTCTCCTTTTCCTCAAGCAAGGTGTATGGGACTGAAGCAATCGTTCGATCCTCATCTGAGATGTGAAAGGGCACGGTTGGCTCTTGCCTCTGCGAGAATAGCAAGGGCAGCACGAGGGGACGAGCTGCTGCTCGTTCGAGGAGGACGTGCTGCCCTTCTCCTTCATTCTTCGCCTCAGCTGCTGCTCTGTGTTGTGGCCAGAACAGTGTGTTAACACGTCAAAGTGGTCCCTAGGGTAACTATTACCACAATCATAAAGAGCATGAAGAGTTCTACCATGCTGAGGTTGCAGATGTCCTACTCCCTACACAGGTAAAAGCAGTTATGCTGAATACGTCGAAAACTTGCCCTGGGTAGATCGAGAAGGCAGAAGTTGTTTTAAATTTAGGGAGAAGTTGCCGAGTATTGCCAAAAAGATCGTGTTTTTGTCGAGAACTGCTGCAGAATTCAGGACACTTTCTCACCAGCAAGAGAATTAATTCTAGTTTTGTCGAGAATTCTGGGAAAATTCTGTACGGCTGTTCTAGAACTTTTACTTCCTTGTATTCGGCCGGATTCTCGACTAACTCTCTGTCAAGTTTTCAATCTTGGGAAATATCGACTGTTTTTCATGTCATTAAGAAGCCTGCGCTCCAAAAGTAAAATATGTGCAGGACTCAGGCAGGGCTGAGCAATACGTTGAACGCTGAGCTAGTACTTGGGAGAAGGACTGAAAAGGACTCGAACAGGAGTGTGCAAGACCGAATTGCAACTGGATGAGACGTTGCTTTCAAAGTGTAGGACAACGTGTAGAATGGGCACGGCTCTGCACATTGTGTACAGGACATCGGGAACGGGCCTGCATCGCAGGATAAAAAAAGAAAAAAGAAGGAGAATGAGAGAATCCGTCAAATAGAGAGAGCAGGACTTTGGTAGTAAGTTGGGCAGGGCTTGAGTAAGACGTTTTCGGAGCAAGCAATGCTCTGATACTGCTGTGTTGTAGGACATCGTGCAGAACGGGCAAGACTATACGAGAAGTGTGGAAGATGTCGTCGGTAGTGGTCTTTGTTTCAATTTGTGAAGCCATTATTCACTGGATATTGCATCCCGAACTTCTCTGTGATGCTGCAAAATCTGTCTCCTCGCGATCATTGGTGATTCGTACCCGGCGCGTCTACCACCTGTGGCCAAGACTTTCGCGTTTCCGTCTTACACCATACATGCGTGCCAAGGCAGAGCTAATTTAAAAGCAAACCGTGGGGTGTAAGAGGCGCTTCATCTCACTGAATGCTCACTTGGCATTTCGAGGCCGGTTCTGAATGGTGACTTCAAGTCACTTTCGAAACTATGAAGCCTTTTTTTTGATAGCTGAGGGGATGGGCTCCACAGCTGGGGGGGGGAGGGTGATACCGCACCCGGAGACCGTGTGGAGGATCATTTGTTGGATGCTGATGGCAGCTGGGATGATCTCCCCGAAGCGAACGTACCTTCTCAGAATAAACAGCAGCAGCAGCGGCCACTATGAGTGGCAGCAGTTGGGGAGAGAAGAGCAGCAGTTGGGGCCACAATGAGGAGCAGCAGTTGGGGAGACGACTGGAGCAGTTGGGGCGCCACTAGCAACACGTAAGGATACAGAGCAGCAATCGGGGCATTGAGCGGAGCAAGAGGACACAACGTGTTTTTCTGGGCAGCAGTTGGGGAAACGAAAGGGGCTTGCACCTCGACGAGTAATTGCGTTAGTGATTTCCTCGTGCTGCTCTACTAAGCCGCGAGTATCTGAGTAGCAGTACATTCGAAAATTAGATTAGGAATAAAAATTTAGATTCCAACTTAGTGTTATGACTCAGAAAAGGACAATATTAGCTAGTCAGACTTCAGACTTAAAGGCAGGGTTCACGTTTGCTAATAATAGACAAAATACGGTCACTGCTATGCTTGAACTGCATGAATAAGGAGGTCAACGCGGAATAGTTCGTCGGATCGGTGCTTTCCGCGTGCCGCATACTTAGATACGCATAAATGCAGGCTGCTCAGATATAGAGGAACGGTATACAGCTTCAGGGATTCTAAAGCCCCTTTCATAGTTTGCCGGCCGACGTCGGACGACTCGTTATCAAATTTGATAAGTTAAGATAGATAAGATGGGTAGGGTAGGGTAGATAGATATTACACATTCGATAACGAGTCGTCCACGTCGGTCGGGCAAGTGTGAAAGAGGCTTAACGGCTTATTCTTGTTTGAACACGATGACAAGTCTCAATACTGTGATAAGCACCACAGCGATATGGTGGTTATCAACACGTGATCACGTTGTGACGTGTTTATCACGTGCACAGCAGGTATAAAAGCTCCTCTTCTCACTCGAATCCTCATTCGACGTTCTGATGCCGGCCCTGCAAGGTGAATTCGAGTTACTTTCCGGAGGCCAGCATACTGTTGGCCGCTGGGGGATAAGGAAATCCTCACGGCTAGGGGGAAGGGCGGTTTTTGCTGCGATCCGCGGGGATGGTGATTCCTCATCGCAGACCGCGGCGAAGATTACGTCCTTGTCGCAGACCCAGGCGGGGACCTTCTCTACCGTGGGGGGCGAGCCCGGGGCGACATGCTTGCGGTGAGTATTAAAATGAATAACCCGTGAAGTCAATGATGTCATCATACGGCTGCTCGTTGGAGGTCTCCAGCTAGGCATTTAGGTAGTGTCGCGACCGTGATTGTGACGTCATCGCGATCGTCGCGATGCTGTACTCCCGCTGCCCTTTATCTTATGACTCCGCGTAAGTCTGTCTTTGGAGTCTAACGCGGAGTCAGGGTCAAGCGGAGCGTTGAGTAATTTTTCGAAATCGTTGCGACCCCCGTCACTTTTTTTCCAATATCCAAAATTTTTGCGGTCCCCCCTCTCTGAGGAGCCATTTTCGCGATCCCCGTCCCCGAGTCCGGCCAGTTTATACTTGATTACTAAAAAGGTCAGACGCCGAAAAATTGTTCAGTAGTTGAGCCCAAGCGCCTAAAACCGAATGCTACGATCCTTCTCTTGAGGACCAAAAGTAAACGAGAATTTATGGGATACCTACGAGATTCTCATTTTGGGACCGAAATTTTTGCGATCCCCACTAACATTCTCTTTCGGACCCAAATCTTTTCGACCCCCCGTTGCGGAATTCTGCAACCTCGCTTGACCCTGCGCGGAGTGTCTCCCAATTCGCCTGGTTGGTGGCCATCGTGTGTCGGGAACCCCGCTCCTCCCCCGTTTCTCCCGCCTTCTCAGGGGGGTTGATACACGATGGCCACCACCCGAATTGCCTGAGAGGCGCTACTCACTTCCCAAGACTGAGCACGCTTCAAACAAGGCGCTTCCCACTTTCGCTACTCGTTCGCGCAGTACTTTTCCTGTTGAGAGCTATGCGTTCCCCACGAAGCGCGCCCGCCCCCAACGATGCGCAGCCCCGATCTCAGTGGCGCGGCCCACGTTTCCGAAGTTACGCCATTCACCTTCAAAGACTGCCCACATTCTGAGAGAAACACTACTTCACAAAAAGCGCACACGCATTCGACGAAGCATTGCTTATTTTCCACGATGCTGCACTCGCTGCTCGTTGATCGCTTCTCACTTCTTATAAGTTGGTGCATGCTTCCTGTGAAGCTCTACCGTCATGACACGGCACACAATATCATGAGGCACTACACACTTGACGGGGCGATGAATTTCAATTTCAGCGACGCGGAATGAGTAAAAACTTGCCGATTTCTTCAATGAAAATACTATGATTAGGACACTTTTTGATCATACAAATTCGACATGATTCAACTTCGACGCAAACAGAATTATTGCTGCTTGGGCAATATCCATACTCCTCAACGCCAGCGCGTGATGCGCAGGCGTGGCGTTGGAATATGAATGGCATGGCGTGACGACAGGCCCACGTAGCACGCATCTGAAGCCTGCTCCGCAGTAGCTCATTAATATTATACACCACCAATTTCAATGCGTTTCATAATACTTGATCCCAGTATTATCCTTTGCTACCACGGTGGTGAACTCGTGCACAGAAATCGCGTGTTTGGAAAAGTTAAGGTTCACTTTTTTCCGCTCCGCCATGGCGTCCCCGCTGGCGTTTTTATAGTCTCCGCAAGCGCGTGACGCGCGTGACGCGCTGGCGATGACGAGTATAAATCAATAATACAACGACTCGTCGGAACATTGTTATCTACTGCAAGGTGCTCACCCACGCCGCTTCGTGGCGTACTTGTAAGCGTTTGATTTCACGTTATAGAACTATAGCATGCCTCCGTTCACCTGTGCGTATTGTTTATGATTTCTAGCATCTTTCCTATTTTTATTCACTTTGCCCTATTTTCTTCAAATTTCGTACGGCTCTAATTGAACGCAGTCAAAATCTCTTCGGTAATTTCGCGTGATGTGTTGTGCTGGAAGTCTCACTACACTTCCAAGATATAACAGTTCCGTCACCCAACATAGGAAAAATAAGAAGGAGTGATGGTGTAGGAAAGTTTCCGAAGTCATCAAAAGTCTCTAGGGTAAGCGTGAATTTGGATGAACCGCGTTTCCCTGAACCATCTGTTGTTGAGCAGCGCCCTCTTGACTGAAGCGGTTCACTCTATGATTGAAAAGTACACGTTAAGCGAGTAATGTTGGCAACGATGCTCCATAGTTTGTAGATGCGCCTTAATCAGTCCAATGAAAGGTAGAAAAGACATGAAAATCGGTTGAAAGCACGAAATGCTGGACCGGAAATATTGCCAGGGCGGTATGATATCATGGCATTAGCCATTGATTCGACGTGATCAACGGTTGGGTTGGTCATATCAAGCATCAGCTGACAGCTCGAGGTTTCCCTTCCTTGGGGGACGCTGAAAGTGCGCGACGCGCCGTGAAAGAGTGTGGGACCCAACTAAGAGACACAACCGCACTTCCACTTGGGTCCCCCTCACTTTCCATGGCGCGTTGCGCACTTCCACTTGGGTCCCACTCACTTTCCACGGCGCGTTGCGCACTTCCAGTTGGGTCCCGCACACTTTCCACGGTGCGTCGCGCTCTTCCAGTTGGGTCGCGCACACTTTACATGGAGCGTGTCGCACTTCCATACGGGTCCCGCACACTTTACACTGCGCGTGGTGCATTGACAGTCGGGTCCTGCACACTTCCTACGGCGCGTGGCGGACTTCCATTTGGGTCGCGCACACTTTACACGGCGCGTGGCGCACGCCCAGTTGGGTCCCACACACTTTCCATGGCGCTTGGAGCCCTTCCAGTTGGGCCGCGCACACTTTACACGGCGCGTGACGCACTTCCAGTCGGGTCGCGCACACTTCCCACGGCGCTTTAAGCACTTCCAGACGGGTCCCGCACACTTTACACGACGCGTGGCACACTTCCAGTTGGGTCTCGCACACTTTCCACGGCGCGTGGCGCACTTCCAGTTGGGTCGCGCACACTTCACACGGCGCGTGACGTACGCCCAGTTGGGTTCGCACTCTTTCCACGGTGCTTGGCGCCCTTCCAGTTGGGTCGCGCACACTTTACACGACGCGTGGCACACTTCCAGTTGGGTCTCGCACACTTTCCACGGCGCGTGGCGCACTTCCAGTTGAGTTGCGCACACTTCAAACGGCGCGTGACGCACGTCCAGTCGGGTCCCGCACACTTTCCAGGGCTTTCCTAGCTGGACTCCACACATTCTCCGGTCAACGGTCAACGGTCAACTCTTAGCCGTTTGTTATTATGTATGATGTATGATTGCTGCTGAGTTCGTCTAGACACTGAACTGACCAGACTTGTTAACGATTTCGCGCTTGAACAAGAATGAGCCGTTTGGCTCCCCGAAGCTCTGTACCGAACGTCTTCAGATACATGTACAGTTCACTTCCGCACTGCCGTTCAGTCCGCAAAGTGCGCGCTGTAAGCGAAAGCGTGCTGCGGCGCGGTTGCGAGCATCCTCAGCCAGAGATGTGGGATCACCCGAGTGGTTTTTGCCCTTGGTTCCCGGGTGATCCCACCTCCCGGGTGATCCCACATCCCTGTCTGAGGATACTCGCAACCGCGCAGCAGCACCATTTAGCGATCAGCGTGCACTTTGCGGACTGAACGGCAGTGCGGGGGTGAACAGTATGTTCATTGACTAACGATTTTGCGTTGTTTATATCCCTCCCCGACTAGGCATGCTACGTTATTTCTCATCCGAAGGGAGACCCAAGGATGGGACGGGAGAAGATCATTTACTGCATGAAGTACAAGGATAGGCAGTACTCCGAAATTATTGAATCTCCTGAAAACTAAGATAACTCTAATAAGCTATCAAATAAGTTTCTGTTGCCGGAGTAGATGCCCTGCAACGAAGTTTCAGAAACAACGGATGTGCAGAGAATTGCGCTGACAGATGGTAGGGAGCATTACCATTATCAGTCGTAAACTACGCTCATTGAAAGCGGTGCGATTTTATCGTCGATCACTGCTCGAGAGATCGCCGCGTCGAACACATGGGGCACGCACGCAAGCGAGGAGGTAGTGAAAGGATGATTACCTTCTCGCTTGCGTGCGTGCCACATGTGTTCGACGCGGCGCTCTCTCGACCAGTGATCCACCAGAAATTCCGTTGCGAGAGACTTCACAATATTTCGCTTACCTTGAAAAAATAGTCCTTGTTGCAGTCGTCAGTGTCACAAAAGCACCAGAAAAAGTTTTCTTCAAGATCGATAAGTACACAAAATGGGTACTGAACACAGTTCTAGTAAGATTCCAAGAAGGTAGCGCTACATGAAATGAAAGAGAAAAGGAGATTTCTCTTAATAAGAGTTTGGCGTTCGAGGAAAAGCGAAGACCTATTAGATGATTCTGAAAGCCAGAATACTTTAAAGATACGCATACAGGGTCATATGGCTTGTTTCGCATTAATAAGGAGGTAAGACAAATTTCAATTATTTTCTATTATTTTTTCCAAGCTTTGGCTCACAAATATTACTGATTTTTGGCTTATTGGTAAGAAATGGAGCGCTGAGAGCGTTGTCGTGCTGAATGATAGGTTTTTCGCATACATGTTGGGCCCTGTAGCTCTTGATTTCACTGCATTCACTGTTGGGATTTAGGGTCATCGCAGCCGAAATGGTGGATAGAGGGCGTCCACGAATATGTGGTTGTTCTTGTCCCCCAACAGTTTACTTGGCTAGGAAGTGTGCAGAGGTCGATGCTGTGTGGGTTCTCTTCCGCCTCCCAGGTTATCTACTAATATTTTCCCCTTTATCTACTAACATTTTCCCGAAAAATTCTCTAGCGGCGACCGGTGCGCGGATATCCTCTTGGGATCATGGCGTCACATCTACAGCTGCCACAGTGGTCGTTTTCTGCTAAGGCGTTACCATTTTATCCGGAATTTCTCTGGTAATCTCTTATTAACTCCAGTCTCGAAGGTAGTTCACGATGAACACGGTCTCAAAGTTCCTCCGAAGACTGAATGTTCAGTGTGATCCTGATCTCGATTTCGGATTGTCGAATATTATATGAATATTTGAATAGGATTCAAATATAAAAAAAACTTGGCCAACTTTCCGAATGTATTCAGTGATTCGAACATTTTCGAAAGGCTTTATTCGAATGTGTTTATTCATTTGCGAAATTTGTAATAAAAAACTATCAAGAATTTTCCACTCATTCAAAAACTACGGCTAAGTGCTCGTGTATAACTCCCGCTGCTGCTTTTTTGGCTGTTTGGCTCCTCCCCTTGCTACCGCTCCATGGGCGTATCATTTCAACGAATTTCTTGAGATACAGAGCCTACCCGGGAATGCTGATTCCGTTGAGGGTTCAAGAAGTAGTAGAGCGTCATTGCAGTCAATGGGTTAGCAGCACCAGTGAGGCAAAAGGCATGAATAGGACACAATTTGTTACTAAGTTTCGGAATTCTATTCAACACATCAGGGTCCTACACCACTAAATCCATCTTCGTTCTCCTTACAGGGTTCATTATACATGCTTGTTGAAATTTTTTTTGAGCATTTTGTGAGAGAGAAAAAATTAAAATTCTCCGCACTCCTCTCCTATGCACATGAGTACACCAGCCTTTGGTAATTTTCTATTAGGGTGAGTCATAAGTTCTTGGAATTTTTCAAAAACTCATATTAATTCGCGCGCGAATAGATCAAATGCCACTCGTGCGCGGTTGTTTGCTAGGTAGATCAAACGTCGTTAATCAATACCTGCCAGCCCTCGAAACGCCATTCGTGGCTCAGTAAAATGTCGGAAAAGAGCACGCTCGCGCACTGATTCTTCCCTACTTTAAAAGAGGTTTCACAGCTGCTCAAACTGTTAAGGAAACAAGGGCCAACGAAGGAAGGTATCGAATTGCTGCCAGTACTGTGTACAACTAGTATCAAAAGTTTCGTTCCGGCAGCTGCTCTCTGAAGGACAAGCCGAGATGTGGAAGGCCACGAATTCGCGACCCCACGTTGGCGGCGAATGAGCTGGAGAAAAACCCGCACCTTCACAGCAGAGGTCTCGCCCAGCTTACAGGGAGTTCGCAGTCGACCGCAGTTCGCCATTCCAAATGAAATGTACTTTTCTAGAACTATTCTCGGACGGAACGTCCGAATATGTCCATCGCAGCTGCCTAGACCCACTCTGAATTCAGGGACGATGTTCAAAGTGGACTCAGATCTGCATTGCATTGCTCTCCCGACAAGAGGGTTACCATCTCACCACCGTAACCCGGTCTACGTTTCTTAATTTGCGAACACAAAACTGTGTATCCTCATCAACAATCACTCGAAAACGGGTATGATCTCGCAAGCCCAATTCAATTTCTGACTTTTGATGTTTTTGCATAATACATTCCTCTTTACCGGTGTTTTCTTAACCTCGAAAAAGTCATACCTCTCTTTCAGTTTTCAATTGACAAAACCAACTAGCGTGTCCTGCCTCCCGCTCTTGCTCGCATTTCACAACAGGCTTTTTATAAGTTGCTCCGTAAATACAACATTCACGAGTGTTTTTATCGAACGGCTGAAAATGTTCGCAAACTCATCAGTAGGTGATCACTAGCTTGAAGCTCTTTAAATCGTCTACCACGTTTTGTACACGTTCCTGTGGTTAAAATCCAATGCGTTGCAAAGCTATACGACGTACCCCTATCTTCGTGATTCCGAACAACGATGGATTCAGGCGGACAACTTTTGATTGCCAATTGATGCAGCACCTTCTAAAAGCCCTGGGTACGATTTCTCAGGAAACCTATTCAGCTGTCAGGATACTGACTCCGAAAATTGTCCGAAATGTTCGATGCAAGATTATGAGACATCGCTGTCGTCCTCGTAAAAAAATTCAATTCTACATTCTCTGTATCACCTTGTTTATGGTATGAACTAGCAGGAACATGAAGTTAATGGTTTGCAAAAATGTCTTGGCTCAACACCACGTCGAATCAGTCTGGATTATTTCAGAACAAGTTTTTGAAAACGTCGCCCTCAATCTGCGCACATTCTCTTAGAACGGTTAGTTTAGGCGGAGTCACGATTTCGTGTTGCCCGCTGTGAGCGTAGTCACACAACGCCTTAGGATATACCACAAGCTTTCCATCGATTTAAGATAATGAGAACAGGCTTGCAATTACTCCGTTCCCATTTCAGTCAGGAATGGCTTATATTCAAACCGATCCAATGAGTACACCGAGCGTTAGAGAAATATTCACAAAGACACGCACTTATCCTCGAGTGGGAGCTTTGGAGGTGAAAGCTTCATGTGTTGGGACTGATTCAGGTGATATTGCACGCTGGACCACGTGTTTCTACCATGCAAAATTAACCCTACAAGCCACCAGGAAAAGCTAAACGACTATCTATCGACGTTTCTGGAGATAGCTCGACTTTCGTTTTCGTCAGCAGGATGGGCCTGGTCTCAGGTGAATCGTGACAGTTTGTTCAAACTGCCGGCCTGTTTTCCTTACTTCAAACCGATGTTAAACCTGTGGAACATTCATGGGCGTTGTTTCTACGCTTATAGCAGACAAAACGAGCCCATGGTTCAGCCTAAGCTAACCGTTACGAGTTATTGGGTGCGAATTGAAAGCAGCGTCTGCAACATGCCAAACAGACATTTCGACGTGGTGCTGGGCCAAAACAATTCAGTGTACTATTGACTCTGTGCATGTGAGTTCTCAGCATGGAAATATTGATGCATGAATGTAGATTTCATCATTAAAAAAAACCGAAAATAAACATCCAAAAATCGTGTAAGACTTAACTAGGACATCGTCCTGACAGGTCTACGGCTGTTATACAAATAGTCTATGACGGTATACCTGTGTCTTCCCGTTATGTGGGTGAAGGGATGATTGCTTCGGTGAAGATTTACCGAGCACTTGGGTGAGAGTGGCGCTGGGCTACGGTGGTGCAGTGCGATAAGGCGGTCCCCCGGTAAGGGAATATGCTGGTTCAATCTCGCCCGGAGCCAAGCGTTTTGCAATCAACTCAACACCTTGTGTAAACATACCATAACGTGCACTGCGACGTTCGACAGCAGTTACGGCAAAAGACATGCAAAAGAAATTGAAATTGTGTAGATGGAGTGTAGAATTGAAATTTTCACGAAAACGTCAGCTATGTCGTATAATTCTGCAACGGTTATTTCCAACGATTTTCGAGGCCAGTTTTTTGACAGCTGATCCAGTTTTCTAAAAACTCGTGCCGCGGCGCTCCGGACAGGGTCAGGCACAGCGGTGGTCCGGATCGTCCTGAACAACGAGCCCCCTGAGAGGGACATTTTTTGCCTCCTCAAACGAAGCTTTGGGAAGAGTGAAAAAATTGGTAGACGATACTGACTCGTTTCACTTTGAAGTTTTTTTTTTCAATTTTTGGGGCCTCACCATTCCAAAGGGGATCAATAGCGTTCCATGCGCTACCGATATTGAAGAATTTCGGCCAGATGGGAAGCTGAAAAGCACTTCACGAACAGGAAAAATCTTCGACCTTCGTTTTTGGCCACGGTGGTTCTGTGGAGTTTTCAAACCACCGTGGGCCACCGCACCTCTGACAGACCATAACTCGGCTCATAATCGCGTTTATGAGCTCATCTCCATAATTTAACATCTCCTAAGATCTGTCTACAGTTTCCACTCTTGCGCAAGGTCATAAACGACCCTTTTCAATTTTTTCAACGATTTTTTCTCGAAGGGGGGATGTTGGTGAAGTTCAGTTTCTGAAAAAAGTTTATTTTATCCAGCAAAAAAGTTATCTAGAAATGATTCTTGGAACATTTCCAGTCGTTTGGTACCCTTCTTTCAGATACCTTTTTCTGAAGCTAACATGCGACCATTTTCAGACGCCTCATTTCGGCTTGCAGGATTTAAACTTGTCTCGAGTCTTAAAGTGCTAAGGTTTTGAACGGGGACATTGTATGCTATCTTCCTAAAGTTTCAGATCGAGAAATGACACTCGTGTGTCATTTTTCGGAATACTTTTCCTCCTCTGAGAGCTTCAGCACCCAAAGGTATGAGGTATTATGTAGACTAAACAGAGCAAAGCTCTAGATGATTCATTTATACTCTAGGTTTAGCTACCTACTCCGAATCTCCCCCCCCCCCAAATAAGTTTCTCAAAAAAACGACCCCCGGTCCCACGTTGCTCCGCTGACCATCGTGAGCTTGACCCTAGATCTGGAGGGTGTTGCGTCGATTGCCATTTACCTTTTGCCTGCTCTAATCGCACGAAATTCCGAACCACAAAAATTGAGGTATGTAGTATAACTTCGCGACACACACTACTACACTTCCTGACATTTTTTTTCGCATTGTGCATACCTACCGACATAACTCAATACTACTAATTTTACATACTTTGCCTGTTAGAGCTTCCTTTTCAAATATTTCATCCCCCTCCCACAGAACGTGAATTGTGCAGTTGAACAAGCCCTGCCGTCGTTTAGCTACAGCTGCGATAGCACTATACCGACAAGAAGCTTCGACCACCTCGCCATTTAACACGGTGCAATGTGCTGGTACCTGCAGCTGCTCCCCGCTCAAGCCGCTGCTACGGGTGAAAAGCTTCGTCGTTTGAGTTATTGCTTGGTGCTACCCCAGAGTGGTCTACGGGAGAAACTCGCCGGTAGTCGTGTTCGCTCGAGCCGCATGCAGAATTGTTTGAGCTCTGTACCTTTGAAACAGGCGTATCATCAGTTGAATGAAGGTTTTGAATATTGGGAGATTTCCTATTTTTTAACCACGACGAAACCGATGGATCACTTGGTAGGACTTCAACTTCTTGCCTATATCTATAGGAGAGAGTTGGCATTCCGCAGAATATTCGAATATTGGTTCAGGATTATGCATTTTTATCCCTCTCTCGGTGAATTTCACCTGTCGTCTGCCAAAAAACACGTGTTAGTTCCCTCCCAATTTCTGGACTTGAATTCTAATAGATTCCAGTCAGCTAGGACGACCGGCTAAATGTAGCGACGAGTTCGTGCTGGGCACTGGATTGCTCATAGCCCCTGGTTGCCCATACGTCCTACGGAGTCTGGAAAGCATTGCCAGCCAGACATTCCTCGACGAGGTCCCTGGGACATGGTGTCGGCCACAAGGATTCATAAGGAATTGTTGCTGATCTTTTTTTGCAATCAAGTTACCCCACCGCCCGAACAAATTGACAAAGTTGCTAGACTCAATCCCGTACGAACAAACATACTCGTCCCCTGCAATTTGAGACAAAAGATGTAGGAGAACTCAGGATATTCAAAGTTATTTTGCTATCGTCGGAAAAAATGACATCACACATGATTTATCAAACGGCGCTTTGATGCAGGGTGCACTTGCGTTCTCCTAGTTCGTGCCCATGTTTGATCGCGGGCTGTTGTCTAGCAACCTTGTGATAACGTTCTGACCGGTGAGATTGCTTATGTACAATGTTGCCAACCTGGGTGAGGAAGTAGGGAATGGAATCTGCGGAAAAGCTCAACAACAGTTCGTTGTTATTCTTTAGGGCCGACACCATGTCACTGGAATCTCGTCGAGGTATGTCTCGCTGGGATTGGCTTCCATACATTTGGGACGTGTGGGCTACGGGCGTTGAACAATTTAGAATCCAACACGATTTCGGATTAACAATTCCGCTGCTATCCAAGAGAAAAACGGGCGAAGTTGCTAAAGTGGGCAACTAAAGCGTCTTCCGACCACAGCTCGCCTCAATGTGCTCTATTTTCAATTATGAAAGGACCAAAATGTTCATCGGGCCACAATCTGTACAAATATACAAAATGATTTCGGAACTTCCTATTGGAAACCTCTTTTTAAGATGGAGATACTTACGAATTCGAAAATGACATCACAATATCACGAGCCCGTTCGGTCAAACACAGCCATAAGCGATCTCTAGCACTGTCAGAATGAGAATATATTTCACCTTGAAAAAAAAGAAGTTTCTGGTGAAATTTTCGCATGATTGACATGCTGATCATTCCGACGTTTTAACAATTCAAAACGGAGCTTTTGGAAGCGAGTTGTGATAGAAAGACGCTTAGTTGCCCACTTCGGCATTTTCGCCCAATTTTTCCCTTGGGTAGCAGCGGTATTGTACATCCAGCTGGTTGTCCTAGCCAGCTGGAATCTCGTCGTAATCTAAGGCTGTCTTCTTACAAGAAGTTCCTTTTAGTTTCATTCGACGGAACTGACAGGAACTCCTTGTAAAAGACAGGTGAAGTCCACCAGGAAAGTTGACAAATAGCATCACCATGAACCAATATTCTGAAAATACGCATGAGAGTGATTTAGTTTGATGGTCTTCGCGAAGCATTTTAATGTTTCTCGAGAGTTCTTATACTGATGCGTCGCGCGGAATGCAAACGTTTTCCTATTAATCAAAACAAAATGGGTGAATTGGTGTCATACTAAATGATATTTTTGTTTCGCAGTAGCGAAAAACATAGAAACTCTCTGAAATGCTCAAATCCGCAATCTAACATATGATGCGCCTATTCCGAAGGTGTTGCTATATTTATGCGTTGCAGTGTGTTTTCGGCATTCCTGTAAATGTTGTATTTTTTTTAAGGTGCTGAAAATATTTCTGCAATTTTTTTTTTGTTTTTTCTTTCTATTATCTTATGTGTTAGAATCATAGGGTTGAATAACTGTTTAAAAAGTAGTGAATTTTTATTATGTATAGTCTGTTGATTTTGGGTCTTTTGAAGAATGGTTTTTGTCGCGAATCGTGGGACCACTATGTTTTTTCATTTCCTGCCTCGGAATTTGCTGAGTACCACTCTCCCATCAATACAGGGTCACTATCCTAGCCACGAGTGTGGTATTAAAGGAGGGGCGAAGTTCTCACAGTACATCCGGCCTTGAGTGCCATATATGCTGCCGATATTGATTCTTGGCTAGCAGCAAAGTGGCACCATATTACGTGGAGCCACATTTCCTCCTTTGCAGCACTTGCTGCTTCTAGCGCAGCATATGCTGCTGCAGTGGATTCTTGGCTTTCAGGCGCATGACAGCACGTGCTGCGGATCTTCGCAACATATGGTGTCATTCTTGCCTTCCAGAATCCTGGCAGCATACGCTTCGGATCCTCGCACCATATGCTGCTGCAATGGATTCTTGGCTTTCAGGCTCAGGACAGCATATGCTGCGGATGCTCGCAGCATATGCTGCTGCAATGAACAATGATTTCTTGGAATGCAGGCGCACGGCAGCACTGGCCGTGGATGCTCTCAGCAAATCTGTAGCCCTTAAGTTCTGCTCACGTGTAGTTGACGTCGTGCTGCCGTGCTGCGCCTATAAAACAGGAGAGAACGCTCAAGAAAGCATCTGCAAGATTTATTTAAATATTACCAACAGAAAAGTATTGCACTGTGACTCCGAACACTGACTTGGGCCTGAATGTGGGGAATGTAAACAGAAAAAGAACATTGTAACAGAGAGATAACCAGAGATCTTGTCTTCAGTGGTAGAGAGCAGAGGAAAACACATGAAGACAAAAGTTGGTCAACTTCCATAAACAACAAAAAAACAGTCTACTAAACGTCCGTGCTCCTGTGGCCCATTGTGGCACAGCTTGAATTCATGATGGCTGAGTTTTCCAATCCGGCCTTTCTCTGAAATTGACACGGAAGGAATTTTCAGGCTGAAATCATTCCAGAAAAGTGTTGCTGTTTACCCACCGGAATCCACCGGGGAAGGAACAAGTTCGTCATCTCGCAAAACATACTGCCGAATATCCGCCCTAAATTCCAGATTTTCGGAGCAACA
Source organism: Aplectana chamaeleonis (assembly GCA_029168955.1). NCBI lineage: Eukaryota > Metazoa > Nematoda > Chromadorea > Rhabditida > Cosmocercidae > Aplectana > Aplectana chamaeleonis. The sequence goes on from JAPDOI010000211.1 coordinate 20,800, forward strand.
TGCTCAGGGGGCCACTCGATTCACGCAGTTAGCCACGTCCATTTTTCCGTGCCGCCGCGGAATATCGGGACCAACGCGGGAGTCCCTTCCCTTTCTGAAATCAATTGTTGCGACTGAGCCAGGCGCGATATGGGCGTGGCGAGGCGCGATTGCTAAGAGGCCCCCTTCGCTGGATTAGCAACACTATATCAACCAACAAGAAGGGAAAAAGAACCAGGAAAATAAGGAAGGTTTTCGCAAGAAAAAAAACTTTGACGTCAGTTGCGCTGTAATTCTACCCACCAATTACCCCAGACACCACATTTGACGCCAGTTCGCTAACTTCTGCGGTCTGGCACATGAAGAGACAGAGACACGGATTTGTGAGTTTTTGATGCGCATTCCTCAAGAGAAAGCACTTGCAATATTACGATCATGAAATACAAATAGAAAAACTGCAACTTTCAGCTTTTTGAGTAGTTTCCAAGCTTGGCGTCAAGTTTTATGGATGGTGTACGTAGCCAACGGTTCCAACGTAGGCCATTTCACGTCGGCGTTCAAAATGCCGAAGAGGTTGTGCCAAATACCGAGAAGCCAAAACCTACCTTCAGAAAGAGACGAACGACAGAATGAATCGTAGGCTTGGGTAGGGACACGCAACGTCGCATGTTCGCACCGTATTTGAAATCGAGCGATTCCTGAACCTCTCCCAGCGTTTAAGCGTGCGTTCGCGCTTCTGGAATTTCACAGGATGTGCTGCTGTCTGCGAGGGTTATGCTGGCGTCTATAGCACCTACGCAGCATGTACTGCCTGTTATAGCCAATGCGTTACATATCGTCAACCAATCATGACTGAGCGGGCGTGCCCGCAGTATATGCTGCTATGACCCTGTGAATTCAAAAAGAGGCGGAACCTAAGACAGTGGTATTCAGCAAGTTCCAGAGTGGTGGAAAGGAGAAATTAAACAGGGGAAACCTCAGTATTTACAGTACCTCACATGTTCCAATGCTCTGTAATGCCAATGCGCCTCACTATCGAGGTCTCTGGCTTAAAGGCATTGTTCAAGATAATTTTCGTTTCCGAATTTTTTTCCACTCAATACAATGCGATGGCCACCAAAGGTTACCTAGTTTAAGAATAAACCGCGAGAAAAGCACTAGAACGCCTTACTTCAATCCCTTTATTCACTGGCCAAGACTAGGTGTCCGGATGGATGAAAATGTTTACAGTGGTTGTCACCGGTGAGAAATGGGGCCAATCGCAAATTGGAGAATAATTCAGACAAAGAGTGTAAGTCAGGATCTGAAGGAAAGAACGGAGCAACAGAGGGTAGACAATTGCGAAAGACGGGTACACATAAGATTTCATTGTCACAACGAACAGTTTTTGATAGAGTAAAGAGGCGGGGTTAGAGTGATGGATTTTGTACCTTTCTGGTGCATTTTTCTCAATTTCTATGTTATATCAATTCTACCCGGGGCCAAACAATTTATTTAGAGATTAATCTCAAAATCGAAGGATATCGTGAACATTGCCTTCATACGCGTGGGGGCAACCAATTTTCTGCTGCTTTGGTAGAAATATGGTTGAAGAAGATAAAAATAGCTCTATATGGCCTCAAAAGCCCGGTTGAACCTCAGGGGTAATTCTAGATATTATGGTACGACCGCCGTGTACAGCAAGCCTGCCAAGCGCGAACTTTCCATTATCTCGAATACCAAAGAAAGAGCAAGGAAAAGGTCGACAACGCCCCCAGAAAAGGAAAAATGGGTGACGCCCACCAACAATTTCTCGCCTTTCTGATCGAATCCATACTCACGACGGCGTGGCTGCCCTCTCATCATCGCGGCGCAACTGACAACGGGGCCCCTCCCCATTTTGAGTGTGGATTCGATCAACAAGCCCAAGTTCCCGACCTCAAAAAAGACCAAATGCGCGATGAAGTCTCTTCAAGAGCGAGACGCCTCCTCCAGGAAATTCTTGGTCTTCATTTCGCAAATTTCGAGTGTCTACAATTCCGTTCGTAGTGTGATCTGGGCGAACTCAGATACGTCTTTGTGATCAGCGTATAATTCTCTCCGATCAAGAATAACATTTGAAAAATTGAGTTTAGAAAATAAACATATAACGGGTGAGTGACCAAAACTAATCGCATGATCCGCGGCTTGAGCAAGTTCATTCCATTTCAGTATTGGTTTCTCTTTGGAGTTGATTTCCAAATTGTTTGCTTCGATAGGAGATCATTGAGAGGAGTGAGCGGGGACTTCGCTCTACATTGAAGGTTCGGCGCATACATGAAGAGCTAGTTTGGGCGATGCCCACTTCCGTAAGTAAATGAATGGAAAAAGCACCAGAGGAGTCGTGCGGTGATCAGTGGAAAGGGCAGTACCAATTGTTAAATGGACTCCGTTTTCAAAGTGAAGTGAAGGAAGCGTGATCGCTGGGTGTTTATTTGAGATTAGAGGAAACTCGACTTTAGCTCATCTGATTTCGCTTCCCATTTTTTCAAGACAGATTGATAGTGATTGGTTTACCTCCGCGTCTTTTGATTCCAGATTATCTGTGCCATTACCATGCAAACATTTTAGCGTAATGGAGCACGGCGGATGTATAAGCAGCACAACAACACCAAAACCAGCCAGTCCTGCAATGGATGTAGCTGATTTCTAGTGTAGTACTTTCGACATCAAATTGAGCAAGCGTATCAACCAACTGTCATGCATACTGATTTTTTAAAAATTCCGTTACATCGAGTGGTACACTTGAAAGCATATTTTGGTCTACACAAGTCTCGTAATCATTGGTAGAGGATTTCGAAGCAAACATCTTTGTAAAATCGCCAAGAAGTTGCGAGTGCAGCACTTAACGGCAGAGAGGAACCTGTATCTTTACCTAAATTTGTATTCTGAAGAACCGGAGTCGACGGTTGCACGATTCTGTGAGGGTTTTTGGTTGGCCGAATCTTCAAAAGTGCCGAATCTCATTTGAAGGCGGTTTCCACAGTAAAATTTAGCTTGAGTTTTCACAGGAAATTGAAAGGTTTGGTGCCAGTCCTATTGATAAATTCCGGAAAAAGCTGAAAACGAGCAGTAAGGAGCACTCTACAGTCCAGAAATCGGGCTGTGGTTTTTCTTCAACAGCCACCGGGGAAGTGGGCATCGCTGGCATGAGTGCGTAGCGTTTTTTTTTTGCGAGCTGTTCCACTTTCGAAATCTTTCAATCTTGGTTTGTTTGAGAAACGAAATTCTTTGAAGATTGTTAAGGTTTTTGTGCTGGTGTTGGTGCCTAGGTGGAGTTGGTGTTTGCGTTTAGGTGTTCACTTTTCACATGTTACTAGAAAACACCTCAACGAAATCCAGTAAATTCAATTTCTCAAGCTCTTTCTGTTAAAGTTTCGACAGGCTAAAGCTGGAACTGCAATTGGAACAGATCGGAGATGAACTACTCACTTTCGCGAGCAATCACACCCAAATTTCAAGGCTGCTCTTTATCGCTCGTTCTCCATCGTTCCTTCAACGTTATACTTTGAGGGAGCCTTCTGATTTCCTATCAAAACTCGGAGACAGTTTTTGTTGTGAACACTACCTTCGAAAGATTCCGCAAAACATCAAAACTTCAAAGGCAGCATACACGCTCACAAACATGGTCGAGATTTTAGCATAATAAGTTCGCATGGTGCCCAACATGTCGTCAACAACGTTCGAAGAGCTGAAAACCATCCAGAATAACAGCTTTTGAGCATCCCTGTCTTGCACGCCCGTATTTTCCCACCCCTTTGAGCAACAGAATGGAAAGTTGAACTTGAGAAACCATGTTATAACTAAAAACAATAGCACTGTCAAATGGGCGTCTACAAAGAGAACAGCTCGATTCGCCTGAATATAACATGTTAGATCACCGATGAAGTTCTACATTTTCAAAAGGCAGCCGGTGTAGAGCGGCATTCTCGAGCTTGGATGGGAGTCAATCGGAGTGTAAACATTTTATACCCAGGTAAATCAAGCTGTTTCTCTCGTGCACTCCTATTTGATGGTGCTATCACTTTAAAGGCAATGTTCACGATGATCATCCTCGTTGACTTTCCACAGTGAAATCATAGACGAGAAGGATCCTAGGCTCCAGGTGTCGAAAGAACGGTAGAAAACGAGCCAAGAGCGGCAAAATGACGGCTGCAAACAAGCGTTTTGGTGCCCCAGACACGCCCCGTGCCCCAGATCCACTCCTCGAAAGGAGCAAATGAAGACTCAGATTATAAGAAAGATCAAGTGAAGGAAGTGCTGATAAGTGAGCTGTTTGCTTCATTGCTCTGATAGGTATCATCCTTCTAGCGCTCAATTCATCCACGCTCAAAAATCAACGTAAGTAAGGGAGGACCTATTTTGGCTCAAAAACGCGTCTTTCGTGTCCTTTTCAAGCATGCCTTGCTACATAGGGCACCAGACCTTCCGCAAGCCGTGGAGATATCGGAAGTGAAATTTAACGTGAACCTTTAAGAAACACACTAGAGCGGAACTCGCGCCGTAGCCTATCTGGAGCACGGGACGTGTCTGGGGCACCAAAACGCTTGTTTGCAGCCGTTATTTTGCCGCTCCTGGCTCGTTTTCTACCGTTCTTTCGACACTGGGAGCCTAGGATCCTTCTCGCCTATCATTTCACTGTGGAAAGTCAACGAGGATGATCATCGTGAACGCTGCCTTTAATGCACGATGTAGAACGGTGACTGACAGATGAGGAGCTGTACCCTGTGCGTGTTTTCGGGTCCGATGCTTCAAAAAGCTGCTAAACGGATACGATGCTGGATTTCGGAGAGCCCTCCTGTGCTCAACTAATCGCTGCCACAGAGGCCTCTTAGTCTGTCCAACGTACCTCTCCCTGCATCCCTGAAAATCGATGAGATAGACCGTGTCCTTAAGTTGGGATATCTTGCCGAGACCACAGTACGTGCACCCTGTCCTGCCACATTTATCTTCATAAATTCTAGAAGCCGTTAGCAGTTGTTTTAGGCTGGGTGGTGGGCGAAACACAAGTTTGACCGGAAGCGCTGAATGTTTGACGACCACATTAACTTCTTTAGCAATTCTATCATTCACAAATGATAGAATCATTGGTATGCCATCCAGCGAAGAAAACGGTTTCCACGTGCGAGGACTTTCGGTAGTATACCCTGTCTTCTTCAGAAAATTTTCGACCATCAATTCGGTGTTTTCACATAAATGATTACAGATCCTGTCTTTTGTGGCGAGAAGGTTAAGAATAACATGACAAATGCGAGTTGTGACGATTCCATCCAAGTCGACAACACAGTCTTGCCAAAAGCGCATACGTTTCGATATCCTGGATCAACGCTTTGCGATGATGGGACGCTGACGGCTGAAGTCGACGCACGCATCAATGCTGCTTGGTTGAAGTGGCGTACCGCGAGTAGAGTGCTCTGTGATAAAAAGGTTTGCGGCAGGCTCAAGTCAAAGATTTATCGTTCGGTTGTGAGGCCCAACGCACTGTATGACACAGAGTGTTATCCAATGACCAAGGAAGCAGAACGACGGCTAGGCGTGATGGAAACGAAGATGCTGAGGTGGAGTGGTGGATTGACCCGATTGGACCGAGTTCGGAATGAAGATGTGCGTGAAAGATTCGGTGTCGCGCCCATTTCGGACAAACTTCGCGAAAATCGCCTAAGATGGTATGGGCACGTTCTGCGAGCTGGAGAACACTCGATAGCGAAAGCGGCTATGCAGCTTCAAGTGACGGGCCAGCGACCAAGAGGACGACCTAAGCAGAGATGGCTGGATGTCTTGCACAACGATATGAAAATTGCAGGCCTCCATCCTGACAACGAGAATGACAAGGTCAAATGGCGGCAACGTTCGAGAAAAGCGGACCCTGCTATGGTTTCCGTTTTCATTTTAGTCTGACACATGGACCAGGCGGCTGGCCGTGCGGGGTTGACGGCCTCACTGGAGAATGGGGTTTCGATTCGCGCGGGGTGATCTACCGTCACAGCCCCGTCGATTCATCAGACTAAAATGACTGCGCCAACTCTACAATGCGGGACAAATGCTGAAGAAGAAGAAGAAGAAGAAGGTTAAGAATAACATTTGCCTTCACGTGTAGTGTATGACAACTCCTCGCAAGCCCCAAGATATTACGAGAAGCCGGCTCTCGGTACTGTGTCAGTTGTGTTGCTCCTTGATTTGACTTACTTGACTTAATCGGTTGGCTTTCGCCTGACACGGTCATTCCGCATCTTCACCGAGGTGTGTCTAGTCTAGGGTGTCTAGTCTAGTAGTCAGCCGTGTCCATTTTTCACGGTTTTCAGCCACATTTTGGACACATTCCATCCAGCTGTCACTATTCCATTTTCTGCGAAACGAAACATCGCGCCTGAACTGTCTTTCGATGCCGAGTGACTTTAAATCCTCTTTAACCACATCCGTACAGAACTTTCGCCTACGCCCAGGTGGCCGTTTCCAGACAGGATTTGGAAGCAATCTTAGAGCGTGTTGTACGAGACTATCCGGCGTTCTTCTTAGTATATGCCCGAGCAGTCGAAGTCGACTTTCCATTACCGCTTGAGATGGCGGTAGGAGATGCTGGCACCTCCCTCGTGTCAAGCGTTGACGTACTGCGTCGATTTCCTTGTAAAGGTCTTCGTTATGGCATACACGCGGCCAGAATTATCCAAGCAAACGCCTGAAAAGCTTCCTCTCCGTGCAATCCAACCTTTCCATCTGCGTCTTCGGTGCTGCCCACGTCTCCGATCCGTACATCATGATAGGGCGAATAGCGGATAGGTAGACGCGCAACTTGACTTTCTTCGCGATGGTGGTAGACCACAAACACTTGGTTAGAGAATTAAATGCAGACGCAGCTTTCGCACGTCGTTGTCGAATATCCGCTGCATAACTACCATCGTTCTTTAGCAAACAGCCTAAATAACAGAAATCGTCCACCAGTTCGATACGTTGTCCGTCCACACAAACTCCCGTAGAAGGCCTCTGAGAGACCCACATCTGCTTGCATTTGTCCGGACGAAGACGAAGTCCATAGGCTGCGGCATACTTCGGAACGAGGTTCACAACCCTTTGCAATTTTGCGTTGTTTTCAGCGAATAACACAATGTCGTCGGCCTACTCCATGTCGACAAGGGAGCGTCCTGATGGTGTCAGGATCACATCCGCAGGAAACTGTTCTGCAACTCTACGCATGATGTCATCAACAGCGAAGTTCAAAAAAAAAGGTTCTGCTACGGCTCCTTGCCTTACTCCTGTTTTCACCTCGAAAGCTGACGTAAATCCGACAGGTGTACGAACTGCTGCTGTTGTTCCTTTGTTCATGTCCTCGATTAACCGAACATACTTTTCCGGGACTCCAACTGCTCGCAGAGCGTTGAGCAATCGATCACGATGAGGAGAGTCGAACGCGGCTTCGAAGTTCAAAAAAGCAAACTGTAATGGCTGCAAATACCGCTATACTACTCTTCTCACGACGAACGCTTGGTCGATGGTCGATCTTCCAGATCGAAAACCGGCTTGCTCATCTCTGGTCGTTCCTTCACGATGTTTGATAAGTCGCTCGAGAATGATACGTTCTAAAACCTTGTACATGACACGAAGTAGAGATATTCCTCTGTAGTTCTTAGGACCCGTGACGTATAGCTTCTTGTGAAGAGGTACGATGATCGCATGTCTCCACGAATCGGGTATCCTTTCGCTCATCCATATGGCACGGATGGTGTTGGTCATTTCACGAAGCCCCAGACGGAGTAAGAGCTTTCAGCATTTCAGCAGTGATGTTGTCATCTCCACCTGCCTTTCCATTCTTCATTTTCCGGACACAATCCAAAACTTCAGACTCAGTCGGCGGTTCCTCACTGGCATCGTAATGTGCTCTCTGAACATGCGGGAGCTCAGGTACTGATGGCGCTGGACGATTCAGTAGTGAACTGAAGTAATCCTTCCATATTGGCGGCGTCGCATCACCAACTGCAACTCCATTGGTAGTGTTCAAGACAGGAGAACATCTCTTCATCTTCCCGCTATACTGTCGCAGCAACGTGTAGGCTTTTATCGGATTCTTCTCCTCCCAAGCCTTCTCGATCTCCTTAGCTCTACACGTCCACTCTCGCTCGCGGTCGCTTTGAAGCTGCTGACGCAACTTCCTCCTCAGACCCTCCTCCTCCACGAAGTTTCCTGCAGTTCGGAGAGCACATACTCTGTTGTAGGTAGATGTTGTTTCCTCTGAGACGTAGGCGAACTTCTTCTTAGGCGGTACAACCGGGAGTGCCTCTTTCGAAGCGTCCTGGATGCACTTAACAAAAGAATCCGCGTCGCAAAGTTTCTTCTTAGTCCGTACTCCGATGTGAATAGAAACGCGTTGTCGAAAATTCCTTCTGCACTCTTCATCTCTGAGACTTGTCATGTCAATCCTCTGGAGAGGCTGAGCCCCTCGCTTCCTCTTATGAATCCTCGCAGTGAAGTTCAACAGAACAGGACGGTGATCCGAATCGAATGCGACATCACACGCAGCTCTAGATCTTCGAATGTCCGATACTGGAATATTCCTCGTCAGGACATAGTCAAGCTGTAGTTTCAAAGTTGTCATCTTCCGCTTCCGCTGCTCTTCTGGAGATAGCTGGGTTGGTCCCTGCCACGTAAGCTGATGGTGGCGATGATTCCTCTTGAATGTCGATGCAATAATCAGACCACTGCGTTCACAAAAGTCGACAAGGCGGTAGCCAATGTCCGATGTTTGCTCCACTGGGTAGAATCATTTACCGAGTACTTCGGATTCCTGATCAAGTCCCATCTTCGCATTTGCGTCAATCCCCACGACAACAGCGTGTTGACAAGGTATCCTGGCCAGCAACGTTTTGAGTTCCTCAAAAGACGCATCCTTCGAATTGTCCTCGGCGGTTTCAGTGATCGCATGAGCACTCACTATCCACGGATTGAATCCTCTGTGATCCCGCAGTCGTACGAATGCATTCCGGCACGACGTTGAGCCAAACTCCTTGACCATACCATTGAGATCCTTCCTTACAGCTGTTGCACAGCCTCCCACTCTCCTACCGTCAGCGTTACCGCAGTAGATGGTGTACTCTCCGACGCTGATGACGGGTCTATCCTTGAGGCGGGTTTCCTGCAAAGCAGCAAACGGTGCATGGAAATAGCTCAGAAGTCTGGATAGCGCAGTTTTTTGGATATCACTCGACAGCGATCGACAGTTCAAGGTGGCGAAATTGTGGCTCGTGGCCAAAGACTCCATGACTCCTTAGGTGCGGATCCTAGGGTGTTATGGACCAGAGGCCCTAGCGTCCCGGACGGCGACACCTTTATTCAATGTATGGGATACTTTCGCGATATAGTTGTGCACGCTATATCGCTCGAACGTTCCCTGTGTACACTCAAACGTCTGCTAGGTTCAGTAGAACCAGGGGCACCAACGAGCAGGTACCAACAGACTTCTATACACACCCCCGCTCCTTGATTAATTTTCACTATTGTGTTTAAGAATGGAAGAGACCCATCATCGTCTGGTTGTTCAACGGTGAACTTTATGTGAGGGTCCTGCAAATTCAGTAGGCGGAGGGTGTCACCAAGGTCCACTGGAGAGTTACCAATTATCAAGACATTATCAATGTAGCGCTTATAAATGTAGATTCGCCAAGATAACAATCTAAAATTTTGAATAATTTTGCAATGAACATTTTGTTCAATTGATGATGATATGATTCCGGGCAAGTTTGTTGGAGTTGTTAGATTTGCGAATAAACACGCACAGAATAAGGTCGAAATATCGGGGCGTGAAACTGTTTGGGGGGGGGCACTTGTGAAAATGAAATGATTCATTCATGAAAATGAAAATTTGGGCTGATATCATACGCCTGACAGGTTTATAATTTGCCACCGGCACAAATTTCTCACAAAAGTGTAATGGATTTGCTTTCAAGAATTTCCCATGTTTACTGCCTGATACCGTGACATTTTGAAAAGCGGTCGAGCTGTTTTCCTACATCATAGTCCGTGCAGAGCCTCAACTACTGGGTCTTCAAGCAGGACGGTGCCTGAATGAAGACACACCGCTCTCAGGCCTCGGTCAGAGTTGGGGCTATTTGCATCTGCAACCCACCGACTCCCCCCAACACCCCCCCCCGCACCCCCAGCACCCACCAACACCCCCCAACACCCACCCGGTCGATACGTATGTTTAGAATGATGGAGTGAGGTTGAGAAAATCACTCGGTGTACCCAACTAGATATGACGATGTTTACGTGGCCAACAGGATTGCACCTGTTCAGAGAATTAGTGAAGGAGAGTAAGGTGAAGGAACGGAGGTAGCAGTAAGGTTAGCTTTCTAGTGATACGCAATGTTTTATCATCGACCCGCCCACCCGGTGATTTTCTCATCCGCCGTCATCCACGTATTTCATGGATATCGACCGCGTCGGATACACCGAGTGATTTTCTCAACCTCACTCCATCATTTTAAACATACGTATCGACCGGGTGGGTGTTGGGGGGTGTTTTTGGTGCGGGGGGGATACACCGAGTGATTTTCTCAGCTTCACCTCACCATGTTGTTCATACGTATCGACCGGGTGGGTGATGGGGGGTGTTGGGGGGGGGGATACACCGAGTGATTTTTGCATCCCATTCCCAATGCATTCTGTGTGTATCGACCGGGCTGGAGACGTCGGCTCATCCAACTATGACCGGGGCCTCAATCTCTTTTATACCCTACCATAATCAATTGGGTATCATCAGTTTTGTTTACCGCGAGAATTTTGTTCTGATAGCAAATTGTAATCTTCTATATGCCTGATAGAGTTATCAGTCATTAATTTCGTGAAGACTCCATGTAAATACTTCGACTTCTGAAAGCGATATCAATCGGTCTCCAATTGAATCCCAAGTGCCCCCCCCCAAATAGTTTCATACCGACTGCTTTAGCCCCCAAGCGTCCCCTTACTACAGAGTAAGGATAAGGTTGGGAAGAAATCAGCTCTTTTATCATCATTTTCTAGCAGATAAGCTGGCGGTAAAATGTTTCCAAACGAGTTAGTGTAGCTCATACAATACCCATCGACTCCCTTCTAAGTGGGGGCTCCCTTTTTTTTCGGTGACGGTAGGCACACGGCCCCAGGCTGCCGACTGCTGGTATATATGAACAACCCACCCACTCATCAACCCGAATCAATGGCTAATGCCATGGTATGATACCGCACTAGCGATTTGGGCGATTCGGCACTTCTATTACAGTAGAGCAGTCACCGTCACCTCACTTAAAGCCAGTGCTCACGATAAATTTCACTTCCGATATCTCTACGGCTTACGAAAGGCTTGGTGCCCTATATAGCAAGGCATGCCTGAAAAGAACACGATAGACGCGTTTTTGAGCGAAAATAGACTCTCTTTTGTTTACGTTGATTTTTGAGCGTGGATGAATTGAGCGCTAGAAGGATGATACCTATCAGAGCAATGAAGCAAACAGCTCACTTATCAGCACTTCCTTCACTTGATCTTTCTTATAATCTGAGTCTTCATTAGCTCCTTTCGAGGGGTGGATATGGGGCACCAGGCGTGTCTGGGGCACCAAAACGCTTGTTTGCAGCCGTTACTTTGCTATTACTGACACGTTTTCTACCGCTCTTTCGACACTGGGAGCCTAGGATCCTTCTCGTCTATCATTTTACTGTGGTAAGTCAACGAGGATGATCATCGTGAACGCTGCCTTTAAGGCAGCATACACGCTCGCAAAATTTGTTGAGATAACTACATTAGTGGTGTCGTTCAGGCCCTAGAAAAGCCCTCACGAAGTTGGAAGAGTTGAAAACGAGGTAAAATGACCGTATTTGAGCCGTATTGAGTCACAAAATCACCCTTTCTCCGCCCATCGATACGGGCTCCGCCCCTCAATACAAATGTTCAATGCTCTATTACGGTCATTCTGGCTCATTTTTACGCTTCTAAGGTCGTCAGCGTTCCAGAAAGGGCCGTAGGAGTATATTAGCGTCGTTATCCCAACAAACTTGTAGCTATGATCTAGTTCCGCAATCGCGTTCAGTCCGCAAAGTCTCATTATCACAATCGTAGAAGCGAGGCGGTTGTTTTGAGAATGATTCTAGTTGAATTTTCAAAAAACAACCGCTTCGCTTCTACGATTGTGATAATGAGGACTGAACGCGATTGCGGAACTGAACTGTATGTAGCTCCGCTTTTTCAGCCAATGCTGTACAACTCGTCCACTTCTGGGCCAATATAGAACGAACCGTCATATCATCATTTCAGTTGATTTTTTTTCTAGTTTTTTCGTTATCTCTGAATATTAACAGCTTCAGACCTTCGATTCACTCCATAAAATTGATATCGATTTCGAGCGTGTATGCCGTTTTTAAGGAATCACGATATGGCGGTTCATGTCGCGGCTTGTAAGCTTCGCAGTGAGCCGTAAGCATATTGATCTTCAACAAGCCGCTTTCGTTCTGTCTGTAGTTAGACAAAAGTGTGACTGGTTAGACTGTGCTAACCATGACTCACCGTTGAATGACAGCATTGTTTAAAAATGAAACTTACTGATGATCCAAATAAAACTTGCGGGAGCTAATTGAGCTGAAAAACACAACGCGATAAAAGCTTCTATCCCTGTCGAGAAGCATCAGTTTGAGCGAAAACTCAGGTGGTCGCGGCTTAGGACATGTTTTGACTGCAGATTGTCGCTGCGGCCATGCGAGGGACAACTGTTCCTTTTCATCGCTCGCAATGGAAAGGCGCTTCAATTGTGATCGCTTCTTGGCAAACGTCCCACATCGCTAGGCCGCGGCGACGAAATTCAATGTTTTACTGCTGGAGGAGCGATTCTCGGTGATCGCTGATCATCGCTCCATCGCTGCCATTATTGCAGCGATGGAGCGATCGCCAGTAAATGACACGTTTCGTTTAGTGAACTTTGACACTTTCACATGACAAGGTCAGGGTTTACGAGTCGGAACGTGTTATTGATGACCACCTGTCTTTAATTCCTCTTATTGGTTGAAATTTTTCGATCACCCATGAGGCTATGCACTATGAACAAATTCGCTGCCGCTGCCAGATCGCTGCATAGGTGCAAAATCGCTGCGATGAAAAACAGCAGCGATGCAGTCAAAACTTGGCTTTGGTAAGGCATCACGAGGGGATTACTAACGCAGTTACTCGTCGAGGTGTAAGCCCGATTCGTTCCCTCAACTGCTGCGCAGGGCAACACATTGTGTCCTCTTCATACGCTTACTGCCCCAACTGCTGCTCTGTACAGTGGCCTCATGTGCTGGTACAGTCGCCCCAACTGCTCCATTCGTCTCCCCAACTACTACTCCTCAGTGTGGCCTCAACTGCTGCTCCTCACTGTGGCCCCAACTGTCGCTGTTCTTTCCCCGATTGCTGCTCCTCATCATGGCCGCAATTGCTGCTCTCAATTTATGATCTTCTTTTTCTTCCTCACAATCTCTCCCCCGCAGGGAATATCTCGGGTTCAGCAGCAGTTCTGGGTCGAACTATCAAAAATGAAGACCTTAGGGGTCGTTTATACTCCCGCCGCCGAGCGGCGCGGCACAGTGCATTTCTGTGATATTGATCACGCGGCGCGGCACGATCGATAAGGCAGGATTGCGCATCGTCGCGCCGCTCGGCGGCGGAAGTATAAACGACGCCTTAGAGAGGCTAGTTCATATCTGCAACGGCTGTTTCATCCTTGGTTGTATCCATTAAAGGCAGGGTTCGCGATAAAAACGACTCTTGAGCTCTCTTCATAAGAATGTAGATTTGGCCATCACAAAAGTAAAAGTAAGTGAAAAAACCCGGAAATTCGCGGGAAAAACGCTCAAAAACAAAGAATAACGGCTAATTACCGGTGTCGGCCGGCCCCCTAATTAACGCGATTTTCATTAATGCTTGCTTATCCGACATTTTTTTTGCACTTCAAGTAATCAGTAGTCTCCAGAAATGTTCAGAAATCACTTTAGAAGCAAAATAAAAGTTGACAAAACAGGCTTTCACCCAAATCTCGATAATTGAGGGCGGGAGGACACCAAGCTATAACTTTCTCCTGAGCGTTTTTTCTCCAATTTTTTACTTATTTTCTTTTTTGTGGTGGCCAGATCTACCATTCTACGGTGATAGCACAACAACCGATTTTATCGAGAACCCTGCCTTTAATCTTCGCCACAGTTCGAGGAAACTTGTTGCCTCATGCCCACTTTAAACCGCCCCGTATCTGGCTCAAGTTTGCGAGGGCTGTTCAACACAGGCCTCGGTCAGTAGTGAATGCAAGCATCTCCAAAAACATTTTTGACACAGAATTTCTCTATACCTGAAATAAGAATCGATTTTCCTCGGTTTCGTGACAAAAGAGATGTGAATTAGACGTGATAATATATTTTTTTCAAATTGAAAGACGATTTAGGATTTTCTTTGAGGAAAAATGTTATATCCACATATTCCGAGGATGGAGTTTTTCTCAGATGAATCTTGAATCGCGGAAATCGGCAATGATTAGAGAAATGCCCAGGGTTAGGCGGACGGAATTTCGAATATCAGAGTATTCATCATTTAGCGATTTCCCTATAAATGGTGATTTCTTCTCTTCCAAAAAACTACGATGTTAGAGTTTCTCAAAAATTTTCTTTTCTCGAAATTATTGTCGTGATCAATTTTCAGAAGGGTCCAAATTATTAATTTAATTGAAAAGTAGTTTCTGAGAACTTTTGGCTTTGAATTCCGTGAGCATTGTGCTTTTGCAAAGAAAAGGTGTTCCTCTCGCTGAATTTTTTTGGCAATCCATCACCGCTCGGAATTTGAGAAAAACAAGTTTTCGTCCAAAACCGAGAAAATTGTTTTTTCTATGGATTATGCGTGAAAAGTTCGAGATCATAGAAACGCTTTTCAAACCGAGGTGATTTTTTGAAAGTTCCGACCTACACCTTCCAGATTCAAAAATGGCAAATTGTTGTCAAATCTGGCAGAACGCGCTGAATAATTTTTTTTGAAAGAGCTCAACATCTGTCCATATTTTGGCCGGTTTCACACGACCACCATTCTATGAGAATGACGTCTCATCCCTTTTTCCAGAATGATTCATCAGTTCTTAGCCGAGCTGAGCATTTCAAATCGCTCGCAAAGAACTTCTTTTCTCGAGAAGACATTTTAAATTGACAATTTCTTTCAGAGTTAAACGCCGTCTGATTTGGTAGTCAGTGAAATACCAGAAGTTTTTTTGAAGACTCGATGCAACGAAAAGTCTAATCTTGTACATATTAGAGGTAGCGCGCCGGCATAAGTGAGCTCTTCGCGCAAGGGGTTGGCCTCGAGAAAATCTAAACACGCAGCAGCGACGGTTTCTCCATTCGTGTTCCAACTCACTGTTTTGCCAGTGAAGGTGCTCCACGAGTTCCAACAAGTTTCAACTAGCCAACGTCCTGCGTATTCAGTACGATGTACGGCGTGGATAAACGGTCGCTGCTGCCTGTTTAGGAGGCCCCGGTGGCCTCCACCGCGCGCTCAGCCAGCGATCGAGTCATAGAAGAGCGACCAGTTAGAGATGAACTGGAAGTGTTGGAAAATGGCTTCGAATAGTTGGCAGTCAGTTGCGTCAGGTTGCGGCTATTTGGGAATCGGTTGGCAGGTCAACCGAGCGGAGAGATGAACTGGAAGTGTTGGAAAATGGCTTCGAATAGTTGGCAGTCAGTTGCGTCAGGTTGCGGCTATTTGGGAATCGGTTGGCAGGTCAACCGAGCGGCGCCTGGTCTTCAACTCGAAGACAGAATAGCATCAAGTTGACAACCTTTTAGGGGTCCGCAGAGTTGAGGTCGCGGCGTTGCTCGCAGCGACGAACAGCACTGGATGATGTAATATTGATTACATTCGGCGACGATGGCGACCGGCGCGGTGTGAAGGGCGATCAGGGGGCACCGCAGAGTGTATCGACGCCGCGACGGCGCAACATCACTGCCAGCAAGTGGCAACCGACGCCGCGACGATAATGTTGCGAAACATTTTTGTCTCCGCGTCAAGGCTGACGCTCGGCGACTCGGTAGATTCATGAGTACAATACCCACCCACGAACTTCGCAAGAAGCGCGTTATTTGCGCCCCTTTGGAAGAACTCTGTGAATTTTGTGGCTTCGGAGGTAAAAAAGTTACTGCTAGAATCGCCTCATCAAGATATACAAGATGGTGTTAAAATTTCAGTATATCCTAAACTGTACCTTAATTATAGGTGTGTTGCTCTTTCTATAACACGTTTTGACTCGTCAGGAAGCTCGGCCTTCGCTTTTATTTTTTTGAGCAGCATGCCTACAATTATGATATTGTTTAAGATATCAATGAAACTTTAAAACACCATCTTGTAGATATTGATGAGACGATTTTAGCAATATATTTCTCACCCCCCCCCCGAAAATGCAAATCTGACAGAGTTCTTGCTAAGATGCGTTTTTTTTGCTGATTTGCCAAGTTCGAGGGTGGGTATTGTAGGAATCGTTTGGCTTCAACGCCCTCTATAGTTCTCTGCGAGCAACAGATATTCGTACAATCGACCTCATAACCGGATTGTCGAAAAGGTGTACATCCGACAAGGTTTGCAGAAATCATTCAGATGCACTCACTAATCGGGGAATTCAAAAACACCAGCAATGTTGGAAAAAACGGCTGCGAAAGAGCACAAAAAGGCCTGAGCGGCCCTAAACTTGAGTGTTCCGCTGAAGGTTATGGCCGCACAGGTCTTTTTGTGTTCCTCCTACTTACCCCCATTTGATAATCGGTTGCCTTCATATAGTCGGGTTTTCACTTGGACACTTTTATCGGTAACCTTCAAGGAAGTGGGCGTGGCGCGAGCAGACGGAGTTTAGGGCCGTGTAGTGCTATTTTGTGCTCGATCTTAGCCGTTTTTTTTCAGCGGTATTGATGCAGTGAGCCCCGGGTCTTCCGATTTACGTTGAAATACCTGTTTTATCGTGGACACTGCCTTTAAGGTATTCCTGTGATATGTCTGGAAATCGATTGGTTTTGTTAACTCTATACAACTTCTCAGGGAGTGGGCAGTTCACGCCAAAAAGGAAAGAACTCTCCATGTTGAATATGAGTGTGGTCGTAGTTACCCAAGGGATCATTTTGAAGGCAGCATACGCGCTCGTAAACGTGGTTGGTATAACAATGTTAATCGAACTGTCTGGCTTACAACATAACGCCTACACATTTTGAAGGATCGAAAATGACCCATAACGCCGCTACATAAGTTAGAAGTTAGCCCCGCCCTGTATTTTCACGCCCCCTGTATTTGCTCTTTTGCTCCAAAGCAGGGTTGCTGGGTCATCTTCGCCGTCAGTGACGTGTGTGGTTCACTTGTTAGGCAACCAACCAACAGTAAAAACGGTGAGTATGACCCAGCAACCTTGCGTTGCAGGAGAAGGGCAAATACAGGAGGCGTGAAAATACAGGGAGGGGCTGAATTCTGACTTTTGTAGCGGCATTGTGGGCCGTTTTTGACACTTCAAAATGCGTAGGCGGAGTAATCTGGGCCATACCATCCTATTTCCATAGTTATCTCAATCATGTTTACGAACGTGTGCTGCCTTTAAGCAGTGTTACCACACTGTGCTGGCCACAAAACAGAGCAGCAGCTGACATGAGTTGACGTATGGAGGACGAGGACAGCACGTCCTCCTCGAGTTGCATGTTGACTCCTTGTGCTGCTTTCGCCATTTTGGTAGAAGAGAGAGATAGTTGTGCTCCATGACAGCCCACGATCGTGTGAGATGAAAAACGAACGTTTGACTGCTAAAACTATATACACCTTGTATGGGGAAAAGAGAAAAGGTGAATTGATATATAGCTATCCAGATGTCTATATGTGCATGCTCGTAACAAAGAACTCTCCATGCTCACTAAAAAATATGCCCGTAGCTGTGCAAATGGACCACTTTAAGCAATTTTACCACACTACGCTGGCTAAAACAGACAGCAACAACTGAGGCTACAAATGGATGATGTGGGCAGCACGTGCTGCCAGACGATTATAATTTGCCACCGGCACAAAATTCTCACTCAGGAATTATCCTGTTAAAGTTGCGCTCTGGCCTATTGAGGCAAGTTAAAACCTGTTTTACGTGTACTATGTTAAGGCGCGTATGAACATAGACTAGTATAAAAGGCTGCTCATCTCACCGTGTGTCTCAGTCGGTTCTTCGGAGCGGGACCTGGAAGGTGGCCTGTGTCAATCTCCGGAAGATCCATTGGATACCAGAGAATAATTTTTGTAGCCGAGGGGATATCCCTACGGCTCGGGGGGGAAGGGAGGTGGTACCCAAGTATGGGCCCATCTCCCCACGGTTTGGAGTGAGGTGGAACCCAATGCGAATAGTGGTGGTGAGGTCACCCCCACCCCGTTAGGATCACAACAGGGATGATCCTTGTGGGATGTCCACGGGGTCCCCTGTGCAAACACGGAAACGCCGAAAATGGACATGGACAGTTCTTGAGCCGCTTACGGACAAATTTTGAACCGCTCAGGGGCTGCGGAAAGACGGAATTCACCAGAGGACGCCGGGACGCGCACCTTTTGATATCGATGTGCTGATTGGAGGCTTAACTCGGTGACCAATGGTGCGACGGCCGCTGGCGGTGACGCAGGGTCATAGCAGTGTGGAAACACTGCGGCGCCTCTCGTAATCCTTCACGCCGCGTCGGTCTTCCCATCCCAGAATACAATCGATTTTAGATCATTCAGCGCAGTTAAGAGGTCTGCAGAGTTGCACCGACCGGCAACTGGTCGCCGAGCGTCAGCCTTGACGCGGCAACTAAAATGTTTTCTGACATTATCGTAGCCGCGTCGGTTGCCGCTCGCTGGCAGTTATGCGGGGTTGTCGCAGCGTTAAAAAATGTTCGGTCGCACTCGTCGCCGAATGTCCTAACCAGGGCTGTGCGGAACTGTTCCTATTCTGTTTCCGTATTTCCGTTGTTTTTCCTTGGGGGGGGGAGCTGTTCCGTCCCGCTTCCGTTTCAGACTATTTGGCGCCGGAAAAGGGAAGTTATAGTGCTGCACGGTTAATGGTAGTGGGTCTAGGCAAGGGTATTCCAAGACATTTTGAGGCGCTGGAAAGCACTGTCAAAAATTTGTGTTCAATACAATATCTGAGCCTGGTTGAGATTCTCGACAAAGTTCGGGGTTTTAAAATTGCTTCCCTCCCAGAATGATGACACAAGTTAGGCGTGGCAGTGGTTGAACCGCTTTTCGGTGAATTTTTCGAAAATCTTTCTGTCCGAAAGTGAGTGATTTTTTGTTTGTCTACCTCCACAACAGCAACAGGAATCCAGACACGGTCTTTTGGCACGAACAGCATGTCCTCCAGGAAGTAGTCTAGGCAGAGACAGGTGGAAGTTTTCCCGGGAAGCGGCACTGCGTGTTAGAGGCGGATCACAATCGAATTTTCCTTTCCTTGCCGAACAGATTTTTTTAACTTTCTGAATTCATTCGTGTGGTATTAGCTCCGGTAGGCAACTGAGGTCCAAATTAAAATCTAAAAAGTCGTAGGTGAGAATCTGAAGATTGACTTCTGATGGGCCTTGAACACATAGCGCGGCCTCCCGCATTCATCTATACCTAGTGCAGCTTGAACTTGTTTCCGGGAGACAGGCTTTACATTGCTCCGAAGGCGCAGCTAAACATTCTGAGTAATTTATGATACTGTCTTTTTTGGATTGCTAAGGAGCAAGGATTAGCTATCGTGTAATACCTCATACTGATTTCATGTAGTTTTAATAATTATTAATTGTTGACTGAAACGTGAGAATGAGACAATCCATAACGTGACGGAAAAAGACGACTTTGGGCGGATATGGTTGTGACACCCACGACATAGTTGCATATTGCGTCCTACAAACTTCCATTGTGACGGATCATTGTAGAACCCACGTAGAATGCTATGGTTAGTGGTTATTGGAATGAGGTCGACAGAGCCAACCTATCGTTCAGTTTAGCTAAAAGAATGTCAAACATTGTTGATAGAGGAGAACCGGGAAAGCCGGTATATGGTTTGGCGAAACCAAACGAACGCTACACATGGTCAATGGGGGATGCCAGCGGCTAAGCAGGTATATCGTTAGGCGAAGCTTTCATGCTATACATTGTTGATGGAGAGAGGACGGCGAATTCTGTCTATCGTTTAGTGAAACCAAAGGAGTGCTATACATAGCCACTAACAAAGACCGCCATAAGCCGACCTATCGTTATCGATTCATTTTGTTATTGCCCTTCTATATTTATTATTATTATTATTATTATTATTATTATTATTATTATTATTATTATTATTATTGTTATTGTTATTATTATTATTATTATTATTATTATTATTATTATTATTATTAGAATGCACGTTAAGGTGCGTCGAAAAAAAAACAGTATGTATGACAAACAAATCAAACAAATGCAGTGTCGAGAACAGAAACATAAAAGTAATTAATATACAACCAGATTGACTAAAGAAAGAAGCCTAAAGCAAACTAAGCTTCTCGCCCGCAAAAACAGTGCTTCTATTTGAAAGATCTGACGTTTTGATTATCAGCTCGTCGAAAATTAGTGGCCGATCACTTAGAGAAAAAAATTGTGTTGAGTAAGATTCGTAGCAGCCAACAGTTTTGGGGTTCTAAAAGGGATGGCTAATTGAGAAAATAAATAGAAACAAATAGAGCAATCAATATTTATTTTTCTGTCACTTTTCAAGCAGCATGAATGAGAGCTTTCGTTGACACTCTCGTTAACATCACTTCCGCCCAAGCAGAGGGTTTGACCAGATTTTGACCAGTGAGCAGCTGTCTGTAGGATAACCCTACCGAGATCCAGCGCAACTCGAAGGAGACCATTCACGAGCGGATGCGGAGAAATCTCTTTGATCTAAATACGAACTCATGGCACTGACTCGGGGGTGCCTACAGTATAAGCTATCACACTGGTCAAAATGGTCATGGCGGATTGACGTGACACGAGAACATGAACGATAACCTCATTCATCGAACAGATGCACAGCACTGCAGAAAAGGGCTCTGACATAGACCTGCATTCGAAATTCAACCATTGAAACTGTTGCTAAGGCATCTTTTGGATAAGGATAGAATTGAGTGTAATGGTTTTGGAATGCCCGCATAGTATTGGATACTGGAAGGATAATGGACTGCGGAGGGAAAAATAAGGTATTCAAATCATGGCTCACGAATATCCTACTTGAACAATAGCAGACCTTGAATTCATTAGAAACACGTTTTTTCAGTTTGTCTCTTTAATCTTAGGTGTCGCGCTCTATTGTTTTTTGCATGGTTCTAACGTGTAATAAATCAAATCAAATCGTTCGGAGAAGCTTCAGGTTCATACGCTTCTAACCATGTTGAACGTAAAACATGTTTTAACTTGCCTCAATATTTCAGAGCGGAACTTTAACAGGATAATTCCTGAGTGAGAATTTTGTGCCGGTGGCAAATTATCAACGTGTCGTGCTGCCAAGGGCAGCGCAAAGGCAGCACGTGCTGCTCGAGCAGCAGCTGGTGCCCTTGTGATGTCCACGCTATCCTCGTCGAGGTAAAAGCCTATTGTGAATGTAGGTACGTAGCTTCGGGAAGGACGACTCATTTTCGTTGGTCGCGTCATGGCTCTACAATTTTCTAAGTTTTTACTCTGATTTAGTTACATCTTGCCCACCGGGTGTGCTGTTTTCCTACTTCCTAGTCCAAGCAGATCCTCAACTGCTGACCCCTAGAGAAGGACGGTATATGAATGAAGACGCACCGCTCTCCACTTCTTTCATACCCTACCCTTTATCAGTTGGTTATCATCAATTTTGTTTACGAGAGCCAGCCTTCCCGAAGCCCCATAAGGCCCTTTCACAGTTGCCCGACCGACGTCGGACGAGTCGTTATCGAATGTGGAATATCTATCTACTCTATCCTATCCATCTTATCTATCTTGACTTGTCAAATTCGGTACTGAGTCGGCCGACGTCGGCCGGCAAACTATGAAAGGGGCTATAGACTCGGTTTCATCTCAAGTGAGCTCATGTTTTCGGTTATCACAGCGCGGAGCGGTGGGTTTTCGTCTAAACCCCCTTTTTACTAGTTATATTTCACCGAGGCCCACCGCTCCGCTGCTGGTGATAATCGAAATAAACAGGTCACTAGGGATGTACCAAAGCTTACCTACATTCGCCTATTGTTCTACAATACAACTAAAAGTATAATTAGACAAGACAGGGGTAGTGTATAAGTCAATGGTTTGAACTCGATTAACTAGATGAAGCTTTCTGTATAAATCTCATAAGTTTAACTCTCTGGGCAATCAACCACAACACTTCGTTCGCAGAACAGTTTATTTGCAGGATTGACGATGACTTGGGATGGACTTCTCTAATCGTGTTGTTATCCTAAAGTGCATAACTTGAACCAGAAGTGCTCGCTGGCGACACAAATTTTCCATCCTTCACCACAATCTGAAATGGACATCAATTACAACACGGCTTGGTTTTTGCCCATCTAATAGATGAGTAAACTCTGGTACAACCCTAGTGACCTGTTGATTTCGATTATCACCAGCAGCGGAGCGGTGGGCCTCGGTGTAATATAACTAGTGATCTTGGAATGAAACAGAGTCTAGATAATTGTGGTGCGCGCGAAGCGCGCACCAGATTTGGTTTTGAATCGGCCACGCGCGCAACCCCTTTTTCGAAATCTCAGTTCAGAGTGAACGCAGAAATTAGGGCTACGTTGCATTGAAAAGAGCGTAAAAAGATGGGTATACACCCCAAAAATGGTTTGGAACGGTTCACTGATTTTCGAGAAAAAATTGAAAACCCGCTCGTTTTTGTTGTTAATCTCCATTTTTTTTTCAGACGGCGTTCACGATCTTGCGGGTACACTTAAAATTGAGCTAGGAAGCTCATTTTTGAACTGGAGACTGGAAATGGGTGCAGGTCGCTCCTATTCCATTTTGAACTTGATACCTTAACTTTGAAGGGTACCTCAAAATCGTGGGTTTACATACTAAATTAGCCGTGGAGCACGAAAACTGCTTGGACATGATACGGCTGTGGAGAACAAGGTGTGGGGTGGATCTGCAGCCAGCTGACACAGGTCGACGGAGGTAAGTACGGAACTTGTCAGAATTCGTACTTGTGACACAAAATCGATCGATAATCAATATTATCGATTTTCGAGCTTTTTGCACAAAATGCGGCGTGGAGTGGTGATTGCTGATGGGATTTGTTTTCTTGATTGGGAAATTTCGCTCATCAGTCATTATCGATAAATAACAATCAATAATATTGATTTTTTTTCGCCTGTTACTGTTAATGATTTTTGATTGTTGATGGCTTTAAGTCACTTGTTGGGGAAATTCTTCTCACCATGAAAGATCAAATATTAATTATCAATAATATCGAGTTATCACATGTTGCTCGAAATGCAGCAATGAGTGGTATTTTTTATGGTTTTGGGTCATAAGTTACAAAAATTGTACTCATACGACAATATCGTTTGTCAGATGTTTCATCATTCCAAAATGGAAATCGTGGAGCAAAATTGGAGTCAGAAAGGGAACCTTCGGGAAAAATATGTGAAATTTCTGAAAATTTAGCTTCCTGGCAAAAGTAACGATTTGGTAGTGATAAAAAAAGTTTTAAAATTGTCTTGAAATATCTTAAAAAAGAGATTTGGCGTAAAATAGCCTGGAAAATTAAAAAGGTAGGAAATGAACTGAAATAACCAAAAATGTGATTTGGTGGTCGATCATTTCTCAAGCTTCCCCGTTAAACTTATCAAAACAAAATCAAGCGCGCAACGGAAACCTTAAGCCATTTTTGAAAGCTGCAATAAGGGAATCAGCATAGGTCAAGCTAGGTGAACGCAAAGCTCCTTTCCATATCGTGCTTGATTTCGTTTTGATAAGTTTAACGGAGAAGCTTGTGAAATGATCGACCACCAAATCACATTTTTGGTTATTTCACTTCATTTCCTACCTTTTTTATTTTCCAGGCTATTTTACGCCAAATCTCTTTTTTAAGATATTTCAAGACAATTTTAAAACTTTTTTATCATTACCAAATCGTTGCTTTTGCCAGGAAGCTAAATTTTCAGAAATACAACTATCTTGGAGAGAATCGCTATTGAGATAACATGGGAACCACTATTACTCAGCCTGACCATTCCAGATGAAATATTCTTCTCTAGAACCGCTTTTGACGTAGAATCCGATCATGATCTTCGCAGCTGCCTGAACCTACTCTGAAAAGAGTTATAGGCGTTTTTGGCCCAATTGTCGCATCTATTGTACCTTCCAAAACGCGCATTAGTGCTCGGAAATCCAGCGAACGAATATAATGTTGTGTTTAGCGCCCAAAACAACCCCCTGAACGAAGTTTGGGTACAGGAACGTTTTCCTTACTTAGCTCAGACCGACAGCGTTTTGGACTTGGGTGGATTTTCGGTTGGGCGTTTATTCAGACCGATGACAAGGCTCCGCTAGAGTTTCAGAAAATGTTCCAGCTTTGACTTGAACCCCCCCCCCCTAGGTGGGTTAATGGGGCTACGGTTTATTTGACGGTTTCACAAAGTTTTCGACCAAATTCTTGCGAAGCCTTCAATCCAGGAGAAATTTAAGGGCAAAACGCGAGTTTTGACGATTTCCGGTGTGGTACGATAGATATTACTCAGATTGTTTTCTGGGACTTATTTGGAGTGCGGTCGAAGTTTCAGATTTGAATTTATATTTGTATACGGGAGTCATTCGGGGTAATGAATACGAATTCAATGTCCATTTGTCAATTTTCAAAACACTAGGGTAGGTTTTGCCCTCTAAATGGCATAGTACCTACCGTGACCTACAGTAAACTTCAGAATTTCGACAAACGAACTCCAGATTCGCGTTCAGCACCCCTGTATACAAGTTTTGTATACTTGTATACTACCCCTGTATACAAGTTTTGAGCCGAATCGAAAATTAATTTTTAAAACACCCTAAAAATTAGTGGGTGTACCCTTACCTTGCCGCCAGGCCTTGAAAAACGCGTATAACTTTTTCAGAGTGGTTTTAGGCAGCTGCGGGGATCACAATCGGATTCTGCGCTGAAAACGGTTCTAGAAAAGTAGATTTTATCCGGAATGGCCGGGCTGACTAAAAATCGTTTCCTTGCAAGCAGAAAGCTTACGAGTTAACAATGATTTCCATGTTTTTCGTACATCTATGTCTGCTCAGCAATGCAGACCAGCAACAATTCAAATCAACACGAACAAAGCATTTGTGTTGTCGGACACCGGCCAGCACTAGGCAGGTGCAGGGTAGGGACTTGAGCAATATTTTTCTTTGTTATTATGATTTCTCGGTCGCACTCTCTTCAATGTCGCCGTGTGACAAGAGTTTGGTGAAGGATACTGTCATTACTTCCCTCTTCTTCCTACTGGAACCCTACGCGCTCTCCTTGGAGTCCTAGCAAAACAATACACATCCTTAGCTCTCTTTCGTTACGTCTGGCTGGCTTACAGCTTCGAGCTCGCCTTACGACCCTCAGAAAACAACACTACTTTTATCAGTGGACACATAAACGAAATCGGTAAATAGGCAACTCTGTCACGCTCAATATCCACTCGTCTATGGAAGCGCACCACCATCAGCGCTAAGGGATATAATTTTTGATCAAAATAGTGAGGTTTCGTGGAATCGCAAAAAGCGCTCTCAGAGAAGATTCAAACCTTCGTAACACGCCCATGATTTAATACTACCGACCGCACATCGGAAGGTACTGCGTCCCGCTTTCAGCTTTCCGTAGACTAGGAAGAAGTTCTGTGACGGGACCAGTTTGCGATCATATAACCTTCAGATCGAAGACACGCGACCGATCACATATACTATTCCATCACTTCAGGCATGTACATTCCCACATGTATAAAATTTGTACCGCGCAGACCTAGATAAGTAACACATCTCTTGTGAGAACCTTCTTTTCAAAAAATCCTCTCTTAGCGACCCTCAGCTATTTTCAGAAGTCTTGAAAATAGCATGAATTTCGCCTAGTGGGTTTTGCCGCTGTGCGAATGCGATTGACTGCTAATGGAACTGTACACATTTGGAGCAGTCTTTGCACAGACACAATATGCTCGGCATCACTCACAAGATCTATGATTTTCCGGTGGTGGACCTACAGAATCGACAAAAATCATGTCATTCAGTGTAGCGTCAACTGCAAACTCAGATAAATAGAAAAAAAAGAAAGTTTAACAATAACCGGTTTACGTGCTCGTCTTTTACCAATGGCAATCCCACAACAACATAGAGCAACTGCCACCACTAGGGCTATACCTCCAGCTGCAGAGCCATAAAGTCTGGAATTATCAGTATTTCTCTGTTTCTATTGCTTCGTCTACCTGTCAGATCTTATCACAGTCAATTTGTTGGTTGGGCCTGTATTATAAAAAATATATTAGCTGTGGTGGTACGAAAGTCGCTCTAACAGACTTTCTGGTGTGCCAGTGAGACAATGGAAACAAGAACTACGAGGGAAGCTTGTGTGCAGTCTCAGAGGTAGAGACTTACTATAAACATTTTTTGTAGAGAACCATACAAATATAAATTCTCGCTAGCAGCGGCGCGTGAAATAATTTTTCGGGGTACTCTTTCGGAATAGACGACCCACTAGAGAAATTTCATCAGAAATGTTCATACCACTAGAGCCGTCGAATGATTTAGTCTTTTCCAATCACACTGAACTGTTTGATGTGGTCAACCGTACGGTCGGTCAAGCCCAAGCGATTGCGAATTTCACTGTATTCTTGAGTGGTTCGTCTATTCCGAAAGAACGCTTTTTTGGACTCCACACACTAATTGAAAACGCGTTCTAGCCTCAATTGTAGGTTTAAGAAGCAGAGACAGCGGTTCAGAATATGAGCGCTGTCAGATGATCAGAATAATTTATTTCTCATTTCGGAAAACAATTTGACGTTCCTACCCCATCCTGAAATGTTTCTTCTCTGCCGATTCGAGACTTGATGCTTTGGGGAAAGCTGTCTTCATCACAATCTGTTATCATTAGCCATCAAACTCATCTTTAGCGCCGTCATCAAAGCTTATCCGCGCAAACGGTGAATTTGCTGAGCGGTTCCATATCAGTCAGCGCAAAGCGTGAAAATACCGCCAGCGTTAACATGTTAATGCATATCAGTTGTTGAGCGGCTGGATATCAATCAGAGCAAAGGGTGAAAATACCGCCGTTGATGGCACGTCAGAAATTCCTGAACAAGTGAAAACATCTCAGCGAAAACATGATAGAACGATTGATCACGTCTCGATGTGTTTACCATGAGCACAGCCGGTATAAAAGCCGCTTCATCTCACTATAGTCCTCATTCGGCATTCTGATGCCGGCACTGGAAGGTGACTTTGGGTCACTCTCCGGAGGCCAGGGCCCGTAGCAAACCGCCCGCCGCCACCACATAAAGATGGCAGCCGACCTGAGGTACATCGTGCCCAGATGCCACCCAATGTCGTCAACCCGGAGCGACCCTTTTCTACAGGATAATTCTGTTTACAAAAATCAGCCTCCTGCCTGAATCGAACCACGCACACTGGTCGCCTAGACAGCGCGCACAGCAACTGAACCGCGAGCCCGTGCTGATAGAGGCATTCTCGGCAATAGCAAGGGTGCGAGATGAACAAAACAACCAACAGGAATCTAATCCCTGAAAATCGCCCCCTTTAGATCTGCAGTCCATCCTATTCTGCTAAGTTTATTACAAACTATGCTTGGCTATTTCTGCTTACACGTTTTCAGCAATTGCACAAGATTTAATTTTCGAATTTGCAAAGAAGTTCATGATTTCTGTTTTTTTTTTGGAAAAGTCCGCAGATTATCCGAAACTGGATCAGAGTGGCATTTGACGTTGTAAAATATCCACTTCCTCCCTTGCTCTACTTACTTCCTTTAAAACCAAGCAGGTGATGTTCTAGTAACAGAATCATACCTATTCTTACACTGCTTATGATTTTTCTTTCGAGAACCATGTTTGTACATGATCACGCTGCTATTCGCTCAACAAACATAGAACCAAAAAGGATATAAGAATATAAGCATATCTTGATGTTTTTGAATATTTTATGTTTTCGATGGCAATGCCTTTTTAGATGCAGAGAAACCGTTCACAAGATATCACGAGAATATCGCCTGCACCCAACAATTTTGGTAGTTTTGGTGCGCTCAGCTTCCTTCTAAAAACCCGTTGTGTAGACCTCTTCTTGATTGTTCCTAGGGCAAAGAAGTGGAAATAAAACTTCGATGTTTATTGGAATTTCCCAGACTTCTGGAATTTTTTTTAGAAACGATCGTCCAGATTTTGTCTGATAAAATCTCATAATGGTTAATCCCTTGTGTTTTTTCTTCTCTCAGGAATATTCATCATGACCATTAAATCTGCCGCTACTCTTGACTGCTGCTGCCGTTTCCTTCTTTCCTTGTTCAGATTTTTTTCTTCACCTTTATTTTGCAAGCACTTCACCCGTTGTGTCTTACGGTATGTTAGTATGTGTGTGAGGTTTTTTTTGTGGGGGGGTTTATAGAGTGTGCATTTCCGGCAGCTTCTGTACTGAAAAAAGGTCCTGTAAACAGTGCCATTTTGATCGAAATGAACAGAGCCAGCTGGAGAGAGATATGATCAAAAGAAACACGATCTCGAACTTTTCATCGCCAAGAACTTGTCAAAATATCTCTTAGCGGTGGCGCAAAATTAGTGAATCATGAAACCACCCGAAAAAAATCAGCACTCCGGAGAAAATACTTTGTCAAATTCAATTTCAAATTATTTTCATGAATTCGCGAAAGAAACTCACGCAATAGAACGTACAGTATAGACACTCCACGTACAGTTTTTTTTATGAAAAAAAGAACCAGTCTGATGGTTCAGAAACAACAAAAAATAATGAGAAACTAGAGGGAAATCAGCGTCCGCGAAAAATCAACAGCTGATGAAGAGCGAATGATTATGCCTTCATGGGAGGCAATGATCGCCACTCATTAAAGCGATTTTCCTCCAAGATTTATTACAGGTTATGGGAGGCTGTCATTCCAATGCCCTATTCACAGTCTTTGTGGGGGAATTTCCGCATGATCAGCTCAAAATTCAGAACTTCACTTGAACCTCAAGGAGATGGTCAAACGTCGTCAGAAAGGTCAAAGGATCGTGTTCTCTTCTCCGCGCCGCCACCACCTCGGTCATGCACGACCCATGACTTGGCTCCCTCCCTACGTGCCTCTGCAATATGCGCGCTATTTCCACTTTCCACTCGCAGCTCGTGGCTCCCCTTTAGACCTCAGGTCCATGGCTGCGTGCCGAGGTGGGTGACATTCGGCTGCGAGCGAAGTCACCACCTCAGCACGCACACGTGCATTAGGATAGGGCGGCCACCACCTATTCCAATAGCGATGTGAGCCACCACCTCACGCCGGGGAGGCAGCTATGAGCTCCGACCTTTCGGTGGGATTGCTACGGGCCCAGGGGTGCGTTCCAAGAACATTCGCATGGCAAAACGCGTCCATGGAATCGTAGCCACGGCCACGTGGGAGCAATTTTCAGTTATATTTCGCATCCATGGAAAGCGAATTTGTCCATGGGGAGGTTGTTTTGCCTCCCACAGCGTCTTGGGAACGTTCTTGGAACGCACCCCAGCATAATTTTGGCTGCTGGGAGGATACGGCGGGTATCCTCACGGCGGGAGGGGAAGGGCGAGTTACGCCGGGGTCCGCAGAGGGTGGCTCCTCACAGCAGACCTCGGTAAAGACTACGCCCATGTTGCGGACAAGGCGGGGCTTCCTGTGCCTTGGACCTTCAAATTCGTGAAATTTCCGAGGAAAACTCACCCATTTTAATAAAATCACCTCATTTTCGCGGTATATTGGACCCTCTCTCTCTGCCAGTTCGCACCATTTTCACGGGATATTCACCCCATTCTCACCTATCCTAGCGTCAAATTCACCCAAACAGTGAATTTAACGCGGCGAATTAAGACCTAATGCCGACTTGTACATGAGCATCAAGTCTCTTTTGCTGGGGCATCAAGTCTCGAATTGACAGAGTTCAATCAGTATAGATCGTGCATTGTTAGAGAGATAGGCGTTTCGTAGGAAATGTTATCTTGCTGCGATAGCGACCAATAGTTTTCAACATTTCAGGCATGACAATATTTCTCGAGCCAGCCACCGCGAGAGGTACATGCGAAGTGCTCTTGCGATAGCGTTTTTCAACTGTGTGGGCCCTGTATCAACACCATTCAAGGCATTTGATCGCACCTGTAGCCGGTCACAAACTTTTAGTATGACAACTGCCCGAGAAGATATTGGCTCTATGCCATCAGTCGAAGGTTAGAGCTAGATAGTATTGGAAAATGATGAAAGCCCGGTGGAAAAAACAAGGGTTGCGGCGTGCGCGCTCGGTTGAGATAGGAAAGCTAATAGAATCGCACGACTTGAAGGAAGGGTTGCCGATATAAACGACTTTTGAGCTCTCTTCATGAGAACGTAAATTTGGTCATCGCAAAAGTGAAAAAAAGTGGAAAAAAGAAAAATTGCTCGAAAAACGCACAATAACTAGTTAGAACGTCTAAATCAGGTGTCCACACGCCCCTAATTAACGAGATTTCCTTGAATGCTTGTTTCTCCGTCTTTTAGATGGCTCTTAAAGCAGTCAGTAGTCGCAAGAAGCGCGCAGTACATACATCAGAAGCAAAATAAAGGATGGAAAAACAGGCATTCATAAAAATCCCGACGATCGGGGTCGGGCGGACACCAAGCCGTGACATGTTCTTGATGAACTTTTCCACAATTTTCAACTCATTTCACTCTTGTGATGGCCGGATTCACCTTCTCATGACGATAGCACATAAAATCTTGCCGGAGTGACTGATTGTGCAATCAGTATGGGACACTTTCTATGGAGGGCGGAGCCGAAAAAAGTGATGAGAACTGCAAGTTTAGCTGGCTCCTAACGCCTAAACTAGGTAATGTTCATTCGTTTTCGATGCTTCTAATGGCCTGGGGCGGAATTTACGAACGCAAGTCATAATCATGGTTGCGTTCTCGGTCAATCATCCATGTGGTCACTCACGCTACTAGCCAGCCAAACCATGTCTAATTTGTGCGTTCACAGACGCGAGCGCACTACCGTAACCCGTAAACAGCCGAGACAATCGATTTCGAAGCACGGTGAGTCAACCCGTTCTCAGGCATTCGCGGGGGTCGGTGGCAGGCTAAAACGCCCCTTTACCAATCAAATTGATCGGATCTGGCTGATCGGCGGAGGTTTCGGCATGACTCATAACTGCCGAAGTTTTCGTGGTGATGTCTCATATGTGGCGGAGTTTTCGGGGCGACGTGTTGCAGTGTTCGCACTGTTTTTCCCTGGTACTCTCTCGTGTAGAGCGCGGAATCGGTAGCCCACAATGTATACGCTGCAATGGAATGTGACGTGTTTGTGCGTATCACGGTTGACAGCTCGGGATATCGACGCTTTAGCGGGCGTGGGTGGCAGGTTGAGAGGTCAATTGTGCTGCCTCTCAACCTGCCACCGACGCCCGCGACTGCAGGAGTGGTGGAGGGTGGTCGGTGGGAGGTGATTAGGCGAAACTTTCGGCGTAAACACGTGGGTGTGACGTCACAATTAGTGGTTGGTGGGAGGTGATAAGGCAGAGCTTTCGGTGTGAACGGGTCAAGAATGACGTGGCATTGTAGGGTCGGTGGAAGGTTGACACGCGGAGTTTTCGGCATGAATGGGGGAGTTTTCGGGCCTTCCCCGCCCCTTTTTTCGTTTCGAGCGGGAGCACGCTACCTGTTCAACTCCTGTCAACCGTCCACCGACCCCCGCGAGTGTGTGAGTTGGACAGAGTGCGTTCGTTGTTGCGAACCCACTTTCATTCGTGGCAGAGCTTCGCGACCAGGGATGTGCGGCAATTGCCGTTTGTCGTTTGCCGGCCATTTTCGGGACTTTTTTGCCGTTTGTCGTTTGCCAAAATTTTTGTTATTTTTCCGGGAAAAGTCGGCAAAACATTGAAAGGAAACTCCGCCTATGCTCGCGGCCATGTAGGCACTAGTGGTAATCCGATTATCCGTTGTTTGCTTAACCGCTATCCGGGGTTCTGGCTTATCTGATGTGGTAGTCAATATGTTCGAAAACGCGAGCTAACTAGCGGTAAGCTCGCTGTAAATTGCAGCTAAACGCGATCTTTATATTTGACCATTTTCAGGAAAGGGACCAGGTATTGCTGAAACTACGCACTCGCATGCCACGTTGTGAGCCACTAGTTACGCATATTGTGAAAAAAAAACCAAAAATTAGTTTATTCTGTCTTTTATGGAAAAAATGTTGGTTTAGAAAAAAATTCTGAAGATTTTTTGAATCTTCGCTAGCTTGCGGTAAGTTCGCGCAGAACTTTAACTTAACGCGAGCGGATAGCTTTTGAAAAAGTCCTCCGGAGGACATTTTCAAAAGCTGTCCATCTTTTTCGTCATTCACACACTATTTCCAATTTCTCTGTCGGTTCGCATTAAGTTGACAGTAGATAGTCCAACTCCAATGCGGTGCTTTAATTTCTGTCCCAGAGTTTCGACAGATTCTGGTGTAGCTAAAAGAAGCAGGAAGCACTTGTGCGACACACGTGGGCAGGGACTTTGAGAAAGTATGCCGCGGCAGTGCCAGGAAAGTACCGCGACCCTTGACTGTGCCGCGATAGTTTCACGGTAGTACCGCAGCAGCACCGTGTTGATTACTGTGCCGTGGAGATTCTGTTGCAGTGTCTTGAGGGTCGACAACGCCGCGACATTGACGTGACAGTACCGCTGCAGTTCCGGGTTGGAGCGGCACGAACTCCGCGAGGATGCATCAGCGAATCTTCGTCGACTACGCCTCACTATTATGTGTTGTAAAACGAGATTGTTGCTGGTTCAATAGCTCAATTTTGACGTACATCCCGTATCTCCTAGGTCGCAATAAAGGCTATACACTCTGTCCCTATCAGAAAGAGGACGTAAGCACTGCACGTGTTAATTTTTGTTCGTAGGCCCACCCAGTTGTATTATGACTCATTTCATATGAGTCATTCGCAGTCGGTCATATTTTTGTCACAGCGCAGCCACCGTTCGGGGAGCCGCAGCGGCACTATCTCGGAGCCGCTGCGACTCCGCGATAGTGCCGCTTCGGTGCCTGTAGGAAGCCGCTACTCCGCTATGCCGCTGCGGCAATTTTATTAATTTCAGTGAGGTCCCATGTGTCTTGTTTCTTCTCATGTGGTGCATTGAAATGGAACTACTCCCTAGAATTGGAATTATTAGAATTTTGACGTAAGTATTGGAAAAAAAAGGAAAAAGAAGTAGAGCGGCACATGTGAATAACTTTTATGTCGATCCAGGGAATGAGGTTTTTTGCCGTTTGCCAATTGTCGTTTGCCCTTTGCCGGCCGTTTTTGGGATTTTCTTGCCGATTGCCGTTTGCCGAAATCTGAAAATCGTTTGCCGCACATCCCTGTTCGTGACTCCTCCCTAACAGTGGTCGCGCTGAATTCTAGGTAGACCCGCCCATTTTGCTGAAGATTTGAATGCTCGTCAAAAATGTTATTGTCCAAATAGCAAGAATATGTTTTTTGGGAGCATTCCAGTCTCATACACATTACTCTTACTGACCGTAACTCAGCGATTCGGTTAACTAGACCCAGGAAAGAAGTGGAAAAGGCAAAGCTGCTCATGTAGAGTAAGAAATAGAAAAAATCGCCTGTCGGAAGTGGTGCAAAAATCCGTTTTTTCCAGATGGCCTTTCAAGCCTCCGTTTTCACTTTTAGAAGGCAATAGTCGAGCATATAATGAACTTACTAAATGGTTATCGAAAATTGCCTTAGCTGGATTTTCTCTAAAAAAATTGTTTCCATGACCTTCAAAATTTTTTAGAAAAAATCCAGACAACGTTTTTGATGACCATTCAGCAGATACACTTTCTGCTCGAATGCCGCCTTCTAAAAATAGGAACCAAGTCTGAAACGCCGTTTGGGATAAAACAATGGTCTTTTTACACTTCTTTTTTCGATGTTCGATTTTTTCTATTTCTCATTCTACATAGGCGTCTTTGCTTTTTTTCCTCTCATTACTGAGTCTATTTTAACGAACCGCTGAGTTACGAACTATAAGAGCTATGTATGTGACACTGGAGTGCCCCGCAAAACCATTTCCCGCTATTTGGACAACTGCAGCTTCAACGAGTATTTAGGTCACCAGCGGTTGACAAACAAATCTGGAGAACTCGTGGCTGTTAAAAACACATTGTGTGGTGGAGCTGAGTTGAAGCCGAAAAAACCAATTGAAAAAATCCGGCGGTGCAAACCCCCCCAAATTTTTCAAGTTTGGTGGCGAAAATTTTCAAAGTTGCTTGACCCTGTTTAGAAGCGTTAGGTGTTCAAAATATCTTTTTGTTCAAAATAAATATATTTTTTTACATGCAAGAAGCGCTCGCCCATTATACATGAAAGCAAATCTCGTGAAGAATATTAGAATGAAGAATATTTCAAAATCTCCAAAAATTTACGAGAGCAGATGCCGGGATAGTACATGTCGCTATTGACAATCAGAGATAATCTGCATGCTCCGTAACACTGTTTACCTCGTCCGCTGCAGAGGATGTGGAGAACATTGGATGGCGTTCACAGAACCGGTCTCCTATCCTGACAGCGGTTTCTCGAAACATCGATCAAGGGAGCATAGCTGTGAAAACGCGCCTTTATTCGATGTGTCGGTACTTCATCGACACCTGATGCAGCCACTGGAAGAAAAAGATTATGGAAGCGAGAAAAATTCAGTGCCTACGTCCTGAAATCAACGCGAAGAAGGAGCTCTGCGATTTGATGAGATTGATCACCCGATACCGAGCCTACTATCCTCGCCCCTCTGCCTTGGTAATTCTCATCCTTGAATGTGACTGGTCGGGGTAAGTCCTGCATGACCATCTTTGTCGTATCCTTGACCTATGCTCACGACATTCAGCGACACTCGCAATACCCTCGTTGACAACCGTTGTTGGATCTGATATGTATTGCTTATGTAGACTCTGTTTCAGTTTAAGTGAACTCCCATTTTCCATTATCACAACGCGGAGCGGTGGCTTTTCCTTCGGAACCTCCTTATCACTAGATATACCTCACCAAGGCGCACCGCTCCGCTGCTGGTGATAATCAAAATATACAGGTCACTACGGATGTACCAGAGTTTGAATGTATCATATCTTTGTGCTCTGCGCGCATGTTATTGCATTTTTGAAGGTCTGATGAAGGTTTGAAGACGCCATTATTGGCGAAAGCTAGCCAAAATAAATAGTAGAAGAAGAAGAGTCTTGAACCATCGAAAAAAATTTACAGTTTTGGTTGCCCATCCAGCTTCAAATTTCCAAAAAAATTTAGTGAGGACAAAGTCATAACAGCAACAAAGCAAGCAAGCTATTACATACCTATGTATCAGATAGATTACAACATCACATACTTATTCATTCGATATTAGTAGAAGACAGACGTGAGAAAGGAAGCAAAAAACACTCAAAATCAGACCAGATTCCAAAAGAAGAGAAACAGAGCGCAAGACACGAAAGGAGGAAAAAGCAATGATTCATGAAAGAAATCAAAGGGAATTTGGATTTTTTTTTGAAAAAGTAATGATTTTTTTTCGTTCCGCGAGAGAACCGGGCTCATTTCCTTGTGGTTCAGCGATGCAGCATGGCGGGAGCATCGATGAACGAACGCGGTACGCCCTCGGTTTGAGACTAGCAGAATCTCGCGATCGTTCCGCGATAGCCCCACGCTAGTATCCTGTCGGTCCGTACCAGAAACCGAGCGGGTTCTATCCGACAACGATCGCGGGGGATTCTCTCAGAGCTGATACTCTACTTCCCTCATTGTGCATAGGCGCAAACTCAATGCGCATATGCTATAACACGTGGGCCACGAGTTTGCTCTAGCATACGATGAGGAACGCAAAGTATAACTGCGACCAGTGCTAACTGTGGATATTGCGGTCCACTACTCACATAGGGCTGAGCTCCTCAGGCATGATTGGAATACAAAGCTAAGAAATGGAAGAGATTAGAGCTGTTCCCACTCATTCAGACCAGACCTATTCTATGCTCTTATCTGAGAGAATCCCCCGCGATCGTTCTTGGATAGAATCACCTCGGTTTCTTGTAGAGGCCGAGATAAAACGAGCATGGGGTTATCGTGGGACTATCACGAGATTCTGCCAGTCTCAAACCGAGAGCGTACCGCGTTCGTTCATCGATGCTGACACGATGATCCATAGCGGAACCGCGAAAAACCGAGCCTGGGACTACCGCGAAACAACCGCGAGTTTCTACCAGGTCCAACCTGAGAGCGTATCGCGTCTCTACATTAACGTTTTCGATGGGTTACATCGCGGAACCGCAAATAGACAAGTCTGGAGCTATCGCGGGACGATCGCGGCATTCTGTTAGCCTCCATCCCTGTTCTTACCGCTTCCTAGAACCTTTCACCTTTCGGTGTTTCATCCATTCGAGTGTTATCAAAATTCATCCATCCAATTGTGTGGTATCAGATCAACACGAAGCTATAAGGTATTTGCGCGTGCCGTATTTCGCACTGCTTTACAATACTTCACAGCATGAGAGCGCGGAACCGGGGGGAACTATCACGTACTATCTCAGGTCACGGGTGCATCACGGTACTAGCGCGGAAAACCTGGCAACGATCGCGGAAACATCACGGTACGAGCACGTCAATGTCAACGGATGGGTCGATCGGGTAACTATCGCGGAAATAGCACGGATCGCCGAACGAAAGGAAAACGATCAGGGTATTATCGCGGATCGCGGGAACATCACGGTGCTAGCACGGAAGAGTCTCTCAGAGTTGGGCACCTAAAATAGGCTTATGACCAGCGTTGAGCGGTGGATTTTTTCCCGGAACATCCCTATCACAGTTAATTTTCACCGCGACCTAACGTTGTGCAGCTAATGATAATCGAGACCAACAGCTGACTAGAGACTCCCCACGACTGACATACACTGACGTCCGTGGGTTGCCCATATAACCTATGACCGCCCCTTTCAAACTCAAATCCTAATACGCTCACTCGATTGTCTTCGTTATGAAAAAAAACCAGGTTTCAATTTGAAAAGAGGCACTTCTGATTCCAACAAAGTTTTTCAGTGGTCTGCCTTCCGCAGATATATGATTTGTTTTCCTTCTTACCGAGAACGCGAAAAATAGGCCGAAGTGGTAGTATGATATAATGAGTAAGGCATACAATCACAACTTCCACTCACAGAAGCTTTTCACGATTCCGTTGTTTTCCATCATGTAAAAGGCACTCCCATGCCTCAAGCTCGTGTCCTGTTAGATTTTTTCCTTTCCTGGCTAGGTGGTAAATCACATACTCCTGAAACGACTGCGTTTCGAGTGGCTCCGAATATTCCATGAAATGATGAACAATGAACAGGATGTTTGCGCAGAAAAATTAGTCAGCGAACGTATGCGGCTTTCTATGAAGAAGTATCACAGAAGTAGGTCTAGATGCATATGGCATAAAGTCATCATAGACGCTCACAAACATTGCCGAGATAAAACCATAAACAGGCTCTCATGCCCCCCCCCCACCATGTCAACGACGTTTGGAACGCTGAAAGCTGTCCCTTAACACTATATGAGCCTCCCGTCTTGCGGATCTGTATTTTCCCATCCCCACCAGAAACAGAATAAAAACGGAATTCGAGAGAAGTAGCGAAAATCTACATTTATACCACTATGAAATCGGAGGATTGACAGAAATACCGTACTTCCTCTATTATAAACACACCTACATACTTCTTATTTTTCGACCCACTTTTTCCGTTGTAATTCAAAAAGAGGTGTGCTTTTATTTCTCAGCATCGTTTTTCGGAGTTCTCATGGTGGAATATTCAGTAACAGTACTATGAATTTGGCGATCAAACAATCATGGAAGGTCGGCTATTCAAGTCTCATTAGGTCATCATATGCACACTTTTTAATAGTATCGGCCTCTTGTAGAGGCAACACTGGTGAAGAATCTGGAATTTTTCTTCCTTATCTTATTTTGCAATGTACTACAGACAGAAGTCTTCTTCAAAAATACGATGTGCTTCTAATTTCCAGCTCTCTCTATTTGGCGTAGTTGAAATAACGACGTTCTTCTGAAAGAGGACATAGGTACGATAGCTTTAGTGCCTGAATTATGACAAAGCAACACACTACGAGCTCTGATCTAGAGGTCCACGCAGACTTTCATCTATTCATAGAGGCACCATTCAACTCCACGCAACCAAAAACCTTCGTTCACAAAATTTCACAAAAAAACTTTCAAGAAATGAAATGTACTTTGTAGATAACTTTCATACTCTTTGAATCATAATCATAGCAACACTTTCAGTCAACTACGCTCACTCACAACGGT
Source organism: Aplectana chamaeleonis (assembly GCA_029168955.1). Taxonomy (NCBI): domain Eukaryota; kingdom Metazoa; phylum Nematoda; class Chromadorea; order Rhabditida; family Cosmocercidae; genus Aplectana; species Aplectana chamaeleonis. Next base: position 59,301 of record JAPDOI010000211.1, read on the forward strand.
GCAAACTTAAATTAGGCCGTGAGAGACAGAACACTTCATAATGTTAAGCTTACCTTGAAGAAATGGTCGTTGTTGCAGTCGTCAGCGTCACAGGAGCACCAGAAAGCGTAATGTGTTTCATCAAAAACAAGTTTGCAGTGTGGATACTGAACACAGTTCTTGTGAGGTTCCGAGAAGGTATCATTTTATGGAATACCAGCTGCGCCAGGCGGCTAACGCCGCCCAGCGTCGCTAGCAAACCGGCTGCGCCCGCTCAGATCTAACAAAAAGTGTAAAGATTCTGTTAATGATGGAAGATATTGCTAGTGAGCACTATGATAAGTATGATATTATTCAAGTCATCTCTGTTTTGAAGAACAGCTTTCATGAATATCCCCGAAGATGGAAATGCTCTCTTAGAACACCTCTTCCCAAAAGACCTCCTCATAAGCAGCCGGGAAATCATCGACCTGTTAGTTTACCCTCAGTATTCGCCAGACTTTTTGAAAAAGTGGTAAAAACCGAAGAGTTGATCATCTTAACAATCATGATATCATATCTCCTTGGCAGCACGATTTTCAAAAGAAAAAGCCAACAGAGACATCCTCCCCCTCATCAAGTTTGTGTAGCAATTGTTGGGCTTTGCCGAGCGTTAGGCTGGCTCCCCCTGGACTCCCTTCATCAACCATGTGTAGGATTCCTTGACTCGGTCAAATCATTGGCTGGCTTTTCCCGGCCTCTCCCCCCCCCCCCATCAATTATGCGTAGCATTCGTTTAGCGTAGTCAAACGGCGGACCGGCTTCCCTCGGCCTCCTTACATCACCTAAGTGTAGCATTCATTGACGTGGCCAAACGATGGGCTGGCTTTTTTAGACCTCCCCCATCAGTTATATGTAGCCCGCGTTTTGCTTTGCCGAACTTTAGGTTGGCTTCTCTGGTCTCCCTTCAACAATCACTGTCATCGAGAAGGTTTGAAGGACGCCATATACAACATCTACGGTGGTCTCACCACGGTCCGTAACGAAGGTAGCCTAAGGACACAATATGCAACAGCCAGGGTGGTCCCACCACGATCCGTAACAAAGATAGTTTGATGGACTCAATATGCAACAGCCAGGATGGTCCAACCACGATCCGTAACAAAGATATTTCGAAGGACACATTATTCAACACTCATGGTGGTCCCAACACGGTCCATAACGAAGGTAGTTTGAAGGACGCAATGTGCAACAGCCAGGGTGGTCCCACCACGATCCGTAACCTTAATAGTTTAAAGGACGCAATGTGCAACAGCCATGGTATTCCGACCACGATCCGTAACGAAGATAGTTTGATGGACTCAAAATGCAAAGCCAGGGTGGTCCAACCACGATCCGTAACAAAGATATTTTGAAGGACGCAATATTCAACAGCCAGGGTGGTCCTACCACGATCCGTAATGAAGATATTACAAAGGATCCAACATGCAACAGCTAGGGTGGTCCCACTACGATCCGTAACAAAGGTATTTTGAAGGACACATTATGCAGCACTCATGGTGGTCCCACCACGGTCCATAACGAACATAGTTTAAAGGCACTGTTCGCGATAAACTTCATCTTCGAACTTTCCATGACAAACGCTTCTCGTGGCTCTCAGAAGCAGAACAGCGTCGAAAAAACGGGACGAAAAGCTACCCAGGAGCCGCAAAATGGCTTAGAAAAGTGGGAAAACCCCGCCATTGTGGGCAAGTCCCGCCTCTTCCCGCCCCTCGACGTGAACAAAGGAGCACCCGAAATCGTGAGTTGAGCGATGGTTTCCGATCAAAAGCCCCGTTCTTCCCTTCATTCTCAACTTCTCTCTTCACTCAGGTCAGCTCGCACACATTGGCTGCAAAAAAACGGAAGTTACAAGCCTTGGACAACTCGTCCACCATTTTCCCTAGCTCAGTTTTTGAGGGACCATAACTCCATTTCCAGAAGGTCTTGTACGATTCCAGAAGCATCATTGGAATCAGAATGGGAGCGGTTTCAAAATAGGCAAAAAAAAAACAAAAAACGATTCTTATCGCGAACAGTGTCTAAAGAACGCAATATTTAACAGCAAGAGTGGTTCCACCACGATCCGTAATGAAAATATTTCAAAAGACCTAACATGCAACAGCCGGGTGGTCCCACTACGATCCGTAACAAAGATAGTTTGATGGACTCAATATGCAACAGCCAGGGTGGTCCAACCACGATCCGTAACAAAGATATTTTGAAGGACACATTATTCAACACTCATGGTGGTCCCAACACGGTCCATAACGAAGATAGTTTAGAGGACGCAATGTGCAACAGCCATGGTATTCCGACCACGATCCGTAACGAAGATAGTTTGATGGACTCAAAATGCAAAGCCAGGGTGGTCCAACCACGATCCGTAACAAAGATATTTTGAAGGACGCAATATTCAACAGCCAGGGTGGTCCTACCACGATCCGTAATGAAGATATTACAAAGGATCCAACATGCAACAGCTAGGGTGGTCCCACTACGATCCGTAACAAAGGTATTTTGAAGGACACATTATGCAGCACTCATGGTGGTCCCACCACGGTCCATAACGAACATAGTTTAAAGGCACTGTTCGCGATAAACTTCATCTTCGAACTTTCCATGACAAACGCTTCTCGTGGCTCTCAGAAGCAGAACAGCGTCGAAAAAACGGGACGAAAAGCTACCCAGGAGCCGCAAAATGGCTTAGAAAAGTGGGAAAACCCCGCCATTGTGGGCAAGTCCCGCCTCTTCCCGCCCCTCGACGTGAACAAAGGAGCACCCGAAATCGTGAGTTGAGCGATGGTTTCCGATCAAAAGCCCCGTTATTCCCTTCATTCTCAACTTCTCTCTTCACTCAGGTCAGCTCGCACACATTGGCTGCAAAAAACGGAAAATACAAGCCTTGGACAACTCGTCCACCATTTCCCTAGCTCAGTTTTTGAGGGACCATAACTCCATTCCCAGAAGGTCTTGTACGATTCCAGAAGCATGATTGGAATCAGAATGGGAGCGGTTTCAAAATAGGCAAAAAACAGAAAAACGATTTTTATCGCGATTAGTGTCTAAAGAACGCAATATTTAACAGCAAGAGTGGTTCCACCACGATCCGTAATGAAAATATTTCAAAAGACCTAACATGCAACAGCCGGGTGGTCCCACTACGATCCGTAACAAAGATAGTTTGATGGACTCAATATGCAACAGCCAGGGTGGTCCAACCACGATCCGTAACAAAGATATTTTGAAGGACACATTATTCAACACTCATGGTGGTCCCAACACGGTCCATAACGAAGATAGTTTAGAGGACGCAATGTGCAACAGCCATGGTATTCCCACCACGATCCGTAACGAAGATAGTTTGATGAACTCAATATGCAAAGCCAGGGTGGTGCAACCACAATCCGTAACAAAGATATTTTGAAGGACACATTATGCAACACTCATGGTGGTCTCACCATGGTCCATAACGAACATAGTTTAAAGGACGCAATATTCAACAGCAAGAGTGGTCCTACCACGATCCGTGATGAAAATACTTCAAAGGACCTAACATACAACAGCCGGGGTGGTCCCACTACGATCCGTAACAAAGGTATTTTGAAGGACACATTATGCAACACTCATGGTGGTCTCACCATGGTCTATAACGAACATTGTTTAAAGGACGCAATATTCAACAGCCAGGGTGGTCCCACCACGATCCGTAATGAAGATAGTTCAAAGGACGCAATATGCAACAGTCAGGGTGGTCCCACCACCATCACAATGCTGTGCGCGCTCCTCCTAACTCCCACCAGGGTACTGCACGAGGTGTGGGCCGGCCAGTTCTGCTCAGACCCCCCCTTAATGGCAATTTCGCTCAGATCTTGGGAGACTCCATATAGTAAATACCTTGCTCTCTAGAGTGCTGTACTCTAAACGTTCGAATCGGAAGAGGGTGGCAGTGCGGATGGGATTATTCTCTCAAAACACGGGAAGAACGCGGAAGATGAGTGGAGTTAAGGAGGAGCGCGCACAGAATTGCGATCGAGGTGGGAGCACCCCCACCTGTTGCATATTGAGTAATTTGATTAGTACATTTCGTAAAACTTAAACTATCGGTTATTCCGAAGATATTCGAATATTCGAATAATCCTTACATATAATATAATATCAAATGCAGTGAAATTGTAGCAAAAAGATTTGGCAAGCGCAATATGAATTTTCGAAGTAAAATCACGCGCCAGAAGGATTGAGGCGTCTTCTGATCAGTTAGGTTCAATCCGATCGCCGAAGCCGCCGGAGCGGATATGAGCCGCTCCGGTCCTTCCACTACTAATAAAGTATTCCTTCGCTATTCAACGCATTGAATGTCCCGAGGTCATTAACTTCTTAATCGTCTAGTGCAAACAGTTACTATGAACCTGAAGGATCCTACTAGCGTCTGAAGGATAGGGTCTGCAGTGCCGACAGGCCGGCCATAGCGCCACGCCTGACCCTAACATACAAGTGTAAAAAAGTAGAAAAAACTAACATGTATAATGTGACCCTGAAGTGGCCCCTGTCTATATCAATTCAATTCGTTGCTAAGATCTTCATGGCTTGTCCTATGTTTGCTAGATTAATCGATGTTTTAGCTTGATCCAAATCAAACTCGACGCGAGATCCCTCCAGGCGCGTGATTTGACTTCGAATAATTATACACCGCTTGCCAAATGTTTTTGACACAATTTCACTACATTTGAAAGAATTCGATAGTCGTCAAATTCAATGAGAGAAATTTCACAACATTTCATAACTTTGTCCACCGCCAAATCTATCTTCAACAATTTCACAACATTACGAAGAAGTTGTTGATCACTATACTCTTTCAAAAGAACTTCGAAAAACCAGCAAATAAAAAAGTAATAATTCATTTTACCTCGGCCCACCCATCCAAAACTAAGCATGCAGTTGTTGGCAATATGTTTCGTAGTGCCATTTCAGTCTCTTCGGATAGCGAGCAGAAGAGTGTTTCTGCAAACTTAGCCCGCCGCATAGCATTCGAAAACGGTTATCCATCGATAGATGGCCGTCTACGGCGGACCGCTTTCTCAGCTGTTCGCGAGGAAGAAAGAACGAAAGTACCGTTCCGCGTTCCTTTCGTCTCAGTTTAGCGATCAGGGCCTGTATCAGTAGGGCCGATCTTCAAGAAATAGTCTCCGTTGTCGAAATCCCTCCTGCCAACCTTATGGTGCGATTAGTTCGCAATCGCTTGTATGACCGCGTCTGCCTTATTTCCTCGTGTGTAATTTGCCCATTTGGTAAGGAGGGTGACTGCATGGCCTCTGGGGTGGTATATCGCATAAGTTGTCGTCTGTGTAGGGAGAATCATATAGGGGAGACTGGGAGACAGCTGTGTGTCAGGATTAAGGAGCACATGGACGGACTGCACAAGTCTAAATTGTCTACTCCGCTTGGGGAACACAGGGTGCGCAGTCAAGATAACAATTGCATTTCAGTTGCTGTTACGATCTTGGCACGTGAAAGCGAAATCTCAGCGCGCAGAACTCTTGAGCCTTTTGGATTGCCGCAAAAGCACTCAAAATAAACCGAAAGGACGAATGTGTTGCGGTGACCCAGAAGTTGGCACCGTACGTTGATCTGTGCGGATTCTGACCAACCGGTCATAATCTGAGGGCGGGTCTGAGCGTGGGCGGTCCCAGATCTTCGAGGGTGATTCTGAGGGTTCTTACTAGTCAGTCGCCTAAAAACTTCCATCCGAGACTGTCGGACCTCTTGCTCCCCTTTAAACGTTGGTATAATCTGTAACTTCCGTTCTTTTGGTTCACTTCCGTGTGAATCCTTCTCTGTAGAATGAAATGGGGTTTGGGAGAGTGGTTTCTTAGATCTTAATTCAGTTTTTCAGGCCCCGAAAAAGGCAAAAATCGCCGAAACATCAGCCAAATAAAGAGGTTCTACAATCTGCGTCTCGCTCCAACCACCGAGTACCACAAGTGTCAATCAACATGCCAAGATTTATGGAGAGCCGCACAAGAACAGTTAAACTGTGGGTTATTCAGGGCGCTGAACGTGAAACTGGGGTTCGCCGCTAGGCTTAGGAGCACTGTAGGCTTCGATGGGCATAATGCCTTTCAACTGGCGTTACCTACCTTAATACTTCCAAAATCGAAAAATGGTCCTCAATTTTTTTCGTGTTCGGCGTCCCAAATAACGCCCACAGAAAAATTTTGAGCCAAATCTGAGAATTTGACTGGGCTACCGTATACCCACCTTAACCTACCGTAATCTATCGAAAATCGATAAGCGGGATGCAGATTCGTGTTCAGCGCCCCAGATAACCCATACAGAAAATTTTGGGCCTTACCTATCGGCCCATTCCGGAAATCGTCAAAACTCGCGATTCGCCATCAAATCCCACCCCCCCCCCCCCCGATGGGAAGCTTTGAACGAATCAAGACGAAAACTTTGGAAAATCGACAAGTAGACTCCGGAATCGTGATCAGCGCCCCAAAGAATCCGTCTGGAAGGGTTTTGAGTAAAATCTGGTACATTTTTTGAAACGCTTTCAGAGCCCTCTAATTGGTATAAATAAACGACCGACCGAAAAGTCCAAAACGCCATCAGTCTGCGCAAAGTTCGGAAAATGTGCTTCAACCAAAACTTTGCTCAAGGATATAGTTTTGAGCGCTGATTCCGTTTTATGGACCGTTTCCGGATTTTCCGAAAACTAGTGCGCGTTTTTGATGAAAACAGGGCGCTCAACCAACTAAAGGCTTCTAGTTTTCTAGGAAACCTGTAAGTCATGGATTCCCAGCTTATTTTTCTGAAAACTAAATAGCCAACTTAGAATTTAAGCTTTGTCTTTTTAGCCAAAATTATCCAAGAACTACAAACGTCAAATTCAGCTCAGCTGTAGAAAATCTGAAAATTTTTGTCAATCCATAACTTTTTTCGCAGATGTCCGTAACAAATTCCAAGTTCAGATTCGAAGAGAGCGTGTCAGAGTTGACTAGAAAAAAATCATCAGCTTTCTGATCCGGCGGGAACACCACACGAGGTTCCCTAGTTAGAGGGACCCGAAACTTTCGCTTGGCTAAAAAGGGGCACCTTTTTCCTATCCTGAACACTGCCTTTGATGTTGACCTGAATAGGGAAATATGCCCAAACCTCACCAATTATCGTGCCACTGTAAAGAGTCTTCATTCATATTCGATTCAAGGAAGGGGTTCACAGAGAACTCTGACCTGCACAGCATTACTCTTCCGACAAGAGTGCTATCATCTCACCACCGTAACCCGGTCTACGTTGCTTAGTTTGCATTCACAAAACTGCGAATCCTCAATCACCCAAAAAATGGGTATGATCGCGCAAGCCCAAATCAAATTCTGACTTTTGATGCTTTTTCACAGTTCATGTTTTTTTACCGGTACTATTTTAACCTCGAGAAATTCATACCTCTCTTTCAGTCGTCAATGGACAATACCAAGGTATATGAAATGGTTTCTTCTCGCATTTCCCCACTGGCCTGTCATAAACTGCTCCGTACACACAACATGGACGAGTTATAGAAGGCACCTGAAATTGTTTGCTTTCTTAGCAGTAGATGCTAACGAACCTGGAGCGGTTTTCATAATCTGACGCTTTTATCCGGCGTTTCTCAAAGAGATTCTTAGTCGAATGAGGCCAGCGAAAAAATGGCTTACCTTTTAGAGTAATCCCGGATCTTACGATTTTGTTGTGTTTTTTTACACTGAACATCACACTCTTTGGGGCGGACACGTTTCTTTAGTTCTAGTACTACAATTTCTGACAATTTTCTTCACATTCAGCATAGGGCGTAACTACCGACATACCTCAGTCAATACAAATCTCCTATCCTCTGCCTGTTCAGGCTTTTCTCTCTAATTTTCCCATCGCTCTACCCGATCGGGAGTCAGCTGACTTCCCATGTTTTCAGCGCGAATTCCGACAGTTAAAGGCAGCTTTCACGATGATCATCCTCGGTGACTTTTCACAGTGATCTGGGCCAGTAGCAATCCCCAATGTGGTGACTTTAAAGTGGCCGCCAACCTTAGGTCGGTGACGCCTAGATGCCTCGTATGGTTGCCACCTGACAACGAGAACCATTCTCGAAGAGTAGCGTTGAATGCAAAACTCTCAATAGTCGAGGTATGTGAACCAGCACCGCACCAACATACGAGACGGATGCCCAACACAGCGCCTTGAGCCACTAGGCCACATGTTCATATGTGAGACACTCTTTCTGTTTGCGTAAATACACTCCCGCCGCAGTGCTTCGTATTCACTGTAACTTTGACCGAACTTGCAGTAGTTAATATAGGTTTCGGGAGCGTGCAAATATTTCTATCTTTGAGATTTAATGAGTTTTCCACCTTGGACGATGCGATTTCGGAATTTTTCGAGAAAATCATCAGAGCGAGAAAATTTTAAATTCAAAAAACGATTTTGAAAATTTTTTGTTGGATGACCACTTACCACTGAATCACTATACACAATACTTTGTAGTATGATTGTCGAGGAGCCAACCTCGTGTTTTTTCACAATGTACCGAAAAGTTAAGTGTTTTTTTTTTCATTATGAAGTATTTTTATCCTTAGTCTGTTTCAAGCTTCCCATTCAACATAGAAAGAAGTGAACATGAAGTGGAAGAGTAAAACGAAGTTTAGATAAAAGCCGCACTTAGATGAACTATTATACAGCATTTAGTAATCTAACTAGTACACGCGGATCATCTAAGTTTCATGCATTCTCTGAAAAACGAAACCGTTTTCCAGCCATCTTTCTTAGATGGCTTTCCAAGCAAATCTGATTTTATTTGTGGTGAGCGATTATCGGAAAAAAATGGTTGAATATGGCCACAGCAACTTTTAGGAATTGGAAGTTGAGCTTAGCATAGGACTAAAGCACGTGAAATCTATAAAGGAGACGTATTCATGTCAGCTACGTACAATTTGACGATATTGTACGTCTAATCTTCGCCAGGAATCACTGAGACATCAATAAAACCTTCAAACGTTTCGCCTGTCATTCCTATCAGCTGGCAGCGGAGCTGGATGATCGCCAGCCGGCGGGAGCAAATTTTCCTTGCCCACCTACACAACGAGATAGGCCGCCGTGCTCTGCTGGGGTGATAAGTGGACGGCGGACTGGTCGGTTTGCAAGCGCTTCACTGCCCTTTCTTGGAGCGCACTTGCTTCAAAAATTCAGCACCATTGGACGTGTTCGACCCCATGACCGCGGTATCGACCCAGCTCCTCTGCGCTCCGCGCGCTATTTCTCTTTCTTTGCGGCGCCGAGCGAAGTCACCACACTATTCTTGCAGTCAGTCACCCCACAAAAACGCTCACTGCTCCCAGGTGGCTGACTGCAATGGTCATTAACTTGAGCGCCGCCTGTGCATTTCTATGCCGGCCCGTTCATATTGATAGCCGATGCGTGATTGACACAGTCACAACGCAGTGACAGCCGGTAGCTGCCACCTTTCGGGGGATTGCTACTGGTTCTGTTATCCGAGAAGTATCCTAGGGTCCCAGTGCCGAAACAGCGGTGGAAAACAAGCCAGGAGTGGCAAAATAACGGCTGCAAGCAAGCGTTTTGAAGTTCCAGAACCGTCCCGCTCCCGAACTTCGCGCCCCCGATGTAAACAAATGAACACTCAGATTTCTGAAAGTTGGGCTCCGCAAAAAAAGGTTCAGGGCTTGGCATTGCCCTAAGTTGTCGTGAAGTCGTATCATTAGATTTGGCTATCAAACCGATTTTCTAAATGCAGTGAAGTTGTTGAATTGATCTGGCTCTTGTTGGTATATGCAGACAACATAATCATTAAATGTAGTGAAATTGTTGCAAACGGATTTGGCAGGCGCTCTATGAATTCTCAGAGTCAAATCACGCGTCAGAAGGGGTTTTGCTCGGAGCGTATATCGAATCAAATGAGAACAAGATTAAGTCTAGCAACAAAAACTTTTTAATATATGTGAACCGTGAAAGAGTTGAGGACATGAAGACATAGCGTCAGTAGCTGATAAATTGTGTTAAATTTCGTATTCGTGATTTTTATCTAGTCGGTGAGGGAAGGTCTAGTACCTTACTCAGTGGTTAGTGGGAGCTACTCTGAAAAGGCAGAATAACATTCGAAAACCTTATTTCTAGCCCATAAGGCCACATTTCGTTCAGCATTGTTGGCTGAGAATTTTTTTCCTTTTTGTCTTTGTTTACTCGCCAGAGGACCTCCTGACGCGTGATTTGACTCTGATAACTCATAGAGCGCCTGTCAAATCCATTCGCAACAATTTCACTACATTTAATGATTATGTTGTCTGCATATACCAACAACAGCTATTATAAATCAATTCAACAATTTCACTACATTTAGAAAATCGGTTTGATAGCCAAATCTAATGAAACAACTTCACGACAATTTAGAGCAATGCCAAATTCTTAACCTATTCTTGCGGAGCCCAACCTTCAGAAAATTTCACACCTCGTCCCAAGGGTTTCCCTTCTACAATATCGTCAATTTCAGTGAACTCCAAATACCGTGCGGTACCGATTGCCACTATAGCCGTAAAATGGCGTGTGTGATGGTGTAGATGCAGAATCCATGGTAACAGCGACGCCTATTTTATTTATTAGCTGCGGAAATCTTGAAAAAAACTTTCACGTCTCCTTCGGAAAGCGGTAATTTCAGGTAGAAATGTTCATGAAAGTGGCAGTGAAATGTGACTGAGAGTTAATAAGGGTACTGGCTTGGTAATCGAAGGGATTTTGGGTAATCAGACAAGAATTTCAACCTCGTTTGTTATCTATTCACTCTGACTATAAGGCTGCTCGGTTTCATTTCTTCAATCAGAGTTTTGACCAACAGTAAAATCGGCCCACACCCGAAGTTTTCCTTCCTTGCCGATTTTTGGTTTAAAATGTTTTTTCCCGAATAGCAACCAACACTGAAATCAACCTCCACCCGAGGATTACCTCCTTTGCCTAACGGTGCAGCCGAAGACTGCACCGTCCATCCAGGGTCTCAAATGATTTAAACCACTCCGAATTGCAGCCAACACTAAAATCAGCCTCCACCCGGAATTACCTCCCTTGCCTGACGGTGCAGCCGAAGGCCGCACCGTCCAATCTGGGTTTCAAGTGATTTCAACCTGATATCTTTGTTCTTGCTTCCGCGATTGCACCGACAATCCCTTTTCCACTGCCAAACAACCGTTCCTGTGTGATTATTTATTGAGAATGCGGTTGCACTGGAATTACAGGCGTGATTCCCGGTGTGAGTTGTGTAATTGCACCATACACTATATTTTACGGCTATCGTGGCAATTTGTACCGCACGGTATTTTTCGTCTAGTGTCAATTTCTAGCAGTCAGATTGTTTTTTCTCAGAAAACATAGTGGTAAAAACATAGTGGTAGAGATGAAGAAACAACCGCTCCGCGGCTAAGATTGCGGGACTATCTTAAAGGCGGCCTTCAGGTAAAAGTCAGAAATGAAATGAACAACCTCATAGAAATGAATGGAAAACCTGTTAAAAGATGCTTGATGCTGCTATCAATCATTTTTCTTGATGAAATTCTATAGAAATGATTCGATTGATAACGTTATAGATCGGTGGTTCACTTCATTCCTAACTTTTACTTTAATGCCCCCCCGTTCAGGATAGTCCCAGGATTGCAAGATAATAGTTGCAACGCGGCTTCATACAGACAGAGTACAAGGAATATACTTTTTGAATTTAAAAGTTGAGAAAATGAAGAAATGGGTTTTGAAATGACCCAAATTGTACAATTTCAGGGCCCTATCCTAGACGGCGGGGGGGGACCCAGTATTCAAGACAGAAATAAAATTAACCACCGATTCTGAAAGTTTAGGTTCCTGGCAAAAGTAAAGATTTGGCATGGCCATTTTTTCGAAAAATTAGATATATACTCCGTTAAAAAGGGAAGGTAAAGAAAAATGGAAAAAGTTCTGAAATATTCCTGGGAACGATTTGGCGTAGAATAATATGATTTTTAGGAAATGTAGTGAAATAGTTGAAAGTATGATTTGGCAGTCGAGTTTGAACCAACTATTTATAAGAGTTGTGCAAAACGAGAGATCGCATTGTATGAGCTTATCCATAGAACATATCAAAGCAAAATCACGCGTGATATGAAACAAACTTCTAACTTCACTTAATACGTGAAGACCGCGGCATTCCAGCTCCCGAACGAGCTTTTGCTGCTTGTCTTATCACCCGTGATTTTGCTTCGATATGTTCTACGGATAAGCTCATACAATGCGATCTCTCGTTTTGCACAACCACTGTTATTTGTATCCCACACAATTTCTACGGCGTCCGGCGCACTCCTACTTGGGTCCCGCACACTTTCTACGGCGTCCGGCGCACTCCCACTTGGGTCCCGCACACTTCCTCTGGCGTCCGACGCACTGTTATTTGGGTCCCACACACTTTCTACGGCGTCCGGCGCACTCTCATTTGGGTCCCGCACTCTTTCTACGGCGTCCGACGCACTGTTATTTGGGTCCCACACACTTTCTACGGCGTCCGGCGCACTCTCATTTGGGTCCCGCACACTTTCTACGGCGTCCGGCGCACTCCCACTTGGGTCCCGCACACTTTCTCTGGCGTCCGACGCACTGTTATTTGGGTCCCACACACTTTCTACGGCGTCCTGCTCACTCTCATTAGTGTCCCACACAGTTTCTACGGCGTCCGGCGCACTCCCACTTGAGTCCCGCACACTTTCTACGGCGTCCGGCGCACTCTCATTTGGGTCCCACACACTTTCTACGGCGTCCGGCGCACTCCCACTTGGGTCCCGCACAGTTTCTACGGCGTTCGGCGCACTCTCATTTGGGTCCCACACACTTTCTACGGCGTCCGGCGCACTCTCATTAGTGTCCCACACAGTTTCTACGGCGTCCGGCGCACTCCCACTTGAGTCCCGCACACTTTCTACGGCGTCCGGCGCACTCTCATTTGGGTCCCACACACTTTCTACGGCGTCCGGCGCACTCCCACTTGGGTCCCGCACAGTTTCTACGGCGTTCGGCGCACTCTCATTTGGGTCCCACACACTTTCTACGGCGTCCGGCGCACTCCCACTTGGGTCCCGCACAGTTTCTACGACGTTCGACGCACTCTCATTTGGGTCCCGCGCACTTTCTACGGCGTCCGGCGCGAGAGCGGTGTGTGAATGAATGCATACCGCTCCTCTGCCCTTTGATACCCCGCATGTTATGAGCGTGTGTTATCGTTCGTTATCATGTTTTGTTCAAGAATGGTTAGGGTAGCTCTGCGGAAAAAATGATCAGCGTCCGGCGCGCTCCCGCTTGGGTCCCGCTCACTATCTACGGCGTTCTGTGGCGCACTTCTGAGTCACACCGTGAGGCGTTCCAAAAAGTACTTCCGAGATCCCGCCGTATTGATTGAAGCGTTGCCCCGTCAAATCCTGAGCAAAAGCCTATCAGTAACGGTGTTTATTTCACTAGTTCTTTTTTACTAATGAGTAAACGTCGGATGGTTTATAATAACATGTTTACGTGTTTTTGTCTTTCTTCACCTTCAATTTTGAGGTTCCGCAAAAATTGAGCTACCAACTTCAAAATTTGACAGGAGCTAGGTGCAAACATTACCAGCTCCCTGGCCAAAAATGAGCTCTCTAGCTCAACGATCTGTGTTCCAACAAGATCGTGAACGCCAACTGAAAAAAAGGAGATTAACATTTTTTCGACCAAAATGACGTGGTTTTGACACTTTTTCTCGAATCTCGGGTAACCGTTCCGGACCATTTTTCAAACAATTATTCAGCTTTCTAAAGTATATTAAATGCAAAAAAAACGGTCTTCCTACGTTTACTCTGGACCCTGATACTGAGATCAGGGGGTTGTGCGAAGGCGAATCAAAGCCAAATCTGGTGAGCGCTTCGCACTCACCACAATTGGTAACTCTGCCAATTCGAGACTTGATGCTTCGGGGAAAGCGGTCCTTATCACCCTCTATTATCATTAGGCGTCAAATTCGCCTTTAGCGCCGTCTTCAAAGCTTATTCGCGCAAAGGGTGAATTTGCTGAGCGGCTGGATATCAATCAGCGCAAAGAAAGAATTTGCCGCGAGTTATAGTGAACTACCATTATCAATACTGACCGAGGAGTGCGGTCTGTTTTTGCATGTGATCTCTTAACATTAACCTTATTTTCGCGGCATATTTACCCCATTCTCTCCTATCCTAGCGGCAAATTCACCAATACAATGAATTTGTCGCGGCAAATTAGGACTTCATGCCGACTTGTACATCAGCATCAAGTCTTTTTTGCCGAGGCATCAAGTCTCGAATTGGCAGAGAAGGCTACCAGTCGAAGTATTTAAATAGAGTTCCTTCCAAAACAGTGATTCCTGAAAGTTTAGGTTCCTGGCAAAAGTAAAGATTTGGCATGGCCATAGAAATTTACTCAGTTAAAGGCAGTGTTCACGATAATCTTCGATTTTCAGATTAATGCTTAAATCGATTGCTTGGCTCCCGGGTAGAACTGAAACGACGAAGAAATTGAGAAAAACGTTCCTATAGGGCACCAAATCCTTGACTCTCACTCCACCTTTTTACTCTCACAGGAACTGTTCGGTGTGACAGTGAAATCTTTAGTGGGCCCGTCTTTTGAAATTCGCTACTCTCTGTTGCTCTGTTCTTTCCTCCGGGCCCTAACTAATACTGTTTCGTCTAAAATACTCTTCCATTTTTGATTAACCCCATTTTTCACAGGTGACAAGCACCGTGAACATGTTCATCCAATCGGAAAACTAGTCCAGGCCAGAGAATAATGTATCTGAAATAAGACGTTTTAGTGCGTTTTAAGCCGTTTCTTCGTAATTTTGGTAACATTTGGTGGCCAACGCATTGTTTTTAGTGAAAAACTCGGGAACGAAAATCATCGTGAACACTGTCTTTAAAAGGGAAGATAAAAAAATGAAAAAAGGTTTTGAAATATTCCTGAGAACGATTTGTCGTAGAATAATTTGTTTTTCGGGAAATGAAGTGAAATAGTTGAAAGTATGATTTGGCAGTCGAGTTTGAACCAACTATTGATAAGAGTTGTGCAAAACGAGAGATCGCCTTGTCTATACTTATCCGTAGAACATATCAAAGCGAAATCACGCGTGAAATGGGGAGCATCAAAACTTTCGGGAGCTGTAATGCGGCGGTCTTCACGTATTAGGTGAAGTAAAATCAACACGCGTGATTCCGCCTCGTTTTGCACAACTCTTATCAATAGTTGGTTTAAACTCGACTGCCAAATCATACTTTCAACTATTTCACTTCACTTCCCGAGAAACAAATTATTCTACGCCAAATCGTTCTCATGAATATTTCAAAACCTTTTTTCATTTTTTTTATCTTCCCGTTTTAACTGAGTATATTTCTATGGCCATGCCAAATCTTTACTTTTGCCAGGAACCTAAACTTTCAGGAATTTCATTTATTTTTCCGAAAGGTTTCCTTTCTATCATGATTTATGCTTGGTGGTGTTAGGTGAAAGTAAACCCACTGATGTCCTGCCCCCCCCCTTCTGTGACGTCCTGCGCACTCCAACTGATGGCCTGCACACTTTCTTTGACGTCCTGCACGTCCCTCTGATGTCCTGCACACTTTCTATGATGTCCTGCACGCTCCCACTGATGTGCTGCACACTTTCTACGGCGTTCTGCGCACACCCATTTGAGTCCGTCACTTTCTACGGTGTCCATGTCACTTTCATTTGGGTCCCACACACTTTCTACGGCGTTCTGCGTACACCCATTTGGGTCACAAGTACGCTCACGCCGATCATTTTTCCGCAGGGCTACCGTAACCCTCCTTTAAAAATTTTCTGAGTGTCAGCTTGGATATGAGCACATCATAATAGCCAACAAACGTGTTTGCACAATTTCGACCTCCTCAGCCACTTCCCGGCGGCTTTTCGAAGAGAACGGTGTGTGAATGAATGCATACCGCTCCTCTGCCCTTTTATACCCCGAATGTTATGAGCGTGTGTTATCGTTCGTTATCATGTTTTGTTCAAGAATGGTTACGGTAGCCCTGCGGAAAAAATGATCGGCATGGGTGTGCTTCTATTTGGGTCCCGCACACTTTCTACGGCGCCTTGCGCACTTTCACTCTGTCACCGCACACTTTCTACGGCGTCCGGCGCACTCTCATTTGAGTTCCACACACTTTCTACGGCGTTCAGCGCACGCCCATTTGGGTCCCGCACGCTTTCCACGGCGTCCGGCGCACTCCCACTTGTGTCCCGCACGCTTTCTACGGCGTGTGGCGCACTCTCATTTAGATCCCGCACACTTTCTACGGCGTCCGGTGCACTCCCACTTGAGTCCCGCACACTTTCTACGGCGTCCGGCGCACTCCCACGTGGGTCCCGCACACTTTCTTCGGCGTCCGGCGCACTCTCATTTGGGTTCCACACACTTTCTAGGGCGTTCTGCGCAAACCCGTTTGGGTCCCGCACACTTTCTACGGCGTCCGGCGCACTCCCACCTGGGTCCAGCACACTTTATACGGCGTCCGGCGCACTCCCACGTGGGTCCCGCACATTTCTACGGCGTCCGGCGCTTTCTCATTTGGGTCCCGCACACTTTCTACGGCGTCCGGCGCACTGTCGTTTGGGTTCCACACACTTTCTACAGCGTTTTGTGCACACCCATTCGGGTCCCCGCACACTTTCTACGGCGTCCGGCGCACTCTCATTTGGGTCCCACACACTTTCTACAGCGTTCTGCGCACACCCGTTTGGGTCCCACACTTTCTACGGCGTCTTTCGTACTAATGCTGGGGTCCCGCACACTATCTACGGCAATCTGTGGCGCACTTCTGAGTCACACCGTGCGGCGTTCCAAAAAGTACTTCCGAGATCCTGCCGTATTGATTGAAGCGTTGCCCCGTCAAATTCTGAGCAAAAGCCTATCATTTCCGGTGTTTATTTCACTAGTTCATTTTTACGAATAAGTAAACGTCGGATGGTTTATAATAACATGTTTATGTGTTTTCGTCTTTCTTGACCCTCAATTTTGAGGTTCCGCAAAAATTGAGCAACCAACTTCAAATTTTGACCGGAGCTAGGTGCAAACAAAACCAGCTGCCTGGCCAAAAATGAGCTCTCTAGCTCAACGATAAGTGTTCCAACAAGATCGTGAACGCCATCTGAAAAAATTAAAGGAGATAAACATTTTTTCGACCAAAATGACGTGGTTTTGACACTTTTTCTCGAATCTCAGGTTACCATTCTGGACCACTTTTTGAACAGTTATTCACCTTTTCTAAAGTATATCAAATGCAAAAAGAACGGTCTTCCTACGTTTACCCTGGACCCTGATACTGAGATCAGGGGGTTGCGCGATGGCGAATCAAAGCCAAATCTGGTGAGCGCTTCGCGCTCACCACAATTGATAGCAGTATCAGGCATCTTTGTCAGAGTTTTTCATCATTTCTATTAGTACATCTTGGGTAGCCCCACCCCGTATAAGATAGACCCAGGGTCAGTCACTCTAGTCAAACTTTACCGGTTCTTGCTGATGTGGCTCATCAGAGCCGGCCCATATTTCTGATTTGGAAGCATGACCTGCATACGGTGTTCTGGACATTAAACTGAGGTCATGCGCACGTTCCATGATGTCCTGCACACTCCTAGTGAGGTCGTGCACATGCTCCATGACGTCCTTCACTGAAAATGCGAAATGCCCGACCGGACATATTGCCAGTGCAGTATGATACCATGGCATTAGCCACTGATTCGATGTGATCAACGGGTGGGTTGTTCATATCAACTATCAGCCGACAGCTCGGGGTTTTCCTCCCTTTAGTGATGGTGTAGCGGCCCAACAGAGTCAAAACTGATCTCCAACCCCGAAAATACTTCATACACGTCAGATTTAGAATCCACGCAGTGGATATCCTCCCCTGAGCGACGGTGCCACCGCAGGCTGCACCGTTCAAATCGGGTTAAAACTGATTTGCACCCCCGAAATACCCGATACACATTGATATGACCAACCCACCCGTTTGTCACGTCGAATCAATGGCCAATGTCATGGTATCATACCGCACTGGCAATATGTCCGGCTCGGCATTTCTCCTCCTGTTTCGATTCCGCCTCCGCCTTTTTGATCTTTTTTGGTCTTTTTGATTTTAGGTAGAAACTCAGACACGGTTTATACTATCTTCGGATACTATACTATATGGATACTATCTTCAAAACTTATTTGAAGGCACACGTGTTTGGGATGCTGTGACGAGTTAGAACTTTTTGTTTTTGCCTAACATTTCGGTATTGAAAAATCGGATTTAACGGCGCGATTCGACGGGGTTGTCAACTGTCCGTAGCAGCAACTATGACCGGCCATCCTGACCCCACTCCCGCAAATTCTCAGACAGTCGGGGGGAGTACGTCGGCACGATGGCGTTAGTACTTCACAAAGCAATTTGCAGCAACCGTGCTGTATCTACTGCTAACCCGACTGTCTGAGTAGCAGAATGAAAGGTGGCACGGAAGGAAACATGTGGTAAAGGCAGTGGTAAAGGCAGTACCAAATGCGAAATAGGTTCCTTCGTTTGCAGAAGTGGACTGAAGGGAGTGGGATTGTTTGTTGTCTACCCGAAAGTGGACGGAAACCGACCTGTGGATTTTTTGATTTCCCTACTGATTTTTTCAAGATAATTAGAGTTATAGTGAAAGGTCCACCTCCGCGGTCATTGATTCCAGATCTTCTGTGACATTACCGTACAAACATTTTAGAGTGATGGAATACGGCGGATGTATAAGCAGCACAAGGGCACCAAAACCAACCAGTCCTGCAATGGGTGTAGATGATTGCCACCGCATGCCAATGCACTTTCAACATCAAAACGAGCCATCGTATCAACCAACTGTCATGCATGCTGATTTTTTCAGGTTCTGTTTCATCGAGTGATGCCCTTGAAAATCTACTCCGGTCACCACAAGTCTCATAATCATAGGTAAAACCTTTCGAAACAATAATCGGCTTGACACTAACACTAGTTCGGGGGGGGCACTCGAAAAATGAAATGTTTTATCCATGGAAATGAGGATTCGTGCTGATTTCGGACGCCTGATAGCGTTAGCAGTCGTTGTTTTCATAAAGCTCCATTGAAATACTTTGATTTCTGGGGTCGTATTCGCCAACAACCCGCCGAGGGTAGTCGAAGGGAAGCGGAAGGGATGATACCGCGCGCGGCAGAGGAGCAGATCAACCTATCTTACACCATGTAAGATGGAAATGCAAACTGTGTTACGTATCGATATCACTGCAAAAAGGATAAAGATTCCATCGCAAGGCGGCCATTCTTCAGCTATGCGATTCGAAAAATTCCGGCGGTCGCGAGGGGAGCCAAGGGAGGCGAGAGGTGGCCGTGGAGCGCGCGTTTTGTACTGAAATTTCACATCATTTACCCTTCGACTACCCGGCGGGTACCCGGCAGGTTATTGGCGAATACGACCCCTGAAGTCGGTATCATTCATTCTTCAATTGAACCCTGAGTGCCCCCGACTAGTTTCATACCCAATTATATTTCTAGAGTCGTCTAGAAGTTGGGAGTGCATCACTGAATGACGGAGTAGAACTTGTTTTCGTCCTAAATTGCTATTCTAAAAAATTGGAATGGACAATTCAGAAAGGGTCAGAAGGAAGAGCTCTCAATGCTGATTCCAAATACCTCCTCAGATTCCAGAATGGACCACTTTGAACAGAGTTATGAGAAAAGGACGCAAAAGACGCGTTTTTGCGTCTTTTTCGTCAAAAACGCAAAAGATACGGCCTGTATTGTAAAGTGATTTCTGAAGTCGGTATCATTCATTCTTCAATTGAATCCTGAGTGCCTCCACCCCCCCCGACTAGTTTCATACCTAATTATCTTTCTAGAATCGTCTAGAAGTTGGGAGTGCATCACTGAACGACGGAGTAAAACTTGTTTTCGGCCTTAAACTTCTATTCTAAAAAATTGGAATGGACAATTCAGAAGGGGTTAGAAGGCGGAATCCTCATAAGCGCGGAATCTAATGATATGAAGGAAGTTTTCACGATGAGTTTTAGATAGAGTTATGACATGAAATTAGAAGGGTTGGTGTCATCTGCATAATAACGCTAAAAGAATGGCTGGCTGAAAAAAAACGAGCAATAAAGAGCTCACTACAGTCCTAAATTATTTATGCGGTGGACCCTGGCCCACTTCTTCGACGGCCGCCGAGGAAGTGGGCACCGCTGGCATAGGTTCGTGGCGTTCTTTCCGATCAGTTTGAATTTGTAATCTTCAAAAATTGCCTTGCTTGGGTAGCTGAATTTGCAGGAGTCTGTTTACTTGATTGGAACGCAAAGGCCAACCAAACATTGCCTTATCGTGTATGCTCAGACAAGTTTTGACATCTTGAAGCTGAAACTGAAGTTGGAACAGATTGGAAATGACGTAACACACCAGGGGCCGTATGCATGTACGCGCCGCCTAGGGCAGGGGCAGTGCAGCCGGCGCCCTGAAAGGTCACCGATGTTTACAAGACAGGACACGTCTATCGTAGTTGGTTACAAGTTAAGACACATATGTGGTGCCCGAGTAGTCTATCTCGCTGTGCTTCAAGTTCCTAGCTGGGGGCGGCTAGGGCACAGCGAGAAAGACTACTGGGCACGTCCTACGTATCTTGACCTGTAACCAACTACGATAGACTGGTCCTGTCTTGTAAGCATTGGCGATCTTCAAAGGCGCCGACTGCACTGCTCTTGTCCCAACCGTAGGGTTGCTGCTTACGGCCCAAGGGTTCGGTGTGAGGTGAAATGTACCCCGGAGGGGGGGGGGGTGTCGGACCCGTCGACGTCCGATGGGGTAGTAGGACCTTAGACCAACCACGGATTGAGATGGGCTTCTATCAGGGGGGGGGAGGGGTGTCGAGAGCAGGGATGTGCGGCAATTGCCGTTTGCCGGTTGCCGATTGCCGTTTGCCGGCCGTTTGCGGACGAATTTTGTCGATTGTCGTTTGCCGTTTTTCCCCTCACTTTTCGACAAAATTCGGCAAAAAAAGTGCGCAATAGATTAAAAACGCCGCCTTTAGGACGAGCATGGTAAGCTCGACAAGCCATGTTGCGACTGGCTCGAAAGAAAAGAGACAGGCTATACATACATATGTCAAAAACGTTGCGCCGGTTGGTGTAACCTATAGCGCGATCGGTCACGTCTAAGCACTTGCTAGAATCGTGTGGCCATGCTCGTGTAGATCCACTAGTCTGAAAAGTACCGAACTCCCCACCCCTTTTTTGTTGAGGCCTGGGCAATTACGTAGGAAACTTTGGGCTAAAGTTAATACCCCAAAAAATTTTGAGGAGAGGAGAGGACACAAAGTTCTTAGGAAAAACAATGAATGTCTCAATTTGTTTCAGGTATTTTGAAAACACATTTCTATTCACCGGTGACCGTTTACTACAGAATATGATAACGTCAGTGGGAGCGCGCAGAGCGACGGGAAAACATATGGGATCCATCTGGGAGTGTGCAAGCGTCGGGAAAAGGAGTGAGAATAAACTGGGAAAGCTCCAAACGCCAGGGAAAGTGTGTAGGACCCGACAGGGAATGCGCAAACCGCCGGAAGCTCGCTAGGAGTGCAGATGAAGTCGATAAATGCGTTTAAAGCTTCGTCGAAAGTGCGTCAGTCTTGGAGTGTGAGCAAGATTTCACTGGGACTGTGCAAAGCGTCGCGTAAAGGATGCTGGACTTCAGCGAAAGTTTGTGGGGTTATGCACTTTGCCATATTCTGCTATGCTCGCAATTGCGCTGAAAAACATGCCTCTGATTGTGAGTTGAATGTTGGAGTTCTGAGTTCGAAGGGTCGGACAGGGGATACGCGGCGAGGAAAACATCCACTTTGATCAAATTTGTTGCTTGACTATAAACTGGATGAAAGGAATCGTGGGTGATTAGTTGGGAGGATGGGGTGGCGTATAGTTCAGGAAGGTGATTCGAGATGATAACAGCTTACAAAAAAAACATTCGTTTTAGGAGCATTTGTACACGCCATTATCTTTTATCCAGATTACGGTCGAATAGTGAACACAGCGTGAGACATGCCAACAAGTACGCCGCGAAGCGGCGTGGGTCGCGCGCTCGTTAGAAAATAGCCAACTTAAACTTTTTTGAATGAATCTGCTACTCACTCTGTTAAAGGCAGTTTTCACGATAATCTACAATTTTGAGATTATTCGCTATATTGGTTGAGTGGCCTCCGGGTAGAGCGAAAATGACGTAGAATTTGGGAAAAACGCACCAGAAGCACACGAAATCCTTAAGTATCACCCCGCCTTTTAAGTGTCACAGGAAGTGTTTGTTGTGACAATGAAATCTAGTGTGGACCCGTCCTTCGCAATTCTCTACTCTCTATGGCTCCGTTCTTTCCTTAGGACCCTAACTAATCCTGCTTTGCAGAAAATATTCTTCCATCTTCGATTGACCCCATTTTTCACCGGTGACAACCACCATGAACATGTTCAGACAACCGGACAACTAGTCCGTTATAGAATAATGTCACTGAAATACGACGTTTTAATGCACTTCTCGCCGTTTCTTTGTTATTTTGGTAACACTAAAAGGCCAACGCATTGTTTTGTGTGAAAAACTCGGGGACGAAAATCATCGTGAACACTGCCTTTAACTCGGATTGAATCCAACTCTCAATGTTGGGCGATAAATTAGAAACACGAAACAAATGAATGACTATTATTCCGCAAGGTTAAAATTAGAGAACCTCCAAAAAATTACTATCCTTCGCCACAACATTCTCATTACTAGTGTTGAATAGAATATTCATTCCGGTGCTGTTTTTGACGGAGTTGGCGTAACAATTTTAGTCTGATGATTGGGCGACGGTGGATCCTCCCGCGCGAATCGAAACCCCATTCTCCAGTGAGACCGGCAACCCGGCACGGACAGCCGCTTGGTCCATGCGTCAGACTGAATCGAAAACGGAAACCATATGTGGTACTGTACCAACGTAAGAGGCTCAACTTCTTGAGGTGTTATTGAAAAACTATTTCTTATCTTGCTATTGAAATACGAAATGTCCATTACAAATAGTAATTCTTCTAGGCCATCAGTATCGTTTTTTTATACGTGTTTTTTTTTATTTTGCCGTTTGTCGATTGCCGTTTGCCGGCTATTTTTGGGTAAAATTTGTCGATTTCCGTTTGCCGATTTTTCAAAATCGTTTGCTGCACATCCCTGGTCGAGAGCAATACCGTTAGTAGAAAAAATGACGGCAAAATGAGATCATTACAAGATGTCAAAACATTGCTGCAGATCTAACTGAGAGGGCGACACGAGACTGCAGATCAAAAAAGAAACTGAGGAGTGAACGAAACAACTGAGCAAAACAAGTGAGGCAAGGTATGAAATGGAGATGTGAAAATGAGGCAGCAACTCGCAAGAAGTGGTGACAGTTCTTTGGTGAAGAAAGCATTCAAGAAAAATACGTCAGTAGCATGGCCACCGTTAATGCAGGCGGAGTCGAGGCCAGGTAAAGTGTGTCCCTGAAGCGCTCCTGGATATGTCAGCAGCAGTGGCGTTGAGTGTTCGCTGTCATCGAGGTCTTTACAAGCGCACTATTCTGCCAACAAAATGACACACACTTTTTGAGAATTCGTAATCCAGGGTGCAACTTTATACGGTCACGGATTGACGGATTTGACCCCGCGAAAGGCCAAAATGTTTGTAAGGCTGGGAAACGATGGATAGTCGATTTCTAATTGAAAACGATTGTCGGATTAATGGAGTGTGAGCTTTATGACACTAGTGTCGCCCGTTTTTCACAGAAACCCAAGGTGGAAAGGCGCCCTGGCCTGCCAGCCCTTCTTGATCCGTTTCCCTTTCATCATCCCCACAGTTCGCGGTTTCTGTCTGAATGCCCCTCTGAATTTATGCGAAGCTACCATTTCAAGCATTCCATGTGCAGTGGATCTGATGACAGGGTCAGGCAAACCGTTGCCCAGGACCTCGATGAAACTACGTCTCCCTTGGAGATTGAAACTTTCGAAAAATGTTAAAAACTTTTTCGTCGACACCCGGTTCAGAAAAAAAAATTGTGGTTAAAAATTTGAAAAAAGGTATTTTCATACTGAATTTTCTAAAAATAGTCACTGCACTCCCTATCCGACTGATTAGCCTCAGGAAGTTCAGTTATGACTTGCCGTTTGCTATAGAGCAACAACATTTATATTAAGAGAGAAGTAATTAAATGGTGATGTCTTGGCATCATGCCCTGGCCACACCGGTTGATACTATAACTGTCACTGTTTCCGACCGCTTCTTTGATGGCAGTGTTCGCGGTAGAAGTCGTTTTGATGTTTTTTTTTCGCCTATCTCGAAAACGGTCCCACGCTGATTTCAATGATGTCCCTGGAATTGTTCAAGCCCCCCTGGAAACGAAGTTATGGCCCCTCGAAGTTCAGCAAGGGAAGCATTGTGGACGAGTTGTCCGAGGCTTGTAACTCCCGTTTTTTGCCGCCGATGTGTGCGAGCTGACCCCCAGTAAAGAGAGACGTTGAAAATGAAGGGAAGAACTCGGCATTTGATCGGAAACCATCGTTCGTCTAACCACGAATTCAGGGAAACTGTTATAGGACGTGGGCGGAGTAGCCCAATGGGTCGGCTGGCCCACGAGATCTCCACCCACTTACCGGCCGTTTTTCGTCGCACTTCCGTTCTTAATCTTCTTAGAGGGAACCAAAGCTTAGGTTTTAGCCAAAAAAACGTGCAGCTTTTTCTTCGTGAACACTGCCTTTAAAGGCAGTGTTCACGATGATTCTCGTTTCCAAGTTTTCCACTCAAAACAATGCGTTGGCAACCACGTGTTATCAAAATCACGAAGAAACGGCGAGAAACGCACTAATTTGTCTTATTTCAGTGACATTATTCTATGGTCTGGACTAGTTGTCTGGTTGGATGAACATGTTCACGGTGGTTGTCACCGGGGAAAAAGGGGATCAATCGAAAATGGAAGAATATTTTGAGCAAAACAGTATTAGTTAGGGCCCGAAGGAAAGAACGGAGCAACACACAATGGAGAATTGCAAAAGACGGGTCCACAAAAGATTTCATTGTCACAACGAACAGTTCCATTGATACTTAAGAGGCGGGCTGATACTTGAGGATTTCGTGCCCTTCTGGTGCGTTTTTTTCGGTTTCTTCGTCATTTCAGTTCTACTCGGGGGCCGAACAATCGATTTAGCGATTAATCTCAAAATCGAAGATTATCGTGAACACTGCCTTTAACTTTCATATAGAACTTCATGATGCCAATGGTGCTTGCTATCCATTTCCAAGCTTATCCCCCCCAAATTCTAGAGCAGAGCCGATATTTTAGCAACCTTTTTATGGCTAGCTTCTGTTTCGCCTACTAATTGACTGTGATCGCCACGAAATATCATGTGCCATTGACCTGTTAGCTTCTAAGAACCCTACTCGTCACATTTTTCTTGGGAATAACCTTATTTATGCTAAGTTGGTTGTTTTTGTGTTCTATTTTATGAGAGTGCGTGGTTCGCGACGTATAATAATAAACAATAAGTGAATGAATATCAAAAAACTACACATTTTGATGGGCTTTCTGTAAGAACAATGACTGATAGCTCTGTCAAATTGCAGATGCCGGCAGAAGTCTACATTTTGAGAAGTAAGAAACCTTCAACTAGGTTTGCATCGAGACCTCCGGGTGGGTGGAACGCTTGTGGGTTTCGTAAATCTTCTCAGGTTCGAAAAATTTCGATTCCTAACTAGTGTTGTTCAGCCACAAGGGGTGCGAGCGCGGGTGGGAAAGGGGTGTCACCGGCTGTGGTTTTACGGGCACTGCACTGCGCCAAACACTGTTTGGAATTGGAGCGCGATATTTTTCGACGGCTCGCCTCACAAGGGAAGTATAAGAAGCGAAGGTCTGAACGGTAGAAATCTAATGCCATGTGGGAATGTTCATGCAGAACATGGTGAAATAGTGTTGGGTACCCGCCGCGAAAGATGAATCTGAAGGAGTTATAAGCTCCGAAAGTTTGCCGACCATCGACCTCCTCCTAGTCTATGATTTGTTATTCGGTCGAGTTAACAGCATCGAAGGCGCAAAGGGAGGAAGGGGAAGTGGTGGGCATGTGACCAGAGTTTGAATCTTCCCCAGAGCTATTTATTTGCGAATTCACGGAACTTTCATATTTTGATCAAAAATTATATCACAAATATCATCTTATCCTTTTGCTGCGCGATATCTCAGACAGTAAGTGCGGGCGGATCAATATCCCCCCGCCATCCGACCGCCAGTAGCCAGCGACCCGCCCGGCAGTAGCCAGCGATCCGCCCTGCAGTAGGCAGCGTTCCGCCCGGCAGTAGCCAGCGATCCGCCCGGCAGTAGCCAACGATCCGCCCGGCAGTAGCCAGCGATCCGCCCGGCAGTAGCCAGCGATCCGCCCGGCAGTAGCCAACGATCCGCCCGGCAGTGGCCAGCGATCCGCCCTTGATGCCTCATATGGGTTATTCCGATGTTTCCCACCACGGTCTCCGTGTACGCGACCACTTCCCCCTAGCCGTGGGGACCATCCCCTCAGCTGCCAAAAGTTATTCTCCGGCCTTTAAATGATCCTGCATAGGTGACTTGAAGTCACCTTTCAGGATCGGCCTCTAAATGCCGACTGAGCATTCAGTGCAGTGGAGCGCCTTTTATACCCTTCGATTTACTTACTCTGCGCATGATACTGATACCAGAAAAGAACTCGTCAATGATTGACAAGTTTCAGCTTGTGAAATTTGAGCGGGCGAATCGCTGGCTATCAAGGCAGTGGCGGGCGGATCGCTGGCTATCAAAGCTCTGGCGGGCGGATCGCTGGCAGGTTGCGGGTGGGTCGCCGCTTTAGAGCTTGCCGGCGATTCGCCCGCTAGCGTGATCAAGTTTCCCAGGTGCCGCTATCCGCCCGCCAAAGCGCAGCAATCCGCACGCAAGGACTTTCATAGCCAGCGATCCGCCCGCAGTTTAACAGCGTATCGCCCGGAGAGGCCTTGATTGCCAGCGGTCAGTCCACACCTGTTGTCTGAGTATAGCCACATCGACAGTGAAATATACTCGGGTACAAGGGATTCAAATTTTTGTTTCCCATCAAAGCTTTCCCATTGTTTTGGGGAACTTATATGATTGGGAAGTATTACCCCACATATTTTGAACAATTTACGAGAACCATTAAGTAACTAAAGACGGTGCGCTTGGTGCAGTCGGCTTCTGCGACCACCCGTAGTCTGACCGTCATGCCCCTCATTTTCCCATCAGGCAAGGTCGGAGAAATGCTTTGTCCAATTACCAGAGCCGGGTGGTCGCTTCCCATTGAAGGGTATATTCAAGATGAAGAAACTTTACGTCGTCAGTGGAACATCCCATATCATGACGACGTTAACAACACTTGCATTTTTCGAGAATGTTTTCATCCAGCAAATGCCGGAGAATTGTGTTCTCTTTCTCGACCCGAGGAGTGATTTTTCCGAACAAAGCGTTATACAGGCTCTTTTGCCGGCGGGGAAAAACTTGCAGATTTTGACGAAACCGCCTGGCGTAACGAGCTTGGTTCAGCTGGCAGACATCGGGTTATTTCAGCTACTCGAAAGCACTGCTCAAGCGATTTCACCCTACTGTTGCTCTTCAAATTTTTGAATTTTTATGTCGTTTAAAATAATATATGGTTTTCGGCGTGGGCGATGCCTTCAAGGCCGGCTACGTTCTTTTCCGTCCGGGTCCTTTCAAACCTCAAATGATCTCGAATTCCCAGTAGCGCTCGGCCCCTGTGAAGAGATAGGTTGCCAGGGGCCTATCGCGTTCATTCGCTGTCCCTATTGCGGAATTTGCTTATGTTTAATGCATTATGTGCCTATTTACCATTGGGGAAAGAAATGGTTATGTATTTTGCGTCCCATAAAGTGATAAGGCTGTTAAAAATATGAGACGTTGATACTTCCAAATCATATAAGTTCTCCAAAACAATGGAAATCCTTGATGAGGAACAAAACTTCAAATCCTTTGTACCCGAGTCTGTTTCACTTTCGACATGGCTATATTGCGCAGCAAGAGGATAAGATGACATTTGTGATATAATTTTTGATCAAAATATGAAAGTTCCGTGAATTTGCAAAAAACAGCTCTGGGGGCGACTCGAACCCTGGTCACATGCCCACCCCTGTCCCTTCTTCCCTTTGCGCTGTCGATGCTGTTGGCTTGACCGCCTAACAATTCATAGACTAGGAGGAGGTCGATGGCTGGCAAACTTTCGGAGCTTATAACTCCTTCAGATCTATCTTTCGCGGCGGGTACCCAACACTATTTCACCATGTAATGCGTGAACATTCCCTTATGACATTAGATTTCTACCGTTCAGACCTACGCTTCTCATACTTCCCTTGTTAATTGTCAATTAAACCCTTTGCTCCAGAATGCTCTAAATTGAGGAGTGTCCGAGCGACATCGTCGTAGTTAGCAGAAGATAGGTACTTTTAGGATCTCAGGACTGTTTTTAAGATAAAAAATTAGCGTTGTCCAATTACAGCCGGAGGCGTACGGCCGGAGGCGCGGTTTTGGACAATCGTTTTGAACAACGGTAAACCGTGTTATAGGCGAATTTCTTCGTGATTTTAAGGTCGTGGAAGGGGTGTTAGGTAACAGTCTGTGGGGAACTTCATGGAGAATCTTAATTTTTTGACGATTTTGAAAATCTGAAATTTTTATGGGTCAAATATTTTTTGTCCAATTTTCGAAGTGAAGAATCAAAGTTCTTCACTTCGAAAACCGATTAATGAATGTAATTCGTCTAAAAGTTTTTCCTGTGCTCTGAAAATTTCGCTACTGCCTAAAATACGGTTGTTACATCATTACCTATAGACACTTTCTCATGTATTGTTGTGGTGCTGTACTACTGTTCTCTTTGACCTTTTTGTTGCTACACTGCGTATCATAAAGATAGGACACCCCTTGAGTTTGTCGATCTCGTGTTTGTTGAGCGAGATAGATCTTTTTTGTCAATACTACTGTGATCAGAATGTGAAATGACCGCCGTATATCTCTGTTGGGTTAGATTAAATGTTTGTGCACTTTTCTAGAATAAAATTTTGTTTTAAACCGCGTATCGAAAAGATAGGACACTCCCTGGGTTAAATCGGGGGTGGTAGTATATGGGGTGTTAAACGCGAATAAACCGCCACCTCCAAGCCGCCAACTTACCGCGACATAAATGCAGTAGAGCCGCCAAATTAACGCGAACAAACCAAAACCTCCTGGCCGGCTACGAACCGCGACATAGGTGCCACGCTTTGTTGCCGGTTTAACGAAAGCTGCTCTCTGCTTACACATACTTTATGCGTGACCTTCGTCCGCATAAGTATTTTCTACACTTGGACACGAATGACGTTTACGGTGGAAAGACGAGGGATCGGAAAGGTTATACAAGTAATGCTATTTTTTATTTATTAGGAAGAGCATTCAAAGGGAACTTCGTAATGTTTCGCTTGTTCGAAACACGATCAGAACGCAATTTTTTAAAATTTTCCTTGGAAATCCTAATTCTGTTAATTTTTTATGGGCTCCGTGAGTTTTCAGGACCACTGTCGAAAAGACATTTTAGGTTAATCATTAGCCTCAATCAATCAAATGCGTTTGATCTGACGAAAGTTTGCATTTGTAGTAACTTTGTTAACGTTTTTTTTTAAATTTTTTCAAACAAAAGTTTTTTTGAAAAACAAAAAATTTCTCCAGAGGAAATTCCGAGCGAACGAAAATTTGAAAATTTCTGGATGAATTATTTACAAGGTGTTCTTGAGAAGGTAACGCTAGGTGCGAAAAAGACATTCCGAAACTTGTGGAGTAATGCATAAATTCAAAGAATGTCCTGTATTGAACTGAAATGGATATTTAAAAACTTATAAGAATAATGATGAACTAGATAGTCTATATTCGTTCTTCAAAAAAGAATTCAAGTGTTTTTGTTGGAAGCGTGCAACTGAAGTCTGGCGTCCGTGATTGGGGTAATGGTGCGGTTTCGGTCATTGATGCAGTTGAATTTGTGAAGTGTTTGCCGTCTTCTTAAAATGAAACTAATCCCCCGCCCGCAGTTAGTGCTGAAAATATATAGAAACACTGTTACACACTCATATGCGCATCATGCAAGGAAAACATGTTGTGCACATATTTTAAGGTAAGAATTTGAAACACTTCGAGTGGCTCTACCAATGCACCAAAGCAAGTGCGTCGAGGACCCTCAAAAAAAAGAGGCCACAATGGCACTGATCTGACAATGAAAGAGGAGTATTCGAATCTTGCAGAAAAAGGAGAACAAATACAGTTGGTTCTAAAAACAAGTTCGCATTTCTTTCCCACAAAACTCGCCCGATATACCCCGACTAATGCTGATTAAAGATTACTAAAGCATCAAATCACTTGAAAATCAGTGGCTTGGGAGATTTCCACTTTTTTGCACTGAAAAAGTTGTGGAAACCTATTCGAAACCCGAGCAAGCGAAAAATTTACTGCATACTCCTACTACATGCAATGAATTATGAAAATGAAACTAACCTGATAATAGCGAAGCGAATGAATTTCGGAAGAAAATAAACAAAAGCGGGAGAAGTGTCGGTGCTCGCCAAAAAATTAACGGCTGATCGGGAGGGATTGATTAGTGCCACCAAAGAAGACGGCCAACGTGTTTCAGCAATGATCCCTGCTTCGTTTTTGATCCCTCATCGCCCGTTTCCGTGGCGGAAGCCGTTAAGGCCCCGGTCATAGTTGGATGAGCCGACGCCTCCAGCCCGGTCGATACACACAGAATGCATTGGAAATGGGATGCAAAAATCACTCGGTGTATCCCCCCGCACCCCGCACCCCCAACACCCCCAGCACCCACCCGGTCGATACGTATGAACAACATGGTGAGCTGAAGCTGAGAAAATCACTCGGTGTATCCCCGCACCCCCCACACTTCCCGCACACCCCAACACCCCCGGTCGATACGTATGTTTAAAATGATGGAGTGAGGTTGAGAAAATCACTCAATGTATCCGACGCGGTCGATATCCATGCAATACGTGGATGAGAAAATCACCGGGTGGGCGGGTCGAAGATAAAACATTGCGTATCACTAGAAAGCTAACCTTACTGCTACCTCCTTTACTTCACCATACTCTCCTTCACTATTTCTCTGAACAGGTGCAATCCTGTTGGCCACGTAATCATCGTCATATCTAGTTGGATGCACCGAGTGATTTTCTCAACCTCACTCCATCATTTTAAACATACGTATCGACCGGGGTGGTGTTGGGGGGTGCGGGGGGATACAGATGCAAATAGCACCATCTATGACCGGGGCCTAAAAGACTATCACTTGAAACACCTTTCAGTTTTAAGGATAGGCTGACGTCCTGAATCTAAATGGCTAACAGTGCTATCGAATTTCCTTAACCCTCTGCATTTATTAAACTCGTTCTTGCCCTCAGTATAGATGGTCAAAACTGTTCCTACTGTATCTTGCTAACCGCATCCAAAAACTCTTCGGGAGGAGTTTTTCGTTAACCGCCAGTTCCTCTCGCATTTCAGCACTATTTCCGTGCTGTCTGCGAGAGTATGTTAAACGCGAACTTACCGCGAGGATGCCACATGCCGGAATTTCAGAGAAAAAAACAGACCTGAAAACGTTTTGAAAGCGCTATTTTTTGTAACAAAGCTTACAATTGTCGCTTTTTCGAGGCGTTTTCATTGAAAGTGTAACAAATGCCTACCACTGAGGGATGTTAGGGTTAAACTAGAGCGAATTCTCTCCCAACTATTAGGAGTCCTGCTCAGATTCTGTTGTGGTTAAACTCGCGTTTAACGCGTACTTAACGCCTGTTAATTCGCGTTTAACACCCCCAATTACTACCACCCCGGATTTCTCGGCCAATAAAATTGTGCGATCCCCAATCTAATGGCCGATAGGCCTTCCCCGCAGCATTACTGCAGCAAATACTCGATTTCGTATACTTTCGATCGAACTGACCTGCCTTAGCAAGTCGACCTTGCTTCATTTCTCTTTTATTGTATGTTGGAGCGCAGAAATCGTCAGAAATCGCCGGCCATTGGCTCAAACCCGGCAAGCTTAAATATCCCAGAGATTCTTCATATTCTTAAAGGCTGTGTTCACGATAATCTTGGATTTGGAGATTAATCGTCTTATCGATTATTTGGCCCCCGAGTAGAACTGAAATAACTGAAATGACAAAAAAAAACGAGAAAAACGCACCAGGAGGTCGCGAATTGCTTCACTCTCACCGGCTTCTTTACTCTCAGTGGGATTGTTTGTTGTGACAATTAAAGGCAGCGTTCACGATAGAAATCGTTTTTCTGTTCTTCCGCCTATCATGAAAACAGCCTCATGCTGATTCCAAGGATATCTCTGAAATCGCACAAGACCTTCAGGGAACGGAGTTATGTTCCCTCAAATATTGAGCTAAGGAAACATGGTGGACGAGTTGTCCGAGGCTTGTAACTTCGGTCTTTTGTAGTCTATGTATGCGAGCTGATCTGAGTAAAGAGAGAAGTTGAGAATGAAGGGAAGAACGGGGCTATTAATCGGAAACCATCGCTCATCTCACAATACCGAGCATTCATTTGTTCACGTCGGTGGGCGTGGAAAGTGCATCTGGGGGTGACGAGCTGATGGGTGTCCAACTTTGGGGTCGTAAGGGACCGTTCCGAGCTCATTTCTTTTAGTTTTTTCAACTTTAGGGTTGCGCTAGGCCCCGCAGCTGCCGATCTCCACCAGGAAATCAGACATGGTTTTTATCGTGGACACTGCCTTTAAATCGTTTGTGGACCCGTCTTTTGCAATTCTCTACTCTCTGCTGCTCCATTCTTTCCTCCCGACCCTAACTAATACTATTTTGCCTAAAATATTCTTTCATTTTGGGGTAGCCGCGTTTTTCACCGGTGACAACTACCGTGACCATGTTCATCCAATCGGACAACTAGTTCAGGCCAGAGAATAATATCTCTGATATAGGACGATTCAGTGCATCTCTCGCCATTTCTCGGCTACTGCCTATTCGAGAGAAATCGCCGGTCATTGGCTCAGACCCGACGACCTTGAATATCCGAGAGATTCTTAATTTTGTTGGAATCAGGACTGTAGACTATCCACTCTGGACAAGATAGTTATTGCCAAGCAAAGAAGCCGACCTCACACCTTCCCACGTGAACTTTCACGTTTTCTCACTAGAAACTGCAACTTTGTCGCCTGAAAACAAGGGGGAATAAAGTAGGTGTTTCTTTGATATATTCTGGTACTCGCTGGAGATCATCTGACTGCTGGCGAACGCAAGCTGTAGACGTCCTTGACTAGCAAACGCTCTAAGTAGCACTTTCGGTCATCAGACCTTTTGGGAAAAGACTCCTTTTCATCATAAACCAATGCCCATGCCAAAGCAGCCGAAGCAGCTGTACACTTTAGCCATCGGAACTGCGGTCACAGATCTCCCATAATCTGTCAGAGCATTTGCCCGTCAAGGACGTCTGCAGCTTGCTTTCGCCAGCAGTTGTATGATCTCCGTTGAGTACCAGAGAATATCAGAGTAATACCTTTTTCATTTTCCAGCCATTTTCGGACGACAAAACTGCAGCTTCTAGCCGGACAACCAGAAAGTTCAGGTGAACAGGCCTTAGGTCGGCTTCTTTGCTCGGAAATAACTATCTTGTCTAGAGTGGATAGTCTACAGACCTGATCTCAACAAAATGAAGAATCGCTGGGTTTATTCAAGGCAGTTGGGGTTGAGCCAATGGCCGGCGATTTCTCTCAATTTCTGCGCTCCTACAGACGAAAACCGAGAAATGGAGCAAGATCGACTTGCAAAGGCAGATTAGTTTGGTCAAAAGTATACGAGATCGAGTATTTGTTGCAGTAAAGGTGCGAGGAAGGCAAGGCCTGTAAGGAAGGATTGTGCAAGAAATCCGATTTAACCCAGGGGTGTCCTATCCTTTTGATACGCGGTTTAGAACTTAAATTTATGCTAGAAAAGTGCACGAACATTTGATCTACTGTGCTTCTCTGGGCTAAATTCCGGTCCGAAATTGCGTCTCGACACGCTTTGCGGCCGCGCGCATTCGAATCGGAAGAGTTTCCAGCGCCGCAGCTGCCGATCTGTTGACTCTAGGTGGGCTTCAGGAACTGGAAAGTAAACAAAATTGTATAAAAAAGCCATATCGAGTCGGCTTTGGCGCTGGAAACTCGACTGATTCCAGCGCGTGCGGCCGCAAAGTGTGTCAAGACGCAATTGCGGACCGGAATTTGACCCGGATAAGCACAGTAACCCAAGAAAGGTATACGAGGGTCACTTTACATTCTAATCACAGTAGTGTTGACGAAAAAGATCTATCTTGCTCAACAAACACGAGACCAACAAAGTCAGGAGGTGTCCTATCTCTATGATAGGCAGTGTATCACAATATGTAAAACAGCTACGTCCGAACACCTCGTTCCACGACCTGTTTTCTTCTTAAGAAAGAGAAACGCAACTGAAAACACCCCAGGTTTTTTTTAAATTTTGGCAAGAAGTTTTTACGTCCCCCTCCCCCCAAAAGAACTCTAAGTTTCACAAATTTTCAGGTCTCCCTGTTGTCCAGCTGGAAGACGCACGCCCGACATTGTTTGGTGGGGCAGTAGACGTGACCTCATCCAAGGAATTACGGTATGAAACTATCTGGGGGGGGGGGCAATCAGGATTTAGTTGGAAAATGAATGATACAGCTTCCAGAAGTCGAAATATTTCCATGGAGTCTACTCGAAAACAATGACTGATAGCGCTATCAGGCATATGATATCAGCCCAAATTTTCGTTTTCATGGATGAATTTCTGAAAGTTGGGCTCCGCAGAAAAGGTCAAGGATTTGGCATTGCTCCTAAATGTTGTGAAATTGTTTTATTGGATTTGGCTCTCAACTTGATTTTTCAAATGTAGTGAAATTGTCGAATTGATTTGGCTGTGATGATACTATATGCAGATAACATAATCATTAAATCTAGTGAAATTGTTGCAAACGGATTCGGCAGGAGCTCTATCAATTATCACAGTCAAATCACGCGTCAGAAGGGGTTTTCCTTGAAGCGCATATTGAATCGAATGAGAACAGGAATAAACCTAGCAGCAAAAACGTTTCTATACAATGCGAACCGTGAAAGCGTTGAGGACACGAAGACGTAGACTCAGTAGCGAGTAAATTGCGTTAGATTTCGTTTTCATGATTTTTATCTCATCGGTGAGGGAAGGTCTGGTACCTTATTGTTAGTGGGAGCTACACTGAAAGGGCAGAATAGCATTCGGAAACCTTAATTCTAGCCCATAAGGCCACGTTTCGTTCAGCAGTGTTGACTGAAGATTATTTTTTTCTTTTTGTCTTCATTCGCTCGCCAGAGGACCTTCTGACGCGTGATTTGACTGTGATAATTGATAGAGCTCCTGCCGAATCCGTTTGCAACAATTTCACTAGATTTAATGATTATGTTATCTGCATATAGTATCATCACAGCCAAATCAATTCGACAATTTCACTACATTTGAAAAATCAAGTTGAGAGCCAAATCCAATAAAACAATTTCACAACATTTAGGAGCAATGCCAAATCCTTGACCTTTTCTGCGGAGCCCAACTTTCAGAAATTTCACAACTTTTTACAAGGGTTTCCCTTCTACAATATCGTCGAGCTCCAGAAGTCAAGTTGTTTTTTTTTTCGAAAACATAGTGGTAGAAATGAAGCAACAGCCGCTCCGCTGCAAAACTGCAAGATAATTGTTGCAACGCGGCTTCCTACAAATAGATGCAAGGCATATACTTTTTGAATTTAAAAGTCGAAAAATGAAGAAATGAGTTTCAAAATGACCCAATTGTACAGGTTCTAGGCACTCTTCTAGACGGGGGGGGGGCACGCACCACTCAAGACAGAAATGAAATGAACGGCCCATTGGTGAGGCTACCAGTCGAAGTATTTCCGTAGAGCTCTAATAAAAACAATGATTGATAGCGCAGTATCAGGCCTCTTTTATCAGAGTTTTCCATCATTTCTATGAGTTTTTGCGTAGCTTGGCCCCTCTAGTGAAAGAAAATGTTGAAGGGGCCCATGAAAAACCTTCATTTGTAAAGAAAAGTCAATCGGAAACATTGTAAATACGAATTTGAATTTCGCGCCAAAATCATTTTCGGAGTTTTTCTGCATGTGGAGTTCGTGCCGTAACCAATTTTTCCTGTTATCTTACTGTCGCACCAACATTCTAGGAAAAAGGGCTAGATGACTGGTGAGAATTGGTGGCGGATATGAACCTCATCGTCCAACGTTTTTGACTCGCCAAAGTTTACCAGTGTGGTCTACCGGGCTCAATCATGAAATTGAGCCTGAAAAATGGAAATTGATTTCCAGCGCGAACGATAGTTAAGTGCGCCAGAAGAGGACTACCGTAATCTCAGGAATGATGTTATTCGGCTCTCGTGAACAAATTTGATGATACCCAATTGATCAATGATAACGTATAAAAGAAGTGAAGAGCGGTGTGTCTTGATTCACACACCGTCCTTCTCTAGGGGTCAGCAGTTGAGGATCTGCCTGGACTAAAAAGCAGGGAAACATCACCACCTGTAGGGAAGATGAAGCGAAATCGGAGTCAGAACTTAGAAAATTTTAGAGCCAACTCGAGTGAGATTACGGTAGCCCTGTTCTGGCGGACTTAACTATCGTTCTTGTTTCACATTCCACGAAGTTCTGATCATCCTTACAGGGGTCTTGCACACGTTTCATGATGTCCTGCACACTCCTACTAAGCTCCTGCACACATTCCATGATGTCCTGCACACCCCTATTGGGGTCCTGCACACGTTCTATGATGTCCTGTGTAATTTTACTAAGGTCCTACACACATTCCATGACGTCCTGCTCAACCCTACTGGGGTCCTGCACACGCTTCATGATGTCCTGCACACTCCTACTGATGTCCTGCACACATTCCATGAAGTCCTGCTCATCCTTACAAGGGTCTTGCACATGTTTCATGATGTCCTGCACACTCCTACTAAGGTCCTGCACACAATCTACGACGTACTGCACACCCCTACTAGGGTCCTGCACAGGTCCCATGATGTCCTGCACACTCCTACTGATGTTCTGCACACATTCTACGATGTCCTGCACACCCCTACTGGGGTCCTACACAGGTTCCATGATGTCCTGCACACTCCTACTGGGGTCCTGCACAGGTCCCATGATGTCCTGCACACTCCTACTAAGGTCCTGCACACTCCTACTGAGGTCCTGCACACATTCTACGACGTCCTGCACACCCCTACTGGGGTCCTGCACACGTTCCATGATATCCTGCGCACTCCTACTGAGGTCCTGTACAGGTCCCATAATGTCATGCACACTCCTACTGGGGTCCTGCACAGGTCCCATGATGTCCTGCACACTCCTACTAAGGTCCTGCACACTCCCACTGAGGTCCTGCACACATTCTACGACGTCCTGCACACCCTTACTGGGGTCCTGCACAGGTCCCAAATTGTCCTGCACACTCCTACTGAGGTCCTGCACACCCCTACTGGGGTCCTGCACAGGTCCCATGATGTCCTGCACACTCCTACTAAGGTCCTGCACACTCCTACTGAGGTCCTGCACACATTCTACGACGTCCTGCACACCCCTACTGGGTCCTGCACAGGTCCCATGATGTCCTGCACACTCCTACTGATGTTCTGCACACATTCTATGATGTCCTGCACACCCCTACTGGGGTCCTACACAGGTTCCATGATGTCCTGCACACTCCTACTGGGGTCCTGCACACTCCTACTAAGGTCCTGCACACTCCTACTGAGGTCCTGCACACATTCTACGACGTCCTGCACACCCCTACTGGGGTCCTGCACACGTTCCATGATATCCTGCGCACTCCTACTGAGGTCCTGTACAGGTCCCATAATGTCATGCACACTCCTACTGAGGTCCTGCACACCCCTACTGGGGTCCTGCACAGGTCCCATGATGTCCTGCACACTCCTACTAAGGTCCTGCACACTCCCACTGAGGTCCTGCACACATTCTACGACGTCCTGCACACCCTTACTGGGGTCCTGCACAGGTCCCAAAATGTCCTGCACACTCCTACTGAGGTCCTGCACACCCCTACTGGGGTCCTGCACAGGTCCCATGATGTCCTGCACACTCCTACTAAGGTCCCGCACACTCCTACTGAGGTCCTGCACACATTCTACGACGTCCTGCACACCCCTACTGGGGTCCTGCACAGGTCCCATGATGTCCTGCACACTCCTACTAAGGTCCTGCACACTCCTACTGAGGTCCTGCACACATTCTACGGCGTCCTGCACACCCCTACTGAGATCCAGCACACATTCCATGAAGTCCTGCTCATCCTTACAGGGGTCTTGCACACGTTTCATGATGTCCTGCACACTCCTACTGATGTCCTGCACACATTCCACGAAGTTCTGATCATCCTTACAGGGGTTTTGCACACGTTTCATGATGTCCTGCACACTCCTACTAAGGTCCTGCACACATTCCATGATGTCCTGCACACCCCTATTGGGGTCCTGCACACGCTTCATGATGTCCTGTGTAATTTTACTAAGGTCCTACACACATTCCATGACGTCCTGCTCAACCCTACTGGGGTCCTGCACACCCTTCATGATGTCCTGCACACTCCTACTGATGTCCTGCACACATTCCATGAAGTCCTGCTCATCCTTACAGGGGTCTTGCACATGTTTCATGATGTCCTGCACACTCCTACTAAGGTCCTGCACACATTCTATGACGTCCTGCACACCCCTACTAGGGTCCTGCACAGGTCCCATGATGTCCTGCACACTCCTACTGATGTTCTGCACACATTCTACGATGTCCTGCACACCCCTACTGGGGTTCTACACAGGTTCCATGATGTCCTGCACACTCCTACTGGGGTCCTGCACAGGTCCCATGATGTCCTGCACACTCCTACTAAGGTCCTGCACACTCCTACTGAGGTCCTGCACACATTCTACGACGTCCTGCACACCCCTACTGGGGTCCTGCACACGTTCCATGATATCCTGCGCACTCCTACTGAGGTCCTGTACAGGTCCCATAATGTCATGCACACTCCTACTGAGGTCCTGCACACCCCTACTGGGGTCCTGCACAGGTCCCATGATGTCCTGCACACTCCTACTAAGGTCCTGCACACTCCCACTGAGGTCCTGCACACATTCTACGACGTCCTGCACACCCTTACTGGGGTCCTGCACAGGTCCCAAAATGTCCTGCACACTCCTACTGAGGTCCTGCACACCCCTACTGGGGTCCTGCACAGGTCCCATGATGTCCTGCACACTCCTACTAAGGTCCGGCACACTCCTACTGAGGTCCTGCACACATTCTACGACGTCCTGCACACCCCTACTGGAGTCCTGCACAGGTCCCATGATGTCCTGCACACTCCTACTAAGGTCCTGCACACTCCTACTGAGGTCCTGCACACATTCTACGGCGTCCTGCACACCCCTACTGAGATCCAGCACACATTCCATGAAGTCCTGCTCATCCTTACAGGGGTCTTGCACACGTTTCATGATGTCCTGCACACTCCTACTGATGTCCTGCACACATTCCACGAAGTTCTGATCATCCTTACAGGGGTTTTGCACACGTTTCATGATGTCCTGCACACTCCTACTAAGGTCCTGCACACATTCCATGATGTCCTGCACACCCCTATTGGGGTCCTGCACACGCTTCATGATGTCCTGTGTAATTTTACTAAGGTCCTACACACATTCCATGACGTCCTGCTCAACCCTACTGGGGTCCTGCACACCCTTCATGATGTCCTGCACACTCCTACTGATGTCCTGCACACATTCCATGAAGTCCTGCTCATCCTTACAGGGTCTTGCACATGTTTCATGATGTCCTGCACACTCCTACTAAGGTCCTGCACACATTCTATGACGTCCTGCACACCCCTACTAGGGTCCTGCACAGGTCCCATGATGTCCTGCACACTCCTACTGATGTTCTGCACACATTCTACGATGTCCTGCACACCCCTACTGGGGTTCTACACAGGTTCCATGATGTCCTGCACACTCCTACTGGGGTCCTGCACAGGTCCCATGATGTCCTGCACACTCCTACTAAGGTCCTGCACACTCCTACTGAGGTCCTGCACACATTCTACGACGTCCTGCACACCCCTACTGGGGTCCTGCACACGTTCCATGATATCCTGCGCACTCCTACTGAGGTCCTGTACAGGTCCCATAATGTCATGCACACTCCTACTGAGGTCCTGCACACCCCTACTGGGGTCCTGCACAGGTCCCATGATGTCCTGCACACTCCTACTAAGGTCCTGCACACTCCCACTGAGGTCCTGCACACATTCTACGACGTCCTGCACACCCTTACTGGGGTCCTGCACAGGTCCCAAAATGTCCTGCACACTCCTACTGAGGTCCTGCACACCCCTACTGGGGTCCTGCACAGGTCCCATGATGTCCTGCACACTCCTACTAAGGTCCTGCACACTCCTACTGAGGTCCTGCACACATTCTACGGCGTCCTGCACACCCCTACTGAGGGGTTGCTGTAGTTCCACGACGTCCTGCATACTCCTACTGCGGTCTCGCATAGTCAACCGACACTTCAGCACACCCTGCGACGACTTCTTATCTTTGGTGCGCATGGTACAAACACGCGCCACGCTCAAAAACAACCCTTCCGCATAGCGTCCTGTTCCAAGCCGGACGTTTAGAGTACACCACCCTAGAGAGCAAGGTATTTATATGGAGTCTCTAAGAAAACAATGACTGATAACGAAAAACCCGTCATTTTTATAAACTAATCTTGAGAGGCCGGTTTCCGAGTTTCAAACGCCCGTTAGGGGCCCAGAAGTCATTATGGTGAGTTCTGACAATTATTTTCGTCATTCCCGTGGTCTATTACATCTAGTCACAAATTTTCGAGCGATTTGGTCCACGCCTTCCAAAAAAATGGTTTTCGACGGACGGAGGTGGAGGCGGAGGCGGTGGCGGTGGCGGAGGCGGAGGCGGAGGCGGAGGCGGAGGCGGAGGCGGAGGCGGAGGCGGAGGCGGAGGCGGAGGCGGAGGCGGAGGCGGAGGCGGAGGCGGAGGCGGTGGTGGAGAACGTTTTTGCGTACTTTGAGAGGTCATAACTTCAGAAAGCGGGGACCAATTGGGATGAAAAGTTGCACACATATGTAATTCCTTGCAGCGCGTCGAATAGTGTACAGCTCATACCTCTGTTGACGGTATGAATAGGTGATCTCATTGTAGGGCATCCGCGCGGGAAGAGATCAAAGCCAAATCCTGGTGAGCGCTTCGCGCTCACCACAATTATTTCATTTTCTTGAGTGACCTCCCCCCCAAACAATTTTAATCCGGAATTACGGTATGGAGTTTCGTGTCGCGGCTCGCAACTCTATGCATATCGATCTTCGACTGGCCGCTCTCCTTCTGCCTGTAGCTAGGCAAAAGTGTGATTCATTAGACCGTGCTAACCATGACTTACCGTTGCATGGCAGCATTGTTCAAAAAATGAAACTTACTGATGATAGATATAAAACTTGCTGGAGCTCATAGAGCTGTGAAATGCAACACGATAAAAGCTTTTATCCCTGGAACACTCTCAAACAGCTTCAGTTGCCGACCGAAATCGAATCAGGGGTGATAGTAAATGCATTTCCAACGCGAGTTAACCACCACCTTTGAACCCGAGTTAACCACCAAATTTTCGCCTGTTAACCGCCAAGTTTAGGCAAGCTTACCAATCTTTCTACTTGATGAGAAAGCGACTACGACGTGGTAAAAAGTGTGGAGGACCCGAGTGGGCGTGAGCAGGACGTCATAGAAAGTGTGCAGGACCTTAGTGGGAGTGTGCAGGGCATCATGGAAGGTGTGCAGAACGTTAGTGGGAGTGTGCAGGACTTCATAGAAAGTGTGCAGGACATTAGTGGGAGTGTGCAGGACACTGGTGGGAGTGTGCAGGACGTCATAGAAAGTGTGCAGGACTTTAGTAGGAGTGTGCAGGACACTGGTGGGAGTGTGTAGGACGTCATAAAAACGCTCACTGAACTTTCGAAAACCTGGAAGCGTCTTCATCACCCAAAAAAACACCCCCCTGTTTAAAGATCGCATTTTCCGAACTTCGTGCAGACCGACAACGTTTCGGACTTGTACGGATTTTCGGTTTTGCGGTGACTTTTACCAATCAGAGAATCTGCAAGCGCTTTAGAAAAATGTTCCAGATTCACTCAAAACTTCTCCCAGTAAGGTTTTTTAGGGCGCTGATCCCGAATCTGAGGTTTGTTTGTCGTTTCTCCGAAGTGTTGGGCCTAATTCGCTTAAAGGCAGTGTCCACGATAAAAACCATGTCTGATTTTTTGGTGGAGATCGGCAGCTGCGAAGCCTAGCGCAACCCTAACGTTGAAAAAACTAAGAAAAATGAGCTCGGAACGGTCCCCTACGGCCCCAAAGTTGGACACCCGTCAACTGGTCACCCCCAGATGCACTTTCCACGCCCACCGACTTGAACAAGTGAATGCTCGAGATCGTGAGATGAGCGATGGTTTCCGATAAATAGCCCCGTTCTTCCCTTCATTCCCGACTTCTCTCTTTACTCAGGTCAGCTCGCATACATCGGCTGCAAAAGACGGAAGTTCCAAGCCTCGGACAACTCGTCCACCATGTTTCCTTAGCTCAATTTTTGATTGACCATAACTCCGTTCCCAGAAGGTCTTGTACAATTCCAAAGACATCACTGGAATCCGAGTAGAACCGACTTCAAGATAGGCGGATAAGCAGAAAAACGATTCTTATCCTGAATACTGCCTTTAAAGGCAGTGGTCACGATGAAAAACGTTATCGAAAAAGGTACAAAAATCAGCTTAGATATAAAACAGCTCAAAAACTATGAAGATAGCGAGGGTGAAAAACGGGCTAGAATTAGAGTTATTAAGATCCTAAAATTCCAGTTCGTGCACACGTGCACAGAAAGATCACAGTCTCATGCCAAGCAATCAAGAATCATCGACACTCAGAGGAAGAATAAATGCAAATTTACCTATTAAAACAGTTTAGCAATGAAAGCAAGCACTTCAGTCAATGTTTTTGACTAGATTTGTACATAAATCCGGAGGTTCATTGATTGAAATTCAATTTCAAGCCAGCTGATGTTCTTGATACTAGAGATCATCGATGCCGATGATGTGGAGTGGGCTCGTCCACCATCAAAAGACAAGAAAGTTCAGGCTTCGAATTCGGCCCAGAACAGCGTTTTTTTCGCGATTTTTTCTT
Source organism: Aplectana chamaeleonis (assembly GCA_029168955.1). Classification (NCBI taxonomy): domain Eukaryota; kingdom Metazoa; phylum Nematoda; class Chromadorea; order Rhabditida; family Cosmocercidae; genus Aplectana; species Aplectana chamaeleonis. Next base: position 102,746 of record JAPDOI010000211.1, read on the forward strand.
ATAGGTTCTACTACTCTACACCCAGAAAAGGGTTTAGAGAGGAAAAGAAGACGAGCATATTTGAGCGCGACCACTGCCTTTAGAGCATCCCTGCGGGGACAATATTGAGGGCAAAACGCGACTTTCGAGATACAAAAATGTGGCTCAAAATCATTCTCTCATTCTCTTGGGGTAAATTGATGTGCTTAACACGACCATGAGGTCCGTTTACCGATTTTTCACAGATTACGGTGGATTACGGTGGGTATGCGGTAGTTTTATCAGAGTTTCAGTTTTGACCCAAAATTTTTATCCGGGGGTTAATCGAGTTGGTGAATACGAATTCGAAGTCTGTTTGTCGATTTTCGAACTATTGAGGAAGGTTTTGCCCCTAAATGGAATATTACCAAACAAAACCTTTAGTAAACCTCAGAATTCCGACAAACAGACCTTAGGTTTTTTTCAGCGCCCTAGATTACCCCTACATAGAAGTTTTAGGCAAAATCTGAATTTTTTCTCAAAACAACCCAAAAACTTCCTGATGGGCTTTGAACCCTCACCTTTCCGCTGAAACTTCAAAAACGCTGATAACTTCCTAGACGGGGGGATACTGCAAAGTTTCACTATAAATGCTCAAGAGACATTGACCATACAATTCGTTTAAAGGCAGTGGTCACGATAAATTTCACTTCCGATATCTCCACGGTTGACGAAAGTTTTGGTGCCCTATGTAGCTAGGCATTCTTAAAAAGGACACGAAAGACTCGTTTTCGAGCCAAAATAGGCCCTCCTTGTTTACATTGATTTTGGAGCGTGGATGAATTGACCGCTGGAAGGATGATACCTATCAGTGCAAGGAAGCAAACAGCTCTTTTATCAGCACTTCCTTCACTTGATCATTCCTATAATCTGAGTCTTCATTTGTTCCTTTCAAGGGGCGAATCTGGGGCACGGAGCGTGTCTGGGGCACCAAAACACTTGTTTGCAGCCGTTATTTTGCAGCTACTGGCTCGTTTTCTACCGTTCTTTCGACACTGGCAGCCTAGGATCCTTCTCGCCTATCATTTTACTGTGGAAAGTCAACGAGGATGATCATCGTGAACGCTGCCTTTAAGCAGATCTAATTCACGTATTGTACACTTCACTTGTGAGTTGAAAGCAAAACTCAGATGTCAGGCAGGACTCGAGCCTACATTGCACGCTCTCCGGGCGAAAGTGTTACCATTACACATTTCTTTTTAAAGGCAGTGGTCGCGCTCAAATATGCTCGTCTTCTTTTCTTCTCTAAACTGCTTTTTGGGTATAGAGTAGTAGAACCTATAAGAAAAAATCGCGAAAAAACACTGTTTTGGGCGAAATTTGAAGCCTGAACTTTCTTGTCTTCTGATGGTGGACGAGTCCACCCCACATCATCGGCATCGATGATCTCTAATATCAAGAACATCAGCTGGCTTGAAATTGAATTTCAATCAATGAACCTTCGGATTTATGTGCACATCTAGTCAAAAACATCAACTGAAGTGCTTGCTTTCATTGTTTAACTGTTTTATTAGTTAAATTTGAATTTATTTCTTTCTCTGAGTGTCGATGATTTTTGACTGCTTGGCATGAGACTGCGATCTTTCTGTGCACGTGTGCACGAACTGGGAACTTAGAGTCTTAATAACTCTAATTCTAGCCCGTTTTTCACCGCGCTACCTTCATAGTTTTTTAGCTGTTTCTGATCTAAGCTGATTTTTGTAGTTTTTTCGATAAGGTTTTTTATCGTGACCACTGCCTTTAAGTCAAGCTCGATTATAATATTCATCGTGAACACTGCCTTCAACATGTCGTTGCCTCATGTTTTATTTATTGTATCTATTGCAGCCAATGACAAATAAAATCGTAGGAAAAAAAACAAAGCAATAGTAAACCATGAATGGCCAGAGAACAGCAAAAAAAACAAGAAAAACCTTATAAATTAGTAGCCTAGGGGAAACGAAATTCCGCAGTTAACCGTGCTCTTGTTGAAATGCAATCTGAATGATAAATTGATTCCTATGTCGGACTTAATGTATCACCAGTACTGCTGACCCACTTGGCTGCAAGAAGATCTACTACTGCCTAAGCATGCAACTGGATATCCATTCCCGGGCGGGCTCTATATTTCAAGAGCCTCTTTAAACTGGTACGCACCCAGGGCGATTGCGAAGGAAGGAGAGCAGTCGGGCCAGCAGCAGTGACTTTGTCCGGTATGTATTGAGATGACAAAGCCTTGACGCCGATGCCGATGTTGACGGTTTTCCTGACCGATACATGTCGTAAAGAACAAAATTGTCCGGATGGAACATGGAAAGCCACCTTTGACAGTCACGAATGACCAATGCATTTGGATAAACTTCGCAAACGTTTTTAGTAACAACTGTTGTGTTTTATCCCTAGCGTAACTCAGAAAGCATGCAATCCCGCATGGGTAAAGCCTAGCTTGCTGGGATGAGTCCGGGCGGAGCAAGCAGCGGAGTCATGGCGAATTATAACAGTGATAAGGAGACTTTGACAAGATAAGCCCGATAAGCCTTACTTCGACCGGCTCAAAATGAGGGAGCTAGGCTAGTGATTTTCTGAGTTTTAACCTCTTCTGGTATATAGTTGGCTTTCCATTTTACCCAAATTTACAAAAAAATCGTCTTTCAGTCTTTGTACCTATAACCTCACAATATCAGACTATAGCAGGTCCGGAGCGCAACCGGGTCCGCTTCTCCCCACCCACTGCAACCGAAACGCAGAGCAGTTGATACTCAAACTTACAGTTGATACCGTTCCAGTTGTGATTGCAACGTGCAGTGCTTTCAAGTTGCTCTCTGGGCCACATTCGTTGACTGACGCGCGCATTTCGAAACTCAGAGACGACGCTCAGTCCTCAAACTCCAGTTTTCTGGAAATTGATTGATGTAGACACATCCACAACTTTTCCATTTGAATGGGTCTTTGTTGGATCACTTCCTTGGTTTAGCTAATGTGTTTTCCTTTTTGAGCATTACCGACGTATCATTCCTGTGGTGGACAGATTTTAATGTGTGAGGTTGTCTACGTAAGAATCGAGATAGATTGCTACACAATTTTTCTTGCCGTTTTTATTTTTTATATCACTAGAGCACCCCGAAAAACTTAGGTGCTCTCTTCTAGAATTGTCTGAAAACTTTTTAAAAAATTGTTATAAAGTTCCAAACTTGGGCATTTTTTGAACATTCCTTCGCATAGATCCTTGATGTAAACGGATTCTTCTGATTAAAAAATTTTGCAAGAGATAATCAACTATGAGGAATCGATCGGCGTTATCAGAATTTTCGAAATCGCGCACTGTGGTAACATAAATTTTTATTTTCTCTGAGCACACAACCTGCAGATAGACACTATTCTCAAAAGATGCGGCATTGTCGTTTTGGGTAAAGAAAAATATAAAACCGAAAATCGGAAAACATAAACAGCCTAATTTTTCTGATCAATTGACGCTCGCAAAAACCCTCGTGCAAGAGACCGTTCATGCACTCCATCGCGCAAACAAATGTCAGCTCCTCGTAGTCAGCTCCTACTATATCCATTTCATAACGCGATGGAGTGCAGGAGCGGCTTCTCGCACGAGGGTTTTTCGCCTGCTGAAAATAATTTTTTCCACAAGGCGCGACTTCGAAAATTCGCCAATCGATTCCCCGTAGTTGATTACCTCTTATAAAAAAATTTTGTCAGAAGAATTCGTTTGCATCAAGGATCGTTGCGAAGGAATGTTCAAAAAGGGCTCAACTTTAGAATTTTATAACAATATTAGGAAAGTTTTCAGAAAATTCTAGAAGCAGGCACCTGGGTTTATTGGGGTGCTCTAGCAATACAAAATAGGAGAACGGAAAAAAATTTTGTGTATCGATCTATCTCGATTCTTACGTGGACAGCCTCCTATGTAGTACATACAGTACAGGCCGTATCTTTTGCGTTTTGGACGAAAAAGACGCGAAAACGCGTCTTTTGCGTCTTTTCCTCATAACTCTGTTCAAAGTGATCCATTCTGAAATCCGAAGAGATGGTTGGAATCAGCATTGAGAGCTCTTCGTTTTGAGCCCCCACATGTCTTACTCTGCAACAAGGCATATAGGCGTGACACAATCAATCGAGTACGCGAAACGCGAATGCGGAGCTTTGGTCAGGGGATTGATTGTGTTTATATAACCATTGTGTATATTCTAGTGGAACACTCTGAAGATATTTTGACTGACATATGGGGATATAAATTTCGGTTTCTCCCATTTTCAAGTATCCATATTTCGGTCACTTCCCGGGTCCCGTTCTCGGCTCAAATGGGACAAAATCAATACATTTACTGCGGACTTCGGTCATTGAGCGAGACAGGCAAGACAGTGCGAGTCGACACCTCCAAAAGCGGGGGTGTGCGCAGGGCGCGGAGAGGCAGGGACGCACCGACTCAAAGCGAGGGACCAGCGATGAATTACTCTCTTAGATCTGAGAAATCTGAGAAACACAGAGGGATTTCTCCGAACCTAAATATGCAAACATTATAGCATTGGAAAGCCCTAGCCGTCAGCATTCTAAACTTCGGGAAGCGGCTGATCGTTGGTCGCCGAACATCGGAAAACAAATAGAAGTTTTCGATAATTAGCATACGATTTTGAGTTTTAAAAGAATAATAGGCAAAAAAAATTAAGATGGGTTTTCAATGTATTCATCATGTTCAGCGAGGAGCTACAAATAGTACCAGCCTCTGAGAGGGAGTACGGACATCTTTGCAAGGGTTGCAGTCGATGATCACTCATTAAACGTCGCTGCGAATCACTTTTGACGGCCTAAATTCTCTCCAAGTTTTCTACCATGGATGGATTCAGACACAATTCATGAAAAACATTGCTATTCTCTGTGAATCTAAGCAAGAGGAGGATTGTCGCTGGGGAAATGGTGAAAAACCAAAATTTCAAACCGAAATTTCGCAGGAAAAGCCGGTCAGCCGTAAATAGTTCACTAAGCTGTTCTCTATCACGTTAACACTGTTGAGGTGAAGGTGGCATTGCGTCAAATAAACACAAAATACCTGAATTTTCCTTTCGCCAACTCGATTAATTGTGTTAGCTCTATATGTCTTTATGGCCGCATAACATGTAAAAACTTAAAAGGAAGGGCTTTCGGTGTTGATTCGAAATATCTCCTTCATTGCTCGATTGGAGCACTTTGTGCCGAGACATGACGAAAAGTCGCGATATCGCGACTTTTGCGGCTTTTCTAAGTAAATTAGTGCGGGTATTGTAGTTCTAATTCGAGAGAGGATAATAAAACAATGGTCATTGGCCGAGTATCAAATTTATTGGTAACGTTTGTAATTTGTAAGGTAACGAGAACGGGACCCGGGAAGTGACCGAAATATGGATACTCGAAAATGGGAGAAACCGAAATTTATATCCCCATATGTCAGTCAAAATATCTTCAGAGTGTTCCACTAGAATATACACAATTGTTATATAAACACAATCAATCCCCTGACCAAAGCTCCGCATTCGCGTTTCGCGTACTCGATTGATTGTGTCACGCCTATATGCCTTGTTGCAGAGTAAGACATGTGGGGGCTCAAAACGAAGAGCTCTCAATGCTGATTCCAACCATCTCTTCGGATTCCAGAATGGATCACTTTGAACAGAGTTATGAGGAAAAGACGCAAAAGACGCGTTTTCGCGTCTTTTTCGTCCAAAACGCAAAAGATACGGCCTGTACTGTACATGATTCGATGGGATAAAAGATGGTTTCCAAGAGACCCCTTTGCAGAAGCTCGGTTCTGACAAAAGTTTGAGATTCAAGAATAGTGCAGTAGAGCAGTAATGAGGAAACAAGTGGTAAATTTGTTCTGGGATGTTGTTTCCCATTTATTGAATTTTTCTGTATTCTTTCTGCGTGTTTGTTCAGTGAAGGCTGTAGAGTTATAGCTCAGACCGAAGTATGTTATTACAAGATTATTGAATTGATTTTTGGAATTTCGAATGATGCGGAATCCGAATATTTTGCTTTGGAATAATATTCTAAAATCGAGTGCTCTGAAAACAGCGGTTTCTAATAGTATTCGATAATCGAATTAATCAAAATTAGGTCTCTGAATATTAATCAAAATTATAGGCTTGCGAATATGATTCGAAATTCGAATAAGATCCGAGCCAGCCATGACTACAGTATAAGTATGCAACTGCACCACGGCCTTTTTCCGTTGCCGTAGACTATATTTGCGCAATATTTAGACATTATCTGAAAATTAGAGGGTTTAAGCAACTTCTAGGATAAATTTCGCGGAAATCCCTGGAGGAAAGTTCTCGAATTTATTTGATTATTCAAAAAAATTGAGAAAGAGTTGCTCGAATCTAGTCATTCGAGAGTTTTTTGAAAACTTTATTCAAATCTAATCTTTCACTCTGAAGAATTGGGAAGCACTTATTTGGAAGAAATAATTGTTTCGGGAATTTCTAAGAGAGTTAATTGGATTCATCTACACATTGTATGTGTTCTAAAAATGATTCATTCGGGGTCAAATTCTGGGTCAAATTCCGGTCCGTAATTGCGTCTAGACACGCTCTGCGGCCGCACGCGCTCGAGTCAGTCGAGTTTCCAGCGCCAAAGCCGACTCGATATGGCTTTCTCATACAGTTTTCTTCGATTTTGTCTAGTTTCCAGTTTCTAAAACCCACCTAGTGTCAACAGATCGGCTGCTGCGGCGCTGGAAACTCTTTCAATTCCAATGCGCGCGGCCGCAAAGCGTGCCGAGACGCAAATGCGGACCGGAATTTGACCCAGATAAGCACAATAACTCATTCATTTTCTCGAGTCGTTCTTATCAGGGGCTGGTATTTATGAATGGAGGGGGGGGGTAGCTGTGAATATCTAATAATTCAGGAAAGTATACTAAATGGTTGAGGAGAATCAGGTAAAGTCAGAAGATCAACGGGTAGCATGTTGGGGGGGGGGGGGGGGGGGAATTGTGACGGAATCAAAATCCAGAGTAGAGAAAAGTGTATCAAGCTCACGTATTACTTAAAGGCAGTGTTCACGATAATCTTGAATTCTGAGATTACTCGCTATATTGATTGACTGGCTCCCGGTTGGAACTAAAATAACGTAGAAATTGAGAGAAACCCATCAGAAGTACACGAAATTCTTAAAGGCAGCATACACGCTCAAAAATGATATCAATTTTATGGAATGAATCGAAGGTCTGAAGCTGTTAATATTCAGAGATAACGAAAAAATCGGAAAAAAATCAATTGAAATGAAGATATAACGGTTCGTTCTATATTGCCCCAGAAGTGGACGAGTTTTACCGCATTGGCTGAAGTAGCGGAGCTAGCGACAAATTCGCTGGGATAACGACGCCAATATACTCGTAAGGCCCGTTCTGGAACTCTTACAACCTTAGAAGCGTAAAAAATGAGAGAAAATGACCGTAATCGAGCATTGAACATCTGTATTGAGGGGCGGAGCCCGTACCGATGGGCGGGGAAAGGATGATTTTTTGACTCAATACGGCTCAAATACGGGCACAATAACTCGTTTTCAACTCTTCCAAATTCGTGAGGGCTCTTCTAGGGCCCATACGACCCCATTAATGTTGTTATCTCAACAACTTTTGCGAGCGTGTATGCTGCCTTTAAGTATCACCCCGCCTCTTTACCCACACCGGAACTGTTCGTTGTGACAACAAAATCTTTTGTGGACCTGCCCTTTGCCATTCTCCACTCTCTATTGCTTCGTTCTTTCCATAGGGCCCCAACTAATCCTGCTTTGCATAAAATATTTGTCTATTACCGACTGACCCAATTTTCCACCGGTGACAACCACCATGAACATGTTCATCCAACTGGACAACTAGTCCATGTTATAGAATAATGTGACTGAAACACGACGTTCTAATGCGTTTCTTCGTAATTTTGGTGACACTTGGAGGCCAACGCATTGTTTTATGTGAGAAACTCGGCGACGAAAGTCATCGTGAACACTGCCTTTAATCAGGAATAGCTCAAAAAAACATTTAAAGGCAGCATACACGCTCGCAAAAGTTGTTGAGATAACTACATTAATGGGGTTGTACGGGCCTTAGAAGAGCCCTCACGAAGTTGGAGGAGTTGAAAACGAGTTGAAATGACCGTATTTGAGCCGTATTGAGTCACGAAATCATCCTTTCTCCGCTCACCGATACGGGCTCCGCCCCTCAATACAAATCTTCAGTGCTCGATTACGGTCACCTTGGCTCATTTTTTACGCTTTTAACGTCGTAAGAGTTGCATAAAGGGCCGCACGAGTACACTAGCGTCGTTATCCCAACAAATTTGTCGCTAGCTCCGCTATTTCAGCCAATGCGGTACAACTCGTCCACATCTGGGCCAATATAGAACGAACCGTTTTATCTTTGTTTCAGTCGATTTTTTTTTGGTTTTTTCGTTTTCTCTGAATATTAACAGATTCAGACCTTCGATTCATTCCATAAAATTGATAGCATTATTGGGCGTGTATGCTACCTTTAAGGGTCAAATCAATAGAAGGAAATTCGCTAGGGTAGGTTAATAGGGTGAATGTGGGGAAATCGCTGGATTTTTTTCTGAAAAGTTGTCGATTGTCTGGAATGCTGCCGAAAATCGCTTAGCGAAGGATCTGAAATACGTCGTGGTATTGATTTTTGTGACGCTGTTCCTAAAATCGGCTTATAGTAAGCCCCCAGGGCGCAACTGTCTACGATGGATGACGTTCTACTACGTCATCAGCCGACAGTTGCGCTTAGGGCGCTACGTGAATCAATTCCGTCAGTAGCATCCGGAGATCAACGTATGTGACCTGCATCGCAACATATGTGGCCCTAAAATTGCCAAATTTGTCAATCGATGCGCCACATGGATGCGGCTCCGGGTGAATTCGAGGTGGGCTCAGGGCCTGCCATTGTCTAAGATGTCTTTGGAACGTGCGCAGAAACGACATTGCTCTCCGGTCCTCCTAATAGGTCCGACTAACAACCGCATATATTCTCATCGACATGCAATTAATCAGAGAGTGGTCCTTTCTGGAACCACAGTCTATGAAGAAAAACACAGCGACTTGTTTTTGAAAAAATTTTTTTTCAGAAATTTCAGCCTAGGAAATCACTTCTAAATAAATATTGCTCAATTTGTGTAGACAAGCCCACCCACTTTACTATTGCTCCCCTATTGCTGAAACGTGTCCTCCATACCCAACTTCTTCTGCTCGAAAACGCCCCTTTTTGATTGAATGTAGTTAGCGCTTAGTGTAATTAGCTGGCAAATGCTGCTCAAAGATGGACCGACTACCGATGGCTGCTTATGAGAATGTTACAGTGTTATTTTATCATGCAACACGAGAAAAGTTGATGCGTCCATTTATCACAAATCAGAATCTCTTCGGTCGTGTGAACGCATCGGGATTGCCATAGTATTTTCATATTTCCGCTCCCTTAGGAGTTATCGCCGGCGTGGGTGATAAGTCTAGCACTGTACTTCTCACATTCCATAAACATCGCATATGCTCTCGGGCCTGTCTGAAGAGCTATCTGTTGAGTTACTGTCGATCTCAGAGCCAAATTCCGGTTCGCAATTGCGGACAACGGCTGTTGAATACGCGATTGGATAACAATCCTGCTAGGACCACTTGATCCCGGCTCCATCCACCTTTGTCTCACCCCGATCATCATCGCATTGCGTGATGCAAGAGCCATAGTGCGTAATTGCGGACCGGAACTCGTCTTCGAGAGCTACAGTACTTACGGAGGTCGACCGCGTCGAAATCTAAGGGCTGATAACGATGCACAGACAAAAACTATGCGCATGCTCGTTCTTGACGGTCATCGAAATGTACAGGTTTTCGAGAATGTCACAAACCTTTTATCCACTGAACCGTCGGATTGATTCGGATCGTGACGACTATCTAGCAACTATCTAACAACATCGCGGCAGAAATCTTTTTATTCAAAAGTGAGTATGATTGAAGACATAGACTCTGCCTTAGGGCGCTGCCGATGATGTCTTTGAAGAAGTTGCGCTGGGAATTCCTGACTTTGGTTGGAACTTCCTGTTGAGAGCCTTCTCCTGAAAAGCACAGAATCCATTAAACGAAAATCCTTGAAGTCGTGGCTGTTTGCTAATTCTGTCATTAAATCGTGTGAATGCATCTAGAAACATGTCATACATTATCATTAACGGCAATACCACTTGAAGGCAGCTGGTGCTCTTGAAAAATTTTTTGAGATAACTACGTGCCTAGGGTTGTATGGTCCCCAGCAGAAGCCTCGCGCCGTTGCAAACGTCAGAAACTGGTCAAAATTACTAAGTTTGAGCAATGTCAGATGACAACTTTCGACAACTCCACCGCCAAGTAAAAAACTCGTCCAGTTCGATTGTCCGAATACGGTCACTTCGGCTGGTTTTCGATGCATCCAACCGGGTGAGCGTTCTAGTACAAGCTGTGAGGATCTATCGGCTTTCCTATCTCGACCATTTCGTCGGTGATATCCGCTGTTCCAAACGCAAGCGGTGTAAATCTTCCACTTTTATCCCATCAAAAAAGCAACTGTTAATCCCGTATTTGCATACATTTTTCGTTGGTTTTCTGGTCAGTCCACCTGACTACCAGCGCCACACCTTTGATTTATGTCATAAATTCAATTTCATTTTTGAGCGTGTCTGCTGCCTTTAGAAGATCACATTTACTTGTTTCCTATCTTCCATCTCATGTTTGGGACAAGTTTTCCCAATTGGCCATGTTCAAGACCCTAATATTGAGTAACCACCGCAAAAGAAGATTGAAAACAAAATATCAAAAACTCCATGTGCGAACCAGGGGTGTGCGGAAATTTCTGTTTTCTGTTTTCTGATTTCTGTTTTCTGGCCGTTTTGGCCTTTCTGTTTTCTGATTTCTGTTTTCTGAAAAACCTGCAAAAATCAGAAAAAAAAATCAGCAAAAATTAACGAAAAGCAGGTCTGTAGGACAGTGCAGCTTGTTTAGTCGTTTATGTGGTTTTCCTATTATTTGTGTTTAATTGTACGTTTGCTGCCAAAGGTAGGGTTCGCCATAAGGAACGGTTGTTATGGTATCCTCATGAGAAGGTAGACATGATCATCACAAAAGTGAAAATAGGTGAAAACTTGGAGGGAAAACGCTCAGGAACAAAACATTGCTGGTTGTCACCTTGCCCACAATTAATTTAATTCCTATGCATGTTTGTTTTGCAGTCTTCCGCCTTGCTGTTACACCCTATTCATACTTTTGCGAAGCGGCAAGTGCCGCGGATTATCAAGAGAAAAATGGGAAATCAAATGCTCGGTAACGGTATCAAACATCTCATTTTTCATTTTTCCACTGATATTGCGCGGCATTTGCCGCTTCCGCAAAGCATGAATAGGTTGCTAAACGAAAAAAACAGCACTTATCCTCTGTTTCCGAGTGTGATTTATTTCCGTTTGTCGTGTGCGTCTGCGTGCGTGCGCTGCGTCTCCTTCTCCCCACAATTTCTCGCTGTCTCTACCCTCGCTCCGCACAAGCGCGCGAGGGAACAGAGTGAATCTGGCACGGAACCAGAGGGTATATGAATCGTGTTAGTTGGGGCGTGCGCACATCCACCAATTAGCTGTTCTAAGCTGTTTTTGTGCGTTTCTCCTGCAACTTTTCATTTTTCTCACTTTTGTGTTGGTGAAACCTGCATTCTCATGAAGAGAACTCAGCAACTGATTTTATCGCGAACCCTGCTCACCTACTCAGTACTTCGGCACAATAGGGGTTGCATCCCAGGGCAAAGATCAAGTGCAAACCTTCGCTGTCAGCAGCAACCCCTATTGTGCCGAAGTACTGAGTAATTGAGCAGGGTTCGCGATAAAAGATCGAGTGAAAACCTTCGCTGTCAGCAGCAGCAGCTGCTGATAGCGGTATATGATTCCAACACTTGATGGGGTTGAATCCCTCGATATCAATAGCAACTGTTGCTGTTAGCTGTCAGCAGCAGCTGCAGACAACGAGGGATGCAACCCCTACTGTGCTGACGTACTGGCGTTCTCTGAGAAATTCACCGATAAATAGCCGATCAATAGCCAAGAAATAGCCAAGAAATGCCTGCTTTCTGCGTGATCCTCGCAAAATGGTCGGGGAGAAGCTGGTCGCCGCTTAATAGCCTAGAAATAACCGACAAAAAATGTTCGCCGCGAAATGGACGCCAAATACTGCTATTCAAGAGATGTACAGTTCAACTCCGCATTGCCGTTCAGTCCGCAGAGTGCACGCCGATTGCGAAAGCGTGCTGCGGCGCAGTTGCGTGTATGTATCTGCAGACAAGGATGTGGGATCACCTGGGCACCAAATGCAAGTTCGCCCGAATGACCCTAAATCCCTGTCTGAAGATCCTCGCAACCGCGCCGCAGCTGGCTTTCGCAATCGGCGTGCATTTTACGGACTGAACGGCAATGCGGAGTTGAACTGTACACGACGCATTCCTGAGGCATGATTTGGATGTCGGCACCGCGGTCGGTTCAACTACCCAAGTTTGCGGTACTTGCACCCCGCCTAGCACCAGGAGGCCCCGCCGAGCTGCTCGGCGAGCCGGGAAGGGCCAGGTCGCGTGTTGGTGTGCCTGTCACGTCTTGGTTATTTCTCGGTTATTGCTAGGCTACTTCAAGGCTATTTCGTCAACAACATGATCTAAGCCGCCTAATAATCGAGGAACAATAGAGAATTATTGTGGAAATAGCACATCAAGAACCGTTGTGGAGGGCTATTTCTCGGCTAAAACTCTCAGAAGGAGTGCTTTCGATGATGATCTCCCTGTCATTGACGTGCCATTGCTATTATCAATGTCTTATTAGTTATTTGTCCAGTCTCGTAGATATTGTAATACGGGTATAGCAAAGATGTTCAAAATTACACTCTCTTTCCTTTTGAAGAAAAAAGTTAAATTGCAAAGAGTTTTTTTTTCTGGAAATTTTCTGTTTTCTGATTTCTGTTTTCTGTTTTCTGGCCGTTTTGGCCTTTCTGTTTTCTAATTTCTGTTTTCTGACAAACTCGATTTTCTGTTTTCTGTTTTCTGAAATTTTTTAAAAAATTTCCGCACACCCCTGGTGCGAACAGAAATGTTTCTGTTAGTACAGGCCTTTCGATAATTCTATTTTGGAAATGTACGGAGCAGCGGCGGCAGAACGTTGTTTGAGTATGAAACCACCGTTGACCGGTGATGTCGTGATCGTCACGCCGGGAAAAGCGTGTGGGACCTAGTTGAGAGTGCGCCAAGTGCCGTGAAAAGTGGCCGAAATCAGCTGGGAGCGCGCCAAACGCCGCTAAAGTGTGTGGAGACCCAAGTGTGAGTGCGCAATGCGCCGTGGAAGTGTGTGGGACCCAATCAGAGCGGAAAGTGTGCGAGACCTAAGTGCGAGTGCGCCGAACACCGACAAACGGCGGGTAGAGCGTGTGGCACCCAACTGTTAGAACGCTGAACGCCGGCGAAAGTGTGCGGAACTCAAGTGTGAGTGCGCCAAGCGGTGGGGTAAGTGTGCGGAACCATCTTAGTGTGCGTCAAGCGCCGGAAAAGTGCGCGGGTACCAAGTTTGAGTGCGCCAAACACCGGAGAATGTGTGCGGGACCCAAATGGGTGCGCGTCAGGCGCCGAGAACAGCTCATCCTTTTCAGATTGAATTGACGTAATAACACAACAATCGTCTATATATCTACGGTACATTATGGGGAGGCGGTCGTGCACTGGGCGTTCGATTCTACTCATAGAAGAGATTGCCAAAACGGGTGCTAATCGCTGTCCCATTGCAAGTCCACGCTTTTGCGAAAAGTATCTATCAGACCACCTGAAGATTTTACAATTCAAGCATTCCTTGACAAGAGTCATTACGTTCGCCTTGTTGAGACCAAACATAGAAACGCTCCCATCAAGCAACTCTGAAAGCGCTTGTAGAGCCTCGCTGTTGTTTACGTTAGTGTACAAGGCTGTCACGTCAAATGACTCTATAAAGCAACCGCTTTGAATGTAGGATCAGTTCAGGTGATCAAGGAATTTTCTCGTATTCAGCAAGTGAGATGGTATGTAATTAAGGAGTTGGCCGATAATTTTGTTGAGCAGCCATGAGATCCGGTCGATCGGTCCATCAACGCAGCTTATAATTGGCCGAATCTTGAAGCTGCCTGCAGCCATCGAGTGCTTATCCTCTTAAGACAACTTGTGAGTTTTCACAAGGCTGCAAAATACCGGGCACGTGGAGGAGTCCAGCTTCAGCCTTTTTATCAGCTTTTCATCCGGACGTGCTGATCTCGCCACAGACCTCCAAACAGTGTTTAAAGGCACGGTTCGCGATAAACTTCATCCTCGAATTTTCCGTGACAAACGCTTCTCGTGGCTCTCAGTAGCAGAACATTGTCGAAAAACGGGACGAAAAGCTACCCAGGAGCCGCAAAACGGCTTAGAAAAGTGGGTAAACCCCGCCGCTGTTGGCAAGTTCCGCTTCTTCCCGCCCTTCGGACAGCGATTAGCACCCGTTTTGGCAATCTCTTCTATGAGTAGAATCGAACGCCCAGTGCACGACCGCCTCCCCATAATGTACCGTAGATATATAGACGATTGTTGTGTTATTACGTCAATTCAATCTGAAAAGGATGAGCTGTTCAAAATTCTTAAAGGCATCGTACGCGCTAAAATCCACTTTCCATTTTTTATGCTCAATCCCTTCCTCGGGCCCTGTGAGAACGTACAACGAGCTTGGCTGCTCGAAAACGTACCATTGTGAGCATAGAGAAAGTGGAAAGTAAGGAATTCTGTCAAAAGGAGCATGCCCTTCCGTCAGTCAATTGGCACTTTCGCAATATTTGAGCAGAACGTCGCGTCGCTAGGTACAGGGCATGCCACTGTACGCTGACGCACCGTCGGACGAAAGTGGCATTATCGACTGGAAATTTCTCGTCACAACGAGCCAGGACGATGTGCAGGGCCCAGGTGAGTATTTTTGTTAGTCAGTGCGAGTCAATGCAGTCAGTGCATTGTAGTCGTCGGCGAATTGTTTCCAACGCTGCCCCAATGGACAAATTGTAGAACTGCTCGCGCCATCCGCGTAACTATCCCGAGTCGATGCCGGCGCGAATTTCAAATGATTTGCAGAAGGGTTCTAAAACGATTCTTACTTGAAAATTTAACGTTTTCGAGGAGGCTTTTCGCTAAATTTAGTTACTATAGTGGTGTAACAACTCAAAAACGCTCAGAAACGAGACATGGTTTTCAGCGCGTACGATGCCTTTAAAGGCAGTGTTCACGATGAATATCGCACTCGAGTTCGAACCAAAAATGGGATTGTTTGGTCGTGAGGTAAGTAATAATGAAGAAACAGGGAAGAAAAACGTCCAGAATAAGTAAAAAAAACGGTTTCTGAATTCAGGGCGTGGACGAGAATCATGGGCCCTGCTGATTTCGGCAAGCGCGCGCTAATCGCGAAATCTGCGTAAATCGATAATGGTAACTGCGGCAGTGTTGCTTGTCAACTTGCCATCGAAACGTGTGCGGCGCCACAAGCTCGTCCGATTAGGGGGCGGACCGGGATAGGTAGGCGCATCGGGAGAGCTTTCAAAGCCCTTTGTATTTATTTCTGGCCAGTTTTCGTTGCTTTCTTCGACCCTATCCTCTACAGCACCTGACAACTTAGTGTTTCACACCGAGACCTCGAGAACGAGAATTATCATGAACACTGCCTTTAATAACCAGTCTCAGCGCATCAGGTTCACGCGAGAAGTCCCCGAAATTGGTTGGTTACCCTATCAAAACACTCAAATCATGGTAACCAACGGGTTTCACTAAGTGAGGTGGTATCGTAAGCACAGTTCGGCGAACATAATTCTTCATGCAAAATCCGCCCATCCCACAGCTATGAAAAGTGCTATGTACAGGACAGCTGTGAGCGTATGCACGGGTTCAGAAGAGCGAGAGGAGTCCCGAGTGCTAGCCAGACAAATAGCCAACTTCAACGAATACGAAGCAGCTCATCGGATCACCGGCAGGCACAGGCACAGGCACGATCTCCGCTCAGAGCGTAAAACAAGGTGTGTCTCCAACTAGCTTTTATTTCGGACCAAGTCACCGCGGCTATACGTCACTGTCTTGTTCGTGCAAATTTAGATAACGATGTTATCCTGGTTAACACACCGGCAGACAATCTCAGACGTAGGCTCGTCCAGAACAGCCTATACGACAGAGCTTGCCTAATGCCGAAATGCGTGATTTGTCCGAATTGGAGGAGTGGATATTGCGCTCAGAAAGGAGTTGTATACCAGCACCTTTAGTGAAATATACTATACATTGGTGAAACTTGACGGATGCTGAACGTTCGTGTGAAAGAACACCTTTCATCCAAGCGTAGAGGCGTACAAGAAACCCCACTTGGTAAACATCGGAGAGAAGATCTCCATGAAAACGATTTCAGAATAATGTGTACTATCCTCGCTCGTGAAAACGAAATAGGGACGAGGAAAACTCTAGAGGCCATTTGGATTCTCGCATGCGATCCCAAACCGAACAACCGAAATGAATGTATTGAACTGAACTCCCCCTCTCGTTGCCTATCAGAGCTGCCCGTGATAGAGATCGTACAAAATTCCCCCCCCCACCCTTTTTGGGTTCTTTCGGATTAAGTTGGACTTTTTCCAAATATAGGGTGTGGTTTGCTCCCATTTGGGTTGAATCGGATAGGTATCATATAAAATTCGTCTCCTCACCATTCTGAGCCTTGCGGACGACGAAACCGTCGAAACGTCGGCCAAGTGAAGAGTAAATATTTGGGACAAAACGGTTGAGATAGCGAAGTCGATAGACTCCTACAGCCTGCACTACAACGCTCACGGCGGTGGGAGCATCAAAAACATCCTAAAGTGACCGTATTAGTATATTAGGGGGCGCAGTTGTCGAAGCTCATGGGCGGGGCTGACGAAATCTTTCGATTGCTCAATTTCAGCAGTTTTGATTCGTTTGTGACGCTAGCAACGGCGTGAGCGTTCCACCCATAACAAAAACAGCCCTTATTCCGGTATTTGCATGCAGTTTGCTTCGGTTTTTTCGCTAGTTTTCCATACAACCAGCTTCAGAATTTCGATTTATGTCATAAAATCGATACCATTTTTTGAGCGTGTCTGCTACCTGTAAGAGTGCCATTCTAGATGCAAGGGCCAGTGTGGGTCAGACTGTTCTTGATAAGGTGTTCATAGTGTGTCAAATAAGAGTTTTGGTGTTTCAATTACTGAATCAGCTGCGATAATGTTTTAATTTTGCTTTGCTTGCTGTTTAAGTTTGGATTAGTGGGTGTTTACATTACTGGATGCGTGATTCTGAAAAACTCTAGTTAGGCATATTTTTCATAAAATTTCAAAAGGTTTTGAAGGGTAAAGTAGTTTCTCAGAAACCATTCTTCTAGAGATTTTCTACGGCCTTGAAAGCAATGGGAATGTAACCGTGAAACGAATTTGAGTACCTAGCACCCTGGATGGAAAAATTAGGGTGGATTCATTACTTTGCACCGCGCTGGATAAGGCACTCTTTCTTCGAGAGTGGGCAACTTAGACATATAGACGCCCACTTTCATTGAGAGCGCAATGGACATTTCGGGACAGGTTCCTGAAGACGATCTTGAAATCTTTCCTGGTAAGCAATTTTGGATGTTGTTGAGTTCGTCCCCATGGCCCGTCGCGGCGGAAGCTTCCTCATTCTGAACTGTGATGAAACCGGTCTTGCTCTGGGACGTGACCTTGCTGTAGGGCGTGAGAGGTATCACCTAACCGCTTAGGAGAGTGATAGTTCATTTTTCCGTCTATTTGCATAAGAGCAGCTGTCAGCTTCACAAGGTGATAAAAATCAGGAGTTACTCTCCAGCGCCAACAACGAGTTCACCTTCTCGCTGTCAGCGACAGATGCTGCTGCCAACAGCATTGACTGCCAGTGAGCAGGAATAAAAGCTGGTATGCGTTTTAAGCACGTAGTGCCTTTGAAAGCACCTACTTGTGTCAGCAAGAGATTGAGGACCAGAGGCTCCCAGAAAGCGGAACTAGAAGGAGACTTAAGGTGCGTCCGAATGAGAATGGCGGCCCATGCGGCCGGCGTGCTTTTCAGGCGGCCGTCGCGTTCGCCGCTCTCGGACGAGCATGCGAAAAGTCCCCAGCGCCATCAACTACGAGCGGGGCCGGCATCGGCTGGCAGTTAGCACTGCGCCGATCAATCTGCTGTGCAGACGGTGGGAGAGGGGACGGCCGTCGTTGAAATCCAACACTCGTCCGAGAGCGGCACATGCGACGGCCGCCTGCCAGGCACGCCGGCCGCGTGGGCCGCCATTCTCATTTGGGCGCACTTTAAATAACAATCATTCGAAATGGAATGCTCGTTGAAAGCGCATGGATCCTATTTGCAGAAAAAAATCACAACTAACCTCTTCTCTCCGCTTTCTATTACATGCGAGGCCCATACAGATCGCAATGACAACCAATACGGCACCCACTCCTACACCAGCATAGATTCTAAAATAAAGTTCTGTGAATAATAGTCATTCCAGCACCAATCAAAAATCCCTTGAAGATCCAGCTGACAGGACAGGAACACTTTGCGAAGTTTTCTCGACCAAAGGAACGATTTGATCTCCTCAATCAGTATAATATAGAAGTGCCCCCCCCCCTCTCCAAATAATAGTTCTGCACTAACCTTATGAGCGATGAATGACAAAAAGCTAACCATAACTGATCTGTTACCATTACGCACCGGGGTTTTTCTTCCTTGATGAATCTCTTCACTTCTGTTTTTGGTCTGCGCTTTGTGTTTAATGATGCGCGCTCTTTGGACGTAACAATAATAATAATAAATAAATAATTAAATAATGGCGGGGCATCATGTGGAAAGTTGGAAACTTAGCGGGATTTTTTCGATTTGAAGGCATCAGTACCGAAAAGGAACGTCAAATAGTACATTTCACTGCAGCTGCTATTCTGTAGTATATTATCTGCTAAAAAAAGGGAAGTGTGGTAAATGTGGTAAACGCATCTGCCAAAACGACTAGTGTCGTTATTATCTCTTGTGACTCAATAGAAAACTGCGCAGTATCCCGCCCCGAGCTGCAGGTTCCAAGAAGTTACAAGCCTAAAAAGGTCGTTTTTTGTGCTTTTTGTACCCTCCGAAAAGGGCATTAATCTTTCGAAAATTCGCAAACGGACCTCATAAATGTGTTCAGCGCCCAAAACTACCCTCCTGAGCAAAATTTGGGTGAAGGCACATTTTCCATACTTTGTCCAGACTGATAGCGTTTTGGACTTGCACGTATTATCGGTTGGGCGTTTATTTTTACCGATTAGAGGGCTCTGCAAGCGATATAGAAAAATATTCCTGATTTGACTTAAAATTCTCCCAGGGAGGTTTTTTGGGGCGCTGATCACGAAACTGTAATTTGTTGGTCGGTTTTATAAAGTTTTCGGATAATTTCGTTCGAAGCTTCTCAACCAGGGAAAATTTCGAGGGAAAAACGCCACTTTCAAGATTTCCGGAATGTTACGGTAGAGATTGCTAAAATTGTTCCTCTGAGGGTTATTTGGAGTGCTGAAGACGAATCTGGAGTCCGTCTATCGATTTTTTTGCAAATTACGGTAGATTACAGTAGGTACACGGTAGTTTGGTCAAAATCTCAGATTTTGATCAAAAGTTGTGTACGGAGGTTATTCGTGGTGGAGAATACGAACTTAACGCCCGTTTGTCGATTTTCAAGTAACTAAGGTGGGTTTTGCCCCCTAAATGTCATGTTATCTACAGTAACCTACAGTAAACCTTAAAATTTCGACAAATGGGCTCCAGATTCGTGCTCACCACCTTAGATTACCTCTACACACAAGTTTTGGGCTAAATCCGAGAAAAGTTTTTGAAACTCAGAAAAGACGATTTCAAGGATGGTTTGATAAATGAGGCCCAAAATTTTTATGTGGGGGGGGGGGGGTATTCTGGAGTGCTGAAGACGATTCTGCAACCCGTTCATCCGATTTTCGATAGATTACGGTGGATTACGGTAGCTTGATCAAAGTCTCAGAATTGGTCGAAAATCCCTTTGTGGTGTTATTTAGGACGCCGAACACGAATTCGGGGTAGTTTTCAATTTCGGATGCGCTGAAGGCAGTGTTCACGATAAGCTTCAATTTTGAAATTATTCGCTATATTGATTAATTGGCCTCCGGGTAGAATTAAAATGACGTAGAAATTGAGAAAAACGCACCAGAAGTACACGATATTCTTAAAGGCACGGTTCACGATGAACTCCGTTCTCTGGTCAAAGCGTGGCAATGATAGAGACGTGTCGGTGTTGGCGACAACAACTAGACCCAAGGAGGCCGTACTTGCCCAATGGGGTAATCTCCAAAACCGTTTTTCGCCTCTGGGAAGTTTTTCGGATCCGTTTTTTCTACACTGTTCCGCTTCTGACAAGGGAACCACTATAAGTCCCAGTATTCTACAACGCCTAGTGCGTGCACCAGGAACAAATACCTCGGCATTCCTTCATTAGAAACTCGAAGGGCCTTGTTCGATGTAAGCATGGTGCATAAGATTCTTAATGGTGCAGTCAAAATAAGAGTGAGCAATTTTTTCTCCTGGGTCCCTTCCATTACTCGAGGCGGGAAAAACAAAATCACTTTCCGGGAAGCGAAAACTTCGTTGCGTGGTGAATTCTTTACAAACCGAGCGGGCTCTGCATACTTGAAGTTGACGAAGTCGGAACTGTCGCCACTATCACAACTCTGTTTTAGGCGCCAATTCGCTGCACTGTCATTGAAGCCGTAGCCTGTACTTCTTTGGTCTTTTTTCGATTATCTCGTACCCTCATCTAGATTATATGTATTCCTGACGCTTTTTTGTGTTTGTTCTATAACGTTTGCCTTATGTGACGTAATAAACTGAACTAAACTAAACTAAGTCATAGGAACCATTCCAAATGAAATGTATTTTTCTAGAACCATTTTCGCCCGAGAAGTCGGAATATGCCCATCGCAGCTGCCTAGACGCACTCTGAAGGAAGTTATAGGCGTTTATTTCTCTGACTTCCGCACCTATTGTGCCCTCCAAAAAGCGCATTAATTTTCCGAAAATCCTTAAACGGACCTCATTATCGTGTTCAGCGCCCGAAACTACCCCCCTAGGCAAAGTTTGAGTCAAGAAACATTTTCCAAACTTTGCGCGGACTGACAGCGTTTTGAACTTACGGATTTTCGGTTGCAAGTTTATTTATACCAATTAGAGGCCTCTCGAAGCGTTTTAGGCACCGGTCAGAGTTGGTGCTATTTGCATCTGCAACACACCGACTCCCCCCGACTCCCCCCAACACCCACCCGTCGATACGTATGATTAGAATGATGGAGCGAGGTTGTGAAAATCACTCGGTGTATCCAACTAGATATGACAATGATTACGTGGCCAACAGGATTGCACCTGTTCAGAGAAATAGTGAAGGAGAGTATGGTGAAGTAGGGATGCACCGAGTGATTTTCTCAGCTTCACCTCACCATGTTGTTCATACGTATCGACCGGGTGGGTGTTGGGGGTGCGGGGATACACCGAGTGATTTTTGCATCCCATTTCCAATGCATTCTGTGTGTATCGACCGGGCTGGAGACGTCGGCTTATCCAACTATGACCGGGGCCTTAGAGAAATATTCCAGATTTGACTTAAAATTCGCCCTGGCCGGTTTTTTGGGATGCTGATCACGAATCTGAGGTCCATTTGTGGTTCTTCAAAAGTTTTCGACTAAATTTGTTCGAAGCTTCCCACCCGGAGAAAAACTTGACGGCAAATTCGGCTTTTTACGATTTTCGGAATGTGAAAGCAGATGTGGCCCAATTCGTTTTTCTGGGGGCTATTCGGAGTGCTCGACACGGATCTGATGTCAGCTTATCGATTTTTGACAGCTTACCGTAGATCACGGTGGGTATACGGTAAATTGGTCAAAGTCTCAGTTTTGTCTCAAAGTTTTATGTGGGGGTTATTTGGGGTGCTAAATACGAATTCGATGTCCATTTGTCGATTCTCGAACTAATAAGGTAGGTTTTGCCTCCTAAATGGCATGTTACCTACCATAGCCTACAGTGAACCTTAAAATTCCGACAAGCGAACCCCAGATTCGTGTTCAGCCCTCCAGATTACCCCTACGTGCGCGTTTTCAGCAAAATCCGGCCGCGAAGCTTTAAAATCGCTCATAACTTTTTTCAGAGTGGGTCTAGACAGTTGCGATGGGCATATTTTGACTTTTCGTCCAAAAGTGGTTCTAGAAAAGTACATTTCGTTTAGAATGGTTACTATGACTTATAGTGGTTCCCCTGTGAGGGCCACCACTATTGTTTTTCAAACAATAGTGGTGGCCCTCACAGGTTTTCAAACCCGTCCTTTGCAATTTCCTACTCTATATTGGGCTCTATCCTAAGTAAGGGGGGCCACTCATAGAAATGAAAAGATTATATCACAGTCACTCACAAGATCATTTCGTATCACTGTGATAGCAAATGTTTTTGTTCTAGATATTTTGTTGGGTCTTAGTTGAGAGTAGGGTTCACTTTCTTTTCGTGGTCTCTACCATGTGTTGGTCATGAGTGCCCCCCCCTCCTTAGGATAGAGCCCTATATTGCTCCGCTCTTTCCTTAGTGCCCTAACTAATCCTTTTTTTTGCCTAAAATATTCTTCACTTTTGATTAGCCCCGATTTTTACCGGTGACAACCAACGTGAACATGTTCATTCAACCGGACAACTAGACCATGCTATAGAATAAAATCACTGAAAAAAGACGTTTAAGAGCGTTTCTTGCCGTTTATTCGTGATTTTAGTAACACTTGGGGGCCAACGCATTCTTTTTAAGGCAGTGTTCACGATTAACATCGTTTTTCTGTTTTCCCGCCTATCTTGAAAACGGCCCCATGCTGATTCCAATAATGTTTCTGAAATCGTGCAAGACCTTCTGGAAACGGAGTTATGGTCCCTCAAAAATTGAGCTAAGGAAATATGGTGGACGAGTTGTCCGAGGCTTGTAACTTGCGTCTTTCGCAGCCGATGTATGCGAGCTGACCTGAGTAAAGAGAGAAGTTGAGAGTGAAGGGAAGAACGGGGCTAATGATTCGAAGTCATCGCTCATCTCACGATCTCGAGCATTTATTTGTTCACGTCGGTGGGCGTGTATTGCGTTTTTGAGGTCTGCCTTGCGCTCGAATTGGCAACTTCGGGCTCTTTTGAAGCTTTTCCTGGCTCGTTTTTATGCGTTCTTTCGACGTCAACGTTACAGTGTGCCCCTCCACTACCTGTACCTGGTGTAAACTGAAACACAGTTTTTATCGTGAACACTGCCTTCAATTAAAAAACTCGGGGGCGAAAATCATTTTGAACACTGCCTTCAAGGTTAGGAACGTAAGTTAAAAGGCATTATACTTACAATAATCTACAGTAACCCTATGTCTAGCGACAAACAGACCCCAAATTCGCGTTCACCATTCTAAATAGAAAGTTTTGAGTCGAATACAAAAGAATTTTTACAAACACCCCCCCCCTAAGAGTTGGCAGTTGGGTACTTCTACATATTCGCGAAGCTTCAAAAAAGCTAATAACTCAGTTCAGGATGCCAGATTCGGATACAGCGAGTGAGAATTGACCAGAAAACAATCATGATCTTTGAAATGTTGGGGGTGGCCTTGCGAGGTTTCCTAGTGAGTACATTGTGGAGGAGTTCAGGGTTCAATTAGTGCTATTTAATTTTTGGTTCACGCGAGTTAGCTTGTGGTAATTGTATAGCCAATGCGTTTTTTTTCAAGCTGTGTTGTCCTGCGAGAGCAACCTAACACACTGTTTAAAAAACCGGTGTGGGTGCTACGGAGCAAGGGCTAGATAGAATAAGGGGAAGCTGAGGGAAGGTTAGACAAGGCCAATCCACAGCGTTATTTTTCAGCAGAATCGCATTCGTAACTATGCGAATAGAACAAAATATGAGTTCAGAAACTATGCATACAAAGTATTGTAATCTCCTTCCTCTTTGTTTTCTCCTTCTTCTTCATTCGACTTGTTTTCTTCCTCCATTTTCTTCAACACTTCCTCAGCCAAAGTCAGGACGCATTCCAGTTCATTTAGCCCATCCATGTTATCCTTAGGGTCCAGAAGAAGTTCGTGCAAATACTCCTGAAACGACTGCGGTTGAGCTAGGTGTTGCAAGTCCTCAGTTAGCACTGAAACAAGTCAAAAGATTGTGAGGATCTTATTAATGTCGGCATTAATCGCGAAGAGACTCCGCGTTCACTGTTTAAAGGCAGTGTGCACGATAAAAAAATCGTTTTCGAAATTTCAACAGAAAACAAAGGTTTAGAGTCTGACTGTTTCATCAGTAAATAAAGAATCATAAAAAACGCTTCGAAACATCCAAAATCAGCTCTTCTTCTTGAAAGCCATTTTTCAACGGTGGATGAGTTGTGCGGGCATGAGCCTGAAATAGACACCTGGCGCTAATGCGCCCCAATGCTAAAACTCCTCGACAAACTCGACCGCGAGCGGAAGGGCTAGCGCGAGCGGACTTCGGAGCCGTATGGAGCTCTTTCGAGCTCGTTTTCGTTCGTTCTTTCAACCCCAGTGCTCCAATGAGACCCTGAACATTCGATTTCCGGCAAAAAACCGTGGTCGAATTTATCGTGGACACTGCCTTCAAGGTTGGCGCAAACTCTGCGCCATATGCTATAACATAGGCACCGATCTGCGCCAACCTTCGACAGTGAACGCGAAGTCTCTTCACGAGTCATGCCGATGCTATATTACTGCTCACAAGGGAATAGATTAGAGTGTCAGACGCATCTGCTGAAACGATTTACATTGCTAAAATCTAGTGAGTCTCCGTAGTGAAACTTAGTGGCATCCCGCCCGAGATGCTGATTCCAAGAAGTTATAAGCGTTTCTCAAGTTTCGCGAAAATGCCACGGTATTTGGTATAAGGTAATTTTGAGGTGTTTTGCGAACTTTTTCGAAAATAAAATTGGTATAGATAAAGATGAAGATATATACTAGGCTTATTCAATCGCTAAAGAGATGCGCCATGCATTCGACTACGTAACCTTAGAGGCTTGAATGCGTTCGGGCATACTCGATCACTTGTTGGGGACTAGGGGCCGGATTCGTGAACAAAACCGGGTGTAATAATTAATTATGGGTGTAGCATACCATTGTCTTACCTTTTCTTTACCCGCAGTCGCGATTCAAATTTGTTGGCTTTGAGTTGGTATGCGCGTACAGTCGCGTACCGTGTGCAACCTCCCCACACCATAATCACTCACTGGACGCCTTTTGCCGGCATCGATTAGATTGGAGAATGCCAATATAAGTTCATGATCTTTCTAACGGCCAGTAATTTGTAGGCCTTATGAACCCTTGGATTCTATTCTATCAATATTCGATAAATACCGCAGCTACAGTTTCAATGGTTCAATTTCGAAACATTCCTACGTCACAGCCCATTTTTCATTCCATTACTGACATCAGTGTTGTGCATCTATGCGATGAATGACGTGATCGTTCGACTTCTCGTGTCACGCCAATTCGCCATGACCTATTTGACCAGTGCAATAGCTTACACTTTGGGCTCCCGAGTCAGCCCCATGAGTTCGTATTCAGATCAAAGAGGTGCCCCTGCATCCGCTCGTGAATGACCTCTTGTCAGTTGCACTGGATCTCGGTAAGGTTATTCCACAGACGGCTGCACACTGGTCAAAACATGGTCGAATCTCCCAATTGGGCGGAAGTGATGCAACCGAGGGAGGTCAACGAATGCTCTTGCTTTTGGAGAAACCAAAAATTATATATTGCTTGCTTCATCTGTTTCTAATAATTCTTACGAGAAGCCATCTTTTTTTTGTTTTGTTAGACCCTTCACATTCAACCGCTAAGCGCGCACATACTGCTGGCCGCTGTGGGTCTGAGCCATAACTATTTTCTTCGTTTCCCTAAATCAATGGCCATTAATTCCCTTGGAGTATCGAAACGTCAGACCTTCCAACAGAGTCACTATGTTCACAGGCGGTAACTTCAGTTTGCATTTAGGATCTTTTAAAGTAAATCTGAATGTATATTGATTACTTCCTTCGTTCTGTTCATCGTTTGTGATTGGCTAATAAATTATTACTAGCGAGACCTAGCGAAGTTTTCGCTCAAGAAAACTTTCACGTGCGCCAACATCCTGAGGCAGATTCGTTTGTCATAACGGTGACTTCCATCTACCCGAAGGTTGCTGTCCGCATGGACTCTCCTGAGCAGAGCAGGCCAGACATTTACAGCACGGCGTGGGGGTATGAACATGTGGGATCAAAAAGCAAAACATAAGAAGCAAACTTCCGTATCTCCTCTTTTTTGTCGCAACTCGCTGCCCTTCCTATCAATTTGCAAAATTCCCAAGCGATTATACTAGCTTAACCATCTCTGTCATGATAAGGAAAAACGCACTCGCATTTTAGGTGCTCTTTCCCTAGATGACCAACACCATGCCCTTGTTCTCAATAAATGAAATATGTACGTGGATGTTATTGTTTTTGTTAAGCATATTTCGATAAGCTCAGATTTTCAGAGTATATGAACTAATTTACGGAAGTTAGTAAATCAAAATGACTGAGCGGTTGTAATGAGCGACGAACAGAGAAGGTGTGGAAGGGGAGCTGCTGCTTGTTTCCCCCGATTGGCAATGAAAAGTTTCAGGAGTTCTGCGTCTTCCTTGAAACGCGTCGCACGCTTCTCAAGAGACATGTTTTCCTATGTTTTCTTCGGCACACAACGGTTACGATTTGGAATGAAAAAATTTTTTGAATTTCGTTATTTTTTCCGCATTCTACACTTTCTATGACGTTCCGCACACTCCCATTCGGGTCCTGCACACTTTCTATGGCGTCCTCCACACTCCCACTGGGGACCTGCGCACTTTCCATGACGTCCTGCACACTCCCATTCGGGTTCTGCACACTTTTTATGACGTCCTGCAAACTCCCATTCGGGTCCTGCACACTTTCTATGACGTCCTGCACACTCCCATTTGGGTCCTGCACACTTTTTATGACGTCCTGCACACTCCCATTCGGGTCCTGCACACTTTTTATGACGTCCTGCACACTCCCATTCGGGTCCTGCACACTTTCTATGACGTCCTGCACACTCCCGTTTGGTTGATACTTTGAGTGTAGCAGGCACGAGGTAGTTAGTCTTCCAATAAAGCCATACTACCTCGTGCCTGCTACACTCAAAGTATCAACTATTATCCTGATGCCGAGGTTTATCGAGAGTCGAACGTGGAGACTCCCATTTGGGTCCTGCACTCTTTTTATGACGTCCTGCACACTCCCATTTGGGTCCTGCACACTTTATGACGTCCTGCACACTCTCATTCGGGTCCTGCACACTTTCTATGACGTCCTGCACACTCCCATTCGGGTCCTGCACACTTTTTATGACGTCATGCACACTCCCATTCGGGTCCTGCACACTTTCTAAGACGTCCTGCACACTCCCATTTAGGTCCTGCACACTTTCTATGACGCCCTGCATTCTCCCACTGGTGTCCTGCACAGTCCCACTGGGGACCTGCGCACTTTCTATGGCGTCCTGCACACTCCTATTAGGGTTCTGCACATTCTCTATGACGCCCTGCACACTCCCATTTAGGTCCTGCACACTTTCTATGACGCCCTGCATTCTCCCACTGGTGTCCTGCACAGTCCCACTGGGGACCTGCGTTTTTTCTATGATGTCCTGCACACTCCTATTAGAGTCCTGCAAATTTTTTATGACGCCCTGCACACTCCCATTTAGGTTCTGCGCACTTTCTATGACGCCTTGCACACTCCCACTGGTGTCCTACACAGTCCCACTGGGGACCTGCGCACTTTCTATGGCGCCCTGCACACTCCCACTGGTGTCCTGCACACCCCCACTGGGGACCTGCTCACTTTCCATGACGCACTGCACACCCCATTTAGGTCCTGCACACTTTCTATGACGCCTTGCACACTGCCACTGGTGTCCTGCACAGTCCCACTGGGGACCTGCGCTTTTTCTATGATGTCCTGCACACTCCTATTAGGTTCCTGCAAATTTTTTATGACGTCTTGCACACTCCCACTGGGGTCCTGCACCCTTTCTGTAACGTCCTGCACGCTCCCACTGAGGTCCTGCACAGTATGGGTAACGCCCTATATACCCGCGAACCCTAGCGATTCCCATCCATTACTATTAAATACCTACCGCCTTGATGAGTGCTTAGCCCTTCTCACGCTAGACGACTCATAGAAGTTTTCATGACCCACGGCTAAAAGTGCGCCCCATGGACAAAGTCGGTTGCCCCGAGGCGCGCAAGAGATGAATCAGGCTGATTTTTTGGGAACCCGAATATGTCCTACCCACCTACATAATGGTACCATTTCATAACATTTCTGATCGGCCATTCCCAAGATCGGCGGGATACACACACACACAGACAGACACAAAACGGGACATAACTGCTTTAAGTATAAGGATTTTTATAATAAGCTGGAGCGCAATACCGCACTGAAGCGCGATATTTTCCGAGTGAGTAACGCGAAACGCTCCTCGCGAAAAAAACGCGAGTCTCTCCTAGGGTATCTCACACCCTACTCTTTACCCAGTTTCGAGGGTATGGTTTACGATGAATCCCAGAAGGTTCATTGCAACATTCTACTCTTTGTTTTTTAACTCCTTATTGGCAGTATAATCGTTCATGAATCCAGCCCCAGCCGACTTCTGTGTCAGTGCTTTCATCTCTACAGATGAATCTGGTCCCAATCTACCGACCCCGAAATGAAAGGAGGTTTGGTTGGCATCAGGCAAATTTGAGCCCGACCATGTGCAGCGAAAGCAGCGGGTCCTGCCACTACACCACACACGCCCCAAACAACTTGCATGTTGGGGTCAATTAGGGTGCTGAAATTGAATGCGAGGTCCGTTTGTTGGAATTTCGAGGTTAACTCTAGGTTACGATAGGTACCATTCCATTAAGGGGGCAAAGCCCACCCTAGCAATAAAAAAATCGACAAAAGAAGAGCGAATTCGTCTTCACCTCCAAGGAACCCCGCGCAGGAATTCTAAGTCTACTCTCAGACTTTGACCAAACTACCAAATACGGCTTAGTTTGATCGCCGTACTCTACCGCAAAACCCGATAAACGGACCCCAGATTCGTGTTGAGAAGTGTAACTAACCCTCCAGAGAAATGAATTGAGCCAGATCTGTCACAGATTAGCAACACGGAAACCGTTTAAAGTCGCGTTCTGCCCTAAAACTTCTCACAATGGGATACTTAGAACGAATTGGGTCGAAAACTTTGGAAAAGCGGCGAATAATTCTCAGATTCGTGAGCAGCCCACCAAATAACCCCTGGAGTGATTTTCAGTAAAATCTGGACCGTTTTTCTTGAACGCGTGAACAACCACCTAAACAAAGAAAGTTAACGCTAAACCATCGATCGGCACAAGTGGAAAGCGCTACTAATCTGTCCAAACAAAAAATGTGCTTTCACTCAACTTTGTTCAGGAATAACTTCAAACGCTTAACAGAAATATGAGATCCGTTTCGCGCGTTCTGGAAGGTACAATACCTGCGCTTAGTTTTGTAAAAACGGAGAGCATTTGCTAAACTTGGCAAAAAAGCGTCCGATGCATGTAACTTTTTTGAACGAAGAGGTTTCCGGATTCTGAAAACGCTGTCATGTTCACAGCTAAAATTCTTTTATAATAATGCACATTGTGAGCCGAAGTTCCCTAAAATCGCTTTGTTTTCGGGTGAAATTATTTTTGCGGTCGTTTCACATAAACGTCGCGCGCGGCAAAGTGCGGCGAAGCTTTGAGTAGTAATTGTACAGTTTATAGAAGAGCAATATCTATGTTTCCTTCGTAAATTAGATGAAGGTGGGGCAATCTCGAGATCTGTTTAGATTGAATTTTCGAAATCCTCCATTTATCAGCCTGGAGCTTTCGCAAGAAAAGTCCGACTTTTGAGGAAGCTCCCGAGCGTGTTTAATGAAGGATTTCGAAAACTAAATCTGCTCAGATCTCGAGGTAGCCCCACTTTTATCTAATTCACGAAGAAAACATATTGATTGCTTTTCTATTACTTCTACACTTGCTACTCGAAGTTTCGCCGCACTTTGCCGGGCGCGACGTTTCTGTGAAACGACCGCAAAAGTATTTTTACTCAAAAACAATGCGATTTTGGAGAACTGCGGTCCACAATGTACATTATTATGTAGGAATTTTAGCCGTGTACATAATAGCGTTTTCAGAATCCGAAAACTTCTTCGCTCAAGAAAGTTACATGCATCGGACGCTTTTTTTTGCCAAGTTTGGAGAATGCTCCCCGTTTTTACAAAACTTAGCGCGGGTATTGTACAATGCATACAGCAAACGACCGTTTTGAGTCTATGACTTCTTTGAACCAGCAGCTCGAGGCGGGATACTAAGCAGTTGTACTATGAATGCCCAAGAGATACTAACTATGTATATCGCCTTTGCAGATGCGTTTACGCTCCAAATATTGTACTTCCTTTGTAAGCACAGTCCCTAAGCACTCTGTTAAACAAATTTAATCACCGTTTTCTCTAGAGGATAAGAATATGCTCTTAGCATTAGTTAAAAACTCTTGAATCCGATCAACGACCAGTTGCGGGCGTCGGGAATGGCACAATGAAACTCCTGGGCCTGTAGCAATCCCACCGAAAGGTGGGAGCTCATAGCTGCCTCCCGGCGTGAGGTGGTGGCTCACATCGCAAGCGGAATAGGTGGTGGCCGCCCTATCCTAATCAGGGATGTGCGGCAATTGCCGTTTGCCGTTTGTCGTTTGCCGGGATTTTTGTTATTTTTCCGGCAAAACTCGGCAAAACACATTATAAGGAAACGCCGCCTATGCTCGCGGCTATGTGGGCACTAGGGGCAATCCGATTATCCGTTCTTCGCTGAACCGTTATCCGGGGCTTTGAGATATCTGGGATGGTAGTGAATCTAGTTAAAAACGCGAGTTAACTCGCGGTAAGCTCGCGGTAGGTTCGCGGTTAACTACAGCTAAACGCGAGCTTTTTATTTGAAGATGTCAAGGAAAGGGACTGGACATTGCTGAAAGTACGCACTCGCATGCCACGTTATGAGACACTAGATACGCATAAAGTGAACCAATTCCCCAAAAATTGGTTCATTCTGTGTTTTCTGGAAAAAAATATTGATTTAGAAGAAAATTTGTTAAGATTTATTTTGAAGTTTTTTCGGCTCGCACTGAGTTCTCGCAGAACTTCAACTTAGAAGCACGTTACACCCTAAGATATGAATTTTGAGATTTTCGTGTAATTGTGTAGAAGACCCCTCCAAATGCGAGATCTCAATTGCTCCAAATAAGCGAGATATAAGCGACCACCACGGGCCCGACCCCCTCCACCCTCTAGCCACCATCACAGGCCCGGCCCCGTTCCTGAATTTTGATCTCATTAGAGGCTAGATGGATGGATGAATTTCAACCGAGTCGTCGTTCTTCACTCTCTTTCCGATCTATCTCCTCATCCTGTTTTGCTCTCGTGGCGCGGCCGCGAATCAAGAGAAATACAGGCCTGAGACAACTCGTCCACTTCAAAGGGGCTGGGTGTCCTGTGCCTTTAACGCGAGTTGACAGAGAAATTGGAACTAGTGTGTGAATGAGAAGGATGGATAGTTTTCGAAAAAGCTCTCCGGAGAACTTTTTCTAAAGCTATCCATCTTTTTCTTCATTCATAATCTATTTCCATTTTCTCTGTCAGCTCGCGTTATGCTGCAGTTTTGCGCGAACTTAACGCGAGATCACCACACAGCTGTATTATGACCCAATTTCAAATGAGTTACTCGCAGTCGGTTCTAGATTTGTCAGAGCGCGGCTACCGATCGCGGAGCCGCAGCTGCACAACCGCGGAGCCGCAGCGGCACTAGTGCGGAGCCGCTACGACATTGCCGCTGCGACTCCGCGATAGTGCCGCTTCGGTGCCTGTAGGAGCCAAAGCGGCAGCGGCGATTTCTTTGATTCCTATGAGGTCCCTCTATGTCTTGTTTTTGTTAATCTGATGTCTTGAAATGAAACTACTCCCTTGAGTTAGAATCACTCGATTGTACATAAGTATTGGGAGAGAAAGGGGGAAAGAAGTAGAGCGGCACATGTGAATAACTCTGGGCCAATCTAAGGGATGAGGTTTTTTGCCGTTTGCCGATTGCCGTTTGCCGTTTGCCGGCCGTTTTTGGAATTTTCTTGCCGATTGCCGTTTGCCGAAATCTCGAAATCGTTTGCCGCACATCCCCGATCCTAATGCACGTGTGTGTGCTGAGGTGGTGACTTCGCTCGCAGCCGAATGTCACCCACCTCGGCACGCAGCCATGGACCTGAGGTCTAAAGGAGAGCCACGAGCTGCGAGTGGAAATTGGAGATAGCGCGCATATTGCAGAGGCGCATAGGGAGGGAGCCAAGTCATGGGTCGTGCATGACCGAGGTGGTGGCGGCGCGGGGAAGAAAACACGATCGTTTGACCTTTTCTGGCGACTTTTGACCATCTCCGTTAAGGTTTAAGTGAAATTCTGAGTTTTGCACTGATCATGCGAAAATCCCCCCCCCTGGCTGTGATTAGGGCTGGGAGGGTGGAATGATAACCTCCCCTAACATGTGATAAATCTTGGAGGAAAAATCATTATGAAGCCTACAACAACGGAAAACACTTCAATGAGTGGAGATCATTACCACAATGATGTTAGCCGTCTTCCAAGAATGCAAAATCAATCGCTCTTCATCAGCAGTTGATTTTTTAAGGACGCTGATTTTCCCCTAGTTCCTCTTCATTTTTGCTGTTTCTGAGCCTTCAAATTGGTTCTTTCCTCATAAGAAGGTGTACGTGAACTTTCTATACTGAGTGATACACTCCTTAAGTTTCCTTCGCGGATTCACGAAAATAATTTGAAGTTGAATTGGACAAAGTATTTTTTTTTCCAGAGGGCTGACCAATTTTTCGGATGGTTTCATGGTTCACTATTTTTTTATATGGTTTCATGGTTCACTAATTTTGCGCCGCCGTTAAGATATGTTCTGAAAACTTCTCCGCAATGAAATGTTTGAGATCGTTTTTCAGTTACCCATATCTCTAACTGGCTCTGTACATTCAGATCGAAATGGTACTGTTCTTCAACACGTTTTTTTCAGCACAGAAGCTGTCGGAAATGCATATTGGATAACCTCAACCCCTAAAAAAATCTCACCTAGATACTAGCATACCGTGAGACACATTGCGTACAGTTTTTATGAAAAAAGTCGAAAAAAAATTCGAACAGCAAGGAAAGGAGGAAACGTCAGCAGCAGCCAGGCATAGCAGCAGATTTGAAGGTGATGATCAATTTTCTTCAAAGAAGAAAAGCACAAGGGGTCAATGATTATGAGCTCCTATCAGACAACAAATCTGGACGACAATTTCTCGAAAGAAAGATCCAGAAGTCTGAGAGATTCCTATGAACATTCCAGATTTGTTTTCACTTTTTCGCCCTAGAAAGAAAACAAGAACAGGCCTACACCACGGTTTCCAAAAGGTGCTGAGTTATCATCAAAATTGTTGGGTGCAGGTAAAATTCTCGTGATAACTTGTGAACGGTTTCCCAGCTTCTAAAAAGGGCATTGCATTCAGAAACATGAAATATTCAAAAACATTAAGATTTGCTTCTATTCTTAACTCATTTCAGTTCGATGTTTGTCAAGCGAATAGCAGCGTGATCATGTACAAACATGGCTCCCT
This sequence comes from Aplectana chamaeleonis, assembly GCA_029168955.1. Taxonomy (NCBI): domain Eukaryota; kingdom Metazoa; phylum Nematoda; class Chromadorea; order Rhabditida; family Cosmocercidae; genus Aplectana; species Aplectana chamaeleonis. Next base: position 136,568 of record JAPDOI010000211.1, read on the forward strand.
GTGAGAAAATCATAGGTTTTGTAAGAACAGGTATAATTCTGGAACTGGAACATCGCCTGCTTACTTTAGAAGAAGGGAAGTATAGCACGGCAGGAAAAGGGATAATTCTCAACGTCAAGTATCACTCTGGCTTGTTCTAGAGTAAAATACAGACTTTTCGAAAAAAAAAACAGAAAGTATGAACTTATTTGCAAATTCGAAAATTTGTTCTTGTGCAACTGCCGAAAACGTGTAAACAGAGATAGCCGTGCATAGTTTGTAATAAACTTATCAGAATAGGACGAACTGCAGACCTAAAGGGAATGATTTCGATGGAATAGATTGCTGTTGACTGTCTTGGTCATCTCACACCCTTGCTAATACCAGGAATGGCACCCCCAACATGAGAGCGATGTTCAGTTGCTGTGCGCGCTGTCGATACGATCATCGTGCGTGGTTCGACTCCGCCATGTGACTGGTTTTGCAAATAGAATTATTCTGTAGCAAGGGTCGCTCCGGGTTGGCGACAACAGGTGGCCTGGGCACGATGTACCTCAAGTCGGCTGCCATCTTTATGTGGTGGGGGGGGGGTTGCTACGGGCCCTGATAACGATGTTCAGGCGAAAAAAAAAACATGCTCACACCTGACAAAGTGCAAAATGCAGAGCTGTTCAAGTATGCCCCAGATCTTAAAGGCAGTGTTCACGATAATCTTCAATTTTGAGATTATTCGCCATATTGATTAAGTGGCCCTCGGGTAGAACTAAATGACGTTGAAACAGAAAAACGCACCAGAAGTGCTCGAAATCCTTAAGTATCACCCCGCCTCTTAAGTATCACAGGAAGTGTTTGTTGCGACAATGAAATGTTTTGTGGACCCGTCTTTTGCTATTCTCTACTATCTATTGCTCCGTTCTTTGCTTAGGGCCCGAACTAATCCTGTTTTGCCTGAAATATTCTTCTATTTTTGATTACCCCATTTTTTACCGGTGACAACCACCGTGAACAAGTTCATCCAATCGGACAACTAGTGCATGCTTTGAAATAATGTCACTGAAATACGACGTTTTATTGCGTTTCTCGCCGTTACTTCGTATTTTGGTAATATTGGGAGCTAATGCATTGCTTTATGTGAAAAACTCGGGGACGAAAATCATCGTGAACTCTGCCTTCAAGTAGAAGTGGCGCCCTTCCTGCTTTTGTCTCTTTTTGAGAGCATGAATATGTACTCGAAAGCGCGAGAAAAGAGGGGTTTTGGTAGCCTCATGGAGACGAATGCAACAGGTTTTCTTCCGGTTCATAAGAAAGAAGATTTTCGGTCTTCTACAAAGACGCTGGTGGGTACGCTACCCTTTTAACGAAGGTGAAAGCGAGCTTCTCCAATTTTTTCCTGGAAAGACATGTCTTCGGTCATTTTCGAAAACGCAAGGGAGCACCTCCGGCCGAAAGGGGGCCCTCAGGTCCCTCACGCAGAAAGGAGCAAGTTTTTCTCTTTGTTCATGGTAAAGAAGGCCCACCGTCTCTTAGGGTGGGGCCTTCGGGCTTACTTCTCTTTCCGTTCATAGTAAGGGAGGCATTTGACCTCTCTCAAAAACGCGAGGGGGAAGGACCTTCGGTACCCTCAAGCAGCGAAAAGCGAGCTTCTCCCTTTGTTTATGAAAAGGAAGGCTTTCGGCCTCTTTCAAAAATCTTACCGAGAAGCCTTCGGTCCCCTCACGCAGGGGAGAGCGAGTTTCTATCTTTCCTCGTTGAGAGGGAGGCCATCTGTCTCCTTCAGAAACACGGTTGGACAAAAAAAGGCCTATCATATACGGGGGGGGGGGGGGGAGGCACCCAAGAATTCTGCATGGAAATGAACAGAAACTTGGATGAAAGGTGCTTGATACTGATATCAATCATTGTTGTTATGAAAACTCTATAGAAATACTCCGATTGATAGCGTTGCCGATCGGTGGTTAATTTCATTTCTGTCTTGAATGCTAGGTGGCCCCTCCCGTCTAGGATAGTGCCGAAAAAAACCCTCACGATCGCAAAAGCGCCTATTTTGTCCCTGGTCAATTATTCCACGATATGCATATGGGATCGGTGTGTGACGGGTTAGAGAGAGGCAACGGGCGCATGCGAGCTGGGGTATCTAAAAGCAAGATGAGATGCGGGCTAGAGTGAGGCATGGGCTAGAATGAAGCATCGTGCTTGAATAAAATGGATATGTAAATTCCAACTGTTTTGCTTCGCTATAAATGGGTTATGATTTGGCACAGTGGTATTTGTGAAAATCATTAATTTGGTATGGGATTAAACACTGGAGAAACGCTGAAAATTTGTTCAAATGATATGGGCGGTACAATTTTTTACTGAACATAAAATTTTTTGTGTGGCATGGTAACTTCGGGGGGCGGCCAAGAGGCACCCAAAAATGGTTTGCCGCCAGTACCAGCGGACACGTTTTATGGTGGGGAGTGAGATAATTGCACCGCGCCTCCCCATCTACGGCAGATGGCCAACGCCGCGTTGCGGCGAAGGGTGTCGCGCATGCGACGAGTGAAATGGAACTCCGTTTCGAGCTGCTATCAGGGGCAGTGAAGCCTAAATTTGGCAAGTGAGCTCCAGCAGGATTGAGCTTCATTCTCAGGCAGTCATATCTTAAACCTTTACATGTAAACCTTTGAAATCCACTCTGAAGACAGTAACGTTTTGTTTTCCTAGTTTACTGACCAGCCAAGAGGCTGAATGTACCACTCACGGATACCAGTTCTAGAATTACCGACTTCACGCAGAAGCTGAAATTCAAAAATTTCAAAGTTCACTCTGAACACTAAAATTTTCAGTTTTCTGGCTATAAGACCATTCATGAGGTTTAAATTTGTCGTTGGTATTCTACCGGGTTCCGAACAAGTCAGCTTCATGCAGAAGCTGAAATTTAAAAAATTCAATCTTCACTCTGGATTGAATTTTTGGTCGTCAGACCATTCAGGAGGTTGGAATGTGTCGTGGATTGTGTACCAGGTTAAAACTGATCAGCTCCACTCAGAAGCTGAAATTTTAGAAAATTCAATTTTCACTCTGAAGACTAAAGTTTTCAGATTTCTTTCTGTAAGACCTTTAATGATGTATAAATGGGATTCTACCCGGTTCCGAACTGGTCAGCTTCATGCAGAAGCTGAAATTTTAAAAAAATTTCAACTCTGAAGATTGAAATTTTCTAATTTCTGGTCGTAAGACCGTTCAGAACCATATAAAGCTCGCCTTCCTGACTATGAGCACACATATTCGTGCTAACGGGATTCGCATTCTCATGGTATGATGTTATTTCCACTTTTATTATTTAAAGCTTTCCAGGCTAATGCGATATAATAGAGATTAGGTAGTGAAAATATGGCGATAGAAAATTAGTTACGCTCAAATTTTCGGGTCAGATCAACAATCTAATTTTTTGAAGAAAGCGGACTGACAAACCGTGGCTGTACGAACCCCCCTTTTCAACAAACTGAGCGTTTCTCCTGGGTTCAATCCCATGCCAAATGAACAAATGAAATGCACCAACTGTTTCACTCCTTCTAACGAGATTCTCACAAATGCTACTATGTCGGATCTCAAACCTTTTATAGTGAAGCAAAACAGTTGAAGTTTTCATTTTATTTTTAGCGAAAGTTTCTGCTCACCGCCTCTGCTCGACACTGTAGAGCACACTTAGGTTTCCCCGGCGCTCTGCGCACACCCAGTTGGTTCCTGTTCACTTATCCCTGCGCTCTGTACTCTTCCACTTGGGTCTCGTCCACATTCCCCGACGCTCTACGCACTCCCAGTTGGGCCTGCCCAGTTTTTTCTGCGCTCTGCGCACTACTAGTAGGATGTTCCGCGTTATGGGGGTTCGGATTGAAACTTTTCTCACCCTGGACATTGAGAAGAGACGTATTCGTCAGTTCTGACCCAAAAATCTAGGTTGGCAAATAAGGGAAGTGTCTTACTCGGTCTTTACTCAAAATTTTCATAAACAATGAAACGGTCGAAAATCATAAAAAGTGTTATAAAAAGTTCTTGGAGAGATGATATCTCAAAAACAGGGATATATAGGTTTCTCAAAACACTGAATAAGCCAGTGATAGTGAAATTTGCAAAGAGTTACGCCGAAACGCGGCATCGCCAAGATTTGAGGTGTTCATAAACAATGAAAAGCACTGTATATACCGTACTTCCTGTAATTTTACACCCGGGTGTTCTATTTTTCAACCTCCTTTAGAAGGGGGGTTCAATTAGAGGGAGGTGTTCAAATAGAGAGGGTGGCTCTAATTGTAAACCGAGAATGAAAGAGTCAATTGACTTACTTGACTTAATCGGTTGGCTTTCGCCTGACGCGGTCATTCCGCATCTTCACCGAGGTGTGCCGTCCTTATAGTCAGCCGTGTCCATTTTTCAAGGTCTTCAGTCACAACTTGAACACATTCCATCCAACTGTCACTATGTCATTTTCTGCGAAACAAAAGATCGCGCCTGAACTGTCTTTCGATGCCGAGTGACTTCAAATCCTCCTTCACCACATCCGTCCAAAACTTTCGCCTACGTCCAGGCGGCCGTTTCCAGACAGGGCTTGGAAGCATCCTTGGAGCGTGTTGAACAAGGCGATCTGGCGGTCTTCTTAAAATATGCCCCAACAGACGAAGACGACCTTCCGTTGCCGCTTGAGATGGCATTGGGAGATGTTGGCACCTCCCTCGTGTCAAACCTTGATGAACTGCATAGATTTCCTTGTAAAGATCTTCGTTATGGCATATACGCGGCCAGAAATATTCAAGCAAACGCCTAAAAAGTTTCCTCTCCGAGCAATCCTACCTTTCCATCTGCGTCTTCGGTGCTGCCCACGTCTCCGATCCGTACATCATGATATGGCTAATAGCGGATAGATAGACGCGCAACCTAACTTCCTTCGCGATGGTGGTAGAAAACAAATACTTGGTTAGAGAATTGGATGCAGATGTAGCTTTCGCACATCGTTGTTGAATATCCGCTGCATGACTACCATCATTCTTCAGTAAGCAGCCCAAATAACAGAAATCATCCACCAGTTCGATACGTTGTCCGTCCACACAAAGCCCCGATGAGTGCCTCTGATAGACCCACAACTGCTTGCATTTGTTGGGACGAAGAAGAAGTTCATAGGCTGCGGCATACTTCGAAACGAGGTTCACAGTCCTTTGCAGTTTTGCGTTGTTTTCAGCGAATAACACGATGTCGTCGGCGTACTCCAGGTCGACAAGGGAGCGTCCTTATGGTGTTAGGATCACATCCGCAGGAAACTGTTCTGCAACTCTACGCATTAGGTCATCAACGGCAAAGTTGAAAAGAAAAGGTCCTGCTATGGCTCCTTGCCTTACTCCTGTTTTCACCTCTAAAGCTGACGTAAATCCGACAGGTGTACGAACTGCTGCTGTTGTTCCTCTGTTCATCTCCTCGATTAACCGAACATACTTTTCCGGGACTTCGTCTGCTCGCAGAGCGTTAACCAATCGATCACGATGAGGAGAGTCGAGAGCGGCTCCAAAGTTCAAAAAATCAAGCTGCAATGGCTTTGAATACCGCTGCTACGATTCAATTACTCTTCTCTTGATGAACACTTGATCGATGGTCGGTCTTCCAGGTTGAAAACCGGCTTCTCTGGTCGTTCCTTCACGATGTTTGATAAGTCGCTCGAGAATGATACGTTCTCAAACCTTGAACATGGCATGAAATAGAGAGATTATTCGGTAGTTCTTAGGATCCTTGACGGATAGCTTCTTGTGAAGAGGTACGATAATTGCATGTCTCCACGAACAGAGTATCCTTTCGCTCATCCTAATGGCAAGGATGGTGTTGGTCATTTCACGAATCCCAGACGAAGGAAGAGCTTTCAGCTTTTCAGCAGTGATGTTGTCATCTCCACCTGCCCTTCCATTCTTTCGTTTCCGGACACAATTCAAAACTTCAGCATCAGTCGGCGGTTCCTCACTTACATCGTAATGTGCTCTCTGAATATGCGGGAGCTCAGGTATTGATGGCGCTGGACGATTCAGTAATGAACTGAAGTAATCCTTTCATATTGGCAGCGTCGCATCACCAACTGCAACTCCATTGGTAGTGTCCAAAACTGGAGAACATTCCTTCATCTTGTCGCTACACTGTCGTAACAACGTGTAGGTTTTCCTCGGATTCTTCTCTTCCCAAGCCTTCTCGAACTCCATAGCTCTACACGTTCACTCTCGTTCGCAGTAATTTTGAAGCTGCCGATGCAACTTCCTCCTCAGACGCTTCTCCTCCACAAAGTTTCCTGCAGTTCGGAGAGCACATACCTTGTTGTTAGTAGACGTTGTTTCTTCTGAGACGTAGGCGAACTTCTTCTAAGGTTGTACAACCGGAAGTGCCTCTTTCGAAGCGTGCTGGATGCACTTCAACTGACGAGAAAATCCGCGTCGCAAGATTGCTTCTTTGTCCGTACTCCGATGTGAACAGGAACACATTGTCGAAATTTTTTTCTGAATTCTTCATCTCTGAGACTTGTCATGTCAATCCTCTGGAAAGGCTGAGCCCCTCGCTTCCCCTTTTGAATACTCGCAGTGAAGTTCAACAGAACAGGACGGTGTGAATCGAATGCGACATCCCACACAGCTCTAGATCTTGGAATTTACGAAACTGGAATATTCCTCGTCAGGATATAGTCGAGTTGTATCGTCAGGATATAGTCAAGTTGTAGTTTCAAAGTTGTCGTCTTCCGCTTCCGCTGCTCTTCTGGAGATAGATGGGTTGGCCCCTGCCACGTAAGCCAATGGCGGCGATGATTCCTTTTGAATGTCGATGCAATGATCAGACAAGTGCGTTCACACAAGTCGACAAGGCGGTAGCCATTGCCAGATGTTTGGTCCACTGCGTAGAACCGTTTACCGAGTACTTCGGATTCCTGATCGCGTCCCATCTTCGCATTTGCGCCAATCCTCACAAGAACAGCAGGTTGGGAAGGTATCCTGGCCAGCAACGTATTGAGTTCCTCATAGAACGCATCCTTCGAATTGTCCTCGGCGGTTTCAGTGGGCGCATGACCACTCACTATCCACAGATTGAATCCTCCGTGATCCCGCAGTCTTAAGAATGCATTCCGACACTACATTGAGCCGAGATCCTTGACCATACCATTGAAATCCTTCCTTACAGCTATTGCACAGCCTCCCGTACTCCTATCATCAGCGTTACCGCAGTAGAATGAGTACTCTCCGACGTTGAAGACGGGTCTATCCTTGAGGCGGGTTTCCTGCAAAGCAGCAAACGGTACATGGAAATAGCTCAGAAGTCTGGATAGCGCAGTTTGTTGGATATCACTTGACAGCGATCGACAGTTCAGGGTGGCGAAATGGTGGCTTGTGGCCAAAGACTCCATGAACTCTCTAGGTACGGATCCTAAGGTGTTATGAACCAGAGGCCGTAGTGTGCCGGACGGCAGCACCTTTACGCAATGTATGGGGTACTTTCGCGATATACTTGTGCACGCTATATCGCTTGAACGTTCCCTGTGTACACACAAACGTCTGCTGGGTTCAGTAGAAGCAATGGCACCAACTAGCAGGTACCAACGGACTTGTATACACACACACACGCAAGAGTCAATATGGGAATTAAAGGTAATTAGGCAACCCAAAGTGGGACAACAATGAATTACTCGGCGAACAATCAGAAGTCATCATCAATAAAGTCATTGTTTAAATCCTTCTCAAAATCAATCTCTTCGAAAGCAGTTCACGTCCGGTAGGAATGCGTCTCCAATGTCTTTTCAGCTGAGGGGGGGGGCTCTAATAGAGGGGGGGGGGGGGTGTTCTATTTCTCAACCTCCACCGAAAGGGGGTTCAATTAGAGGAAGGTATTCAAATAGAGGGGGGTGTTCAATAGCAGTAAAACGGTATGTGAAAAATACAGGACTTCACTAATTGCCCCAAGAGACGTCCCTCTAATCGCATCGAGCACCCTTTAACAGCCATGCGATGGGCGCAAGCTGTAAGTGCGTTGATCAACGGTGACTATAACTAATCAATGACGCCCAAATGGTACCACAAACAGTACATTCCGAACAAACCTGAAAAAAGTAGTTGTTGTTACAGTCATCGGTGTCGCAATAGCATGTAACTGTGTTCCATTTCTTATCTTTCTCAAAAAGACAGTATGGATGAATCTGAACAGGTGTACCTTTGATAATCCACAATATATCATGTCGTTCGCGTGAGAATCTTGGTACTGGTGGTACAGGAGAAATCTAGCGTAAGAATTTCTAGGCCTAATGATACAGCATCAGTGAAAATCTACCAGTCCAAAATCTGAGGTTTTCCAAATGATATACTGGCCCGATATGGCCTGCGGCAAGTCGCACCAAAAAAAGCTACCCAAAAGTCTATATAGGTAGATTTGAAAACACGCATTTCGTTGACTAAACAACGAGAATGTACTAAATCGGGGTGCGGTTACCGGAATCTGAACCAAAATTTGTTTTAAATCATCCGGTACCGCTAAGTTGACATTTCCATTTGTATGTACGGTTGGAAGAGCATTGAATTCCCGCGTAAGGCCACTGGGGCAGATCCATTTATTGTTATTGCTTACATGTTATACCCCCGAAAAATTGCGAAAAAAAACTTCTGGTCTTCCACGATATGCAGCATCCAACATATTCCATGAAAATACTTCATAGAAACTGCGGAAATAATCTCCCCTCTTCCCTTCTCAGAACTTTTTAAATAACTTGATTCCCAGCAGTCACCAGCAAAATCAACTTTAATTCAACTAATTTAGCTTGAAACCACCTTATTTCACCTAAGGAATTACTTATGTCGGAGACCATCAACTATGAATTGATATCAATACAACTGTAGCCCTACTTTCGCTCAATCACTGGGGAAAACAAGTTGAAACTCATTTTCTCCAGCTGATTAGGGATGCTATACGGTAGAAACAAGCTTGGATTCAGACAAATTCAGCGATAAGGTATCAACAACTAGATATCAACATAAGACTCGAGAATCGGGTAACTATGTTCAAATGGGTCAGTTACTCTATCAATTGATGGTGATCACGTCGTAATGTGCTTATCACGTGCACGGCCGGTATAAAATATGCCTCATCTTGCTCGAGTCCTCAGTCAGCATTCTCCTGCCGGCCCTGGAGCGTGACTTCGAGTCACTCTTCGGAGGCTAGCATATGTTTGACCGCTGGGGGGATGGTGGGCATCCCCACGGCGGGGGGGGGGGCGGTTTTGGCCGCAGTGAGGGTGGTTCCTCACCGCTGACCGAGGCGAAGAACGCGGCCAGCTGGCAAAGGTCCGTAAGCCATCACCCCCAGTTCTTCTTACAGTACGGCAATTAGTGTTGGCAAGTTTGTAGGCCTCACCTTCAACATACAAACAACTATACCGTGGTTAATTACGGCGACAAGCAGAAAGCTGTTTCTAATGTTGAAATCAAGTAAACGAAAGTGTTTGAGTTGGCCTGAATCCTGAGCGCTCCCCTCCCCTTGTGAGGAAAAGAGACTCTAGGGTAAAATCATAGGTCGCTGGAGTAACTATGAACGCGCTAACGCATCTCGCATGTCGACTCGCTCATCAGAAAGCCCTTTCTACCGCGAGCTGCCAGCCAAGATCGCTCGCTGAATTAAGTTCGGACGAGTTAGGGACTGTTCATACTCTCAACCTCCCGCTCTGCCAGAGCGGCCCACGCGAACGAAGAGGTGAGTATGAATGGAATTTCTACCCCCCGCGCCTCCCGCTCCGCCAGTGAAGTATGAATGCTCTAGCGACCTCGCCATGGCAGAGCGTGGATTAGCGGTGCTGCTCTGCCAGAATTAAAATTAGCAATGAATGATACAGCTCCGAGAGATTGAAGTTTTCTGTGAAGTTCTTAGGTAAACAATCACTGATATTGCTATCAGATATCTGATAGCGGCAAAAATTTTTTTTCATAAACGTGTCTCGAGTGGAGTATGAATTGTGGCGCATAGAGCACAAAATGTAGAGCAGTAAAGGTTCTTAACACTGCCCAAATTTCAGAAAAATCCGCTTTGTGTGTGTGTGTGTGTGTGTGTGTGTGTGTGTGTGTGTGTGTGTGTGTGTGTGTGTGTGTCCGTGTGTCTGTGTGTGTGTGTGTGTCTGTGTGTGTGTGTGTGTGTGTGTGTGTGTGTGTGTGTGTGTGTGTGTGTGTGTGTGTCCTGGTGTGTGTATGTGTGTGTGTGTGTGTGTGTGTATGTGTGTGTGTGTGTGTGTGTGTGTGTGTGTGTGTGTGTGTGTGTGTGTGTGTGTGTGTGTGTGTGTGTGTGTGTGTGTGTGTGTGTGTGTGTGTGTGTGTCTGTGTGTCTGTGTGTGTGTCTGTGCGTCTGTGTGTGTGAGTCCGGTGAAACTTTTGAATGATAAGAAACATGGTTGGCCACAATTGAGAGAAATGGAGTGGTATTGTGATAAGAGTGAATTGATTGCAAGCGTTAGGGTAGGTCTGCTTCTCGTCCATCAGGAACCGTATGCACACCGTTTATTGCGGGACGCATCTAGAAGTGCGCCAAGCGCCGGGGAACGTGTGCAGGACCCAAGTAGAAGTCCGCCAAGCGCCGGAGAACGCGTGCAGGACCCAAGAAGAAGTGCGGCAAGCGCTAGGCAACGGGAATGGGGCGGCGTTTCAGGCCGCGCCCTCGGAGGCATCTAGCTACGCGTTGGCAGAGTGAATATTCAAACAATAGAGCATTTCAACTGACTGAACGCACTACGAGCATATTCACAATCAGCATGGAGAGCTTTTTGTTACAAACTTGCACATACAAACATTTTTTCGACCTCTCGGATAAGCTGAAACCTCGAGAGCCTAAAAATACGAAGCACCAAATAAGTCGAGGAATGGAACAGTCCAAAATCGCGACAGAATCGGATATAAAAAGAGAAGAATGCTCCACAGTTCCAAATATATTTGATATTCGAAAACGCGAATAATGAAATCACAATAAATGATTGTAATAATTAAAAGTTTTCAGAGCACTATTCGAATAATGATTTCATTTAATCCAAAGTCTTATATGTGAGCTACAGCAAAATGTTTATGTTTATGTTTATGTTTATTACGTTTGCTTAAGGCAATCGTTAGATAACAATGGTCGAATAAGGATAACGCAACAACCGAGATGATTAATACAGAATTACTCTGTAAACTCTACAAATTGATGAAACACAAAAAAAGACAAGATATAAGAGAGAGGAAATAGGATCGGTTTCGAATTACTTTGACGTTTCACTAGTGAGTAATAATTTCTCAACATGCCGTTTGAACTGGCCTTGTGTCATCGATACTGACATGTTCTTTGTGAGCTTGAGGTAAGCACTTCCAGCCCGATAAGTGAAACATCTCGCGCGCAAACCTGTTCTCGGCCGTCCAAGTGAAATTTTCCAACGATTTCCCCTTGTTCGTGATAGAGCGGTCTTGAAAACGTTGTTAATTCCGATAACTACGGAGTTATGTAGCAATTTGTGAACCATGCATGCGTCAAATACCCTGCGCCGAGATTCATGAGTCGTAAGCCCAAGGTACCGGTTTCTAATCGATGCTCTTGGGATTTTCGAATATAAGAAACCTCCGACCCTTGCCAGCAGCTTGCGCGTGAAATTATTCTGAACTTTCTCTACAATGTAGATGTCTTTTTTCATGGTGGGGCAAAAAATTGTTGTGTTTGATTCCACAATCGGTCGGATGTAAGTTTTGTATGCTCGCAGTAGTAAAGCCTTATTCTTAACTGAGAGACACTTGAAAAGGTGGTAGGTTTTAGTAACAGCCATATGGGAGCGGATCTTTATATGACTGGAGAAATCCAGCCTATTGGTGTAATGGAAACCAAGATCCTTTACTGACTTGACAGAAGAAATGGGAGTCTGGGCAATCATATATGAAGGTGTCTGCAACACGTTTGGTGCACAGCAACTTAGTCGCATGAAAACGGTTTTATGTGGAGCCAAAGGCAGTTGCCATGTTCTGGACCATCCCTCAACCATATCTACAGCTTGTTGGAGACTTGATTCATCCTCTGGTTTTGATATTGTTTTATAAATTTTCAAATCGTCTGCATAAATTTGGCATTGTACCCCTACACTGGAAAATATCTGTGGAATATCAGCTGTGTAAATATTGAGAAGCACAGGAGACAGCACCCCGCCCTGTGGAACTCCGCTCAAGATGGGTTTCACGTCAGAATAGGTGCTTCCCACTCTGACCTGAAATGTCCTGTCATTGAGATATTGAGCGATCCAATTGAGAAGTATAGGATGGAGCCCGAACACTTGCAGTTTATGTAAGAGTTTCCTGTGTGAAACTCTACCAAACGCTTTGGCGAAGTCAAAGTAGATTACATCACATTCATGTTTATTGTGCAACGCTTCAGTCCAGTCATTCAAGGATTCTATTAGGTTCGTCTCAACCGAGCGTCCTGGAACAAAACCATGCTGATTTCGCGGAATTAAATTATTACCCCTGAGGTGGTCAGTTATGTGTTTTTTGAGAATTTTCTCAAAGATCCTGCAAAAAAGAGAAGTTATACTGACAGGACGATAATTACAAGGATCAAAAGCTGGCTGCTTTTTCAAGATTGGAGTTACATAGGAGTGTTTCCACCGGGGTGGTACCTCACCAAACACCATTGATTGATTGAAAATGTACGAAAAAGGCCCGGAAATGGCAGGAGCTACTTTTTGAATGAAGAATAGAGGAAGGAAATCAGGTGTGAGAGAAGACGATTTAGGCCAGTGCATAATAAGATCATAGATCTGACTAGAGTGAAACCACGGAAAACTCTCCATTTGTTCAGTCACGCCTACAGTAGTTTGAGGAATTGTGCCGTTATCTTCTTGGAAAGATTTGATGAAGTGGTCAGCTAGCAGATTGGCTTTATCATATTCTGTAATTGCTACAAAATCGTTACATCGCAAGCAACCTATTTGATGTCTATCATGAAGCCTGGTATTCAAATACTTGAAAAAATTGCGTGCATTTCGAGATTCAATGATTTTCTTCTCAATATTCATATTGTATTTCTTGAGAGCAGCAGTGAACTTTTTGGAAAAGTCATTGTACGTTGTCCAAATAGGCACGTGCGTTTCACGAATTACAAGTACAGAAGTATGAAAAAGACAGAATTAGGTTCTTCACTTGCGCAACCGAGTGAATATTTCGCCGCGATCTGGACGATCGATGTTAGCCGGCGACAGGATGTGTTGCCTTATCAACCTGCCGTGAACCTGCTATAGACATTTCGATAGCGGGTCGATAACAGGTCCATGTTTTTCTCCCGAAAAAGCCTGCTATCGCCGGGTTGTTCGGATAAAGGGTGGGTCAACCTGCTGTCGACATTTGACTTTGCCTGAGTAAGCCCCGACTGTCTGAGAGGCAGAGTGCGCTAAAACGATCTACGATCTCCTATCGGGCTCTGTTCTAATCTGAAAATGGACTCCTGCAATTGGAAAACTGTTAGGTATCAAGACTTAGAGTCGGAAAATCAGCTATAGCTAACTGAAATTCATCGAAAACCGCCGGTATATCGGTCAAAGATGATAGCAGAACTCCGGCTCCAATGTGATGTGTCCACGTTGAAAAAAATTGTGGCATCGCGACGCGATGATTTGTTTTTCAGAACCCGTAGCGATTCGCCTTTCTGCAGAAGTTGAAGGAGGAACTGTAGATTTCTACAGTTGGATATACATACATACCTATGTGATATTGCAATCGTTACTACTTCCATCAATTTACGTTTTTCATTCCATTGAAAAAATGAACAGTTCCGCACCTCTCTTCGTTCTTTTCCAGTAGAATAATGGGAAGTTTCGATAAGATGGCAATTTTCTGAGTCCGTTGTCTTATTGTAGTACGCTCTATAGTAGCAATGTATATCCTAAAGATTTACATACATTAATACGCTTTGGGGCTGTGGATGTTCACGAACGGGGAATTTCTCCTTTTTGTAGCGCGATCGACGCTTACTTCATGATTTCGGGAAGACCTTACTCTCGCGACCGTACCGTTTTTGGGGACATCGCAAAGAAAAACGACTGCAAGCTAGTAAGCGCAGAAAGAAAAAGAAGAGTATTTTGAATCTCTGGTTTCTACAGAAGCAATGACCTTGCTGGAAATAAATTGGTCAGATCTCGAAAGCAGACCTGATGAATCAGTACAGTCAGTCGACAAGGGTCGCACTAATACCTTGCGTGCCTCGTGTTCGCGCACTCTTGAGCGGACTCCGAAAACTATTGGAAATACCAACAGGTAGATTTTATTACGTAGTAAAATCTATACGTTTAATCACATTCAGGAAAAATGTCCCAATATATCTTAAAATGATACGTATAGGGCACCAGCTGCGGCAGAAGGGTGACGTTGCTGCACAGTAGAATCTTTCAACTCCGCCAACGTCTTAGACAAACGCCGCATTCAAGCGTGGCGAATATGCAGTCAACTCGAAGACAAGGCGGTTTGAGGCACGTTACCTAAGTTTGCGGTACTTGGCTCGCCTACCGGCTGGAGGCCTCGTTCAAGCGCTGGCCCTGTTTTCGGCCTTTCACGTTACAAGTAACTTGTTTTCATTTTTTCTGAGCCATCGCGTAGAGAGTGAATGTGTTGGTTTAAGACCCTCCGACGAGACAGTCTTGTATTCAACGCCACTCTTCGAAAATTAAACTTTTTCTAAGGCGGCAACCATAGGAGACATCTATGTAGAAGTCACCGACCTCAGGTTGGATGCCTCTTTGAATTAACCACATCAGAGGATTGCTACTGACCCTGCTGCGAACAGCAGCACGAGCTCTAATGAGGCCAAGACTAGAGCTCGCTCGGAGCACATGCTGCTGCTAGAGAAGAGGGGTAAAGCCAGAAGCCATCCTCTGGATGCAACTCATTGTTGACCTGTCGTCCGACCCAACGATCGTGTGAGCTATAAGCTCCACGGACACTGACCTTTCAGGGGCAACGGATTTGGCCGTTGATGCGTCAGCATTACGTGAGCACAGACTACATCGACCCGATGCACAGCTAAGGTATATTCCGTGAATAAGATGTTTCCAACAAAAAAACTTCGGCGAGCAGTGAGGGATTGTGATGTAGAGTATATAGGCACAAATAATTTTGAGGTTTACCAGAAGTTCCAACTTCTAGAATAGACAGTTACCGGGTAGAGAATCCTGAAGGTGTATCTTGAAATACGTGACTGAATACTGCCCAGAACGCAACGCGGAGGAGAAAAGGCGCAGAAAACCACATTTGAGGTTTTGTTCTCAATCCAATCTTTCAACCAAGTTAGGACAGTTGGCAAAGCTTGGGATCTCAGTGTTGCTTATTCGTAATGCTATAGCCTCGAAAAAACTGCTCTGTGGTCCGAAAAGGCGTTTTCCCGGTTGATCATCTCGCACGAAGAGCAGAGGAGCCACGACAGTCTCCGACAGGCCGGGGAAATTCAAAATTGAATGCTCCCGAATCTCGGAACGAGTTTAATTCGAAACTTGAGTGTTTTGGATGACCTATCCTACTAACTATATTCGGCTAAGTGTGTGTGACCGTCTGTGTGTGTGTGCGAGAGTGAACGGGAATTAGTCATCGTCACCCGTCCTTAACAATTCACACCCGGCTGTCACACCCACTGTCCACGTACTCGGACAGTCGGGGCTTAGTACGACGGCACAATACCGTTAGTACGCCGGAACAAAGGGATCGGCAGCACCTGTGCTGTAGCTGCTGGTAACAGCAGGATATGCTGGCAACGACCAGGAGCTCCTGCTGGCGTACTAACGCTTTGTTTATCATGGCACGCGTGCTATTGCCAGCCCCTCTCTCCTAGAGTCTGCTGACACTCTCCTCCATTGATTTGTCTGATACGAATGAACGTTGCAGCATCCCCTTGTACGACGGCGGCGGGTATATAAGGCGGCCAGTCTCGCTGAGGGGGCAGTTGGCCGTTTGAGGCCAGTCCGAGGAGGTGACCTTGTGTCACTTTTCGGACGTTAATTCTGAACGCTGAGCAGATCCTCCCCATGGCCCATCGTGAGGGAAGCCTCCACGTTGTGGACTTTAGCGAAGATGATGCCCTTGTTGCGGACGGCGGCGAGGATGGCCTCCTTGCTGCTGGGCGTGACAAGAATTGTACCCAACACCGGTAAGGAGGGTGGCAGTCCAAATTCTGTCGATAATGAGTACGCCAGCATACGTTGGCAGGATATGCTGCCGCAACCAGCAGCTCCTGCATACAACGAGCTTTAGTACGCCAGGTTTGCCTTGGAGTACTAACGGTATTGTGCCGACGTACTAAGCCCCGACTGTCTGAGTATGCAGTGGTGGTCATTGACCTCGCTTTCGTGTCATTTGGCAAACAAGAGAACAATCAGTTCTGAGTACTGTTCTACTGCACATATTTAGCTTCATTTGTGCCTATTGATTCAACTGTTCATTCATAATCACTTTTTGCAGAGATAGCTTTCTGGGATGAGCTCAGGAACTGAGCAGGACATCAATCTACCCCGAAAAGTTCACCAAACCATGGAAATGTGTGACATTACTTTCTCCGCAGATTCTCTTCTTTCAAATCTATGTCAGAATGTGAAGGGTTATGCGTTGCACTGCAAAATTTCCCTGCGTGAGCTTGATTCAGCACAGTGTAACTGATTCCCGTGAAAACATACAGGAGCGCGCAAGTTTTTTTTCTGCAAAAAAAGCTTTTTGTGGTGTTTTTTGCTCATACAACTCTGAGAAATATTGCCGCGACTTCGCCGCAACTCCTCCGGTTTGACGAGTTGCGGGTGAGATGCGAGGCAGAACCGCGGACGATTCTTTATTGACCAAATCGCGGCAGGGTCGCGGAAGAGTTCCGGGCGAGTCCCAGTAGAGTGGCGAAAGCGCGATCCACGGTGAAGTCGCGGGAAAGCCGCGGAGAACTCCAGGGTCGCTTGGGAGTCGAGGGATTGTCCGGGATCGCGAAGGAGTCGTGAGGCAGTAGCGGAAGAGTCACGGCAATATTTCTCAGAGAAAACTCCACATTGCCATATCTCGCTTCGAAGTTGACGAAATGGAATTTTGTGGTAGTTTTCGTAATCCTCTCAGTGAGGCAAATGTAGAGAGTGATTGCGACTCCGGTATCCTGATGAAAAAGGTGTATTTCCTTCTACAATTCATGTCGACCGCAAATCAGAAAATGAAAGATGTTCACTATCATGATCATCTGAACAGTTCGTAGAGAGGGATTTTTTGGTGCAAATATGCATTTTTAGGTGCACTTCTTGAAATGAATATATTACTTTCTAATACTATCGTATAGGACTCGACGCAAGCAATTTAGAAATTACTTCAGAAATGAAATCGGACCACTTTGAAGCAAGTTATGGCTATGCAGCGCTTTGTGAGCGCAAAAAAACTCCGCGAAATGCTTTTTCTGCAAAAAAATTGTGCGGTTCTGTACCTCAGGGGTAAAATTTGATATTATAGTCCACCCACCGTGTATAGCAACCCTGCCAAGCGCGAGATCTCAATTCGATCAAATTAGTGAGAAGCTACACCGAAAAAGTCGGCCCCGCTCACGACACCCTAAAAGCATAATCAAGCTTTTCGACCCCGAAAAGGTAATGGAAAAATTAGTTTGTGCGGCGATGCTCAAAAGCGAAATGTACAATAGCAGATCTTTTGGTTCCCTTTCCGGAGCGGTGTGCGTAGTTAGGCTTTTGGGGCGGGGTCGACTTTTTCTTTGAAGTTTCTCACTTATTAGAGCGAATTGAGATCTCGGGCTTCGCAGGGTTGCTATTCACGGTGGGCGGGCTATTATATCAAATTTTACTCCTGATGTTGCACTGTGCCTTCAAGGCTGTTTAGCATAGTGAGGCACTGCTCTGCAGGTCAAATGATCCATAGATCCTAAAGCACGCCCGCAAGTACGCCGCGAAGCGGCGTGGGTGTGCACCTAGTTTGGTATATATCCCAGCATCGTAGACATACCGGCACAAAACAGATATAATGTCGAACACGGTATTTTGCACGAACGCTGCTTTCGAAGCAATGTAAACTATTTGGAGTTTTTTTTCTCATTTTGGGGATATCCAAAATACTCACCTCCACATTTACCGACTTCACATCATCCATTGTATCGCCATGCAAACAGCTTAACGACGACGAATATTGTGGATATAACATCAAAATTAGAGAAGCAGTGCGTGCGAAACCTACAATGGCTGTTCGTGAGCCCGAATTATGGTCATTCGCATTTCCACGCACTTATGCGGAATGATATGCTCGCAGGAGCGCATTATAATGTCTTTGTAAAAGACATTTGCACGTGAAACTGTGATTAAGGTTTAGGTCCGGAGTAGTGGTATAAGTTACTTCACAGCCCCACGGAAGGAATTTTTTGAAAAAATTGTTCGGTGTGAGGGAACGACAAAATCGATGATTCTCTCACACCTAAATGTATGACCAAGGTGTGAGGGAATCGCCGAATTTGTCGTGCCCTCGAACCTAGCTATTTTTTTTTCAGAAAAGCCCTTCTCTAGAGCTCTGGAGTACAATAAACCACTACCCCGGAACGAAACCTTATCAATCACAGTTTCACGGTTAAAACAAAGAAAGTTGCTACATTTTTACTAGGGGAAAATTTTTTTCAAAAATAAATTTTTGGTACAAAAAAGTAGGTCCCAAAATGTTGCAAATGTTCTATAAATCATTTCTGTTTAGGTGATGAAATACCTTTTTTTACCTCCACCACCACTCGACTCCGACCAAAAGACAAAATTTTTTTTGGTACAAAAAAATAGGTCCCAAAATGTTTCAAATAATCTATAAATCATTTCTGTTTAGGTGATGAAATACCTTTTTTTACCTCCACCACCACCCGACTCCGACCGCCTAACAAAGAAAAATTTTTGGTACAAAAAAGTAGGTCCCAAAATGTTTCAAATGTTCTGTATTTTTTTGGTAGCAAAAAAGTGAGTCCCAAAATGTGGCGAATGTTCTAAAAATCATTTCTGTATAGGTGGGAAAATAACTTTTTTTACTTGTACCACCTCGGGACTTACGACCTAACCTCATCCATATACTGTTTGGCCTCTCCGCATCAACCATTCGGCGTAAAATGATAAGCTAATCCCCTGGTTCACAAGTAACAAGTTTATACCTGTTTAGCAGCACGGTTTCACAGCAGGTGCCTCAACAGTTTCTTTGTTAGCCGACTGTCTGTTCGGTTGGCATACAGCCATAGGAAATGGGCAATCCGTTGATGTGATTTACTACAAATGATTTTTCCAACGCTTTTGATAAAGTTTGGCACGGAACGTTGCTTTGGAGACTTTAAAGGTAGTGTTCACGATAAATTTCAATTCCGATTTCTCCACGGCTCACGGAAGGTATGGTGCCCTATATAGCAAGGCATGCTTAAAAAGGAGACGAAAGACGCGTTTTTGAGCAAAAATAGGCTCTCTCTTGTTTACGTTGATTTTTGAGCTTGGAGGAATTGACCCCTAGAAGGATGATACCTATCAGTGCAATGAAGCGATCAGCTCACTTATCAGCACGTCCTTCACTTGATCATTCCTGTAATCTGAGTCTTCATTTGTTCATTACCAGGGGCGGATTTGGGGCACCAGGCGTGCCTGGGGCCAGGGCTGGGCACACGTCCCGGCATGGCGATTTTGAATATGCACCCCCCTTAGCTCGGTAATTTTCAGGCACACCCCTATGGGAAATTGAAATCGGCTGTTTTCCGGGACATGGCAATCGGAGGACCATTGATAGGTTGGGTCAGATCGTATTTGTTCGAGAGACGAATGAGCGTAAAAGTTGGTAATAAGCTTTCAAGAAGCTTTGATTGCAGTAGTGGTGTACCACATGGTGGAGTACTGTCTCCTTTACTGTTTCTGGCATACACTCATGATTTGCCTGCAAAATTCAAAACGCATCCGTCCGTCAAAGTACAAATCTATGCAGATGATGTGAAAGTGCGCAGGGTCTGCAACGAAAGGACAAAGGCACAGATCATCCATGCTCTAAGCTAGTCTATCGCCAATATGGTGGAGTGGGCCGAATTGTGGGAGATCCCTGTCAATCTCTCAAAAAGCACAATATCCCATCTTGGGAAAGGCACCCCGACTAATTACAGATTCAATGATTTTCATATCAACTCTTCTTCGGATGTTCAGGATCTTGGCGTGCATCTAGATAGTAGTTTGACCTTCGGGATTCATATTGATCTCGCTGTGCGTAAAGCGTTTTCAGTACTACCTCATTCCTGAGCTTCATTTGATGGTAATTGATAGCGTTGATGTTGAAACTCGAGATGCGGTGGATGATATTTTGACGAACCGCTTTTTATTCGCAACGTTTCGGGTCGTAGACCCTTCTTCAGGCGGCTATAATGGAAAAATACATAGACAAAATTATACATATTTACCGTCTAACACGTTAAATCAAAGCTAACCTAGCGGCAGCGGCAAGGGAGGTGGAAGGGAGGAGGGTAGTGGGGTCCTCCAGACGATTTGCCGGCTAAGGGAGCGCCGAGGTAGCGATTGACTTGAGAACGGCTGATGGTCAGTGGTCAATATCGTCTCGCCGGATGGTCAGCATCATCATCGCGTCTTTCATCTCCTCGCGATTATTCATCGGTGGTTCATTCAGCTTAATTTCCAATGCTTCCCTTATCTTCCTTTCTGCCTTATCTGCAATATTCTTCCATATCACACTTGCTCTCATTTCGGGTGCGGCTTCGTCCCAGTGTTTCAGAGTTCTGTGCTTCGATAACGCACTGTTTGAATACGAAGATGGTGTTCGAAGAGCTCGCATGTGCTCATCCAATCTCTTGTATAAAGGCCTACCAGTCTCGCTTATATAGAACTCCCCACATACTTGACATGTGACCTTGTAGACGGTATTCGAGATTTGGTATATTTGTCCGTCCGTGGTGCAGTATATACAGCCTGGTCTTCCACAACGGTCCTCGTAAGGTCTGGACGATGTGAGGAGTTGACGAAGTGTTGTTGGGGGCCTGAAAACAAGGCGGAGTGGGAGGCCCGATCTGCGAACTGCTCTGTTGACGTCCTTTGCGAATGCTTCGTTGACATAAGGAAGAACAAAAGAGGTTTCAGATTGGGAATGGTACGGGCCCCATGTGCCGAAGTTGTTTTCTACGTAGCCGTTCTGTTGTAACAGGGTAGGGTTGCCCGATTACTGTCATAACGCGTTCATCCGAGTGCAATGAATTAACTAATAAATTAATATGACCCCGATCACGCCTTGAAGGCTGGAAGTATAGAATAGTTGAAGGAACGTTGTTTTTTATTCAGTGCTCATGACTATCATTACTTGATACTTTCTTGATACTTGATTGCCCGTTGTCAGCCGGCGATCGTCTCAGCGGCGGGCACACGTCTCTGATTGTTTCGAGGCACTCGTTCGTTTTGGTTGTTTCGTGGAGCTGCCATCTTCCATCTCTTTCGATTTTGCGCGATCTGCAACCAGTTCGTGTTAGGTGTGTTCAGATGTTTAAAGGCATCGCTCCATCTTGTTGGGGGATGACCAAGTGTTCGCTTGATGTCCCGCGGGTACCAGAGGGTTACACGATTTGTCCAGCGGTCATCGGTTCTTCTTATAACATGACCGGCCCATCGATGTTTTGCGGCTGCCATGTAAGTGACAGCTTCCGGGGTCCCTGACTGTTGGCGGAGGTCGGTGCTGCGGATGTGCTGGTTTCTTTGCTCTCGGCGGCTCGTCCCCAACAGCGTCCGTTCGAGGGCTCGTTGCGTTCGTGTCATCAGAATTGCAGAGGACTTGTTGGAAGCCCAGGTTTCAGCTCCGTAGCACATGGCGGGGAGGACGGTGGAGTCAAACAGATGCGCGCGGATTTTTTTGTCGGAGACAAGGTGAGCTGCTTCCCTTATGTTGGACATCGCAGCCCATGCAGCGCTTCTTCTTCGACTGACTTCGGCCCTCAAATCGTTGTCCATGGTCACGAGACGCCCGAGGTAGACGTACTTCTCCGTATCAGGAAGGGGAACTCCGTCCACTGTAATCGGTGCTGGGTCTGCCCATCTGTTCCTCATGACTTCTGTCTTGCTGCGATTCATCGTCTACCCGATTCTGCGGCCAGCTGCGTCCTGTTCATCCACCATCTGCTGAAGTTCGGTTTGACTGCTGCTAACCAAAACGATGTCATCGGCGAAACAGAGGTTTGAGAGTTTCCTGCCGTCTATGGGAATTCCCCTGTCGTTCCAATCTAGATCAATCATGGCGTGATGGAGAGCAGCAGTGAACAGCTTTGGTGAGATGGTGTCACCTTGGCGGACTCCTTTCCCAATCGGCACCGTCAGCTCCTTGTGGAACATCTTGATCTTCGTAGCTGTGCCCATGTTGCACTCCTCTAGCATGTTGATGTAGATCGGGTCCACGCCGGCACGGAGCAGAGCGTTCCAAACTGCGTTCAGTTCGACACTGTCGAATGCTTTGACATAATCGATGAAGCACATTAGGAGCGGTTGCTTGTACTCTCGTGTCTTCTCAATTAGTTGAGTCACCGTGTGGATATGATCCATACAGCAGTATCCGCGACAAAAACCGGCCTGTTCCACGGGCTGGAACTCATCCAACGTGCTTTCCAATCTGTTCAGCAAAATCTTTGTGAATAGCTTGTACGGCTGGGACAGAAGAGCGATTGGCCTGTAGTTCTTGACCTCATCTCGTTCACCTTTCTTGAAGATCAACACCGTTCTTGACGATTTCCACTGTTCTTGGATCCTTTGATCTGCCAGATAGCGACTGAAGCGAGCGGTTAGCTTTTGAACGATGATTTCGTTGTCGGTCTTCAGAAAGTCTCCGGAAATTTGATCAGGTCCTGAGGCTGTCTTGGGCTTCATCTGTCTAATAGCATGTTGAACTTCAGAAAGAAGTATCTCCGGAGCCTGGCCTTGACTCGGTGTGGGAATTCTAGGAACAGGTGTTGATGATCGGTACAGGTCTGTGTAGAAGTCCACGACGATCTCTTCAATCTTTTGACGAGACGTGTGCTGTGTTCCGCTGGCGTCCTTCATGACAGTGGTTACAGCTTGGGAGTCAACGAGGGTCTTCCGGCATCTTCTTAAAATGGCCCTTTTCTCTGCAGCCTCCTTCAGTTTGCTGTCCTTGTATGCGCGAATTGATGCCTTAACAGCAACTCTGCAGGATTTGTTTATGATTGCCCTGTCGAGAATGCTGAAGGACGGATCCTGGTGAATTTCAGCACGCTGCTTCAGAAGCCTTCGGGCATGGTCGCTTATGCGTCCTGAAGAGCTGGGGACGGGCGGGATCATTGATGCCGAAGCACAATGGTTAAGGCCCTCCACGAGAAGCTGGTAGTCTTCCGTAAGATCGTTGCTCTCGCTCCACTGGTATCCAGCAGCAGCGGCTTGTAGCAGATCGGCATCATAATTGGGCAGTTGTGTCGATGCTGGGCGATGACCATCCTTTCGCTTAATCTTCTCGCGAACGCAGATCTTCGCTCGGACAAGACGATGGTCGCTTCCGGTATTGAAGGATTTCATTACGCCGACATCGAAGAGACATCAGCGTCGATTAACCAGGATGTGATCCAATTCAGATTGAGTCACTCGGCTGGATTTTTCTGGAAGAAGCTGTTACCGTGGAACAGATTACAGGCTTCTAGTAGGTCCATCAGACGCTCTCCGTTTTCGTTGGTCGTTCCAAGTCCGTACGATCCCACTCTAGCAGTAGACGGCTGAGGTTCGTTGATGATGGCGTTGAAGTCACCACAGACGATCTTGTAGTAGGCCTTCTCTTGCTTGATGATCTTCTCGAGGTCAAAATAGAACTCATCCTTGTCGTTTTCAGATGCAGCTGAAGTCGGAGCGTATCCGTTTATGATCGCCATGGTTGTCACCGCATTGACCTTGATCCGCAGAACAGCTAGCCTGGGGCTTATGATTTCGTGGGAGTCAATCATGAGTTCGAGGTTGCGGTGGACAATGAATCCCACTCCTCCGATGTTTTTATTGTCAACCTTGGCTCCAAGTATGATCAGGTCCCCGTCAGTTGTCCTTCTGGTACTTTCCGCTTTGACTTTGGTTTCTTGGAGAGCCAGCACATCGTAGCGGATTCTCTGGCTGGCCTCCATGAGCATTGCCAGATCAGCTTCAGAGTTGACGGTTCTGCAATTGTAGATGCGAATCCGTAGACAGTGTTGATGCCTCGTTCGCTGATCCTTGTACTGTGCACTCCATTTCCTGCGGCAGTTTTGTTCTGCAGGTCCCTTCCGGTTGCCGTTTGCTCCAGTGCACGTAGAGCTCGTACTTCCTTCTGTGCCGCTCCGGACCCTCCTTGTACGTGTTCGAGCAAGTTTGAAGTTCACGCGCGCCTTTGGGATGCTAACCCTTTTAAGACAGCGCGTCGCCAGAGCTGGTGTTCGCAAAAGTCCTTCTAGAAGAAAGACTCCCTACTCCGAGCTCCACCACGATAAGGTACCAGCTGGACTTTGGAGGGGGTGACTATCATTACAGAATTATAAAGCGGACATAAGTCCTCAATCCCAATATTTCCAAAAAATAGTTCAGCCATCAACAATAAGAGAATCGGACGGCTCTTCGCGTACACTCGGAATCTAGCCCATACCGAGCCTGCACAAAGTTTGCGTGAATTCCGAGTTTCAATCGAATGGACACCGCTTCTTGAAGGAGGAAAAGCCCCGGGTCAAGGTCACCGTTCTAATCGGATTTCCCTCATGTGTCTCTCACGAAATCGCGGTGTACAGTAGGATTAGCCCACACCCAAGGTTTCCCTTCCCTGCCGAAAGGTGCAGCCGAAGGATGCACCGTTTAATTTCTATTTCCCTTGATTCACACTTCCTGCATCCTAGACGGTGTAGTATCCTAGACAGGGGGGCACCCAGGATTTAGATCAGAAATGATTAGAAATGAAATGAACCGCCGGTTGGAAACGTGCTGATCAGATATCGCCGTCCACGTGCGGCCTGTTTCAGGCCGCTTGTCAGAAGTACCCTGGAGCTGGTTCAGGAGGAGTACAAGAACAGGGGGGGCGTGGGTCTTCGTGCAGCCGCGATTTAACAGCCTGCTGCAGCCCTGATCGTGTGATGAAATACATTAGACTGTAAGGTTGAATGTTTTTGTCATCTCGCCGGGACCTCCATGTAAGGTTGAATATTTTGGATGTGACCATCCACCTTAGCTGTAATGTATCATCCGAGAAATATAGTGCTATCATTTGGCTCAGTCCAAACCCTAAACCATTTTACATCAGGACGGAAGCTTGACTGACACACGGCCAAGTCGTATACTCTCTTAGATGGTGCCTAATCCACCTGTCCTGGCATGCTATTTAGTTAGGGTCGGAAGTTAAGCAGGCCGAAGTTTCACCGTATACTCCCGTAGAAGGCTCTAAGCCTCCTTGAAAGATTTCTACACTCTTTTTATACCTTTTTATGTTCATTCGGATGCCGCATAGAGAAGAGGAAAGAATTGTTTACAACAAATCATATTATGTAGACATAAAAATTGGATTGGAGAAGGAGAATCTGAATTCACGCTACAGTCCGAGAATGATCCTGATCACAAAAGTGGGAGAAGCCCAACCTCCCCCATACTACATATCTTGAGCGGTCTTTTATAATCGGTATCCATGTTGTTATCGTTAATGAAACCAGTTTATTGACCTGTTTTCTTTGCGATGATTAATCATTTGTTATCCACGGCGCATTATTGCTCTTGACATCGTTTTTAAACTTGTTTTGGATGTGGATCGTCATCCTTATCACAGCAATCACCGTTACAAGACGTCATCCGTCGGCTAACCGGCTGCAGGAAACAAGTTCACGCATCCGTTGGAACAAAAGGACATGATGAGCAGGGGTGCGTTCCAAGAAGATTCCCATGGCAAAAGTCTTCCATGGAAACGTAGTCACGGCCAAGTGGGAACAATTTACAGTTTTAATTCGTAGCCATGGAAAGCGAACTTGTCCATGGAAAAGCTAATTCTCCTCCCACGGCGACTTAGCTAACATTCATGGAACGCACCTCAGAACGTTCGACGTGCCGATGGCGCAGCTGGAAGGCTTCAAGGCGTAGCTTTTGTCGTCGTCGGTCGCGCAGATGTAGTATATACATAGTAGTAATAAGTCTAGATCCTGTTGTGTCACTGTAATCGTTCTCCCCTAGAGTCGAGTCGTCAAATCGTTTCATATGTATTCCTTCCTGAGTGTCAGTCAACCAATCAGTTTGTCAGTCTGGCTGGAAATCGTCTACAAACTCCTACTTCTTCTCCTCTGAAAACCTCGAATATAGGCAATCTGTGTTACGTTTTTATATTGTATGTTGTATTTTTACTTTTTCCCAACATCGCTCGCGTAGGGCACAGCTTTACAGTACTCCTCTCTAGGAGAGATATCAATCGACTTTTTAGATCACATGCGCGGGCGATAAGAGAATTCCGAATAGTGTTTTCTATGTGTTAAGACATATGTGCCACGGTGATTGTTTAGTGGACCTACCGCCACGTTTCTGTAGGATTCCTGAATCAGGCGTAAGACAATTTCTTTGCATGTCGGAAAATATGTGTGGCTGTGCGTTTATAAGTGTGCTTGTGCATGCTTTGATGTTGTTTCGATGTCATCGTGCCGGTTCGTTTCTAATAAATAAAAGTATTACTATAGACTTTTCAAAACAACAATGATTAATAGTAGTATGGAGCATCTTTTATCATAGTTTTTCTTTATTTCAAAAAACATTCTTGTCTGCCCCCTCCGTCTAGGATAGAGCCGTGCAAGGTTATATTAGCCAACAGGGTGCATCGTTTGCAATTTGAATTTCCCTGATTCACATCTCCCGGAATCACAGTATACAAGAAGATCCCGGTCTTTTCCTTCCCTGACCCTTCAATTCGGAGTCCTACGATTTCCTCTCTCTCCCCCCCCCCCCGCGAAGAATGTTACATTGATATATAACGCAATTCAACGTATTTTGAAGATGAAGAAATGGATGACATAGCTTGATTCTGCGCCTCAAATTTCTGTATTGAACGCACGCGCCGAGAAGGGAAAATCTCACTTAGCTTATTCCAAGGTTAAATGTGTCATAATCGGAGCATTTCTCCTCTAATACGTTAATACAAGGATTCATAAAAAATCGCTGTGAAAAATCTCCTCTGTGCTGTAAATCCTCGAAGACATTTCCCTATCCACTGACTTCGTATTTCAAAAAAAAAATGCGTGTTTATGTGAAATTCTGCACGTGGGCACTATACATTGGGTCCGACTCACTCGTTTTCGGATATCCATTTGAATGAACCGAAATTTAAATGACTCAAAATCCGATTCACCGAGAAAACGTCAAAATCTGAATGATCCAGAATCCGAATCACCGAAAAAACGTCAAAATCCTAGTGATCCAAAATCCGATTCACCGAAAAAACGTCAAAATCCGAGTGATCCAAAATCCGATTCACCGAAAAAAACCCAAAATCCGTTTGATTCAAAATCTGAATCACCGAAGTGTGCTATGAGTAGGATAATGATTCGGACACCGAATATCCGAAATATATCATGATTCGCATCGGATAATGAGTCGGATATCGGTAGATTCGGTAGATATGCTGTTACTTAAAAAAGTGTATCTGATATCACGGCTCGACTTTGAGTTGTTGCCAGACCGCTCCCTGCTGACAACTCAAATCGCGCACATCGTCAGCCGGAGACCTGCCCGTTGCCCCCTGTTGTCCTTGTTGTTGGGCTGTTGACATTTCGATGTTTTCGAGCTGCTTACCTTGATGTCGGGCTAGTGACATTTCGATTTGTCGCGTTCAACGGCCTATTTAGCAGCAGTTCACATCCTGCAAGACTGTTTCATCTAGCTCAGGAACTACTTTACGCCGACACGCGTCACGGTCGACACACTGACACGCGTAGCGGCTGAGTCGCCCAGCCTCCACTGGGGCCGCCACCGGATGTTCAGTGCCTCCAGATGCAGAACGGGGCCTATACCCCAAACCTGAGTAATTGAACCGGCTGCCCTGCATCTTATCATTTGAAGCATGTCTGAAAATGCGTCGTATACTTCCCTTATCTAGAGAGCGAAAACGCTAGCTGTACAACAGCTCGACCAGACCATAACTAGAGGGCACGGCTCTGCCAAATATCGGAGCGTTGGCCAGCGATGGCTCATGATGGGCGAATCAACCTGTTGTCGACGCTCCAGTTTGCATGAGACACTACAGACATACAATTGGCGCACAGTGTGAAATTTCTACGCATCGTCAGCGTACATTTCGCGCATATAAGGCACTGATCCTCTTCGTTTGATTTGTTCTTGCGAGTATGGCGTTCTGACGGTACGATTGTCCCCCAAAAACCATGTGTATTGATCGAACAGACGACCCTGTTCAAAGAGGTTCAGACAGAAATTCACGGTTGTGCACGGAATTGATGATCACATTTTCAAAAATAGAATTGGTTTGCAAATATTTCGATATAAAGATTATTATCAATGAATTGTTCTATCATGGTACGGTAGAAGACCTTTTTTTGAAAATCTTCGCCAGATTGCATTATACCTACTTGTATCCGACCGGACATCCGACTCGGATATTCGGATTCCAAAATCACCGAAAAAAAGGTCAGAATCCAAATGATCCAAGTTCCGAATCACAGAAAAAACGTAATTTTCGGATTGATTCGAATATCCAATGTTGTTATTCTGACTCTATCCAATTGAGTCGGATATCCAAAACCTTTGGTTTTTGAGTTATACGAAATCCGAGTATCCGAAATTTTTTGATTCGGATCCAATGTATAGTGGGCACTACCTACGGACACATCGGAATTGACGGTTGTACATTTCTGAAGCCTCCAGCACTGGCAGAGGTCATCTATAGATACTGGAGTTATCCGGGGGATCTAGTCTTGTCAGCTGTAGATGAATGGGATTCTACTGTAGATAACGGAAAGCTAACATGTTTACAGGTATGCTAGCACTGTACTTGAACAGAACTCGATTTTGAAGGGAATTTTAGATTCCAGCGGAGGCGGTAACCTAACCTGTTTTCACAGGGATACACTGTTTCCGATTTCACACAGGGCACCCCGGGGACATACCTTTAGGGTAATCCCCTTAGGGGTTCCCACAGGGGATGGGGTGACCCACCGCTAGGGTGTGCAGTGGGGTGCACAGCACCATGGATCGAGATAGAGATAGCCCCACAGTTGGCCACCACATCCCCCCCCAAGCTCCCCTTGGCGACAGCAATTATCTTTCATTATCCAGTGGATCTTCTGGGAAGTGACTCGAGGCCACCTTCCAGGTCCGGCGCCGAAGAGCCGACTGAGGCACACTGTGAGATGAGAAGTCTTTCACACTAGCAAATAGATTATTACCTTTGTCTGAACACACTAGTGATCCTGATATTAAATCCACATTGCACACAAATGCAC
This sequence comes from Aplectana chamaeleonis, assembly GCA_029168955.1. Classification (NCBI taxonomy): domain Eukaryota; kingdom Metazoa; phylum Nematoda; class Chromadorea; order Rhabditida; family Cosmocercidae; genus Aplectana; species Aplectana chamaeleonis. The sequence goes on from JAPDOI010000211.1 coordinate 166,010, forward strand.
GCAACGTGAAATTCCCGGGGGCGAGCCCTTTTCCTCCTCGCCTTGCCCCACTCGAGTCCACAAACCTAATTGCTGTCTTCGGATCTGCCTCAACCCCTTAACTTACCTCGGCTCGCCCTCAGCAAATGTCTGAGCGTCATATATAGCGTCTGCGGAGTTGCGCTGACTGGCGACTGGTCGCCTAGCGTCAGCCTTGACGCGGCGACAAAAAATTTTTCCGAATATTATTATTGTCCCGTCGGTTGCTCTCGCTGACAGTGACTCAGGGCCGTCGCGGCGTCAAAACACTCTGCGGTGCCCTTCATGCTGTGCGGTGGCCTTCGTCGCCGAATGAAATCAGTATTGCATCACCCACCGCTGCTCGTCGCTGCGAGCAACGCCGCGACTTCAACTCTGCGGTCCCCTTTTGTAGCTTGTAGTGTCGTTCTCTGGGCCGAATTCCGGTCCGCATTTCCGGACTACGGCTAAGGCATCATTCGACGGTGTTGATAAGGGATGAGCGTTGTTCCGTGTTTCGCGTCCGAAACCCGCAGAAAACGCCGAGGAATGCGAAAACATCGGGTCATCTGGGACGTAAGAGAACACTAGATTATTTCTGAATTTCACCGCGTTCCGCGTTCCGAAAACCGCACTTCCGTGCATTTTCAGGCCTTTCGCGCACGATTTCCGGAACCCGAGAAAAAGTTTTTTGTTCCGAAACCCGAAAACCGATTTCCGAAATTTCATGTTTTCCTTCCGCTCATCCCTGGTGTTGATCGTGCTGAGACAACCTGATCCCGGCAAGATTCACCCTTCTCCCATCACGATTACCACGTGTCGCATGATGCAACAGCCGTGGTCCGCAATAGCGGACCAGAATTAGGCCCAGAGAACGACAGTAGGTGTTTATTACACCTACTGTCGTTCTCTGGGCCAAACTCCGGTCCGCTGTTGCGGGCCACGGCTGTTGTTCAGTACATTTGAATTGACGGTATAACGGCTCGCGTCGCGGCTCTCAGAGCGGCGATAACTCATGAAGTTCATCTCATCATTTTCATTCGTTCAGATTTAGTGAAATATACCTCCTATAATCCTTACAAGAAAACCACTTTTAGTCTGCCTGGCCATTCCGGACGAAATAAATGTACTTTTATAAAACCGTTTTCAGCGTAGAATCCGATCATGATCTTCGTAGCTTCCTCAAACCATTAGGAAAAAGTTACACGCGTTTTACAAAGCCTGGCGGCCCCCACGAAAATTTTAGGGCGTTTTGAAAAACGAATTCGGATCCGGCTCTGAACTTGTATGCAGGGGTAATCTAGGAATCTGAACACGAATATGGAGTCCGTTTGTCGAAATTTTGAAGTTTACTGTAGGCTACGGTAGGTACCATGACATTTAGGGGGCTAAACCTCTTCTAGTACTTCAAAAATTGACAAATGGACACTAAATTCGTTTCACTATTCACCACCCGGAATAACCCCCGCATACAAATTTTGAGTAAAACCTGGAACTTTGACCGAACTACCGTATACCCACCCATAATCTACCGTAGTCTGTCAGAAATCGATAAACGGACCTCAGATTCGAGTTCAGCACTCTACTATAAATTTGATCTATCCATACACTCCGGAAATCGACAAAAGCCGCGTTCTGCCCTCAAATTTTACCCGGATGGGAAGCTTTGAGCGAATCAAGTCGAAAACCTCTAAAATCGGAAAATAAACCCGAGATTCCTGATCAGCGCCTCAAATTACCCACCTAGGAGAATGTTGACGCATATCTGGAACTTTTTCTAGAACGGTTTCAGAGCCTTGCGATTGGTAGAAATTGACGCATGACCGAAAATCCGTCCCAGTACCAAACGCTGTCAGTCTGCGCAGTGTTTGGAAAATGGTCCTCCCTCAAAACTTTGCTCAGGGGGGTTGCTTTGGGCGCTGAGCGCAAATATGAGGTCCGTTTCCGGATTTTCAAAAGACTAGTGCGCGTTTTTGAAGGTACAATTGGTATGGTACAAAAATTTGGCGAGACATGCCTATAACTTTCTTCAGAGTGGGTTTAGGCAGCTGCAAAGATCGTAATCGGATTTCACGTCAAAACGGTTCTAGAGAAGCACATTTCATCCGGAATGGCCAGGCTGACTAATAGTAGTCCCCTTGTTAGACAGCGTCATTTTCTTGCGTAGATCTCCTCTGCGAGTGCCGGAAGGGAGGTCCTATAAGTTTGCCTGAGTTATTGTAACGTCGTATGCAGCATGGTTCGTCACCCCCAAATGCGCTGCACGCCCCGTCATTTATGGCTCAGGGGGCACGAGCCATACCTCTGAGTACCTGAGTAACAGCGTAGCCGCTACCCCAAATTATGACATTGACAACAGTATAGTAGAAAAGGAGGAAGAACCTCTTCACTTCCAAGATAGCGATGTCGTAGCTGTGACGCGACTTACTACAGAAACGACACGAAACATACTCAGGAATTAGGGGGTGCTGAGACGCGGATCTCTGGGCAGTTGACACCGGTTGGCGAACCGTTTTACGTCATTTCATGTTTATGACGCCAGACATTCGTCAGGATCATCAACATGTTTAGACAAAAGTATTAACAGTGTTTCTAGTATAAAAGGCTTCTCATCTCACAGCGTGTTTCAGTCGGCTCTTCGCAGTCGGACCTACTCAGGAACTCAGGACGACGGCCGGCGAACCTTTCCCAGCTGGCCCGCGGTCTCCGTCCTCCGGCCGCCCGCTTTTGGTTCGCCGGCCAGCTTCATGTCGATGGCCCGTCGACCTTTACCAGATGGCCCGCGATCACTGATCATTTGTACTATTGTTTACCTCAAGCATGTCACCCCAGCCCCACGGCGGAGAAACGCCCCGCCGCGGTCCGCCGCAGTCTGCGGTGAGGAACCACCCTCCCCGCGGATCGCGGCGAAAACCGCCCCCTCCCAGCCGTGGGGATACCCCTATCCCCTCAGCGTTCAAAAATATGCGGACCTCCGGAGAGTGACTCGAAGTCAGGGCGGCATTAGATTGCCGAATGAGAACTCTTGTGAGATGAGGCGCCTTTTATACCTGCTGTTCACGTGATAAGCTCGTTACGACGTGATCATTCCTGACCATTATCAATTGTCTTTCCAACCAGCCGAATTGAAGATGGCGTAGCGTGTTTTGTTATTCGCAGGCGAGCCAATATCCGCTCTGTGTGTGCGTCGCATGCAGCACGGTTTGCCGTTGGCCGGCACCCTCGAAATGTGGAGCGAAGGCCTTCGTTTTCGGCATAGAGGTTCGCCGGCCGTCGCCCTGAGTACCTGAGTGGAAGGTGGCCTCGAGTCACTCACCAGAAGATCCACCGGATACCGGAGGATAATTCTTGTCGCCGAGGGGAGGGGGCTCCCCACGGCTCAGGAGGGGGGGGGTACCCAACTGTGGGGCCACCTCCCCACGGTCCACGGTGGGGTGCACCCACTGCGGACCGTGGCAGTTGGGTGACCCCCCCCCTCTAGGGACCCCAAAGCGGATTACCCCATTAGCATGTCCTCGGAGCATGTCGGGCCGGAAAATTTTTGTGATGGTGCGCTCACGGCGAAATTTCAGTGAAGGTGCGCGTCTCGGAACGCTGCCGAGGGTGAGCGCACCTTGTCGCACTTGGACGCGCGGTGGGGAGCCACCGGCCGGTGTTCGGGGGGCGTCTTGGCACCCACGAATCCTTGAGTACCAATATCATTGAAATGGGTGTTAATTTTTTGCCTCGATCGAGCAACTATTACGTGAGCCTTGAGAAGTATGAAAGCTCCCTACCGCTGATGAAAAGCATTGTGCAAAAAATGAACCTAACTGTGAATGGAGTTCTAAGCTCATTGAGAACCTGAGATAAGCGTGTTTATAGGTTTGAAATTTGGAAGAATATGCCACGCTATATACACTTATCAAAGAAATCAAGGGAGCTTGCTTATCCGTTTTGAAAGAACGACTCCTGTTACTCTGACGTCAAAAAGAAAGCTACTTACAAGGGAAGTAAACAAAGCGTGTGTCGGATCTGCGGAAACGAATTGTATTGTCAGTATCTTTTCAGCACCTGTAGCTAAACTTTGCAGTACCCCTTCCCGAGAATCTGGTTCCGAAAAGTTATGAGCGTTTTAAAAGTTTCGCGAAAAGGTGAGGGTACCCATCAGAAATTTTTGGGGTATTTTGAATAAAAAAATCGGCTTTTGCTCAAAACTTATATGTCGGGGTGATCTAGAATGCTGAAAACGAATCTGTGGTCTTTTTGTCGGAATTCGCAGGTTCACAGTAGATTACGATAGGTTATATGTCATTTAGTGGGCAAAACATACCTGAATAGTTCGAAAATTGGCAAATGGACATCGGATTCGTATTCTCCACCCCTGAATAACTCCCGCAAACAAAATTTGAGTCAAATCTGAGACCTTGATCGAACTACCGTGTACCCTCAGTAATCTACCGTAATCTGTAGAAAATCAGCCAACGGACCTCACAAGGTAACTACTTTTATTCAGCCTGGCCATTTCGGATGAAAAACTTTTCTAGAACCGTTTTTAGCGTAGAATCCGATTACGATCTTCGCAACTGCCTAAAACCGCGATGAAAAAAAGTTACAGGCGTTTTTGAAGACCTTTCGGCAAAGTAAGAGTACCCCCCATTGAATTTTCTAGGCGTTTCGAAAAAATTCCGAATTAGGCTCAAAGTTTGTTTGTAGGACTAATCTAGGGTGCCGAACACGAGTTTGAAGTTCAATTGTCGGAAATCTGAAGTTTACTGTAGGTTACGGTAGATGCCATGCCATTTAGGGAGCAAAACCTACATTAGTACTTCGAAAGTCGACAAATGGACATTAAATTCGTGTTCACCACCTTCAATCACCCCCGCATACAAGTTTTGAGTCAAATCTGAGACTTTGACCGAACTACCGTATACCCTCCGTAATCTACCATAACCTGTCGAAAATCGATAAGCGGACCACAGATTCGTGTTCAGCATTCCAAATAACACGCAGAGGAACAATTTGAGTAAAATCTATCAAATCACCCCGGAAGTGGTCAAAAGTCGCGATTTGCCATCAAATTTTTCCCCAACGGGAAGGTTTCAACGAATCAAGTCGAAAACTTCGGTAAATTCACAAATAAACCTGAGATTCGTCATCAGCGCCTCAAATAACCCACCTAGGAAGATTTAAAGTCAAATCCGGAACATTTTTTCCAAAACGCTTTCGGAGCCTTGCAATTGGTCTGAATAGATGCACAACCGAAAACCAGTCCAAGTCCAAAACGCTATCAGTCTGCGCAGTTAGGAAAATGGGCGTTAACCCAAACTTTGCGCAGGGGGTAGTTATAGGCGCTGAACGCAATTATAGCGTCCGTTTCCGGATTTTCCAGAGACTAATGCGCGTTTTAAAGGTACAATAGGTGCGAAAATCTGGCGAAAAAAGCCTATAACATTTTTCAAGGTGGGTTTAGGCAGCCGCGAAAACCATAATCGGATTCTACGTCAAAAGCGGTTCTAGATAAGTAAATTTCATTCGGAATGGCCAGTCTGACTGCTAGTAGTTTCCTTGTCAGATTCCTGTTTAGCTTATCAAATTACCCAAGAGAATGATTTTGAGACACATCAATCGAAGAAATTCGAAAATCTCGTGAAAGGCGTTCTGCCTTAAAGGCGAAACCGCTTCCAGAAATCGAAGTATTCCCATGGAATCTCCACGAAAACATTGACTGATAACGCTATCAGACAAACGATATCAGCGCCAATTTTTTTTCATTTATGAATCATTCCATTTTCTCGAGTGCCCCCCCCCCCAACCTGTGTCAATCCCCGAAATTTGGGTTAGGTAGATTGGACTGGCCTAGCAGAACATCGTCTAAACGTTTCACAAAATTCCTTTCAAAAATTTTCAAAGTAAAGTTTCAAAAGTTCCACAAGCTGAATTCTTACTTCTGGAGAAAACCAGCCTTCAAATCAGAGATTATGGTATTCACAACATGATAATCATTGCCAGTATGACCGATATTTACACTGTAGTTTTGGAGAATGCGTAGACGACGGACACACTTTTCTGGCTTTTCTGAAACCGCGGTTGAACGGATGTGGTTGGAATAACTCAAAGAAGACCGGTTCTTACGCAGTTTTCGCAAGTTCCTTGAGACTACCTGTAGTATGAGCACCAATTCAGCGGAAAATCTCAAAATCGAAATTCTGCCCGGATCTGCCTTCAAAGACTGCCTACCGGATTTGTAGACACGCGAAGACGATCACTGGTCGAGACATGCGAGGAGGTAATGATAGTATCATTGTCTCCTCGCTTGCGTGCGTGCCACGTTTGTTCGACGCGGCGATCTCTCAACCAGTGATCGATCATATAGTGTAGTCTATGAAAGTTGCACATCTATAGTTCATGTGCGCAATCGCGTTCAGTCCTCATTATCACAATGGTAGAAGCGAAGCGGTTGTTTTTAAAGAGTTCAACTATGAAAATGAAGAAATCATTCACAAAACAACCGCTTCGCTTCTACGATTGTGATCATGAGACTTTGTGGACTGAACGCGATCGCGCAACTAGATCATACTTATTAAAGGCACAGGACACCCAAAAAATAATTTTTTCAGGTTTCATGCTCATCTTGGAGAGAGCCACTCTCAAATCACAATAGTATCTCAGAAATCGTCCAAGACCCCCTGCGAACGGAGATAGGGCTCCTTGAAAATGCCTGCATTTTGAGGGCAAATATTCGTGAACGAGTTGTCTCAAGCCTGTATTTCTCTTCATTCGCAATCGCTGCACGAGAGCAAAACAGGATGAGGAGATAGAAGGGGATGGACTGAAGAATATAGGCTCGGTTAAAGTTCATCCATCCATCCAGCCGATATCAAGCTAAAAAATCCGGAAGGGGGCCGGGCCTGTAATGGTGAGCGAAGGAGTTACCCCCTTTCACACTTCGAAAACTGCGAAAAAAATCGCAGATCTGCAATGGTTAAGCATACCAGAGTATCGCGAATTTTATCGCTGGCGAAAAAAAAACGCGAATGCAAGCTGCGGTTTTTGACGCGGATTGCAGCGATGAATGTCGCTCACAGTTGTTTTTTCGAATTCCTCGAATTTTTTTTCAGCGACTTTTTTCGCAGCTCGAAGATTTGCAAGAAGAATGGTTGAGATGATTCTTGTCGCAATAGCGTCAACATAGAGAAGTTAGCAGCATATTTCTGTTAAGCTCTCATAGAGTATTGTGTACAGAAGTGTGCAGGAAACCAGTGGGAGTGTGCAGGACGTCATAGAAAGTGCGCAGGTCATCAGTGGGAGTGTGAAAGACACCACAGAAAGTGTGCAGTACATCAGTGGGAGTGTGCAGGACTTAAGGGGGAGTGTGCAGGACGTCATAAAAAGTGTGCAGGACTTTAGTGGGAGAGTGCAGGACGTGATATAAAGTGTGCAGAACTTTCGGGGGAGTGTGCAGATGAGCAGAAACAGAAACCTGGCAACAACCTGCACGCCTTTCTGCTGCGTGCTGTCTGGTGTTGCGCAGCGGCATCAAACTTCTGCACACTCTCCGAGCTGTCCTGTACGAGTATTGGGATAACAACATCATATTTTTAGATTCTCGGACCGGGCATTGCATTTGTCCATCTACACTGGGCACGGATCGCACTCATACTTTGCGATTCTTATTGTGCGTTGGCGCAAACTCGGTGGACGTATATTATAACACATCAGTGCGATCAGTGCCAGTGCGCACAGACTGTAGATGGACAAATGCAATGCCCGATCCGGGAATCTAGGAAAATGATATTCTGATCCCAATAGTCGTACAGGAAAGCTCGGAGAGTGTGCACAAGTCTGCTGCCGCTGCGATTTACTGGACAGCACGCAGCAGAAAGGCGTGCAGCTTGTTATTCAGGTTCCTGTTGCTGTTCATCTGCACACTCCCACTGAAATCCTGCACATTTTCTTTCACGCCCTGCACACTCCCACTTAAGCCCTGCACACTCCCACCGTGTCCTGCACACTCCCACTGGTGTCCTTCACACTTTCTATCACGTCCTGCACACTCCCACTGGTGTCCTGCACACTTTCTATGACGTCCTGCACAATTCCCCCGAAGTACTGCTCACACTTTGCAACACTATCCACTCCGTACGGTGGCCAGAAAACTACTTCTGAAGTCTTGTCGCATTGTACGGAGCATCCACCTTCCCAAACAGAAGGCGCAATTACTGAGTGCAAACCTCTTTCAGAAAGTGGACGAAATCCATCCCCTTCAATACTACAAAGATCCCTCTGCGTTCCTACCCGTGATGTCAGATGGTCCTCGCACGATTAGCCTGTTTCTAGGGAAATCCGTAATATCAGCGATAGAAATCCCGGATTTCAGCGATTTTTTTTTCGCGGATTTCTACGATTTTTTTCGCCGTTTTGGAAGTATGAAAGGGGTGCTAGGGCCTGTGGTATATCTCGCTTATTTGAAGGAATCGAGATCTCGCACTTGGCACGTGTTACACAGGATGGATCTTCTACACAATCAAAGAAAAATCACAAAATTTATGTCTGAGGGTGTACAGTGCCTTTAATGAGAAGCGGTTGGGCAGGTATTAATGTGCATGAAACTCATTGCAGCATGAGGCCTCTGTCAGAGTTGGTGCTATTTGAATTCTGTAAAAAAGGGGTCTCCCAAGCAGAAGTGGTTTGGTTAGCGTTACAAATGCTTCAACAAAAAGGGAACAATAGGAAAGCGGAATGAGGAGAGTCTACAAAAAATGAACAATATCCTCCAAGAACTCTTTTCTTTTTCGAAACTTCCAAACAGCGGAAACAAACCGTTGTGGTTCTCTATGAGGAAGCGCTTTTGGCTCCATAAAGGACTTTGATTGTGTGAGTGCCGATAAAATATGTATATATGCATGTGAACCTAATAGCTATCATTAAAAGGGGAGATGATGTTGAATTGTTTTAGGAACCAGTCAATTCTTCCTTGTAAAATACCACAACGGTTTGTTTCCGCTGTTTGGAAGTTTCGAAAAAGAAAAGAGTTCTTGGAGGATATTGTTCATTTTTGTAGACTCTCCTCATTCCGCTTTCCTATTGTTCCCTTTGTTGAAGCATTTGTAACGCTAACCAAACCACTTCTGCTTGGGAGGCCCCTTTTTACAGAATTGTTCACTTTTTCTTGATATTACGCTGTAATATCCCATGCAAGAATTTCTGAACAAAGACCTCTTCATCTCCCCACTAGATCAGTCCTCTTTCTGTGGTCACAAGAATCAATGACCCAAACTGTTGTAAAACTATCTCAGAAAAATCACTCTCGATGTGGCTGACAAGACCGATGTTCACATGATATTAGCTAAGAAATGAATGATATCCATGATATCGTTCCACATAATTCATTCATATTGATCGCGTCAGCCAAATCTGGCTACACCGGGTGTTACTTGCACCTTCCATGTTTTTCATACGTATCGAACGGGTCGGCCACGGTGATTTTTCTCAACCAACTCTGACAAGGACCTTAGGCCCCGGTTATAGTTGGTCGCCCAGACGTAGCCAGCCCGGTCGATAATCATGAAAGCCTGCTGGCCTACAGCCGGATGCAGAATCTGCCTGCAGTTCTTCGCTTTCAAATGAAACTAACTTAAAACCGGGACAGTCAGAAACTACCTTCCATTCCATCTGGACACTTTCACATCAGTGGAACAAAGCAGTTTTACATACTCATTATTTCGTTTCCGTTGCCCCATTCCTTCGCAGAACAGCCGCTTCGATTCCATGAATCTGATATGAAAAAGCTCTGCAGAGCTGCGAATGGAGATAGTTCTAACAATTTGTTCTTGAATTTGGATGCTAATAAGCAAGTACCATTTATTGCAGAAAAAATCAGTAGGCTGGTGAAGAAGGAAGAGGGAGCACTCAAAATGGGGTTGTGTGAATGACCTTACGAAACTGAAAAGCAGCCTGGCAACATGACCTGACATGACTCACATAACATCTCAAACTTTCTGCTTGCTATGCTTGTCATCCTTACACTTTTACAAAAAGTTTTGCAAGGTGTTCTCTCCTGCGCGAATTCCCGGGGCATAATTTCTCCGGATGGCTAGCATCGAGTCTGGGCTCCTGCTCACTCTACGGGGTGGTCTTCTACAACTTTTCGGATGAGCAGCAACGGGTCCCGAACACCTGCCCACTATCCGGGTTTCCACGACGTCCCGATGACTTCATCAGGAGCTCGAAGCACTTTTCACGACGTCCCGATTACGTCATCAGAAGCCCGAAGCACTTTTGGGACTATCCTAGACGGGGGGGGGGTCACCCACGATTTTCCCATGAAAATGAATGGAAAACCTGATAAAAGATGTTTGATGCTGCTATCAATCATTGTTGTTGATGAAGTTCTGTAGAAATACTTCGATTGATAGCTTTATAGATCGGTGGTTCATTCCATTTCTGACTTGAATCTTGAGTGCCCCATCCACCGTCTAGGATAGTCCCGCACTTCCCATGATGTCCCGATGACGTCATCAGAAGCCCGAAGCACTCTTGGGACTATCCTAGACGGGGGGGGGCACCCACGACTTTCTCATGAAAATGAATGGAAACCTTGATAAAAGGTGCTTGATGCTGCTATCAGTCATTGTTGTTGATGAAGTTGTGTAGAAATACTTTGATTGATAGCTTTATAGATCGGTGGTTCATTCCATTTCTGACTTGAATCTTGAGTGCCCCCCCGTCTGGGGTAGGCCCGCACTTCTCACGATGGCCCGATGACGACATCAGAAGGCCCAAGCACACTTTGGACTATCCTAGACGGGGCACCCACGACTTTCTCATGAAAATGAATGGAAACCCTGATAAAAGATGTTTGATGCTGCTATCACTCATTGTTTTTGATGAAGCTCTGTAGAAATACTTGGATTGATAGCGTTATAGATCGGTGGTTCATTCCATTTCTGACTTGAATCTTGAGTGCCCCCGCCTAGGTTAGTCCCGCACTTCTCACAATGTCCCGATGACGTCATCAGAAGCCCGAAGCACTCTTGGGACTATCCTAGACGGGGGGGGGGCACCCACGACTTTCTCATGAAAATGAATGGAAACCTTGATAAAAGGTGCTTGATGCTGCTATCAGTCATTGTTGTTGATGAAGTTGTGTAGAAATACTTTGACTGGATAGCGTTATAGATCGGTGGTTCATTCCATTTCTGACTTGAATCTTGAGTGCCCCCGTCTGGGGTAGGCCCGCACTTTTCACGACGTCCCAATGACGTCATCAGAAACTCGAGGCACATTTACGACGTCCCGATGACGTCATCAGAAGCCCGAAGCACTTTTCACGACGTCCCGATGACGTCATCAGAAGCCCGAAGCACTTTCACGACGTCCCGATGACGTCATCAGAAAGCCCGAAGCACTTTTCACGACGTCCCGATGACGTCATCAGAAACCCGAAGCACTTTCACGACGTCCCGATGACGTCGTCAGAAGCCCGAAGCACTTTTCACGACGTCCCGATGACGTCATCAGAAGCCCGAAGCACTTTTCACGACGTCCCGATGACGTCATCAGAAGCCTGAAGCACTTTCACGACGTCCCGATGACGTCATCAGAAGCCCGAAGCACTTTTCACGGCGTCCCGATGACGTCATCAGAAGCCCGAAGCACTTTCACGACGTCCCGATGACGTCATCAGAAGCCCGAAGCACTTTTCACGACGTCCCGATGACGTCATCAGAAGCCCGAAGCACTCTCACGACGTCCCCATGACCTCATCAGAAGCCCGAAGCACTCTCACGACGTCCCGATAACGTCATCAGAAGCCCGAAACACTTTTCACGACGTCCCGATGACGTCATCACAAGCCCGAAGCACTTTCACGACGTCCCGATGACGTCATCAGAAGCCCGAAGCACTTTTCACGACGTCCCGATGACGTCTTCAGAAGCCCGGAGCACTTCTCACGAAGTCCCGATGTTGTCATCAGGAGCCCGAAGCACTCTCGCACGACGTCCCGATGACGTCATCAGAAGCCCGAAGCACTTTTCACGACGTCCCCATGACGTCATCAGAAGCCCGAAGCACTTTCACGACGTCCCGATGACGTCATCAGAAGCCCGAAGCACTTTTCACGACGTCCCGATGACGTCATCAGAAGCCCGAAGCACTCTCACGACGTCCCGATGACGTCATCAGAAGCCCGAAGCACTTTTCACGACGTCCCGATGACGTCATCAGGAGCCCGAAGCACTTTCACGACGTTCCGATGACGTCATCAGAAGCCCGAAGCACTTTTCACGACGTCCCGATGACGCCATCAGAAGCCCGAAGCACTCTCACGACGTCCCGATGACGTCATCAGAAGCCCGAAGCACATTTCACGACGTCCCCATGACGGCATCAGGAGCCCGAAGCACTTTTCACGACGTCCCGATGACGTCATCAGAAGCCCGAAGCACTCTCACGACGTCCCGATGACGTCATCAGAAGCCCGAAGCACTCTTCACGACGTCCCGATGACGTCATCAGAAGCCCGAAGCACTTTTCACTACGTCCCGATGACGTCATCAGAAGCCCGAAGCACTTTCACGACGTCCCGATGACGTCATCAGAAGCCCGAAACACTTTTCACGGCGTCCCGATGACGTCATTAGAAGCCCGAAGCACTTTCACGACGTCCCGATGACGTCATCAGAAGCCCGAAGCACTCTCACGACGTCCCGATGACGTCATCAGAAGCCCGAAGCACTTTTCACGACGTCCCCATGACGTCATCAGAAGCCTGGAAGCACTTTCGACGTCCCGATGACGTCATCAGAAGCCCGAAGCACTTTTCACGACGTCCCGATGACGTCATCAGAAGCCCGAAGCACTCTCACGACGTCCCGATGACGTCATCAGAAGCCCGAAGCACTTTCACGACGTCCCGATGAGCGTCATCAGAAGCCCGAAGCACTTTCACGATGTCCCGATGACGTCATCAGAAGCCCGAAGCACTTTTCACGACGTCCCGATGACGCCATCAGAAGCCCGAAGCACTCTCACGACGTCCCGATGACGTCATCAGAAGCCCGAAGCACTTTTCACGACGTCCCGATGACGTCATCAGAAGCCCGAAGCACTCTCACGACGTCCCGATGACGTCATCAGAAGCCCGAAGCACTTTTCACGACGTCCCGATGACGTCATCAGAAGCCCGAAGCACTTTTCACGACGTCCCCATGACCTCATCAGAAGCCCGAAGCACTATCACGACGTCCCGATGACGTCATCAGAAACTCGAGGCACTTTTCACGACGTCCCGATGACGTCATCAGAAGCCCGAAGCACTTTTCACGACGTCCCGATGACGTCATTAGAAGCCCGAAGCACTTTTCACGACGTCCCCATGACATCATCAGAAGCCCGAAGCACTCTCACGACGTCCCGATGACGTCATCAGAGGCCCGAAGCACTTTTCACGACGTCCCCATGACCTCATCAGAAGCCCGAAGCACTCTCACGACGTCCCGATGACGTCATCAGAAACTCGAGGCACTTTTCACGACGTCCCGATGACGTCATCAGAAGCCCGAAGCACTTTTCACGACGTCCCGATGACGTCATCAGAATCCCCCCTCACCTACAAATCGGTTAATTACCAGCCTACGTACCTCCTACCAACTTACCTGTCTGCCAAGTTGATTGCCTGAGACCATTGGCAGTGGCTATTAGCAGTGAGGACTGAAAAGCGTGACGGCCTACGGCCCACGGCCTACGGCCCACGGCCTACGGCCCACGGCCTACGGCTCACGGCCTACGGCGCACACCATGAAATTTTCTTAAGCTTTCGGGCTCACAACTTTGTTATTTGTGAAGCGATTCTGCTGAAATTCGGACAGCAGGTGTCTTCTGGACCCCTTCGCTTATATCCAAAAGGAAATCTTCAGAAATTTTGTTTCAAAGATTCTAAACTATTTTATAAAATTCTAAGTGATCACAAGGCTTAGGCAAAACCAAACCTCCAGCCGCTTCGCGGCTGGAGCGATATGGCCCGTAGCAAAACCACCACTCAGTCAGGATTATCTGAATGGGTGATAAGATGAGCCCGAAACGATTCAGACAGGGTTCAGACGAGTCCGAAATCGTACCGAGCGATAGATTGCATTCAAGCGGTCGGTCTTGCAAAGCCATGATGATGGGGGTATGATTATACCTGTGATGACAAGAACAACCGGCCATTATTCTCTACGTGGTCGTTCACGGATTGACCAACTCCATGCTCCGTTTCTCAATAAATGAAATGCTGTTTGTTTCGTGGAAGCTGATATTGATAATAATACATTGATAAGCCGAAATCTCAGCTGAATTATTTAGGTTACTCCTTTGCTCCTTTGAACAGTCTCGAGCGCACTCCTGACCTGGCACGCTGTTTCTCTCTTCTCTAGCCAAGAAGTCAGTCAGATCTGACTGAATCGATTCAGTCAGATCTGACTGAGTGATTCAGCTTAACTTGTTTGTTGCCGACTTTCTCTGTTTAGCCTAGGTCGCTATCCTACAACACGTACGTCTGCAATGTGTGCGGCTCACCTGAATTCTTTTCAGAACATGGATTCAGATAGGCTGAACTGAAATTTCCGCCGGCTTTACTACGGGCCTATGTAACCACCGACACTCCCTAAAACATCCCCAGTATCCAACAACACTCACCCGGTCGATACGTATGAATAAAATGATGGGATGAGGTTGAGAAAACCCCAGCTGTATCCGACTAGAGCCCACCGGAAGTGATGACGATTATTACTTGGCCAACGGGATTGCACCTGTTCAGAGAAACAGTGAAGGAGAGTAAAGTGAAGAAACGGAGGTAGCAGTGTTGGTAGCTTTCTAGTGATACGCAATGTTTTATTATCGGCCCGCCCACCCGGCATCTTTCTCATCTTCGTCATCCACGTTTTACATGGATATCAACCACGTCTGCCACACCGGGTGATTTTCTCAACCTCACCCCCTCATTTTAGTCGTACTTATCGACCGAGTAGGTGTTCTGGGATGTTGGGGGGAGGGGGTGTCGGCGGGATACACCGGATGGTTTTCTCAGCCTCAACTCACCATGTTGTTCATACGCATCGACAGGGGCTGGTGTCGTCCGCTGTTGGTGGATGTTAGGGGTGTCGGTGGGACTCAGAACGTCGGAGGGCCGCGCCCCCGTACCCACCACTCAGCGAGGCAGGGCCCCCCTCCTCGCCTGCCGCCCTTCAGGTCCCCGCCCCAGCCCCATGGGCGCGACGCCCAGACATCCTAGCAAAGGGCGCGGGGCCCGGACATTCTAGGAAAAGGGCGCGGGGCTCGGACACTCTAAGAAAAGGGCGCGGGGCCTGGAAGTCACCGAACGGAACGACGACCAATGAGATTGACCATATTCTCGTTAATCGGCGATGGGCCCTCCTAGACGTCGGCACTGTTCCATCATTCGTGACAGGCTCTGACCACAGAATGCCTCGTGCAAAGCTTCGACTTCACAACAACTTTACAAGGAAACATCTTAGTCAGAGATTTTGCAGCAAAGTCCGAACCGTGGATTCAGAAGTGATGCAGCGCAGTGTAGCCGATACGCAACGGAATGTTTTTGATGATCCCACACACGATTACGAGGACCTGTGTCGCAAGATAAAGGACGCCGAAAAAAATTCATTGGTTGGAGCAGTGGAACCAATTGAGAGGCTGCGCAAGGAGACTAAACTGTTGCTGGAAAAACGCCGCCTGGTACATCTCGATCCGCACACCAGTCACTTGGAACGTGTTACGATCAGCAAAGTTTGCAGAGCTGAGGTATCGAGCGATTTGAAGCAATATCGAGCGCGGAAGTTGTTGTACACCATGAACCAGAGGGAAAGCATCAGGTTTTGTCGGAGAGAGCTGTCAGATCGCAGAGAACAAGTGTCAGCACTTCGGGATTCCTCGGGTTGCATTTGCACGTCCCGCGCTGGTATGGAGAAAATTGTGGTGGATTTCTACAGCACTCTCTTCAACTCAACACTGTCCGTGCCGCGTAGCCCACTACCTGCAATAGCAGATGACCCGCCTCCAATCCTTGAGAGTGAAGTTGCTTTTGCTGTCAAAGGGATGAAGGGAAACACAGCTACTGGACCAGATGGCATTACAACCGAGTCCCTCAGAGCAGGTGGTTCAACTTTATGGAAAGTTCTTGCGGAACACTTCTCCAGATACCTCGCGCAAGGATTCGTTCCCGCGCAGTGGAAATCGTCAAGAACGATACTCCTATTCAAAAAGGGTGATCGGGATGACATCAACAACTACAGGCCAATCGCTCTACTCTCAGTGCCGTACAAGGTCTTTACGAAGATTCTGCTGAACAGGATAGAGAAGGCTCTGGACGACTTCCAGCCCAGAGAACAGGCAGGCTCCCGTAAGGGTTACTGCTGTCTTGATCACATTCAGGCGCTATCGCAAGTCATTGAACGGACAAGGGAGTACCATCTACCTCTAGCGCTCGTCTTCGTGGACTATACCAAGGCATTCGATTTGGTTGAAGTCCCGGCTGTTCTTAACGCTCTCATCCACGCTGGTGCTGACGCCCAGTACATCAGAATATTGGAAGAGTGCAACAACGGAAGCAACACCATTATTCAACTATTCGAGAGGAAACTGATGGTGTCGATTGGAAAGGGTGTCAGACAGGGAGATACCATCTCGCCGAAGCTGTTCACGACCGCGTTACAAGACGTGATGCGCCACATCGACTGGGACGGCAAAGGTATCCTCATAGACGGGTGCAGACTATCCAACTTGCGCTTCGCTGACGACATTGTGCTGCTGGGTTCGTCTTCCGCAGAAGTCGAAGGAATGCTTAACGAACTGGACGCTGCAGGAAAAGCGATCGGCCTTACAATGAATCTGAGGAAAACCCAAGTGAAGCGCAACCAGTGGTGCGACGACAGCCCCATTCGTCTCTCTGGCACTCCCCTACACACTACGAACAGCTACGTCTATCTCGGAAGAGAGGTAAACATGCAAAACGACTTGTCTACGGAGATCGGACGGAGACGACGAGCGGTCTGGTCTGCACTTGGATCGATAGTGGGAGTGACAGACAAATTTCGGGATGTGAAGACACGAGCACGTCTGTTCTACACCACGGTGCTACCTGCGTTGTGCTATGGAACCGAGACATGGGCGGAAACGAAGGCGACCACACAGGCCATAAAGACAGCTCACAGGGCCTTGGAACGCAGACTGCTGAAGACTAATCGTCGTGCCCAGCGAGCTGGTGGCCTACGCAGTGCTGATCTTCGAAAGCAGTCGCAGTTAATGAACCCTCTTCTGTTCATGGCCCAGTCTAAACACCGATGGGCAGGACACGTGTTGCGCCGCATGGATGACCGATGGAGCCTCCGTACAACAGTCTGGTTACCACGTGATTGCCACCGGCCTCTAGGCCGTCCTCCCACAAGATGGAACTCTGTATTTTCAGGCAGAGTAAAGACGTTCTGCACCGAGCGAGGGCTTACTGAAAATCACCATCACTGGATGTCCCTTGCTCGGGATCGGTCGAGCTGGTTGAGATGTGGTCCACACGGCGGCGACGCGCAGTGAAGATGGGTCATCAAGGTATCAAGGTAAGGTAAGAAGGAGAATCGATCATTTTCGATTCCTTCAACTTGGGAGAATGATTTACTACTTGAATGACGAATCAATTTTGTAATAATCAACGAAGTAATTGAAATTTTTATTTCACAACCCAACAATAAATTTCTTTGGCATAACAAAAATCGTGATGTTATTCGCTAGCGCTCTAATCTTTACAATTTCACCGGTTAGAGAAACACGTAAACAGAAAAAGCTTTATAGAGAAGTCAAGCATATAGAATATATTGCCTTGCACCCCAATCTTCACCACTTTTAGAAACACGTAACCAGAAATGCACGTATATTGAAATACACGCAAAACGAATTCCTTCTTGAGAAGGCAAACATAATAACTAGGTATTACGAATAAAATCTAATTTTTCCCTCAGAACTCTAATCCTCGCCAGTTTTAGAAATACGAGAACAGATGTGCACTGGGGTGGGGACCGAATATTTTCGAATAATGCGATCAATGAATTTTTTGCTTCAATCTCGAAATGATTCGACCTCTCTTCGGTTTTCAGATACCAGTTAAAGGAGCCACTTTGTAGAATCGATAACAATGAAATTTTTGGCATTCACATAAACAAAACTTATGGGGAGTTTTTTCTCTACTTGGTGTCTTAAAACCAAAGAGAGATCAAATTATTTCGAGATTGAAGCAGAAAGCCGATTGATCGGGTTTTCCGAAAATATTCGGTCCTCACTCTAATATACACGTAGATCAAAACATACGAAAACAAAAAAATTTTTCTAGAGGAGGCGAACATAACAACCAAATTGAACAATTCGCTCAAAAAATTAATCAGATGTGTGTGCAGAGTAGAGTCCAACCCCGTACGAAAACGCAATTAACACAATTTCAAGAATTTCGCCTCCAAAAAAGTCATTTTTGTGTTTCCAACCGCTCCCTTTTTCGATCATTTCCACTTCACTACGCCGCTCCAACCCTGGACAAACAGCATTCGCAACATCAAAATTGAGCGGATCCCTCACATGAAAAAATGCTAGGGAAACGCATCGCTCGTTCGCACCGTAGTCATCATCTTCCTCGTAGGGTGCATCCACCACTTCCTCGTAGCGCCCATCTTCTACTTCTTCGTTTTCCACTGTGTCCTGCCTTGTCCTCTGCGCGTTTTGACCATAATTCTGAAGAAGCATTCAAATTGACTGCATAATTACAACAAAGATGAATAGAAAACAAATCTTTTGACAAACTCACACTTCTAGGGATCCATTTCTGCTGTCCTCCTTCGCTTACAAATCTCGCGCCGCGAACATCCACTAACTTGAAAACTATATGATTCAAATATTTTTAAGAAATTTGACTTACTTGACTTAATCGGTTGGCTTTCGCCTGACGCGGTCATTCCGCATCTTCACCGAGGTGTGCCGTCCTAGTAGTCAGCCGTGTCCATTTGTCACGGTCTTCAGCCACAATTTGAACACATTCCATCCAGCTGTCACTATTCCATTTCCTGCGAAACGAACCATCGCGCCTGAACTGTCTTTCGATGCCCTAGTGACTTTAAATCCTCTTTAACCACATCCGTCCAGAACTTTCGCCTACGCCCACGTGGCCGTTTCCAGACAGGATTTGGAAGCATTCTTAAAGCGTGTTGTACGAGACGATCCGGCGTTCTTCTTAGTATATGCCCGAGCAGTCGAAGTCGACTTTCCATTGCTGCTTGAGATGGCGTTAGGAGATGCTGGCACCTCCCTCGTGTCAAGCGTTGATGTACTGCGTCGATTTCCTTGTAAAGGTCTTCGTTATGGCATACACGCCGCCAGAAATACCCAAGCAAACGCCTAAAAAGCTTCTTCTCCGTGAAATCCAACCTTTCCATCTGCGTCTTCAGTGCTGCCCACGTCTCCGATCCGTACATCATGATGGGGCGAATAGCGCGGATAGGTAGACGTGCAACTTGACTTCCTTCGCGATGGTGGTAGACCACAAGCACTTGGTTAGAGAATTAAATGCAGACGCAGCTTTCGCACATCGTTGTCGAATATCCGCTGCATAACTACCATCGTTCTTTAGCAAACAGCCCAAATAACAGAAATCGTCCACCAGTTCGATACGTTGCGTCCACACAAACTCCCGTTGGAGGCCTCTGAGAGACCCACATCTGCCTGCATTTGTCGGAACGAAGACGAAGTCCATAGGCTGCGGTATACTTCGAAACGAGGTTCACAATCCTTTGCAGCTTTGCGTTGTTTTCAGCGAATAACACAATGTCGTCGGCGTACTCCAGGTCGACAAGGGAGCGTCCTGATGGTGTTAGGATCACATTCGCAGGAAACTGTTCTGCAACTCTACGCATGATGTCATCGACAGCGAAGTTGAAAAGAAAAGGTTCTGCTACGGCTCCTTGCCTTACTCCTGTTTTCACCTCGAAAGCTGACGTAAATCCGACAGGTGTACAAACTGCTGCTGTAGTCCTTTATTCATGTCCTCGATTAACCGAACATACTTTTTTGAGACTCCATCTGCTCGCAGAGCATTGAGCAATCGATCACGATGAGGAGAGTCGAACGCGGCTTCAAAGTCCAAAAAAGCAAGCTGTAATTGCTTCGAATACCGCTGCCACGATTCAATTACTCTTCTCACGACAAACACTTGGTTGATAGTCAATCTTCCAGGTCGAAAACATGCTTGCTCTTCTCTGGTCGCTCCTTCACGATGTTTGATAAGTCGCTCGAGAATGATACCATCTAAAACCTTGTACATGACACGAAGTAGAGAGATTCCTGTGTAGTTCTTAGGATCCGTGACGAATAGCTTTTTGTGAAGAGGTACGATGATCGCATGTCTCCACGAATCGGGTATCCTTTCGCTCATCCATATGGCACGGATGGTGTTGGTCATTTCACGATTCCCAGACGGAGGAAGAGCTTTCAGCATTTCAGCAGTGATGTTGTCATCTCCACCTGCCTTTCCATTCTTCATTTTCCGGACACAATCCAAAACTTCAGACTTAGTCGGCGGTTCCTCACTGACATCGTGATGTGCTCTCTGAACATGCGGGAGCTCAGGTACTGATAGCGCTGGACGAATCAGTAGTGAACTGAAGTAATCCTTCCATATTGGCAGCGTCGCATCACCAACTGCAACTCCATTGGTAGTGTTCAAGACAGGAGAACATCTCTTCATCTTCCCGCTATACTGTCGCAGCAACGTATTGGCTTTCCTCGGATTCTTCTCCTCCCAAGTCTTCTCAAACTTCTTAGCTCTGCACGTCCCTTCTCGTTCGCGGTCACTTTGAAGCTGCCGACGCAACTTCCTCCTCAGACACTTCTCCTCCACGAAGTTTCCTGCAGTTCGGAGAGCAAATACTCTCTTGTAGGTAGATTTTGTTTCTTCTGAGACATAGGCGGACTTCTTCTTAGACTGTACAACCGGGAGTGCCTCCTTCGAAGCGTCCTGGATGCACCTGACAAAAGAATCCGCGTCGCAACGTTTCCTCTTAGTCCGCACTCCGATAAAAAAATGGAAACGCGTTGTCGAAAATTCCTCCTGCACTCTTCATCTCTGAGACTTGTCATGTCAATCCTCTAGAGAGGCTGAGCCCCTCGCTTCCTCTTATGAATCCTCGCAGTGAAGTTCAACAGAACAGGACGGTGATCCGAATCGAATGCGACATCCCACACAGCTCTAGGTCTTCGAATGTCCGATACTGGAATATTCCTCGTCAGAACATAGTCGAGCTGTAGTTTCAAAGTTGTCATCTTCCGCTTCCGCTACTCTTCTGGAGATAGCTGGGTTGGCCCCTGCCACGTAAGCTGATGGCGGCGATTTTTTCCTTCGAATTCCTCTTGAATGTCGATGCAAAAATCAGACCACTGCGTTCACAAAAGTTGACAAGGCGGTAGCCATTGTCCGATGTTTGCTCCACTGGATAGAACCATTTACCGAGTACTTCGGATTCCTGATCAGGTCCCACCTTCGCATTAGCGTCAATCCTCACGACAACAGCATGTTGACAAGGCATCCTGGCCAGCTAGTCTGTATTGAGTTTCTCATAAGACGCATCCTTCGAATTGTCTTTGGCGGTTTCAGTGGGCGCATGAGCACTCACTATCCACAGATTGAATCCTCTGTGATCCCGCAGTCGTACGAATGCATTCCGGCACGACGTTGAGCCAAACTCCTTGACCATACCATTGAAATCCTTCCTTACAGCTATTGCACAGCCTCCCACTCTCCTATCGTCAGCGCTACCGCAGTAGATGGTGTACTCTCCGACACTGATGACGGGCCTATCCTTGAGGCGGGTTTCCTGCAAAGCAGCAAACGGTGCATGGAAATAGCTCAGATTTCTGGATAGCGCAGTTTTCTGGATATCACTCGACAGCGATCGACAGTTCAGGGTGGCGAAATTGTGGCTTGTGGCCAAAGACTCCATGACTCCTTAGGTATGGATCCTAAGGTGTTATGGACCAGAGTGTGCCGGACGGCGACACCTTTATGCAATGTATGAGATACTTTCGCGATATAGTTGTGCACGCTATATCGCTCGAACGTTCCCTGTGTACACTCAAACGTCTGCTGGGTTTAGTAGAAGCAGGGGCACCAACGAGCAGGTACCAACAGACTTGTATACAAACCCCCATTTTTAAGAAATAAATACATGTTTATATGAGCAAAAACTTACACCGCCTTCTACAAAGCTTCGCAGACCTGCTTCCGCCATAATAGCCGATGCCGCACCCTGACATCAAATGCATTCCATTGTTCTGCTTCGGAGCCCCCGAGAGATTGGTAGAATCTGGAACAGAGCTGTTTGACGCGGCAATAGTTTCTGGATGAAAAGAACATTACGTCGATTGAGCTAGTTCACCAAAACTTGTACATCTACAGACGAAGCACAAGCGGTCGGCCGGAGATCAATATGCAGGAAACTCATGGCAGCTCAACCGGAAGCGAACGTGTGGCACTGAGTTTCATGCATATTGATCTTCAGCCGTTCGCATCTGCTTTGTCTGTAGATGATAATTCTTTTGTGGAATAGACCATATGATCATGTAAATGAAGATTAAATGAATTGGAAGATTAGATTATTCTTTGTTTGTAGCTCGTCAAAATTTTATTGGTACGTAACGATGTTAGATTTTGCTCAACAACTTTGATTTCTGTGGCACAGATATGAAGTTATACGCACTATTACATTCCATTCGAAAACGTTCGGATTAAATCTAAATCGCAATTTTCCCTCAATTATTTCGCCTTTTTGGTTACAAAAAGCACATTTTCTAATGCACCAGGATTGGAATATTAGCAATCCACTCACCGCAATTTTGAAAAAAAAACAGTTTTGTCTGTGGGCAAATTAAAATTACGGCACAAATTTCAATTTCGGATTAATCAAAATCTTTGAGCACTGAACAGTAATATGACCGCAAAATTCATAGCATACGAATGGTACAACGGGTCTTGATTAGAGAAGTTTCTTTTGTTGGGAAAAGAGAGTGTTGTTGGTAAAAGTTGAAGAGAGGAAACTGTTTTTGCTTTTATCCGAAAGCCATCGGTTGGAATGTATAGGTAATACGCACCATAAACCCACCTAGTGCGAGGAAGATAATAAGATAAATGAAAAACGTACAAAAATTGCAGAAGTAAGAAGAGAATCCTAAAGGACTTGATTGTTTCCGGGTATTCCACACAGGACCAAGCAAGCAAAGCTTGGAGACACCCCCGCCTCGCGCCTCTTCATTCTTCGCTCACAAAACATGGCCATCGCCGCTCGTCCATGGTCGGAAATTCCCGGGCGCACGGCCCTCCGACGTTTTGAGGATACACCGGGTGATTTTCGCAACTCATTTCCAATCGGCTCATCCAACTCTGACAGCGGCCTAACCTCTCCCATTCAATCAGTGCCTAGGAATTCGAGCAGAATGATCTCTCAGAGAAACTCACGTTCCGTCAGCGGCGGCAAATGAGCTCTCCAGACGGTCCGCGCCACTTGACGGCTGATCCGCGGCACAAGTGATAGCGGGTTGGTCAAACGACCCATCCGTGGCGCTGTTTGTTCTCGATAGGGTTTATTACGGGGCGCATCGGCAGTTGAACAACTCCACCTCCTCATCTCACTCACTCACATCTAGATTGACCGCAGGCACGGCTGCAGTGGTAGCCATGAAAAAACTTAAAGCTGTGGTAAAGCGAATGAACACGTCCTAATGGGTTTATCTTATGCACAGCCGGTATAAAAGGTGCCTCATCTCACGTGAGTCCTCATTGGGCATTCTGATGCCGGTCCTGAAAGGTGACTTCGAGTCACTCTCCGGAGGCCAGCATATTTTTGGACGCTGGGGGGATAAAGATGTCCTCAGAGCTAGACAAGCACGCCCATGATGATCTTTTTTTTTTTCGCAGGGCTACCATAGCCATTCTTGAACAAAACATGATAACGAACGATAACACACGCTCATAACATGCGGGGTATAAAAGGGCAGAGGAGCGGTATGCGATCATTCACACACCACTTTCTTCGAGAAGCCACTGGGTGTCCAGGGGTGTGCGGCAAAGGAATTTGAAATTTCGGCAAACGGAAACGGCAAACCCCAAAAATGACCGGCAAACGGCAAAATCTGTTTTGTGCTATAATACACCAACATTTGTTCAGTCATGTGGTGTTCCATGCAATATCTGCGAGTTACTATGTGTCTGGCGTTTCACTAGCTCTTACAGGAAGAAAAATCCCATATATCGAAGCTACATTAAAGCCTCATATGATCAGAAAACGCCAGTAGCGCTGTTCTGTATGTGATCTGTACAGGAGTCGCAGTCAAGTTTGAAAATGCCTCGCCGGAGATAATTCTGTTGACTCCCCTCTCTCTAATCAAAGTTTCCGTACAAGCAATTCTAAAGATCCAAAGTTTGGGCTTCTTTTTGAACAGTGCAAAGTGTGATTGATGTGCAAAGGGTTCACTCTGAAAGGGGCTTGCGGTCAGCGCGACCCAGCCTTGTCAATTCGGGGGCGAGCAGCTAACTCAAGATTTTTATTCCTCTCTCCTCAAACTACGAGTGAATGGTTTCCCATGTAAGGCTATAGGAGTGGAGTGAGACTTGTCTAGCTCACAACAAAAGCAGCCTGTGAATTTCCATAGGAAATCAAGAGCTCCGAGGGACGTCTTGATGGAACACTCAAAACGAGAGGCATCTAGTAACAGTTTGACTGGTATTGCGCGCGCGACGGATAGCCGCTGCGCTCACGATGTCGTTGGAGCGCCGCGTGCAGAGCGTTTGGCCGGCCGGACAGCTCTTGGACCCTTCCCTTTCTATGAATCGAGCCTACAAGCCTGCACGACGCACATTACAACAACAATATCTGCTAAAAGCGAGCAGTTAATCGCTCTAGACGGTCCCGAACTTGAATGTGGTGTGCTCGCCCCACCCACTTTCCCTGTGGCTACAGTGGAAGTGGGGGGGGGGGGTTGTACACCATGTTCGAGTTTCGGGCTGTATATTGGAAGTGGTTGCTCGTTTTGAGACGGTTTTCGACATTGTTGTTGCAATGGACCTTAAATCTTTTGATGTCTGGTTAAAAAAATTTAGTGCGGTTTCAATCGATGCCTACAATACCGCTCGTAGGATTCGGTCAGATAGCGAGCGAGGTCGGGTTTTCGCGTCTTTTTCGTCTTTTTTTTGTATAACTCGCCTCAAACCCAACTTTGAGCGAAACTAGGGTGACTTTCATGATCCTGGGGTCAAGGGCTACCCAAAGGTTAAGGCTTTGTGGTGATTGAGTTGAGAACTATAGAAGTTTCGCAATCAGCCAGGTTTGCAATTACGGTACCGTGGCGGGTGGGGCGCTACAGTTTCTGTCTGCGTTTCCCTTTGTCTACGGTATATAGAGAGCAGGTTGAACTTCCAAGGTTCTCAACGGAACCCTGGCAATGGCTCAACCATTGGATAGCCCTCTACGCCAGAATCATGAATATCTCTATAGTTTCGCTGAAGGTTGACTTTGAAGCGAGTTATACAAAGAAGACGAAAAAGACGCGAAAACCCGGCCTCGCTCACTTTCTGACCAAATCCTACAAACGGTAGTGTATAAAAAAGTTATTTTTTCTTCTTTACACAGTTTCTTAACAAACTCAGCTCTGCCATGAGTCAACACGTTGTATCAGCTAACGAGCTCTAAATCGGAACTATGATTGAACACCGCCTTTGGTGACCGCTGTGAACATTTTTCAATTTTAAAAAAGGTGCAGACTGATCAATTTCCCGTCACAATTACGTGTTACCATCAGCTCACCAACCGACGATAAGCGGACTGATCTACACGAGTTCTCAACGGGTTCATATGTTTGAAAGAGGCAACTTTTACGCTACAACTTTGTATCATTCGGTTTTGTAATCTTGGATATTCGGTGTGCCTTTTGAAAAAGACTTTTCTTTGCCTTTTTGACATTTTTAAGATGTCAACAATTCGATGATCGAGAAAAGACATTCGGAGGCTCCCAACAACTTAGAACTTGAACGAACTCCTCTGATTACCTAGTCAAGACTTTTTTATCAGTTCATTTTTATTCACCGTGACGTGCGCGAGAACTAAAGAAAATGAAAGAGAATCGTTTCTCCTGATAGTAGTACTTATTTAAGACAGGATTCGTTCTGTTGGAGAAAAAAATGGCTCTTGTTTGGGTTTCGCTTGTCATAATACTGAGCTTCAGGCATTCTCTTCTAGTCCTGGAAGATGTGATGTTGATAAATTTGCTTAACAATACGGGCGTTTTACCGGTTTGGATTTAAAGGGCAAAAACCGAGTCAAACTTAGCCCTTCTTGTGAGAAAGTCGGGAGACCTAAGGTGCGTCCGAATGAGAATGGCGGCCCATGCGGCCGGCGTGCTTGGCTGGCGGCCGTCGCGTTCGCCGCTCTCGGACGAGCATGCGAAGAGTCCCCACCGCCATCCACTACGAACGGAGCCGGAACCGGCTGGCTGCAAGCACTGCGCCGATCAATCAGCTCTCCAAAATCCAACACTCGTCCGAGGGCGGCACATGCGACGGTCGCCTGCCAAGCATGCCGGCCGCGTGGGCCGCCATTCTCATTCGGGCACACTTTACAGTGCCGAGCAAATTTCTTGCAGAGAAAGCGTTTTGCGACGTTTTTTGCGCTCACAAATCGCCGCAACGCCATAACTTGTTTCAAAGTAGTCCAATTTCAATTCTGGTGTCATTTTTACATAGTCTCCATTTAGTCCTATACGATGGTGTTACAAAATCATAGATCCAACTCCAGAAGTTTATCGAAAATTGAATATTTGTACCACAAAACCCCTCATTATGAACTGATCAGATGGTCATGATAGCAGAAATCTGTCCTGTTTTGAATTGTGGTCGATGTGAATCGTAGAAGGAAATACACATTTTCAACGGAATACTGGAAAAACAAGGGCTTTCTACTCGTACCATTACATTCGCCCCGCATAGAGGAAAACGAAAACTTTCTGAAAAACTCATTTCATCAATTTTGAAAGGAGTTATGGCGATGCGGCGCTTTGTGAGCTCAAAAAAACGCTGCAAAACGCCGTTTTTGCAAAAAAA
This sequence comes from Aplectana chamaeleonis, assembly GCA_029168955.1. Taxonomy (NCBI): domain Eukaryota; kingdom Metazoa; phylum Nematoda; class Chromadorea; order Rhabditida; family Cosmocercidae; genus Aplectana; species Aplectana chamaeleonis. The sequence continues at coordinate 193,161 of JAPDOI010000211.1, forward strand.
AAACATGCGCGGTACTGTTGTGAAACTCTTTTGTCATTTGCGCTAGAGAAATCAATGTTTTAACCGATTTAATGGATACAATTACACATTACATGAGCTGGAACTAGTAGCTGAAACTAGTCAAAATAGTTATTTGTAGCAGCTTCGAATCGCTGACCAATACAGAAACTGCGGTCAGGGCAAATCTTGTAGTTTTAACGGATCTTCGCCAAAAATTTGCCGTTTTAGACGAAAATTCCGGCAAACGGCAACGGCAACGGCAAACCCCAAAAATGGCCGGCAAACGGCAATTGCCGCACACCCCTGGTAGTGTCTGAGGAGGTCGAAATTGTGCAAACATGTTTGCTGGCTTTTACGATGTGCTCATATCCAAGCTGACACTTGGAAAAATTTGAAAGGAGGGTTACGGTAGCTCTGCAGAAAAAATGAGCGGTATGAGCGTGCTTGTCACAGCTGGAAGGGGGGGGGGGCGGTTTTTGTCGCGGTCCGCAGGGAGGGTGGCGCCTCACACCAGACCTCGGCAATTGCTACCTTTTGTCCGGACCGAGGCGGGATTTTTCTGCCCCGGACCGCGACATTCACGCATCTCTCGAGAAGAGGCGGACCGGTCATGGCTGTGTCGGAGAAGACGGGCCGAGGAGGCTCTCAGGACGATCCGCGGCGGCTCTCAAGACGATCCGCGGCGGCTCTCTGGACGATCCGCGGCACCTGCGGGACGATCCGTGGCGGGTGGCCCGCGGCGCTTTGCCAGCGCTTTACCGGCTTCGGTGAAGGATCTTCCGGTCGTCGGCCGCGGACGGTCCTGGAAAAGCGCCGCGGACGGGTCGTGAGTTACTCTAAGCTTCTACTGACCGCTTCTCACTGATGAGTGAATGTACACATTTTGGTGGACTAGACTATAAAAAGAAAGGGAATAAATCTGTGTCAAGTGTGCACACATACAGAACCGGACCCGTAGTTTGTAAAGTTTTTGAGCCCGTTTGAAGGATATCGTTCTACGTATGACAGGTAGTGTAGCCCACCACTTTCGGAAACGTTTCAGACACCCTTTCTGAGTTTCTACCCACTTTCCGCGGCATCCTGCTCAACCTCTTTCCACATTGCAGTGCATGCTCCACAAGGAGTGTTCATCACTCTCTTCATTGCGCAAGCTGCACATGAAGCGCGTATGAAGTTTCCAGAACGCGGCGCACGCACTCATGATGCGCTAACCATCATTTTCACGACGTCCTGCTGTCGCCATCTGAATGCCCACCAACTTATAACGGCGTCCTCTTTTCGTCATATGAATCCCTACCTGCTTTCCATGCTGTCCAGCTGACGTTATCTGAAGCGCTGCGTACTTTCCATGACATCATCTGAAGGCCTATTCTCCACGAAGTCCTGACCTCGTCATCTAAAGCCCCACGCACTTTCCACGACGTCATGATGACGTCGTATGGAGACTCACCCACTTTTTACGACATGCTGACGACGTCATCTAGAGTCCTACCTACTTCCCGCAATGGGTTGCCCACGGCTTTTGGAGCCCTACGTACTTTCCATGACTCCCTGCTGACGTGATTTGAAGGTCTATTTTATTTTCTCCAGGACGTCTGGATATTTATAGATTTTCGCTGTTGTCAGTTGATGCTTTTAAAATTTTTAACGAAGTGCATAATTAACGTGTTAACGTTAACGATTAACGCTTAACAAATGTTTATATTTGTAACTGTACTGCTTCGCTATAAAAGGGTTATGGTTTGGCATTGAAGAAATCGCGAGAATCTCGTTAAAAGAAGTGAAATACTTCTTGTGTATGATTTGGCACAGTTGGCACGAGGGAACGTCAAAAAGTGAGTGAAATAATGGACCATTGATTTGGCCGTGCATTTGTTTAATAAACAGCGAAAATTGAGAGTAGCATTGGAAAACCAAATCACACCCGTCTTACTGAGCACCCATCTTTGTGTGACTGCAATTATTTTCAAATTAATTAAATATTGTTTCTCGTACAAATGTGGTTCATTACTCATCCGCTAGCGAATATATTTATTTATTTTATTTATTTATACGTGGAACACCACGCGTGAACAGATAAGCGGGAAAATCAAGGCATAGACATATAACACGGAAACAGAAAGTATTGTAATGTGAGAATATATCAATTAGGTCAATACAAATGAGTCACAAAGCCTTCGGGAAGCAAACTAAGCAGTCTCTTAGAGGCTTTTTGTATCGGGCTAGGGTAGCTGGCAATTGATGTTTCTTGGATAGCTTCAGAAATTCTGAGCCGGCTCTTTGAGTGAAAAAGTTGGCTCTGATACAGGTTTTGGCACCTGAAAAATTAAACTTGGACGAACCACCTCTCGTGTTTGAAGAGGAGAATCTATAAAATGTGTCGATGCAAATGGGTACTGCACCGGTGATTATTTGTAAATCATAATGAGATCATATTTCTTTCTCCGATATAATAGGGTGGGAACCTTGAACGACTTATTACGGACAGAAGCTGATGGTGTTTTAGTGTAGTCACACCCATATAATCTCATCCAAAGCTTTCTAGTAAAGTTATTTTGAACTGCTTCAAGTCTCTGAATGCATCGTTTTGAGTTTGGGCTGAATACGGTAGTACCATATTCCAATAAGGGACGAATGAAAAAAAAACTTGAAAAAGGACTTCGTAATTGTGTTCAGCGCCCCAAATAACATTCACGGTGGGCGGACTATAATACAAAAAAGTGGTGCGCGCGAAGCGCGCACCAGATTTGGTTTTGAATCGGCCACGCGCGCAACCCCTTTCTCGAAATCTCAGTTCAGAGCAAACGTAGAAATTAGAGCTTAATTGCATTAAAAAGAGCGCAAAAAGTTGGTGTATGCACTCAAAAATGGTTTAGAACGGTTCAGTGGTTTTCGAGTAAAAATTGAAATACCGAGCGTTTTTGTGGTTAATCTCCTTTTTTTTCAGACGGCGTTCACGATCTTGCGGGTACACTTAAAATTGAGCTAGGGAGCTCATTTTTGGACAGGAGGCTGGAAATGGATGCAGGTCGCTCCTATTCCATTTTGAACTTGATACCTTAACTTTGAAGGGTACCTCAAAATCGTAAGTTTACATACTAAATTAGCCGTGGAGCACGAAAACTGCTATTTTCTGCTACGGCTGTGGAGACCGGGTTAAGTGGGTTATTCTGCAGTCAATCAACACATGTCGTCGGAAATAAGTACTGAACTTGTCAGAATTCGTGCTCATGACACGTCATCGATCGATAATCAATATTATCGATTTTCGCGCTTTTTGCACAAAATGCGGCGAGGAGTGGTGATTGCTGGTGGGATTGGTTTTCTTGGTTGGGGGATTTCGCTCATCAGTCATTATCGACAAATACCGATCAATAATATTGATTTTTTTGCCTGTTGCACAAAATGCCGCAATGATTTTTGATTGTTGATGGCTCCAAGTCATTTGTTTGGGAAATTGTTCTCATCATGCAAGATCAAATATTAATGATCAATAATATAGATTTTTTGCATTTGCACCGAATGCGGCAATGAGTTTTTTTATGGTTGTAAGTCATAGGTTTAAAAAATTTTACTCATACAACAATATCGTCTGTTAGATGTTTCATCTTTCCAAAATGGAAATCATGGAGCAAAATTGAAGTCAGAAAGGGAACCTTTGGGAAAAATATGTGAAATTTCTGAAAATTTAGCTTCCTGGCAAAAGTAACGATTTGGCAATGTCATTTATAAGTCAAAAAAAGTTCAAAAAATATCTTGAAATTTCTTTAAAAAGCGATTTGGCGTAAAATAGCCTGGAGTAATAAAAAAAAGCTAGAAATAAAGTGAAATAACCAAAAATACGATTTGGTGGTCGATCATTTCACAAGCTTCTCCATTAAACTTATCAAAACGAAATCAAGCGCGCAACGGAAACATTAAACCATTTATGAAAGCTGTAATAAGGGAATCAGCATATGTCATGCTAGGTGAAGGCAACGCTCCATTCCATATCGTGCTTGATTTCGTTTTGATAAGTTTAATGAAGAAGCTTGTGAAATGATCGACCACCAAATCGTATTTTTGGATATTTCACTTTATTTCTAGCTTTTTTTTATTACTCCAGGCTATTCTACGCCAAATCGCTTTTTAAAGAAATTTCAAGATATTTTTTGAACTTTTTTTGACTTATAAATGACATTGCCAAATCGTTACTTTTGCCAGGAAGCTAAATTTTCAGAAATTTCACCCATGAGGTTGGATTGTGCCTTTCTGAAGCGACCTCCACACTTTCAGTGGGGTACCATGCACTTATCAAAGCGTCCTGCGCACTCCCACTTGGGTCCCGCACACATCCTATAGCGTCCGACGCACTCTTACTTGGATCCCACATACTTTCTGCAGCGTCATGCGCACTTCCACTTGGGTTCCGCGCACTTTCTACGGCGTCCGGCGCACTCCCATATGGGTCCCACACACTTTCTCCGCCGTCCGGCGCACTTCTACTTGGGTTCCGCGCCCTCTCTACGGCGTCCGGCGCACTCCCATATGGGTCCCGCACAATTTCTACGGCGTCCGGCGCACTCCCGTATGGGTCCCACACACTTTCTACGGCGTCCGGCGGACTTCTATTTGGGTTCTGCGTACTTTCTAAGTCGTCCGGCGCACTCCCATATGGGTCCCACACACTTTCTACGGCGTCCGGCGCACTCCCATATGGGTCCCACACACTTTATACGGCGTCCGGCGCACTTCTACTTGGGTTCCGCGCCCTCTCTAAGGCGTCCGGCGCACTCCCATATGGGTCCCGCACAATTTATACGGCGTCCGGCGCACTCCCGTATGGGTCCCACACACTTTTTACGGCGTCCGGCGCACTCCCATATGGGTCCCACACACTTTCTACGGCGTCCGGCGCACTTCTACTTGGGTTCCGCGCACTTTCTAGGTTGTCCGGCGCACTCCCATATGGGTCCCACACACTTTCTACGGCGTCCGGCGCACTTCTACTTGGGTTCCGCGCACTTTCTAAGTCGTCCGGCGCACTCCCATATGGGTCCCGCACAATTTCTACGGCGTCCGGCGCACTCCTGTATGGGTCCCACACACTTTCTACGGCGTCCGGCGCACTCCCATATGGGTCCCACACACTTTCTACGGCGTCCGGCGCACTTCTACTTGGGTTCCGCGCACTTTCTAAGTCGTCCGGCGCACTCCCATATGGGTCCCGCACAATTTCTAAGGCGTCCTGCGCATTCCCGTATGGGTCCCACACACTTTATACGGGGTCCGGCGCACTCCCATATGGGTCCCACACACTTTCTACGGCGTCCGGCGGACTTCTATTTGGGTTCTGCGCACTTTCTAAGTCGTCCGGCGCACTCCCATATGGGTCCCACACACTTTCTACGGCGTCCGGCGCACTCCCATATGGGTCCCACGCACTTTCTACGGCGTCCGGAGTACTTCTACTTGGGTTCCGCGCCCTTTCTACGGCGTCCGGCGCACTCCCATATGGGTCCCACACACTTTCTACGGCGTCCGGCGCGCTCTTGGAATCCTACTCACACCATACGGCGGTCCGAAAAATACTTCCAAGGTCTCGTCGAATTCGTACAGCTTGAAACCAAAACCGTCTCGAACAGGGCACAATCTTGTTAAGAAGCCTATCAGTAACTGTGTTGATTTTCATTAGTTCATTTTTAAGGATAAGTGAGCGTCGGCTGGTTTGTATAAACATCTTTACTTGTTTTTGCCTATCTTCGACCTCAATGTTGAGGTTCCGCGAAAATTGAGCTTTCAGCTCCAAACTTTGATAGGAGCGACCTGCATCCATTTCCAGCCTCCTGTTCAAAAATGAGCTTCCTAGCTCGATTTTAAGTCTACCAGCAAGATCGTGAACGCCAACTGAAAAAAAAGGAGATTAACATCATAACTTGGCGGGTTATTCAATTTTCCTCGAAAACTAGTAAACCATTCCAAACCATTTTTGGGTGTTTATCCTAACTTTTTATGCTCTTTTCAATGGATAAAGAACCACTTCTCCAAGTTTTCTCAGAACGTCGATTACGGTATCGCGGGTTTGCGCACGTGCAGTTTAAAACCAAATCAGGTGAGTGCTTCGCGCTCACCACAATTAACGCTCACCCCCGGTATACACCAATACGTCATAACAACAACAACAAACCGAATCGTTTCATTTTCGAAAACTGATGACCAAGGTGGTACAGTGTTATTTTGTGGAATACAAGAAAAAGTGTGCTTCCGAGATTCTCGTTTAGGACCTGTACTTCTACATAAAATTGAACTCTCTTAGGTTACGAAAACGATCGTCACGGTCTTATCATATTTCCGCTCCTTTAGGAGTTTTAGGCGACGTGTGCATGTAATAAGTCCTGCACTGTACTTCTCTTATACCATAAACGTTACGTATAGCCATTGAACAGTCGGATTAATGCGAATCATGACAGATACCTTATAACAGTGGAACACATCGCTGCAGAAATCCTTTTATTCAAAAGTGAGTATGATTGAAGACTTAGACAATGTCTTAGGCCACTGCCGATGATGTTTTTGAGGAAGATGCACTAGACGTTTTAGGGACTTCTGACTTCTTTGGTTGGATGGTCGTAGTAAGAGCTTTCGGCTGAAAAGAATAGAATTCATCATATTGGAGAAACTGAACTCGTAGCTCTTTGCTACTTCTGTCATTGAATCGAGTAACTGCCGCTACTCGTATTTCACACGAATTCAATGCTGGCATTGTCACAAAAGATTGCTTCTCCTCAATCCCTTGTTCGAGACTGGTGAAGGTAACTGGCAAGACTAACCTAAGTTTTTGATCAAGAGGTCTTTTCTACAATCCAACCTCACAACATAGATTGATTAGTCAAAACCGATTGGGATTTTGATTAATCAACTGAATGCTCTTTGAGAACAGAGGTCGCGATCAGGAATGATTGTCTTTTTTCCTCTCTAAACCCTTTTCCGGGTTTAGAGTAGTTGGACCTATAAGAAAAAATCGCAAAAAAAAATTGTTCCGGGCCAAATTTCAAGCCTGAACTCTCTTGTCTTTTGATGGTGGACGACCCCACTCCACATCATCGGCATCGATGATTTCTAGTATCAAGATTAGCAGGTGGCTTGAAACGAATTTCAATCAATGAACATTACCCTTCGGACTGACCTCTCCGAATATTAAAGTACTCATATAGTTAAAAACATTGACTGAAGTGCTTGCTTTCATTGTTCAACTGTCCTTGTTAGGTAAATTTGCATTCATTTCGTCCTCTGAATGTCGATGATTTTTGACTGCTCGGCATAAGACTGCGATCTTTTTGGGCGGCGCTGTGCACGTGCGTAAACTGACATATTTGGGCCCCAAAAACTCCAATTCTAGCCCGTTTCTCACCGTGCTATCGTCATAACTTTTCAGCTGTTTTCGATCTAAGCTGATTTTTGTAGCTTTTTCGAGAACGGTTTTCCCCGTCACCACTGCTTTTAAGGTGAGCTCTTGTTAGAGGCACGTCAAGGATCCCAAACGAAATCCGAGATTGCCACATAACTGTGAAGTAGACCCACCCTATATAACACCTGTCAAGTGCACTCGAGCGCTAACGTCGGACAGGGAACGAAATTATCATGCCGTGAAATATCGTGTTTTGGTGTTTCGATTGCGTCCAACACTACTCATTCGACGACTTCATGGAAAACAGTTCACAACAATGTTCTTTCAATTTTCCTGGACACACCGAAACTCAGCCTAAATTGGAAATGCTTTGTCGTTTCAATCTCCTTATACGTAAATTATCATGTAACTTAAGTTCTCTTCTAAAATAAAACAAGGAAGTCCAGGAATGAATTCTCCAAGGTAGCAAAAATTTCCATGGTGTCGTACAATGAGTAGTGTTGGACGCAACCGACACAACAAAACACGCTATTTTACGGCATGAGAATCTCGTTCATGGTCCTACGTTAGCATTTGAGTGTCAAGTGCGAGCTCCGCATAAGCTGTATATAGGAGAATACCACTCTAGCGCTCCTGCAACAAAAAGCCACTTTGGCACTCCCCTTTTCTGTTTCTTCGAACTCAGCAGTAGTGAGATAAGCTATGGTTTTCAGTCAATGTCGTCGCCTTCCTCTTCATCGGTTGCAAATCGCGGATGTTACCATACATCGGTTGCAAATCGCGGATGTTACCAGCCTCGGAAAACTCGTCCGCCATGCTTCCGCAGCTCAATTTTTGAGGGACCATAACTCCGTTCTCAAGGGTCCGTTCCGAAAAACGATGTTGAAGTTTGACTGTGGTTTCAAAGGCACAGTCAAACCTCAAGATCGTTTTTTCTGCTTTTCTACCTATCTTGAAAACGGTCCAACGCTGGTTAGAGTGATGCCTCTTGAATCGTACGAGAACTCCTAGAAACGGAGTTCTGGCCCCTCCCAAATTAAGCCGCAAAGTAATTGCGGACGAGTTGTCCGAGGCTTTTAACTTTCGTCATTTGCAACCGATATACGCGAGCGGACTTGATTGGATAGAGAGGCTGAGAATGAAGAGAAAAACTAGGATATTAATTGAAAACCAACGCTCATGTCACTACTGTTTAGTTCGAAAGATCTAGTTCGAGAGATCGTAAAAGGGGCGGGCCAAAGTGGCTTCTCGAGGTGGGCGCCCCAGAGATAAGAACGTAAAGGCCAACCGAACACTGTTCGACGCGATGCGGTCGCGTCACGGCTCAATAATTTTCTAAGTTTCCACTCTGATTTTGTTAGGGCTATTCATACTTCCAACCTCCCGCTCTGCCAGAGCGGTCCGCGCGGACGAAGAGGTGAGTATGAATGGAATTTCTTCCTCCCGGGTCTCTCGCTCAGCCAGTGAATTATGAATGCTCCAGCGACATCGCCATGGCAGAGTGGAATGGGCGAGCGGAACGTGATTGATGAATGAACGTGAGTGATTGTGCAGATTTTCTTATTAGACTGTGATTGATAATGTTATCGGAATATCGATATCGGAGGCAGCTTTCTGTTTTAAAATCGAATCTTGGGTGGCCCCTCCAAATACCAGGTTGTCCTATAATTCTTGTCCGAAAATTTCACCATTTTTAATTTGTTTTCAACTTTATTGAAAAACAAGTCTAATCAACAATATAATCACCACAGTTATTCACAACAGTGGCCCATAGATTGGGCAGGTCGCCGATGCCCTTCGCCCAGAACTCCGGGGGCTGCGACTCGAAGAATTCCGCGATGTCGGATTTGAGGTTGTCGTAGTTGGTGAATTTTCTTCTGGCCAAATGGTGCTTCAGCGGGCGGAACAAGTGGTAGTCGGATGGGGCGAGGTCCGGGGATTACGGCTAATGGGCAACCGTCTCCCAGCCGAGCGTCGCCAACTTCTGCTGGGTCTCCTTCGCCACGTGGGGGCGCGCGTTGTCGTGCAGCAGGTGGAGCGAGGCCCGTCGGGGGCGCTTTTCTCGGATGGCGGCGACTAGTTTCTCAAGCTGATCGGTGTAGATGGAGGCGGTGACCGTCCTGCCTTGCGGGAGCAGCTCGAGGTACAGCATGCCCTTGGTGTCCCACCAGCAGCAGAGCATGATCTTCAGCGGGAGCAGGTCGGCTTTCGGCGTCGTGGGCGGCTCTTCTCCGCGCGGCATCCAGATGGCACGGCGGGCGACGTTGTCGTAGAGAACCCAGTTCTCATCCCCAGTGACCAGGTCCTCGAGAAACTCCTTGCGATGCGGACGAAGGAGGAGGGACTGGCAGACGGCCACGCGGCTCTGCTTGTTGGCGTCCGTCAGACGGTGGGGGATCCAACGGGTCAGAACTTTGTGGTAGCCGAGTAATTTGAGTCGATTGTGGATGGTGGACTTGCTGCAGCCGAGCGTCGTCGCCAGTTCACGGGTGGTGGCTTCCGGCTTCTCCTTGATACAGCGACGGACTTCGTCATCATCCACCGTAGAAGGCCTCCCGCTGTGCTCCCTGTTCTCGAGGCTCGTGTCGCCGCTCTCGAAACGATTGAACCAGCGGCTGACTGTGCGTTGGGACACTGCATCCTCCTTGCACGCTCTGCAGATGTTGGCGACCGCGGTGCCCGTGTCGTTGCCCAGCATCCACTCGTAGAACACGAACGTACGAATCCTACCTTGGTCCATTTTAGCTTGTACTGGTAGCGAGACGCGGCGAATGCGCCTTATATACCCCTAGCGTAGAACTTTGAAGAACCTTTTAGAAGGTTCTTACACTTGCCTGATATTATAACACTTCTAAGGAAAATTATAGAATTTCGAAAATTTTCGCAATGGAATTATTGGACGGCCTGGTAGAATTGAGCCAAGATTCATTATCGCACGACAACCTTGTCGATTCGAAGGCGTGCATTTTGACCCTTGTGTTGCACATTCAAACGTAATTGCAACTTTCCCGAACATCTACGCACGCGCACTTCCATTTTGATTCCGTATACTTTCTACGACGCCCTGCGCACACCTGAGTGCGAGCATGGAGCTTCCAGGAACCGTTTTGCTCCTGAACAAATCATACGTATGGATCAAACGTGTTCAGACAGGTAATTGCAGGTAAACATGTTTTGTCACTTCAACAGGCATGTTTTAACGCTAAGAGCCGATCGATTCTCCGAAGCTCTATACCGCTGTTCCGCACTCCTACGGGGATACCGTATCCTTTCTACAACGTCCTGCGCACTCCTAATTGGGTCCCACATACTTGCCTCGGCGTCCTGCGCACTCCCACTGCATGGGTGAATACTTTTCGCGGCGTCCGACGCACTTCCACATGGGTTCACACGCTTTCTTCAGCGTCTTGCACACTCCCACTGAGATCTCGCGCAGTTTCTAGGGCGTATTGCGCGCTTTTACAGATGCCCCGCTACACATATGTATATGACGTAATTCAGTGCAACAAGTAATACAACCAACAAACACCTCGGCGGTGCGAGAGGGGAGCATGAATGACCAGGCGACACCACTGTGGCTGGGCGGGAGGCGCGGGAGGCATGAAATTTCATTCATACTCACCTCTTCGTCCGCGCGGACCGCTCTGCCAGAGCGGGCCGCGCGGACGAAGCCTTATATCTTGACCACCGGTGGTGTTGTTTTCCTGCTACTAGTCCAGGGGTGCGTTCCAAGAAGTTTTCCATGGGAGAAAAAATGGGTCTGATAAGATATGACGAATGATAGGCGGAAAGAAATGTTCATTTTAGGTGGCCTCACAAACTACCATTGGTTGGTATCACTATCAAATATGATTTCCTCCCGTGGAAATCTTCTTGGAACGCACCCCAGGCAGATCCTCAACTGCTGACCCATAGAGGAGGACCTATATGGATGGAAACACACCGCTCTATACTTTTTTATAACCTTCCCTTTATCAACTGGTTATCATCAAATTTGTTTACGAGAGCTGCGACGCGACCGCGTCGTGCCGAGCAATGTTCGCATGGCCTTTACGTTCTTATACCCCAGAGTGGCTTTCTCCTATACCTCTCTTACCCGCAGGAATTGAGAACTTGTATTTGACAGGTGTTATTTTGTGGTGGGTCCACTTCACAACTGTGTGGAAATCTCAGATTTCGTCCCTGAGATTGAACTGGGCCTTTGTGTCACCTTTATAAAGCATTCGAAACCGAACCAAGACCTAAGTGAGCAGAAACAAGTGAGGATAGTAACGAGCGGTGAACTGGCACGAGGGGTAGCGGAAAAGTAGGTGCTCCACGTTTTTTTAAGATGGGCGAGGTAGGGTCAACAGAATTCTGCCCAAATTTCAAAATGTATCACAATCGTTCAAAGACATGTAGTTTTGCACATTTTCTATGACCTGCTGTACACTTCCACTGAGGTCCTGCACACTTTTACCGACTTCCCGCTCTATCCTATGTAGGTTGTGATCACTTCATCTGACGTGTTCCGCATTTCCACTTCAGAGTTGCACACCTTTTATGACGTCCTGCTTAGTCCCACAAGAGCACTGCACACCTTCTATGAGGTTCACCACGTTCCTACCGAGGTCTTGCACACCTGGTTTAACGACCTGCACTTTCCCACTGAGATCATGTCTTTATCTGACGTCCTGCACACTTTTTGTGGTATCCATCATACTCCAACTTAGGTCCTAGATACTTCCTCCGAAGTCCTGCACGCTCCCAGTGTAATTCTGCGACCTTTCTCTGACGCCCTACACACTCTCATTGAGGTCCTGCATATTTTTTATGACGTCATCCACATTCTCACAAAGGCCCTACACACCTTCCATGACGCCCTGCTTACTTTCACTGAGATCCTTCACACTTGCTTCCACGTCACGCACACTTCCAGTGAGGTCCCGCACATTTTTTTCTGATGTACTGCACGCTCCCGTCTAAGTTCTCCAGACTAGATTGGACGTCCTGTACGCTGTTCATGATGTCCTGCCACTCCCACAAAGGTCATGCAGTGTTTTTATGACGTACTGCACACTCCCCTTAAGCTCCTGCACTCTTTCTAAGACGTCTCGCTCACTCCAACTGGGATACTGCACTATTTCTTTAACGTTTTGCACACTCTCACTGAAACCCTGCACACTTTCCTTGCGTCCTCTACTCCCACAGATGCTCTTCTCACTTTTTATGACGTCCTGCACACTACGCAAGCCCTAGCAATTCAGTACGCCGTCATGTTCACTACTGCTGCAGACCTGTCACAGTTTAGCCCTTCTAGCGTCAGATGAGTCAAAGAGGTTTTCACGACTGGTGGTTGGAAGTGCGCCCCATGAACAAACTCGATGACGTTCGTTACATAGCTTCGGGGATCCAAACGGATCATTCTTGTTCAAACACGAAATCATCAACAAGACTGGCCGGTTAAAGGCAGTGTTCACGATGAAAAAAGTTTTCGAAATTCCACTAGGATTGGGTAGTGGAGGGACACTCTGTAACGTTAACGTCGAAAGAACGCATGAAAACGAGCCAGGAAGAGCCCCAAAAGAGCCCGAAGTTGCAACTTCGAGCGCATTGAAAACCCCAAAAGCGCATCACACGCCCACCGACGTGAACAAATGAATGCTCGAGATCGTGAGATGAGCGATGATTTTCAATCATTAGCCCCGATCTTCCCTTCATTCTCATCTTCTCTCTTTACTCAGGTCAGCTCGCATAGATCGGCTGCAAAAGACGGAAGTTACAAGCCTCGGACAACTCGTCCACCATGTTTCCATAGCTCAATCTTTGAGGGACCATACCTGCGTTCACAGAAGGTCTTGTCTGATTTCAGAGACACCATTGGAATCAGCATGGGGCCGTTTTCAAGATAGGTGGAAAAACAGAAAAACGATTTTCATCGTGAACACTGCCTTTAAGTTTTGAACGAGCTCTGTAGTAATTTTCCGACGATTCGTTGTAAGGCGCTATTCTTACTCCTCAACACCAACGCGTCGCGCGCGTCACGCGCTTGCGGAGACTATGAATACTCCAGCGCAGACTTCATAGCGGAGCGGAAAAAAAGTGCATCTTAAATTTTCCAAACAAGCGAATTTTGCGCATGCGTTCACCATCATGAAAGCAAACGGTAATACTGGAATCAAATATTATGGAACGGAATAAAATTGATGGTGTATTAATAAGCTACAGCGGAGCGGGCGTCAGGTGCGTGCCGCGTTTACGTGTTGCCAGACGATTCATACTCCAACGCCACGCCAGCGCGTCACGCGAATAGCGCCTAAGCAGCAATAATTCTGAATGTGTCGAAGTTGGATCAAGTGGAGTTAGTATGATTGAAAAATGTACCAATCATGGTCATTCCTCCACGAAGAAATCGGCGAACTTTTACTCAGTTGTGCGTCGCCGCAATGGGGTTCCGTCGCGTCGTCAAGTGTGTAGTGCTTCATGATATAGTAGGCCGTGGCATGACGGTAGCGTTTCACAGGAAGCGTTCACTGACTAGAGAACCACTATAAGTCATAGTAACCATTACAAACAAATTATACTTTTCTAGAACCATTTTCGGACGAAACGTCCGAATATGCCCATCGCAGCTGCCTATACCCCCTTTGAAAGAAGTTATGCGCGTTTTCAAAGCCTTGCGGCAAAGTTAGGATACCCCCATGAAATTTTCAGGGTGTTTTTGAATTATTATTTTCCGGATTTTTCTAAAAGCGTGTATGTAGGGGTAATCTGGGGTGCAGAACACGAACCTGGGTTTAGCTGTTCGAAATTTTGAGGTTTACTGTAGGTTACGGTAGGTGAAATGCCAATTAGGAGGCAATGAAATGCCAATTAAGAGGCAAAACCTACCTTGAAAATTTGAGAATCGACAAACGTTCATCGAATTCGTATTCAGCACCCCAAAAAAACCCCACATACGAACTTTGAGACAAATCTGAGACTTTGACCAAACTACCGCATACCCACCGTAATCTACCGTAAGCTGTCAAAAATCGATGAACTGACATCAGGTTCGTGTTGAATACTCACAATAACCCCCAGGAGAACGATTTGAGCCACATCTGTCGTCACATTCCGGAAATTATCAAAAGCCGATTTTGTCGTCAATTTTTTCTGCCGGTGAGAAGGTTTGAGCATATGTATATAGTCGAAACCTTCGAAAAACGACAAGTGAACCTCAGATTCGTGATCAGCACCCCAAATAACCCCGCAGGGCCAATTTTAGGTCAAATCTGGAATATTTTTTCAAACGCTTGGAGAGCCCTCTGGTTCGTATAAATAAACGCCCAACCGAAACTCATTACAAGTCCAAAACGCTTTTTGTGAAAATAATACCCTTTTTGGACAATAGGTACGAAAATCAGAGAAAAAACGCCTATAACTTCTTTCAGAGTTGGTCTAGGCAGCTGCGATGGACATATTCGGACTTTTCGTCCAAAAATTGTTCCTAGAAAAATACATTTTATTTGGAATGATTACTATGACTTATAGTGGTTCCCTTGTGAGCCATAAGAAGTGGGAAGCGCTCAAAGCGCAGCGAGTGCAGCGTCGTGGAGAATAAGCAATACTCCGTCGAGTGCGTCCGCGCTTTTTGAAGGATAGCGTTCCCTTCAGAATGTGCACAGCCCTTAAAGTTGATAAGCGTAACATGGGAAGCGTGCGCCGCGTCATTGAAATCGGGATAACACAGCGTTAGGGGTGGGGCGATCAAGGTTTGTGGAAAGTGCATAGCTCTCGACAGAAAAAGTACTGCGCGATTAGACGCGCTTTGTTTGAAGCGTGCCCAGAGTCTTGAGCACTTTTCGTACTCCTCAACGCAAGCGCGGTACGCGCGTGACGCGCTGACGTAGCGTTGGAGTATAAATGGCCCGGCGCCACGCCTGCGCGGCACGCGCGTGACGCCCGCTCCGCCATGGCGGCGTCGGCCATAACCATATTTTCATAATTTTCATGATTATTCCTTCACGAATTGTATTCCGTTTCATGAAAATCATTTCCATCCCTACCCTTTTCCTATCCAACTCACGGAGCCCGGTGAGTGGTGAAAGTATGCTAGGGTCTTTCCGGCATCGGAGGGTAACCAGGCTAGTCCGTAAGTCCTTTAACGTTGCCAAGACTCGCGTAGCTACGCTGAATGTCGGCACGTTGTCAGGCCGCTCGAGCGAACTGGCTGTTGCTCTGGAGCGTAGAAGTATTGATCTCTGTGCGGTCCAAGAGACGAGATGGTCGGGTAGTAAGTCCAAGGACATTGTCAGAGGCTTCAAGGTCCTGTATCATGGCAACCCTAGGACAACGAACGGCGTTGGCGTTGTCGTGTCTGAACGCTTCCGTGACGCGATTGCTGAAGTGCATCGTTTTGACGATCGTTTGATGAAGATAGTCATCGTGAGTGAGGAACAACGAGTCTATTTCTTCTCTGTGTATGCCCCGCAGACGGGTTGTTCTGAGCAAGTGAAAAATGATTTCTGGATGATGCTCGATGAGAAGACCGCCGAGGTGCCACCAGAAGATATTATTGTCGTTGCGGGTGATATGAATGGCCACGTCGGAGAAACGAGCCAAGGCTATAGATGCCACAGAGGGTTTGGTTACGGCCCAAGGAACACGGATGGCGAACGCATTCTCGACTACGCCGACTCACATGACCTGGTCATTGTGAACAAGAAGTTCCGAAAGCGGCAGTCCCACCTTGTTACATATTACAGTGGCAGCAGCATGACGCAAATTGACTTTGTGCTTGTTCGGCGTCGCGACGAGAAGATAGTCACAGATGCGAAGGTCGTGCCATACGAGACAGTCGCCACGCAACATCGACCGCTGATCTGCACGATGAGCATTATGCCGCCAAAGCGTAAGATTGCTGAACGGTGCGGACCACCTCGAATAAAGTGGTGGCGTCTGAAGGAGAGAGAAGCTGCCGTCATTTCAAGTGTTCGGCTACCGCCAGTCACGACTGTGTGCGAATCTTGGCAGAAGGCAGTCAAATCGATGATTGATTCGGCGCGGTCTGAACTCGGGGTGACGAAGCCCGGACGACGGAAGATTGATAAAGAAACGTGGATTTGGACAGATGATGTGCGAATGATGGTTCAAGAGAAGAAGAAAATGTACCACGCTTACCTTGCTAATAAGACGGCCGATAATTGGCAGAAATACCGTGATGCGAAGAAGTCTGCCAAGAGGGCCGTTGCGAAAGCAAAGGCGACGCATTACGGAGAGCTGTATGAGAAGCTGGACACGCGTGACGGTGAACGTCTCGTGTACCGACTTGCGAAGTCCCGTCAGCGTGGTACTGAAGACATCGAGAAGTTCCACGGTGTTAATGACGATCATGGCCAGCTACTTATGGACCGTGGTACGGTGATGAGGAAGTGGCGCGACTACGTCGAGAAAATTTCGACGGACGAATTTCCTCATCCGCCTATCCCTGAACACCCACCTACAAGCGGTCCTGTACAGCCTATCACCACCAAAGAAGTTAAGATGGCGTTGGGACGTATGAGGCCTGGAAAGGTGACGGGGCCAGACGATCTGGCGGTAGAGATGTGGAAGTCACGATGCTGGGATTCCACTGAATGGCTTGCGCAGTTGTTCAACCAGGTCGTTGCGGAAAAGAAAGCGCCCAAAGACTGGCAGCGAAGCACAACCTTTCCCATCTGGAAGAAGAAAAGCAATCCAGCGAATTATGCGAACTACCGGCCAACACGTTTGCTATCCCACACCATGAAAGTATTTGAACGCATCATCGATCGTCGGATTCGTGAAACCGTCGAGATCACGAGCAATCAGTGTGGCTTTGTTACTAACTGTGGCACGACGGACGCCATCCGCGCTACGCGACTACTGATTGAGAAGCACCGCGAGAAACAGAAGCCAATACATCTTGCTTTTCTCGACTTAGAGAAGGCGTTTGATCGAGTACCGCATGGAGTGATCTGGTTTGCATTGCGGCGGCACGGTGTCCCAGAGGAGCTCATAGACTGGGTCGAGGTCCTCTACACTGATCCAAAAAGTCGGGTCCAAGTAGCAGCAGAAGCTTCGGACGAATTTCTTATCTCGGTTGGCGTGCACCAGGGATCTGCTTTGTCCCCCCTTCTATTTGTCATCGTGATGGATACTATCACAGAAGACCTGCAGAGACCGGCGCCCTGGACGCTTTTGTATGCGGATGTTGTGATGCTTGCATCTGAAGATAAATTGGATCTCGAGCGACAGGTACAAGACTGGAGTGACCGATTGGCACGTTTTGGTCTCCGCCTCAACGTCAAGAAGACTGAGTATCTGACTACGGATAGAAGTCAGCTTGATTCCATCAATATTGATGGTACTGAGCTCCCGCGCACTGAGGTTTTTAAATACCTTGGTTCAACCATTACGTCTAACGGGAGTCTAGATAGCGAGGTCAACACTCGGGTCAGTGCTGCGTGGTTGAAATGGCGGTCAACGACGGGAGTGCTATGCGACAAGAAGGTTCCCGACCGTCTAAAGTCGAAGATTTACCGAAATGTCGTCCGGCCTGTTGCGCTGTATGCAGCAGAGTACTGGCCTGCTACCAAGGAAGCAGAGCGAAGGCTCGGTGTAATGGAGACAAAAATGCTACTTTGGACAGCGGACGTCACCCGCTTGGACCACGTCACGAATGACGACATCAGGAAGAGTTTTGGTGTCGCTCCGATTGCCGAGAAACTGCGCGAATCTCGATTGCGATGGTATGGGCATGTTCTTCGCGCTGGAAGTGGCACCGTTTGCAAGGCTGGGCTCAACCTCGACGAGCCTGGAAAAAGACCTAAAGGACGGCCAAGGCAGCGGTGGCTTAATACGCTGCACACCGACTTGAAAATTTCCGGAGTGCACCCTGATCAGGCGCATGACAGGGAAAAATGGCGCCAGCGCATAAGAAAAGCGGACCCCGCATTGGAGCGGGACAAACGCTAAAGAAGAAGAAGAAGATTTCCATCCCTATCCTTTGCTGTCGTGATGGTGAACGCCTGTACAGAATTTGTTTGTTTGAAACTGTTAAGTCCCACTTTTTTCCGTCTTGTCATGGCGTCGCCGTTGGAGTATTCATAGTTTTAGCAAGCGCGGCACACGCATGGCGCGCGTAGAAAGTATTCATACCCTAACGCCCCACCCTCGCGTAACGCGCGTGCCGCGCTGGCGTTGAGAAGTATGAATAGCGCCGTGGGAAATGAGTAGCGCTTGGCAACAAGCGTGCGACGCGTATCTGCAAACGAGTACCACACCGTCCGCTGGATCCTAAAGAATGGAAATGATCAATTCAAATGAACATTTTAATTCTAATAAGTCACGTGTTGATAACCATCACATCAAGCTACGTTGCGATACTTATCACAGTGTTAAGACTTGTCATCTTGTTCAAACACGAATGAGCTGTTTGGAACCCCGAAGCTGTATACCGTTCCTCCAAACTCGACTACCCGAAACGTGCAAGAGGAGATTCAGGCTGAATTTATGGTTGTCGATATGTGTCCTACCTACCTGAATGTTGGTACCATTCCCTAACAGTTTTGATCGGCCATTCCCAAGACGAGCGGAGCACACACAGACATATCGGAACATAACCTCGGCATGGATCCTGAAGAGACTTCGCTTTCACTGCTGAAGGTTGGCGCAAACTCGGTGCCATATGCTGTAACATAGGTGCACCATATTCGCGCCAACCTCCAATGAGGAACGCAAAGTCTCTTCAGGATCCATGATGATGTTAACCGCTCTGAAGGCAGTGTTCACAAAGGATTTCACATTCGGTATCTCACGATTTACGGAAGGTCTGGTGCCTTATGTAGCAAGGCAAGCATAAATAACGCAGAAGCGGCGTTTCTAGGCTAAAATAGGCATTCTCTTGTTTACGTTGACCTCAGAGCATGGAAAATTTCACCGCTATGGAGGATGATTCCTAGCAATGCAATCAAGTGCTTTAGCTCACGCAACAGTATTTCTTTAATATGATTATCTGCTGTTATCGCAATCTCAAGTTTTCGTTCGCTCACTTCGGAGGGCAACTATGCGCTTTTGGGGTTTGCCTTGCGCTCAAAATTGGAACTTCGATCTCCGTTGGGGCTCTTCCTGGCTTACATGCGTTCTTTCAACGTAGACGCTACAGTGAGCCACTTCACTATCCAACAATCGTGAACATATTTTTCTACGTAGACAATGCCTTTAAATATACGGATTGACAAAGCTGGAGAGTAAAAATCCGGGAGATTTTATTGTAAACGTTTCAAATGAGTTGCTCGTTTAAGGTGCACAGCAGTACACCCAGAAAAAATTCAAAAACGAACCTCTTGTTTTCCTTTTCTTTTATAGGCAAACCCAATACAGAGCACAACGATAACTAACGCAACGCCCACTCCTGCACCAGCATAGATCCTGAAACAAAGTTCTGGCAGCAATGGGCATTCAAGCGAACACTGAATGTCTTCTAAATAATAAAATGGCTGGTTAGAGAAAAATACTACCCGTTATGAAGCAAAGAGCCGTCGTGGTTTTTGGTATCCTCGTTCGGGGTGCACGTTTTGAAACTACTTCTTCCTACAGGGACTTTACCACACTGGTTAGTCAGAACTTCTTATACAGCCACATTTTTTTTGTCCACTGCGTACCGTGTACTCGTCTCAGCTCCATCATATCCACCCGAGTATCAGGAGAAAAAAATTTTAGCCAAAATAATTACAATCCCCTGTGGGTACATATTTAACCATTTGGCTACCGTGTCCTGTCGTAACCTTCTCAATACTGCAAACAGATCTCATTATCGTCTTCAGAGTTCGTAGTTGGAGTAGGGCTTTTCTTCTGACCTCTGCACCGCAAAATTTTTGATCGGAGTACCACACTCCCTCCAAGATTATCAAAAAAAATTTATTCTAGAACGCAGGGCAGGTAAGTTACTCCGGGCTCTAAGCATGAATTCTGCCAAAAAAGGGTCCCCCAAGCAAAAGCGGTTTGGTTAGCGTTACAAACGTTCGAACAAAAAGGGAACAATTGGGTATTGGAATGAGGAGAATCTACAAAAAATGAACAATATCCTCTGAAAGCCATTTTCTTCGTCGACACCTATAACAGCTGAGAAGAACCGTTTTGCTATTTTTCGAGGAAGAGTTCAATGATTTCCAAAAACCATTTGGCATACTCCTCTTTTTTGATGAGAACTATTAGGTACACATGCATATATAATTTATCAGCACTCGCATGATCAGAGTCCTTTATGGAGCCAAAAGTGCTTCCTTGAAATAGCAAAACGATTCGTCTCCGCTGTATATAGGTGTCGGCAAAGAAAATGGCTTTCAGAGGATATTGTTCATTTTTTGTAGACTCTCCTCTTTTGTTCAAACGTTTGTAACGCTAACCAAACCACTTTTTCATGGGGGACCCCAATTTGGCAGAATTGTTCACTTTTTATTGATACTGCGCAGAAATATCCCATGGAAGCGCTCAAAGACGGACCTCTTTTTCGACTCTATTAGTCCTCTTGCTGAGGTAACGAGATTCATTGATCTAAAAATTTAGTTGTTGAACTATCTCTGCCACTCATACATGTATATATAAGAATAGCACGAAGGTTCATAATCCCTTTGTGAGTTGGTTTGTTATGGTCGCTCCGTGTCAAAGGTAGCAATTATAACATATTATCAGTTTTCAAAAAAATAACCAAAGAAGTGAGAGGCAGAACTAAGGATGCGATGGCGCATAGCGGTTGGTGAGTTTAGAGAAGGGGTGGGGCTAGCGCTTCAAGGAAAAATTGTTCGAGAAAGCGTAGAAAAAGGGGGTTCGCGTGAGAGGTGGGAAATGTCAATAATTCTCGATCTGGAGGTATGACTTTGGTTTCATCAGGCGCAGTTTTTAATCCGTCACTTAAAACCGTTAACTGACGGTTTACTGAAGAGGCAGAAAATTCTTTTGTCAGCGGAAATCCGGAAAATTCAAAGCGAACCCATCCCAGAGCTGTGTTAAAAACAAGTTGTTTTCAAAGTAGTTAGTGATGAGCACGTAACTACTATTTCTGTGAGAAAAGATTCGTAGACCGGTGCAAAGGCATTAGGAGCGCCGAAGATGAGCGATCTTGAAACAAGAAATGGTTTCGGACTCCCCTTCACTCTCCGGGGTGTCCTTCACAATTTCCCGCATGACCAGCAACTGGTCCCCTACTCCTGCTCACTCTCGGGGGTGTCCTGTACAATTTTCCGTAAAAGCAGCAAGTGCTGCTGGACTCTTGCTTACTCTACGGGATGTCGCGATGACTTCATCTGAAGCCCTATGCACTTCAACGACGCACTCACAGTTGGGTCCCGCACATTTGTTTCGGAGCTTGGTGCACTCCTCGTCGGGTCCTACACACTTTCCACGGCGCTTGGCGCACTACCAGTCTGGTCCCACACACTTTCCACGGCGCTTGGCGCTTTCACAGTTGGGTCCCGCACATTTGTTTCAGAGCTTGGCGCACACCCAGTCGGGTCCTACACACTTTCCACGGCGCTTGGCGCACTTCCAGTTTGGTCCCACACACTTTCCACGGCGCTTGGCGCTTTCACAGTTGGGCCATAGAACACCGTCAAGCATTTGCGACACAGCATCAGTAGGGATCCAAGATGTCCAACCTACGCGTGGTGGATCTGTGGAGTCGACGTTATGGAGACTCATCAAATGGACATCAATCACTCCATGTGGAGTTTTTTCGTATTGGGAGTGTAGGTGGCTGGCCGCTACACTCCTCTGTATTCTACTTCTACGAGCTGGCGTCGAGAGGAATCCGGGACCGTGCAGCAAGGCACCGCGATATCCCTGCTGTCACTGCGGGCTATCTGCCCAGCATGCGAACATTCAATGTGGTGGTTGCCTTGACTGGGTGCACCTCAAATGTTCGGGATTGTCCAGCTATGATGACTACACTCATGCTTACTGTTGTATGCCTTGCTCTGTAAATCCTCCTAGGGTTCCTCAACATTGTCTACGCATTTATCAACTCAACATAAATGGCCTGCGTGCCAAACTTGCTGAACTCACACTGTATGTAGATCGCACTCAACCTGATGTCATTCTCCTGCAGGAGACCAAGCTTAGCACATCTTCCTCCTCCCTCCCCCGTCTCCCCGGTTATTTATCCTATCACATTCCACGTACTTCCCATGGCGGTGGTGTTTAAACTTTTGTAAAATTGTCTATCCCTTCTCACATTATTGCTCTTCCCGATGATGATGTTGTTGAATGTCTTGGAGTTCATGTTGTACTACAAAGTGGCCCCCTTGATATTGTCAATGTCTATATACCCCCCCCCACTACATCCTGTCCCAATGCGTTTCACCCCACAAATTACTTACATGACGTCCATGCTGCCTTATCATCAAGTTCGTTTGTAATAGCTGGTGATTCTAATGCTCATTCTCCTTCGTGGTTTTCTCCTCTAGAGCCTGATAATAGAGGTGAACTCATTGAGCTTTTCGCTGATGATTGTGATCTTGTTCCCATCAATGAGGATTCTCCCACTCGTCTTCCAGCGGTGGGCAGACCCTCTTCACCCGATATCACGTTTGTATCATCTTCGCTAGCTATATCCTGTAACTGGTCTACTGATGTGGCGCTGGCCAGTGATCATCTTCCCATTATTACGTCATTGGATCTGCCACTTAATAGTTTGCTTGCTCCGTTCTCTGGCTCTCGTTGTAAGTCCTATTCTAATTATCGTAAGGCTAACTGGGACCTATGCAAAGAGGAGTTGCTCAGCCAGGTGGCCAGCTACCCGTGGAACGGCTCAGTCTACGACAAGGAGAAGTTCATTGTCGATGCCATAGGACGTGCCTCTAAAGCTGCTATTCCTACTGGACGTGTAAAGACTTCTCACTCCAACGTTCCCAGTGAAGTGCTTGAAGTGATCACTATGAGAGATGACAAGCGAAGATCGGACCCCAATGATCCAACGATACAACAGCTGTCGGGAAACATCACCGCACTGCTAAATGAGCACAAGCAGCAACGCTGGAAAGAGCTCACCGAGTCGATCGATTTTTCCGTGGATGCCAAAAAAGCCTGGACCACCTTGAAGCGGCTTTCAGGCAAAAAGATGAGTACTGATCGCAACATGCTCGAGTTTCCGTCTGGAAGATTCGAACACGGTCACAAGGCTGCTTGTCTGCTCGGCAAACTATTTACATCTGCGTCATCGCCTCGGGATAAGCAACACAGACGAACAATGCGAGCAATCAGGAAACTCAGTCGACTGGATGTCCCCATTATCTCTCCTTCCGCCATCGACAAGGTCATCAAATCGATGAAAAATTCGCGGGCTGAGAAACCCGATGGGATTTCAGCTGTTCATCTCAAACATATTCCTGATCCCTATTACGAACTGCTCTCCGATCTTATTCATTCGTCATTCAGTTCTGGTGTTATTCCGGCTCGCTGGAAACAAGCTGTCGTCATCCCCATCGTCAAGCCAGGCAAACCGCCGGATAAGGCTGCCTCCCACCGCCCCATTTCCCTTCTCTCCCCCCTTGCCAAGCTTGCGGGAAAAGTCGTCAATCCGCTCCTCCAAAACGCGTTGCAGCACAACACTCACCAGCATGGTTTCAAGAAGGAGCATTCGACCATCACTACCCTGACATCAATCATCGAGCATATCATTGCTGGATTTAATCGCGAGACTCCGGCTGGTAGAAGCCTCGTCGTTGCTATTGACCTCATGGCTGCGTTTGATAGCTTCAGTATCCCGCTTCTATCGAAATCCATACTGGAATCGGATATGCCCAGTTGGTCTAAAAGATGGATTAATAGCTTTGTCAAGAACCGGTCCATTCGTGTAAAGTTCGACGGACATCTGTCGTCTTCGGTCCCTTTGAAAGCCGGTGTCCCGCAAGGCGGGGTGTTATCCCCGAGCCTGTTTTCGCTGTTTCTGTCTGATATTCCTGAGCCACCAACTGGTATTCATCTGTGCCTGTACGCCGATGACATCACAATCGTTTGCACGGACTCAGTTATCGATCGAGCCACTGCTGCCATGAATGGCTACTTACGGACCCTGGCAGTGTATCTTAAATCAAAGTCGCTGACTGTCTCTGCCTCCAAATCAAGTGCTACACTATGTACAACAGCTACTATCGAACATCGGCTTCATCCCAAGGTCATCTGGGATAGCCACGAGCTGCCACTGTCTAAGCATCCTCGACTATTAGGAGTTTTCCTGGACCCCTCTTTACGATTCCATGAGAACACGCGTATACGAGCTGCCACTGCCAACACGCGCAACAACATTCTTCGCGCCTTAGCTGGAACCTCGTGGGGCAGCACGAAAGAAGTACTACGTACGACTTATAGAGCCATGGTCCAGCCGGTCTTGAAATATGGCGCCCCTATTTGGACCCGACATCTCTCTGAATCCTCTTGCAGCAAGTTGCAGAGAGCACAGAATGCTGCCCTCAGGCTTATTACTGGATGTCACCAGTCGACGCCTATCCCGCATCTTCATCAAGAAACCGGCCTACTCCCTGTAAAACAGCACTGCTTACTCCAGTCTCAGCAGTTTCTCATAAGTATTGTCAAGAGCCCGACCCATCCAAACTAGCATCTCCTGTTGTCCGGCCCCCAATCAAGAAACATACGCACGCCGCTCAATGTTTCCCTGTCTGCTGTCGATCAACAACGCTGGGCTACATCCGAGCTCTCCCGCAGAAGACTCCAGATGGCTGAGCATACGCGCTTTGTGGCAGAGTACCTGTCTAATGCTCAGCCCAATTCAATTTATGGCGGCGTACCCCCACGACTCGACGACAGCGAAGCCGATCTACCGAGACGCACCCGAACAATCCTCGCTGGTCTGCGATGCGGTCACTCCACATATCTAAAGGCCTACACCCATCGGATTGATCAGTCAGTCCCTGATAGATGCCCTGATTGTGATTGTGCTGGACATGATTCACTGCATCTATTTTCATGTCCGGCCAGACCTACAACGTTATCTGCTCGAGATCTATGGTACAAACCGTGTGAAGTGGCTAGCTTCCTACACCTTTGATGCGATGCTCTGTTCATGGCTGACAAGAAGAAGAAGAAGCATCAGTAGCCTAAAAAAGCACATCCCGAGACATTGATCGCGTACCGAATTCGACCTGTTGTCTCCCATTGACGTCCACCCTGGGGCGCCCACATCGGGAAGCCACTATGGCACGCCCCCTTTACCATTTTTCGAGCTCAACAGTGGCCAGATGAGCGATGAAACCCCGTTCTTCCCTTCATTCTAGACCTCTCTTTACTCAGGTCAGCTCGCATACATCGGCGGCAAATGACGTAAGTTACCAGCCTCGGACAGCTCGTCCACCATGCTGCTGCAGCTCAATCCTTGAGGGAACATAACTCCGTTCCCAGGGAGTCTTCTACGATTCCAGGGACATCATTGAAATCGGCTTGGGACCGTTTGTAAGATAGACAGGAAAGCAGCAAAACGATTCTGAGGTTGGGCTGTGCTTTAAGACATGTTGAGACCTAGACATGATCAATCATCATCCCATAGCTCATGCACAATGCCGCGTTTATGCCGTGAATGCGGAAGAGGTGCTACGGACATACGGCTGAGGGGAATCAACGGATGCCAGTGGAGATCAGACAGAGCCAACCCACAGTAATTATTTTCAGCAAAATCGCTCTCATAGCTATGCAAACAAACTAAGTGTAAGTTGAAAAGTAAGTTAGAAATTCATGCCTACAAAGTTAGGTCGTCCTTTTCGTTTCTTTTGTTTCTTTCTTCTTCTTCTTCACGCAACTTATTTTCTTTTTCTTCACGTGCCTTTTTTTCTTTCTCTTCTTCCATTTTTTTCTTCTTCTTCAACGCATTTTCAGCCGATTCCAGAGCGCAATCGAATTCATAGCGCCCTTTCATATCAGGGTCAGGGTCGTCGTATAAAAGGTGCTCCAGATAGTCCTGAAACGGCTGGGAATAAGCCAAGAGTTTTTAGGTCTTAGTTGGTTTGAAGTCGGATGAAAAAAAGAAGATCCATCTGTCATTATTCTCGCTCAGTAAGGTGTCTTGATACTCTGTTCGCTAGATTTATCATACTCCCTCTATCGCGAGCATTAGAACAAGCTCTAAGCATTTGTGAAAAACTCTCAAATTCGATAAAACTCGTTGGAGAGTCGATTATGGCAGGGTGAAAGAAAGTGTACGGAATGGTAGCGGGGTGCGCAGGATGTCGTAGAAAGTGTACGGGACATTAGTGGGAGAGCGCAGGACGCCGTAGACAATGAACGGAACCCCAGCGGAAGTGCGCAGGGCGTCAAAGAGAGTGAACGAAATTCAAGTGGGAGTGTGCAGTAGAGTGTTGCCCGAATGTTAGTTCATTCTAATAATATTCAGAGAAACGAAATATTTGTTTATTCGAATGATCGAATATTCAAAGGAGTCAAGTATTCGGTTTATTCCAATATTCGAATATTCAGCATGAATGGTTTGAATATTCGATATGATCGCACCCCATTTAGCACTGATTTCACATTTATAACATCTCAGTGTAATGAATCCTAATTTCTCACAATTCTTCAACACCTCATAAATATATAGTTAAAGCAAGTATTTATAATTTATTAAACCACTCGTAGGATTTTGTCAAAACGCGCACTAGGAAGCGTTCTCGTGTTCATACCGTCCTTTTTGATAACTCCCTTCAGATTAACTTCATTCGGATCTGAAATATCATTCAAGGTCCTGGTGAGAAAGGGTAACCAACGGTATAGGGATTGCTAAGGAAGTACTTAGGGGTAGGTATACCTTTGCGACACACGGTCGCGTAGCTATGCACAGCGACAGTGACAGCGACCGCCTGTCGTGGAGCTTCCGCCCTTCAAACATGTCGCAGTGCGCTGCATTTGCAGTAAAGGGGTCTGCAGAGTTGCGCCGCGGCGAATCCCGCTGCGACACGGCAGTGTAGGAAAGTGGGGGGCGCCACGCAGTGGGCGAGGGCGGCGACGTGCCGCGCGAGAGCAGCGACGTGGGTGCCTCGCAGTGTTTTCGCCGCCGCGACAGCAGCGGCTCCCGGAGCGACGCCGCCAGCGAGCGGCGGCGAGGAATTATCTGGGCCATTTTCATCGTCGGCGAGGGGCGCCGACTCGGATCTTATTAATGAATTTTTCTATTGTTCAGTCATCCACGCAAACTTTTTTTAGTTTTACTCTGACACGTTTCCATAAACACTTGAACATTTTTTCATTTAATCGCTTTTTTTGTGATCCATTCCATTTCACTCCCGGAATAATTGATTTTATTTCAGTTTTCACTTTATGTGGGATAATATCGATTCTCACGAGAAATTCCGAATCAACGTTGCCGCTAGATTTTATGTTGCCGCTTCTGAGAGCGTTCTCGATTTTTTTTGAAATTACGAAAATCTTCCGAAAACACAGAAAAGTCGAGCTGTTTCTGAGAAGCTTTTCAATTCTGGCGTCTTTAAGATTAAAATTTCTGTTCAAATATGGTTTCATGGTGAATCAAAAGAACACATAAAAACGAGCTAGGAAAATAAATACAAAATTTTGAAATCGGCGAAATTCAAATTTTGGCGTGGAATGAATGAGGTTGTACGTAATGGAGGAAAACGGAGAACGACGGCAGGCATCGCTGCCACTCTGCGAGGCATTGGAGTGCGCCGCCGCGTCAGGATCTAGCCACGCCCCAAACCTCTCGCTCGGCGGCGTGCCGCCGGGCGGTGCAACTCTGCAGACCCCTTAAAGGCAGCGTCCGCGCAGAAAACCATATCTGTGTTTTTCTTCTCAATCCAATGTATGAACCAAGTGGAGATAGTTGGCGAAGCTTGAGATCTCAATGTTGCGTATTCATAATGCTATAGGCTCGTGAAAGTCGCTCCGTGGTCTGAAAAGGCGTTTTCCCGGTAGATCATCTAATACGAGGAACAGAAACCCCACGACAGGCTTCGGCAGGCCGCGGAAATCCAATTTTCTAAATTCTTTATTTCGAAGAATCTTCGAGTTCAGACCTGGGTATTGAAAGCCTCCTATTTTTAGATGATCATTGGCAGCAGCAAAGCGAAAAGAATTGCGGAACCCAGAAAGTTAAGGGGGCTAAACCAATTCAGCCGTTCAAATTTCCAATATTTGTGTAATATACAAGACAAACCGGACAGACGTGAGAAAAAGGAAGCTGAATGTTGCGAGATTTTCAAACGAGTTTTTTCTCTGAAACTTGAGTGTTTTGGGTGGTCTCTTCATGATATATGACAACCTGGTAAGCCTACCTGCGCAAAATTGTGAAAAAAATAATCACGGTTTTTTGCGCGTATGCTGGCTTTAAGTCAGCCCTCCGCGACACGTCGCTGCGACATACGCCTGATAAATGTTCCTACTACGACCGATGCCTTTGCTCCGATGCGGGTCTCTCCGCGATTTGTGTTAGATTGCATGCCTGCCGCTCATGACAGCGACAAGGTATACCATACCCCTTATATTCGGACACCGCGCAAGTGCGGCACACGCAGGACGTGCCCGCGAGAGGATGTAAAATATGCCAGGCTCTCACTCCCGACGTTTAAAAAAAAACGTCCGCATGAAGAATATGATTGAAGTTGAATTTCAGAAGAGTAAGAGTTGAAAAAGTCTAAAGTTGAGAAGGTTTGGATGGTTTTTTGGCTGTGCACGTTCTGCCAAGTGCAGTATAGTAATCGAAAAAAAATTGTTAACCAGTTCGCCTGTCTGCATAACTGACAATACAAGTATCTATCGAAACGAAAAAAAACTTAAGAATGTTGACAGAATGACATCAGATTCGGGTTCATCTCTATAAAGAACCCTTTCCCTTTAACATTAAAATTTCGAACCAAATCCTGAACGATTTCTGAAAGAAAAAACCGAGAATCATCTATTGGTCTCAAGTCCTCGCGAAGCTTTGAATATGTTCTCAACTTCGTTCAAAGTCTTAGGTTGATGCAAAAGTTTCCGGACTTCTCACGACTTTGAATTAAAAATATTGATTTCAAAAACAAACAAGGCTCATCCAACAGAATAATTTCCATCACATTCTGGGATCCTTCGCCACTGGTTGAACAGATCATGAATTCCCGACGCGTAGAATTGTGGCTTTTTCGAGTCGAAGCATTCTTCTAAAACGATTTTGACTTCGTCATCGTTAGTGAACTGTTTTCCATCCAGGAAAAGCTGCATCGAGCGGAACAGATGACGGTCGGAAGGGACAAGATCTGGGCTAGATGGAGGGTGAGGTAGAACTTTCCAGCCCTGGTCCAGCAGTTTCTGTCGGGCTATCCGGGATTTGTGTGGCCGAGCATAGTCGTGAGGAAGGCGAACAGTGTTAAACAGAAACTGCTAGACCTGGGCTGGGAAGTTCTTCCCCACCCTCCATATAGCCCAGATCTTGCCCCTTTCTACTACCATCTGTTCCGCTCTATGCAGCACTTCCTGGATGGAAAACAGTTCACTAACGATGACGAAGTCAAAATCGTTTTAGAAGAATGCTTCGACTCGAAACAGCCAGAGTTCTACGCGTCGGGAATTCATGATTTGTTCAACGGGTGGCGAAGGATCCTAGAATGTGGTGGAAAATATTCTGTTGGGTGAGCCTTGTTTGTTTTCGAAATAATTTTTTTTAATTCAAAGTCGTGAAAAGTCCGGAAACTTTTGAATCAACCTAATAATATAGGCCGCTCTAGAAGGCATATTCTGATTCAATGTTTCCAAAAAAACTAGTTCAGAAATGCATATTTTCGGGCCGGCAGATCTTCCTTGGCAATATTTCCTCTGACGAACTGAGCCGCCGACAATTGGCCGATAGGTGTCATCTTATAAACCGCTCCATGTTGACAATCTTAAAGGCAGTGGTCGCGCTCAAATATGCTCGTCTTCTTTTCCTCTCTAAACCCTTTTCTGGGTATAGAGTAGTAGAACCTATTAGAAAAAATCGCGAAAAAATAGCTGTTCTGGGCCAAATTCGAAGCTTGAACTTCCTTGTCTTTTGATGATGGACAAGTCCACCCCACATCATCGACATCGATGATCTCTAGTATCAAGAATATCAGTTGGCTTGAAATTGAATTTCAATCAATGAAACTTCAAAAACATTGGTTGAAGTGCTTGCGTTCATTGTTAAACTGTTTTATTAGGTAAATTTGCATTTATTTCTTCCTATGAGTGTCGATGATTTTTGATGCTTGGCATGAGACTGTGATCTTTCTGTGCACGTGTGCACGAACTGGAAATTTTAAGGTCCCTTCATAGTTTTTGAGCTGTTTTATATCTAAGCTGATTTTTGTAGTTTTTTCAATAGCGTTTTTCATCGTGACCACTGCCTTTAATGGCCTATTTTGTCCGCCTGAGACCTGCCCGTTGTCCAGCGAGCTCCGCTTGTTGTCCGTCTCTCGACGTCCTATTGTGTGGCCTTGAGCTGCATATTTCACAGGAATCCACATTCTACGAATGTGTAATACCTGCTTACTAGTCTGCTTATAATCACGTGCGCGGGGTGCAGTAAGCTGTGTGCAGAGTTTTCATATTATTTTGAAAGGTGGTAAACGCTAGCACAAGTTGTGCCTTTTCTTTTGGGATGTTGGTGAGATGAACACAGTTTTCGGATATCAGGAAAGATTGAGCTAAATAGCTCTATGTGGAGGGTTAAAAATTTGGAGTGCATAAATCAAATCTGAGGCCCATTTATGTATTCTCGACAGATTACTCCAGGGTATGGTGAGTGTATGGTTGTTAAAGGCAGGGTCCGGGCAGAATTTAGAATTTGAGATTTCCCGCTAAATCGGTGCTCCTGCTACAGTTAGTCCCAAGGAACATGCGAAAACTGCGGAAAAACCGGTCTTCTTTGAGCTATTCCAGCCACTTCCGTTCGCCGATGATCCAGAAAAGTCAGAAAAGTGTGGCCATCGTCCATATTTTGACGGTTGTCCACACATTCTTCAAGAGTGCTGTGTAATTATCGGTCATTCCAGCCATGATTATCATGCTATGAATACCGTAATCCCTGACTTTGAGGCTGTTTTCTCCAGAACTAAGCACTCAGAGTTCGTGAAACGTTCAGATGATGTTCAGCGAGGCCAGCCCAATCTATTTAACCCGAATTTCGGTAGTGTCAAAATTTGACCGGACCTTGCCTTTAAGACCAACTTTCAGAATCAGTACGAAGTTTCACGGAGGTTGCTTGTAGAAGCTGAATACAAATTTCCGGTCCTTCTCGTCAATTTTCGAAATATTAAGGTACCACTATCCTAATCAAAATCCAAATTCGGTCCGCATTTGCGGGTAACTGTGGTGCAAAACGCATTTCAAAGATAATCGTGGTGAGACCATAGTATTCCTGTAGGACTAGCCTTTTTCTCTGTAAGATTCGATGCGCACCGCAGCAGCGGTTGTCCGCTAGTGGGAACTGGATTTTGCTCAGATAAGGACAGTAGGTCTGTCCAGCTAACGATTTACAGAGCACCCACTTAGACAAATTCATAACGAGTTGTCGCCAGCTGGTTTGATGTATAAAAAAACCTTATCTCTACCGCGGTCAAAACTACTCAGGGTAGTCGAGTCATTTTGTTTCTATTGTGAGTACACTTAGCAAACTCGAACTTTTGTCACATTTCCAACATCTCGAATGTCGAAAAACCAACTTCTTTGAATCTCAGACTTCCGAACATATTCAGGGTTTCAATTTTCGGTTTTCCGAGCTTTGTCGATTTTGTCTGAAGCAAATGCAACCGTGATCGAAAGGTTAATTGGGGTCTGCACGAAACACACTTGCTAGACGATTAACAGCACAAAAGTGCGCAAGAGGTCCACGGAATCGCTGCCGGAATTCTCAAACTCAGCTAAAGTGTTAATATACGGGACGCGCCAACTCAGGAATTTCTGACAAGGTTACATGCGAGTTAACGACTCCAAACATGTTACCTGTGACATTTCTTTCACAAGTTTAAGTTACGTATAACTTTCAGTATTGCACGTATGTTGCGCGGCATGAGTTGACTAACATGTGACATAACATACTCGCGTGTAACTTAAACTTAATATTTCAGTGCACATGTAACTTACATAGGCTGTCGAAAGTTGCGTGTAATTAGACTAATGACGGGTGTGTTACATGAGAGTTTGCGTGTAAAATGCGTATTGTAGGATTCGAATGTGACGCGACAGCCCGTCAAATAGTTGGCAAAATTTAGATTTGCGGGTAATCGTTGGTGTAAAACAAGTGGGGGGGGGGGGGGAAGCACTCAAGATTTATCCATTATATTATAAAATTGAAAACCCCCCTGATATCAGATGCGTGATAGCGTTACCAGTCATTGTTTCCAAAGAAACTTCATGTAAATATATAATTTCTTCAAGCGGTATCATTTATTCTTTACTTGATCCCTGTGTGCACCCACAACAAGAGCGGTGGTTTTCGAATAGGTGAGTGCTGTTCTTCTCCAAGCGGTTGTTCGAATGTGGCTAGCAGGGATTCCGGCAATGTGCCTTCAGCGGGTGACGGCAGTAGTCGTGGTGGAACCTCCTACCGCTCGACTGCGACGCGTGTTCGGCAAACGCAGTTTCAGAGTCATTTAGCGACTATTTGACCGGCTTTTCCTCGGAATTTCTTATCTGAATAACGAGTAGTGTTTTTTTACCGCTCTTAAATGGGATCAGCAGGCAACTTTTCAGCTCGTATTTGCCAGAAGTTCTTGAACGTGGTTCTGATGAAGTATACGCTCCGTAATCAACCTTCAACATCACTTATATGAGGCTTGAAGAAAATCATAGCATAGTCAGATTTCAAAAACTAATCAATACAATGCCAGTTTGCATTTCAAAAATCATGAAGGCCCGAAATTCCTGACATCAAGCCTTCATTTCATCCTCTTTAGGGTTACTAAGGGAACTTAAGGAGCCCTAAATCTCAATTACGCCTTACAGAAAATCTAGTAGGACGGCACGCCCCGGTGAAGATGCGGAATGAGCGCGTCAGGCGAAAGCCAACCGATTTAGCCAAAGTAAGTCAATAACTAGAATTAACACTTAATTATTTACTCGGACTTTCGGGTGGACTTTTGGAATCAAACAGATTTTTCTAATTTTTTTTCATTCAATCGAACAATTCTGAAGAGCTTTTTCCAAAATTATTCATTGATTCGGATATTTCTAGAAGACCTTATTGGAAACAATCTCACCTATTTTAGAAATGCTAAACCATTTTTTTAGTTATTTATTGAATTGAAGCATCTTAAAATTTTGATTTTCAAAATATTCACTCATTTGAAAGATATACCCGAATACCAATTTAATGCACTTGCAAATAGTTTGAAAATCCAATCTTCTAAGTTGGAGTTCAACAGAGAACTTTCGAAGCTCTAAATATTTTTTGCCATTTTTCGAAAATCCCGTTTCCTAACGTTCATTATTTCTGGGCGTTGCCAACACTTCGTTCTTTGAGTAAACCTTTACACCAAACCCTGCCACAAAATCCCTTCAATGATCCAACTATTTCACTCCCAAACAACAATCTTATACAAAGATTCGAATTTCAGGCGTCGTTTCGCCAATACGGGCTACGGTCGTTGGCGGGTTGTGCGGACCGTGGTCGATAAGTGCAAATCGGTATCGATTTTAAACCATCGGCATGGCGCTGTGTGTGCGGCAGGGAGGGGGTGGCGTCCCCAGCGAGGTCGGCTCGTCATCGATCGTGCTCGTTATCGATTCTTGCTGCCTCCGACATGTTCTTGGGTATACTACGTATTGCAACTATGTTGCCTGTTTTGCACCCACCATTGTTAGGCTGGTATATTTGTTGTCTCATCGGTTCATCTCTTATGAGAAAGGACTTGAACGTATTCAACGATTCGAGAATACATGAAAAATTTCCCGGCTTGCCCCCGATCCGCACGAAGGCGCGGTCCGTGGTCGATAAGTGCGAATCGGTATCGATTTTAAACCATCGTCGTGGCGCTGTGTGTGTGTGGCAGGGAGGGGGTCGCGTCCCCAGCGAGGTCGGCTCGTCATCGATCGTGCTTGTTATCGATCGGTGTTTTTTGCGCCGCCTAATCTTGGTCAAATTCCGGTCTGAAATTGCGTCCCGAGACGCTTTGCAGCCGCGCGCTTTCTAGTCGGAAGAGTTTCCAGCGCCGCATCCGCCCACCTGTTGACTCTCGGTAGGTTTTATAAACTGGAAATTAAACAAAGTTGGCGAAAACTATATAAAAAGCCATATCGAGTCGGCTTCGGCGCTGGAAGCTCGACTGACTCGAGCGCGTGCGGCCGCAAAGCGTGTCCAGACGCAACTGCGGACCGGAATTTGACCCAGACAAGCACAGTAATAGAAAAACTGAATATTTGTTGAAGTTCTTCGTTTGATGTTGAATGAAAATAGTTAGTCACCTCAAGTAAATAGTTGTGAATTATGACCACTGTTCGATTACCACTGAAGCCGAAACTAGGCGAAAAATACCGTGCGATACCGACAGCCACAAAGCAATAAAACACTTCGCAACTTTCATTTAAGAGTCTGATCCGGTCGGTGTGGTATAGAAATGCAACTGAAATCATCATTTCATGCCGTTAACGGTGGCAATCGGTACCGCACGGTATTTGGAGTTTACTGAAGCCAAACGTCACGCCTAACATTGAAAGGTGAGAAAAACGTATCGGATTCATTTCGGCAGAAAAGAATTCAAGACATCATTTGAAGGCGCGAAAAATTGCGTCAGATTCATTTTAGCAGGGAAGAATTCATGGCCAAGTTACATGTAACATCGCTCAGTCGTTTAGTTACATGCAACGTGGTTGATGTAAATTACTCGCTATTATAGGCATGTTACACGTAAAATTGGCGTGGCAAGTTACAGGCGACTTTGTCAAAGTTACTTGCGATGTTGTGCAAGTTACATGTATTATTAGCGCAACTTAGGTGTTACCTTGATGGAAAATTTTGCCAAGTTACCCGTAACATCGCTTCAAGTTACTTGTGAATTTGAAGTAAGTTGCGTGAAGCCATCACGCAACTTGCGTCAAAGTCTCAGGTAACTTAACCAGAAATTCCTGAGAAAAAAGATGACAGTACATATTTCACTCTCATCAGCGCTCAGGTTAGGTTTCAGACATGTGGAGAATGCTTTGTACGCAAGTCGACCTCATTCCGAGCTCACTTCTGCAATTCATCCAAGCAGCAAAAAAGGAGGATGGCACGCTGATTGTGAACTGAACTATTGGGTTCTGGCAAGCCTATCTAAAGCCTCTTTCATAGTTTGCCGGCCGACGTCGGGCGACTCGTTATCAAATTTGATAAGTCAATATAGATAAGATGGATAGGATAGGGTAGGTAGATATTACACATTCGATAACGAGTCGTCCGGCGTCGGTCGGGCAAGTGTGAATAGGGCTTAAGCGGTTATTGATCAACGGCGATGAAATCGGGAAAGTTGATCTCAGACCTGGACAATTAATGACTTGTAGATAGGAAAATCGTTCCTTCAAATAATTCATCGGGGAGAACCTATTTTGGTTCAAGGGTGTGTAGTTGATTCTGTTGTCTTCTACACCGACGGACTGATGCGAGATATGGCGAAATCGATCACCCACCCCAGTCATCAAGAATTCTGTAACGATAAAACGACGTCTTCTACGGTTTTGAACACATCCCGAATCATTGCTGAATTGAATGGGATAGTACGTTTATTCGAATAATATTCGAATAATCAAATAATTCGAATATGTAAGGAAGTGAATTATTGGTTTATTCGAATATTCGCATATTCAAAAAAAATCGTTCCAACACTCTAGTGCGCAGGACGACGTAGGAAGTGTACGGGACATTAGTGGGAGCGCACAGGACGCCGTAGAAAGTAAACGGGAACCCAGTGGGAGTGCGCAGGACACCGCTAAAAATGTACGCGACCCCAGTGGGAGTGCGCAGGAAGCCGTATAAAGTGTACGGGATCCCAGTGGTAGCGCGCAGGACACCGTAGATACTGCGCGGGACATTAGTGGGAGCGCACAGGACGCCGTAGAAAGTAAACGGGATCCCAGTGGGAGTGCGCAGGACACCATAGAAAGTGTACGGGACACTAGTGAGTGTGCACAGGACGCCGTCGAAAGCGAACGGAATCTCAGTGGGAGCGCGCAGGACACCGTAGATAGTGCGCGGGACATCAGTGGGAACGCGCAGGATGCCGTATAAAGTGTACGGGATCCCAGTGAGAGCGCGCAGGACACCGTAGATAGTGCGCGGGACATTAGTGGGAACGCGCAGGAGGCCGTAGAAAGTAAACGGGATCCCTGTGGGAGTGTGCAGGACACCGTAGATAGTACGCGGGACATTAGTGGGAACGCGCAGGATGCCGTATAAAGTGTACGGGATCCCAGTGGGAGCGCGCAGGACACCGTAGATAGTGCGCGGGCCATCAGTGGGAACGCGAAGGATGCCGTATAAAGTGTACGGAGCCCAAGTGGGAGTGCGAAGGACGCTGTAGGAAGTGTAGGGGACATAAGTGGGAGCGCGCAGGACGCCGTGGAAAGTGCACGGCGATTTAGTGAGAGCGCGCAGGACACCGTGCAAAATGAAACAGGATTATAATTTGCCACCGGCACAAAATTCTCACGGAGGTGAAGTAGTTTTTCTTGCCAGAGTTTTTCATGAATAGGCCCCAATATCGTGTTATCTTTATCACCGGTGAGGCTGTTTCCCTAATCCCTAGTGTGTTCAGCTTCGGCCGCTCACTTCCGGAGAATGACGGTGTGTGAATGAAAACACACTGCTCTCAATTTCTTTTATACCCTACTCTTTATCAATTGGGTATCATCAATTTTGTTTACCGTGAGAATTTTGTGCCGGTGGCAATTTATAATCGTCTGAAAAAGAATGGGATCTCAGTGGAAGTGCGCGGGATACCGTGGAAAATGAACAGGACCCCAGTGGAAGTGCGCAGAGCTTCGTGGAAAGCGTACGAAACCCAAGTGAAAGCGCGCACGACGCCGTGAAATGTGTACGGGACCCCAGTGGGAGTGCGCAGGACACCGTAGAAAGTGAACGGAATCCCAGTGGAAGTGCGCTAAAGACCGTAGAAAGTTCAAGGGCCATTAGGCTCACTGTATGCAGTATATGCGGAAATATGTGCTATGCGGGATGGGGGGGGCACTGACAGACGTTGAATCCAGGGATATTTTTTTTGTCCCCACGAGTACCGTAGCTAGCAGGAGCACAAATCTCGGCAGGACCCGCCACCAACCGCGACGCACATGCGGTTCGACAGCGCTGGCGCTTTGCCAGCCTTTCCGGCAATCACCGATTGATTGATAGCGCAAAGGCTAGGTTGGCAAGCATCGAAGGGGTAGCGGAGTCGACGGAAGGGGTAAGAATTCGGTTTTGGTCATGCCACACTGGTTTTCTGGGTAGAACGTGGCTTGTATAAACAAAATTTCCTCGGAAGAATCGTTCTAATCACCTAATTTTCTCTAATTTTAATCTAAATTTTAAAATTCTCCAACTTTATCATTTTCCGGTATTACTTATCGTCCTTCTAACTTTCGTTCGAAGTTTGATTCTTTACTCACAGTTCTTGAAGTTTTCTTGTGAATTCCCTTTACATTACATAAGTGAACATCGCTAAATCAATACGAAAGCCGGCTTATGATTATCCGCCAGGCGATGGGTCTCGCTGGCCGGAAAAAAGTTGGCAAAGCGCCAGCCAGCGCTGTCGAGCCGGATGTGCGTCGCGGTTGGAGGCGGGTCCTGCCGGGATTTGTGCTGTTAGCTACGGTACTCGCGGGGACGGAAAATTTTTCCCCTGGATTCAATGTCTTGTGGGGGCACTGTGGGGCGGTGTCCTTGGCCACGCCCATTTAACCGTGCGCCGCTAAATTTGGGCACCTACCCGGGGTTCCCCTCCCCTGCCGAAATCAGGAGAGTCATTGCGGCACGGAAAAATGGGCTTGGCCAAGTGCCATACAACAGTTCCCCCCATCCCACATAGCACCCGAAAATAAAGGGCTTTGGCCCGCTATATGCAGTACAGGGCATGGATGACTCATCCAGAGACTCCCTTCTAATCGCATGGAACACCCTTCTACAGCCGGAACTCGACGCTTATGAGAGCCTTTTTCCAATATATGGTTTCCGTATTATATTTACAGAGGAAGTATACAAATCGTGAGTCGGATCTACCTCCAGCCGAGAGGATACCCCTATCCCTCAGCTGTCAAAAATATGCTTTCCTCCGGAGAGCGACTCGCAGTCGCCTTCCAAGGCCGGCATCAGAATACCGAATGAGACTCGAGTGAGATGAGGCGCCTTATATACCGGCTGTGCACGTGTAGAGCAAGTTACGGCGTGGCCATCCACTTGCGAGGGTTGATGGGTCAATGTAAGTTACTTGGGAGATTCAGAAGTCACAAGTCACACGGTTACACCCATGTAAGTTATTTGCGAGTCCCAACCTCGCAAGTAGTTTGAAATTTTTAGATAGGCCACAAGTAACTTGATTTTGCCCGGATATCTCGCAATTAACTTCATTCGAAACTTCTGTGAAGCAGCATCACAAAAAGGATATTATTGAGCAAACCTTGAAGAAATAGTTGTTGTTGCAGTTATCGGTGTTGCAAATGCATTCAACTTTTCTCCCCTCATTGTCTTGTAGAAAACGACACTCTGGATAGACCTGAACAGATGAAACTTCAATGAGCCACAATACATATATCAGGCTGTTCGAGTATAAATAGTGATACCGCTGTAACAGAAAAAACTCTAGCATATGGATTCTCCTGGGCTAATCGGTAAAGCATTGTCGAAATTCTCCAAGCCCAAAATCTGAGCTTTTCTAAAGGATCCGCTGACCCGCTGTGTCCTGCGGCAAGACGCGCCACAAAATCCTTCCAAAAGTCGGAAGAAATTGGAAACACGTATTTCGAGTAGTAATCAATGAGAATATA
The DNA here is from genome assembly GCA_029168955.1 of Aplectana chamaeleonis. Taxonomy (NCBI): domain Eukaryota; kingdom Metazoa; phylum Nematoda; class Chromadorea; order Rhabditida; family Cosmocercidae; genus Aplectana; species Aplectana chamaeleonis. The sequence continues at coordinate 232,480 of JAPDOI010000211.1, forward strand.
CTACATCAAGGGGCTGCTTTAGAATCTCAACTCAGTTTTTTTTTTAAATCTGCCGTTACTACGAACAGGGGAAATGTCTATGGCGTTGAACGCATCTGCAGAAACGACTTGTATTGTGAGTATCCATTGACCCTCCATAGTAGAACTGCGCAGTATCCCGTCCCGAGGTGCAGGTTTCAAGAACTTACAAGTTTAAAAGGGTAGTTTTTTGTGATTTTTTTGCCTTCCAAGACTCCCATTAGTCATCGGAAAACCCGTAAACGGACCTCATAAATGTATTCAGCGCCCACAACTACCCCCTTCCCCGAGCAGAGTTTGGGTGAAGGCACATTTTCCAAACTTTGTACAGACTGAGATCGCTTTGAACTTCTACGGATTTCCGGTTGGGCGTTTATTTACAGGGTACGAGAAAATTACATGCGCCCAAGAAAACGCTATAACTTGATTTCTGCTCAAACAACTTATAGCAACATTTATTTTCCTAACAACTAAAACAATGAAGTTTAACAATCACAAGAGCTTTTCGAAGTGGCTCCCGTCAGCTTGCATAGCACATCGTCTCTTTACGGAATCGACTGTGCGCAGCAGGTAGTCTACGTCTAGCTTGTCTCATATTTATTTCAGTCAAAATTTTGCGCAACTCTTCCAAATCTTGCATTTTTCTATTTCTTAGTTTCTCCTCCATATGGCCCCGAACACTGTTTGATGGGTGAAGATCTTTTGTCTGATAGGAGCCAATTTTGACCCCCTAAAAGCTAATTGTCGTTTTGGCTCCGTGAGCCGGAGCTCAGTCCTGTGTGAAGATCATATCTCGATGACTTTGCTTCCAGGGAAGAACTACTTCCGTAAGAATCCCATCTTGATAGACTTTAGACTTGATTAAAATTGTATTTGAATCTACGCTCCCGTATTTTTCTCGCACCCTGTAAACCAATTGGGGGCTCTGGGAAATTGACTTTAAATTCTTTAAGGGAGGTTATTTGGGGTGCTGATCAGAAATCTTAGGTTCGTCTGTCGTTTTTTCAAAGTTTCAGACTAAACTCGTTCAAAAATTTCATTTGGATAAAATTCGAGGGCAAAATGTTACTTTTGACCATTTCCGGAACGCTACGATAGGAATGTCTTAGAATGTTTCTCTACGAGTTATTTGGAATTTTAAACTTCAATCCGGAGGGGGGTCCTCCAAGCAGAAGTGGTTTGGTTCGTGTCACAAACGTTCAAACAAAAAAGGAGCAATAGAAAAGTGGAATGAGAGGAGTCTAAAAAAGTGAACAATATTTTCTGAAGTGATTTTCCTGGCCGACGCTTTTGAATGGTTTCCGTTGTCATTTTAGTCTGACGCATGGACCAGGCGGCTGGCCTGCGGGGTTGGCGGCCTCACTGGAGAATGGGGTTTCAATTCGCACAGGGTGATATACCGTCGCAGCCCGTCCATTTATCAGACTAAACTACCAATTGATAATATCAATTTATATGGTAAGCAGTAAAAAGTACAGTGAAGTAACTAAAGGTAAACAGTAATAAGTGCTAATTGCCTACCTACTCATCGACCTCCTTATCTGTCCACATAGAAACTTACCTGCCTGCCTAGCGGACCATTGGTAGTGGCTACTACTGAGGGTGCGCAACGAAGGACGAAGCACGGAGCAGAAGCATTTGTGATCACAAAACAAGGTTCGGCGCGGGCTGTGGATATCCACACCGGGGGTCTGATCTGCGCGAGGGTGGAGGGAGAGGGTCTGAGCTTTACCGGGAGACCAAATCAACCATTCCGAGCGCTTCTGGGAGAGGGGTCTAAGAAAATCCCCAAGAGTTTGCTTTTAGAGGGGGGGGGTCTGACTGAATTTAGCCTTGTCCACACCTCGTGCCGCACCCTGTCACAAAAAGTGCCGAGCAAAACCAAACATCACCAGCCGCTTCGCGGCTGGAGCGATTAGCGATTGACGATAGATTTCGGTGGGAACTCAATCTTTGTATACGGGGGTTATTCGGGATGGACAATACGGATTCAACGTCCGTTTGTTACTCAGGCAATAGCGGGGATCGGTGACTGGGTATAACCTCCGTTTTCGAATTAAATTTATCCGATGTGGCTGATCGGCGGAGGTTTTGGCATGACGCATAGAAACCGGAGTTTCCGTGACAACTTGCTGCAGTGTCCGCAATGTTTTTCTCTAATGCTATCTGGTGTACAATACTCGCCCTAATTTACTCAAAGAAGTCGCGAAATCGCGACTTTTGCGACTTTTCGCCATAACTCGTTTCTTTCTCATTTTTTCCTCATAGTATGTGGTACCATTCGAATGTACACGTCGCCTTCTATCCGAATCGATGAAAAAGTTCCGAGAAAGTCCATTTTCGTACTGTTCGCCTACTCGAAGTACCTGGGGCCGGATTCATCAACGAAATTTGGGGTAATTTATACCCCAAGTTTAATTTACTCTACTCCATACCCCAAAATAAACCCGAAATGCGATTCATCAACATTTACCCCTTGAGAGTATCGGATACCTCGCCGACGTGTAATCAACAACTTTTTGTTCAACCGCAACCACTGATGTGACGTCAAATTGTGTCTCCGAACCGCAAAAAGGTGGGAGCAGGAGCGAACGGCTATGACTGGCGGTTGCCGGTGTATCTCCCGATCACAGCCCTCGCTCTTCCTCGCCCTTTTGGCAGTTTGGACACATCACGACCACTACAGTCAAATATTCATTTGGAACAGCTCATTCAATTAAATCATATAAACACAACCTTCAAAAACTTCTCCTCTTTTAAAGCTTTAAAAATTGAAGTCTTTAAAAAATCAGAAGAAGAGCCATTGCATTGAAAATCTAGGCCCGATATGGTATGAACAAGATACGAAATGGAGCCAAGGAGAATGCAGAATATTGGACGAAATATAAAAACAGCCCTAATATGTATTGAAGTACAGCCTCTCTCGCTTATATGAACCCGGGCGGTGCTAGCAGCGGAGCGGTCGGTCAAGGCAAAAAAGAACAGTGATAAGGAAATTCGGGCATGATAAACCCGATATGCCTTACTTTGACTCAAAATGAGGAAGAGAGGCTGTAAGTTGAATCCAAATGGTTCAATTTGCAATTCTTGGCAGTTTGTCAGTAGCAAATTGCTGATTGAGCTCCTTTGTTGGGAAAATAGTATCGGGTACCCGACTCTTTCAGCCGGGTATCGGATACTCCCATATATACCCCGAAATTTGGGGTTTATTTTTTAATGAATCGCAAAAATTTACCCTGCGGAGTAAATTATACCCTAAAACCACGGTTTTATCGTTGCTGAATCCGGCCCCTGAGGTGAGCCATAAACAGGCGTGCCCGAGATAATTAAGGGCTTTGCAGAGTTGCAGCAACCAGCGGCACGCCGCCGAGCGAGAGCTTTGGGGCGTGGTCGAAACCCGACACGGCGATGAGCACAAAGACCTCGCAGAGTTGCAGCGACGTTGTCGTCAGCATCGCATTCTACCATTGCGTACGATCTCATTCATTAGACGGTGCATCTCGCTATACACAGTTTTTGTTGGTTTCATATGATTCGAAACTTAAAGGCAGGGTCCGGGCAGAATTTCGATTCTGAGATTTCCCGCTAAATTGGTGCTCTTGCTACAGGTAGTCCCAAGGAACATGCGAAAACTGCGTAAAAACCGGTCTTCTTCAAGTTATTCCAGCCACTTCCGTGAGCCGATGTTCCAGAAAAGTCAGAAAAGTGTGGCCATCGTCCATATTTTAGCGGTTGTCCACGCATTCTTCAAAAGTGCTGTGTAATTATCGGTCATTCCAGCCATGATTATCATGCTGTGAATACCGTAATCCCTGACTTTGAGGCTGTTTTCTCCAGAACTAAGGACTCAGAGTTCGTGAAACGTTCAGACGATCTTCAGCTATGCCAGCCCAATCTATTTAACCCAAATGTCGGTAGTGTCAAAATTTGACCGAACCTTGCCTTTAAGTAAATCTCTACCAGCAACTACTACAAAATATTGTGATAAAAAAAAGAAAAATAAAGTTTGCAACCAGTAGAGTGATGCCTTAATGAATAGTTTTCGAGATAATAAAATCAGTGAACGGTTTGTGGCGATCGCTTTGAAAACAATGATACTAGACGACATTGTAATAAAAATACTAAATAAAACGAAACAAAGCCAATTCGAAATGAAACTGCGAATTTGGACAATTTGAAGTACATATGCTCCAATGATTTTCCGTTCAATTTGTGCTAAGATAGAAAAAAGGTCTTCAGAGGGTTGAATTCATGAAAGGAGCAAAAAAAGAAGCTCGAATCGATCGTCGGCGGCGCTCGTCGCCAGCGATGGAAATGGTCGAGACCATTCCCCGCCGCCGCTCATTGACGGCGTCGCTCCGGAAATTGCTGTTGTCGCGGTGGCGGAAACACTCTGCGAGGTAACCACGTCGCTGCTGCCGCGCGACACGCCGCCGCCATCGCCCGCTGCGTGGCGCCCCCATTCTCCATCGTTGCCCTGCCGCAGCGAGACTCGCCGCGGTGCAACTCTGCAGAGCCCTTTACTCTCCTGTTTACGAACACATGCATGCTCACGAGAAGTTGCCAGAGTCAGTCACCAACGTTCCTTCGTAGAAACATTGCAAATAGAAATTGGCATTAGTAGTTACTTAACGGAATGAACATCAATTCACTCGCATTGAGATTTTAATTTTGAAATGTAATGACCTTACCTAAATTCAATTGAGGAGCTGTAGACTTGTCACCGCGTAATTTCCGCTGATTCGGAGAAAATTTTGCAAACTTTCCATGGCAGGCCCAATGTGAAGTTCGTGACCTTATTAATAGCTGTTTGCACTAATGTATGCATAATAATTAAGCGAATCTAATTCTAATTTTTTTCGGTTTTTCTCTTGAAAATTTTCAATTTCTTTCAGATTTTGTGAATCCGAGTTAATTCGAAAGTTTTACATCCGATTCAATTTTTAACATTAGAAATTTATTCAAAGTTCGAAAATTCTGAATTTAACTCAAAATTAATTGTGATTTTGAACTTCCAATTTTTTTCAAATTTTTGATATAATTTTTTTTCGAATTAGCGGAAATTACGCGGTGACAAGTCTACAGCTCCTCAATTGAATTTAGGAAAGGTCATTACATTTCAAAATTAAAACTCTATTTGCAATGTTTCTACGAAGGAACGTTAGTGACTGACTCTGGCAACTTCTCGTGAGCATGCATGTGTTCGTAGACAGGAGAGTAATTATCTCGGGCGCGCCTGTTTATGGCTCACCTCAGGTACTTCGAGTAGGCGAACAGTACGAAAATGGACTTTCTCGGTACTTTTTCATCAATTCGGATAGAGGGCGACGTGTACATTCGAATGGTACCACATACTATGAGGAAAAAATGAGAAAGAAACGAGTTATGGCGAAAAGTCGCAAAAGTCGCGCTTCCGCGACTTTCGCGACTTCTTTGAGTAAATTAGGGCGAGTATTGTAGAGCGCGGAATTGGTAGCCCACAATGTATACGCTGCACTGGAATGTGACGTGTTTGTGGGATAGGGATATCGACGCTTCGGCGGGCGTCGGTGGCAAGTTGGTACGCCAATTCTGCTTTCTCTCAACCTGCCACCGACGCCCGCGTCTGCAGGAGTGGTAGAGGGTGGTCGGTGGGAGAAGATTAGGCGAAACTTTCGATGTAAACACGTGGGTGTGACGTCACACTGAGTTGTCGGTGTAAGTTGATAAAGCAAAGTTTCCGGTGTAAACGGGTCAACTATGACGTGGCATTGTAGGGTCGGTGGGAGGTTGACACGCGCAGTTTTCGGCATGAATGGGGGAGTTTTCGGGCATTGACCGCCCTTTTTTTTGGTTTCAAGCGGGAGCACGCTACCCGTTATGCTCCTCTCAACCGACCACCATCCCCCGCAATTGCCTGAGTAATTTTCAGCTCACTAGGGTAGGTTTGGCTCCCTAAATGACATGATACCTACCGTAATCTATAGTAGACCTCAGAGTTCCGATAATACTCTAGGTTCGTGTTCAACACCCTAGATTATCCTTACCATTTACCTACGCACAAGTTTTGAGCGAATACCGAGAAAATTTTTCGAAACAGCCAAAAAATCTTCTGATATGTGCCCTTGACTTCTCGCATAGCTTGAAAAAACGCCTATAACTTCTTGGAACCTGCAGCTCGGGACGGGATAATGCGCAGTTCTTCTATGAAGCCACAAGGGATACTAACAATACTAACCGTCTTTGCAGCTGCGTTTACCACTACAAACACTTTCCTTGTGAGCTGACTTTCAAGTTTCCATATTTAGGGGGGAGGGGCATGAAACCCTGCATTAGGACACTATGGCAGACCGATTCAGTGGTACTTATTACCCCTCATATCACCGTAAAAAATGTGAAAAAGGCTTCTGGTACTTCGCGATATGCAACATCCAACTTATTCCACGGAACTACTTGATAGAACTGCAAAAAACTCACCCCCCCCCGCCCTTCTTGCCTTAAAGGCACAGGACACCCAAAAAATTAATTCTCAGTTTTTATGCACATCTTGGATAGAGCCACACGCTGATCACAGAGGTATCTCTAAAATCGTCCAAGACCCCCTTTGAACAGAGTTATGGCTCTTCAAAGATGCCTAGATTTTAAGGGTGAAAAATTGGTGGACGAGTTGTCTCAGGCCTGTATTTCTCTGCATTCACAATCGTTGTTCGAGAGCGAGCCAGGATAAGGAGATAGCCAGGCAATGGGCTGAAGAACGACGACTTATTGGAATTCATCCATCCATTGAGCCGCTATCGAGTCCGAAAATCTGTTACGGGGTCTGGCCTGTGGTGGTGAGCGAAGGGGGTCGGGTCTGTGGTGGTCGCTTATATCTCGCTTATTTGGAGGAATTGAGATTTCGCATCTGGCACGTGTTATACAGGAGGGGTCTTCTACACAATTCCATGAAAATCTCAAAATTCATATCTGAGGGTGTACTGTGCCTTTAAAGCCACAGTCCAAGCTCAGAATCGGTTTCTCGTTTTCCTGCCAATCTTGGAGAAAATTTCACGCTGATCATAATGGTGTCCCCATAGTCGCTCAGAACTCATTACGAGCGGAGTTACGGCTCTTCAAAAATTTCGATTTTGAACGGCTAGAAGTTCGCGGACGAGATGTCTCGGGACTGTGTTTTCTCGTTATTCGCAGCCACCTTTCTGAAGCAGGCCACAATATAAAGCCAGACCGAGAATAAAACGAAGAACGTAGGTTTTTGAATAAAATCGTTCGCACGTCTCTTCCCTATTGAGTTCGGAAACTGGCAGTGGGCGTTACACATTTTTTCTTTCAAGGGGGCGTGGCCGATTTTTCCCTAGCTTTTTCTCGCTTATTTGAGCGAATTGAGATTTCGCGCTGGGCAGGGTTGCTGTAGGTGGCGACCGGACCAAAATATCGAAAATTACCTCTAAGGTTGGACTGTGCCTTTAAAGGCATAGGACGCCCAAAAAATTATTTTTTAGTTAATACTGGTATTGGACAGGGTGACATGCTGATCACAGTGGTATCCCTGAAATCGCCCGAGAACCCAAATGAATAGAGTTACGGCTTCTTAAAGATGCCTATATTTTGGGGGTGAAAATTTGGTGGAAGAGTTGTCTCAGGACTGTATTCCTCTTCATTGGCAAGCATTGTGCGAAAGCGAGCCAGGAGAAGGACAAAGACCAATAGTGGACTTAAAGGCAGTGTTCACGATGAAAAAAGTTTTCGAAATTCCACTAGGATTGGGTAGTGGAGGGACACTCTGTAACGGTAACGTCGAAAGAACGCATGAAAACGAGCCAGGAAGAGCCCCAAAAGAGCCCAAAGTTGCAACTTCGAGCGCATTGAAAACCCAAAAAGCGCATCACACGCCCACCGACGTGAACAAATGAATGCTCGAGATCGTGAGATGAGCGATGATTTTCAATCAGTAGCCCCGTTCTTCCCTTCATTCTCAGCTTCTCTCTTTACTCAGGTCAGCTCACATAGATCGGCTGCAAAAGACGGAAGTTACAAGCCTCGGACAACTCGTCCACCATGTTTCCATAGCTCAATCTTTGAGGGACCATACCTGCGTTCACAGAAGGTCTTGTACGATTTCAGAGACACCATTGGAATCAGCATGGGGCCGTTTTCAAGATAGGGGGAAAAACAGAAAAACGATTTTCATCGTGAACACTGCCTTTAAGAATGTAGGATCGGTTGAAATTCATCTAACCATCCCGCCGATATCGAGGTCGAACTTCAGGAAGAGGGTCGGGCCTGTATTGGTGAGTGAATGGGGTCGGGCCCAGGGGTGAGCATTTTCCGTTTTCCACTCTACCAAGTTTTCGAATTAACCGGTGTTTTTCGGTAAATCTTGATTTCCCGATTTACCGAATTTTTCTCGAAAATTACCGGAATTTTTACCGAAAAAAAGAATTGGGTGTTCTTCGCCCAATCGGCCTACTTCTTACTCGTACTTCACGGGTTCGCCACTGTTACGGCATGTCTTTGGCGCGATATCTTTCTTCATGCTTCTTTTTGTTACTCTTTTTGTAACCCTTTGGCTTACTTTTCGAATGTTCACACGATCTCTTCACCTTTTGTATAATGTTTGTTCTTATCGAGGTAAAAATGCGAGAAATACATATTTTATTCAGAAATATCAACAGGTTTGCAGCGCAGCAGAGTCCTGGAGCAGATATCTCAGGAAATGGAAGAACTCTTTCCGGAGCTCCCTACCCGCATTCCCTACTGAGCAATACGCACTTTTGCGCGCCTCCTGGCACAGTTAAAGCGGACAGGATGTTTTCGTCAGCTGGCCTGATTTTGAGTGACTACAAAAAGGCTTTGACGACAGAACTTTCTAAAATGTTACTTTTTTTTGAATCAACGTCCCGCTGATCGGGTTGGGCCGTTGAACTCTGTTTAATACTTAAAACTCACTCATCACTCGCTCAATATTCCGTTTTTACCGTATTTACCGATAAAAAAATTCAGCAAAATCTTTCGGTGAAAAATTTACTGAAAAAATATTTTGCGCACCCCTGGTCGGGCCTGTAGTGCTGGCTTGCATCTCCCTTATTTGAGGAAATTGAGATCTCGCACTTGGTACGAGTTATCCAGGAGGGGTCTACTATACAATCAAATAAAAATGAGAAAATTCATGTCTGAGGGCCTACTGTGCCTTTAAATCCCGATTGTTCCCTTCATCCTACGATTGTATCACCAACTATGTAGGTCCGCTTTCTGAGACACGTAGACAAACAACACCCTGTTGCTGTGCGGAAGAACGTGGAAACGAGATTTATAACTCTCTGTAGCGGACGCATTAGGGCCGTACACGAAGTCAACTCAGAATTTTCTGAACATTTTGAGAACGACATAAAACGTGGGTTATTCATAAATGTTATTGCAATCGTTACTCCTTCAATCTTGTTACGTTTTTTATTTGATTAAACTAAAAAAAATGGGCAGATACCACACCTTTATTCGATCTCTTTCTCGCCCGGTGGACCGAAATGAAATTCGGCTCAGATCGCACTCTGACTTCATTTTCTCCTTGTAGACCGCTCTATAGACGCAATGTATATCCTGTAAAAAATCTAAATTCTCATCCCTCATGGCGCGTACGGTGCCGCAGCCTCCGCGTGCCCCTCACTCTCTCGCTGTCCCGAACCTCCGCTGCGCACTAGCACGAGGGAAACCCTGGGGGGTTTTCACGTTTTACAGCCTATATATTCCTAGTATTTTACTTAATTTTGTGCGAGTTAGATCGTGGATGCTTACAAATGGTAATTTTCTACTCTTTGCGGCGCGAGTACTCCATGTTTTCGATAAACCTTACTCTCTCTGACCATGCCGTTTCATGAAAGAGGGCAAACAAAGTGGAAGAGGTTTGTGAATTTTAAGGGATGCATTGGAAAGCATGTAAGGCGCACAGCATGACTGCAAGTCAGTAAACGCGGAATTTAGAATAGAAGTATTGTTACTCTCTGCTTTCTAAAGAAGCATTGACCGTGCTCCAACAAATTTTGTGAGATCTCCAATGCACGTCCGATGAATTAGTACAGAGTGTCTACAAGTGTTGCACTGATACCTTTGATTTAATTTGTTTAATTTATTACGTCCAACGGACGCGCATCAACACAACACCTTGCGTTCCTTATTGCGCGTTAGCGCGAATTTGGGGCACATGTGTTATAAAATGCGTGCAACCAGTTTTCACCATAGCAAAATAACGAAGGCAAAGTACCAGGTTGTCCAATAATTCTTGTCCGAAAATTTCACCATTTTTTATTTTTCTCAACTTTATTGAAAAACAAGTCTAATCAACAATATAATCACCACAGTTATCCACAACAGTGGCCCATCGATTGGGCAGGTCGCCGATGCCCTTTGCCCAGAAATCCGGAGGCTGCGACTCGAAGAAGTCCGCGATGTAGGATTTGAGGTGGTCGTAGTTGGTGAATTTTCTTCCGGCCAAATGATGCTTCAGCGGGCGGAACAAGTGGTAGTCGAAGGGTGCGAGGTCAGGGGAATACGGCGGATGGGCAACCGTCTCCCAGCCGAGCGTCGCCAACTTCTGCTGGGTCTCCTTCGCCACGTGGGGCACGCGTTGTCGTGCAGCAGGAGGACCGAGGCCCGTCGGGGACGCTTTTCTCGGATGGCGGCGGCTAGTTTCTCGAGTTGATCGATGTAGATGAAAGCGGTGACCGTCCTGCCTTGCGGGAGCAGCTCGAAGTACAGCATGCCCTTGGTGTCCCACCAGCAGCAGAGCATGATCTTCAGTGGGTGCAGGTCGGCTTTCGGCGTCGTCGGGGGCTCTTCTCCGCGCGGGATCCAGACCGCACGGCGGGCGACTTTGTTGTAGAGGACCCAACTCTCATCATCAGTGACCAGGTCCTCGAAAAACTCCTTGCTATGCGGACGAAGGAGGAGGGACTGGCAGACGGCCAAGCGGCTCTGCTTGTTGGCGTCCGTCAGACGGTGGGGGATCTTTGTGGTAGCCGAGTAAGTTGAGTCGATTGTGGATGATAGACTTGTTGCAGCCGAGCGTCGTCGCCAATTCACGGGTGGTGGCTTCCGGCTTCTCCTTGATACAGCGACGGACTTCGTCATCATCCACCGTAGAAGGCCTCCCGCTGTGCTCCCTTTCCTCGAGGCTCGTGTCGCCGCTCTCGAAACGATTGAACCAGGGTCTGACTGTGCGTTGGGACACTGGATCCTCCTTGCACGCTCTGCAGATGTTGGCGACCACGGTGCCCGTGTCGTTGCCCAGCAGCCACTCGTAGTACACGAACGTACGAATTCGACCTTGTTCCATTTTAGCTTGTACTGGTAGCTAGACGCGGCGACTGCGCCTTATATACCCCTAGCGTAGAAATCTGGAAAACCTTCTAGAAGGTTCTTACACTTGCCTGATATTATAAAACTTCTAAGGAAAATTATAGAATTTCGAAAATTTTCGGACAAGAATTATTGGACGGCCTGGTATCAGTGCTATCCATGTCGACAGTATGTGGGCACAGTCATGAGCCTTCAGCAAAATCAACACCTGCAGAAACTCTTCGGAAAACGTGACGCACACCCCAGCACTACAGACATGCGTTGATTAAAGGCAGCATACACGCTCGTAAACGTGGTTGAGATTACAACGGAAATAGGATTGTATAGCGTAGAGCTCAACGCCTACGCATTGTGATGCGTCAAAAACGGCGCACAATGCCGCTACATGAAAGAAGTTGGCTCCGCTCCATATTTCCCCGCCCCTTGTATTTGCCGTCTTCCTCCAAAGCAGGGGTGCTGGGCCATTCCCACCGTCGGTGTTGTTTGTGGGTGGTAAAATAAGAACAATAAGTGAACCACAAACATCGACGGCAGTGAAATTACCCAGCACCCCTACGTGGAGGAGGATGGCAAAAAAACAGGGGGCGTAGAAATACAGGACGGGGCCAAATTCCCACTCGTGTCGCGTCATTGTGGGTCGTTTTTTTTTTTCCAAAATGCGTTCTCTTCTGAGCCATGTCATTTTCCGTGGTCATCTCCTTAACGTTTAAGAGCGAGTATGCCGCCCTTGAGAGCAGTGTTCACGATAAAAGCCGCATTCTAAGTTTCGGTCTTTTTGGATAAGTAAGTTCACTAAGTAGAGGTAAATGGAGAAGAGTCCTACAGCACACTCAAAAACTGGAAAAAAATTGTTCGAAAAATTCTCTGAAAAAGTCAGTTATGGCTGCTGGGGTTTCGGAAGATCGCAGGCAAAGGGTTAAAGCTGACAACGGGAATGGTTTGCCCCGCTTCAAAATTCCTAGGTAAGTGATCTTATTTCCTGTTTCTTGTACTGAAAACCCTCTGAAAATAGAATGGAGCAGTGCACATTAAGTGTTGTTAGAATCTTCTGCTATAAAGAATATTCGAAAATTCGGTGCTCGTCCCTTTGGTGAAACGAATGCGGGACAACAGTTATATGACGTGAGCGATCTTTCTCAATGGATTGACCGGTCCACGAGATTTTCGCCCATTTCTAGGTCGTTTATCGTCCTACCTCCGCTCTAGCTCTTTTCAGATAGGCCTATTTTTGGCATAAGCTCCACAAACAGGATGCACTGACCGAGTGAAGGACGGATTCTGGGCACTGTTGCACAAGAAAACCGCAGAAGTACCATCATAAGACAGCATAAATGTTGCGGGAGATTTGAATGGACATGTCGGCTTGATGAAAGAGGGCACAGCTTTCACAGAGGTTTCGAATATGGGACGCGAAGTGATGAAGGCGAGCGGGTGTTGGCCATCGTGTATTCCAACCCTTCAAGAGGCGGAAGAAACGGGAGAGACGCAGCAAGTGGGTTGTCGCTAGCCCCGTGTTGCGTCCAATCAGGAACCTCGCCCCTCCCACGCTCCTCTTCGGTTTCTATCGACTCTTCAAGGATTGGAATACATGGTGGCCAGCGCTCACGGCGAGCGCATTCTCGAATACGCAGACTCGAACGACCAGGGGTGGTAGTAAACCAGGCGAGAGCGGGACGTAGGGATGAGCTTAAGGTGCCACTTAAGTGGCACCTAAAGTTTTTGACACAATTTCGTAGAATTGTTAATTAGGGTGCCAGAAGCTCGAAAATCGAAAAATTACACGAGAGCTCGACATTACGTCGACCTCATGAGGACATTTCGCAGCCATTTCCGGGTGGTCTTCTCGTTCATATGAGGGGCACAAGAGCGTCATCTCGTTCTCTGTGCGAGAGGACGGAGAAATAGTGTGTCGTAGAGGAGGGAGAGACGGCGAGGTTGCCATCTCCGAAAATCTACTCCCGAGTAGATTTTGGTCGCCCTCAGAGACAGTGGTTGATGATTGGAGCAAAGTTCAGCCATGGACACCCGTTTTCCTCTTGGTCAATATCTCTCGTCTTTGGCATTATTTCCTTCATCAAATTCTTCTCCGTTGGAGTATTTGATTCCTCATTGCATTGATTGTTCTTTCTTGTTTAGGCCTTCATGAGTAAACTCTTACTCATTCGATATTTCCTACTTTTTTTGCCGTTTTGTTCCCTAACACACAATGACACCCTCTTTTTCAGCACTCGGTATTGTAAATATAGCGAACATCGTCAATATGCACCAGGCGTTCCCTTCACAGTGGAAAGGTTAGCCTTATACTTTGCTCTCCCCATTCGCGTGTTTTCTTTTTTATCGCGTCTTTTTTTTGAGCTATTTATGCGGTACTTTGGTTGACTACAGCAGAACTGAATATCGTGAACCGTTATTGTTGATACTATACTTTGGAAAAACTGTTAAAAACCCCAATTTTTCGGATAAATGCGAAAATCCTTTTTTTTTAATTTCAAATTTTTGAAAATATTCGAATATCAAAATTTTCGAATAAACTCGAAAATGGTATTTTTCGAATTTCGTACTCTCAAATATATTCGAAAAACTGATTTTTCGAATTCCAAATTTTCGACTATATTCCAAAACCAATTTGAAAATATTATTTTTCAAATAATCTTTTCGAATTTTCGAAAAAAAAAACATATTTTTCGGATAAATTTTCTCGAATTCTCAAATGATGAATGTCACATCACGTGAATTTGGTGAATCGCGCCGCAAAATTCGCACTCGCTCGAAAGCTTCAGGAGCACACGATTCAAAATGAATTAGTGGTCGAAGAACTATTCGTACTCCTCAACGCCAGCGCGTGATGCGCGGGCGTGGCGCTGAAGCATGAATACTTTCTGCGCGCATCACGCTATTTGCGGAGACCGAATGCTCCGGCGGCGACGCTATGGCGGAGCCGAATAAAGTGGGCCTCAACTTATCCAAACAAGCAAATTTTGTACACGCGTTCGCCATCATGGCAGCAAAGTGTAATACTGGAATCAATTATCATGAAACAGAATGAACTTGATGATGGACTACTAATGATGAAAAGGTCGTTAAGGGCCGTCGCCGCCATGGCGGAACGGGCGCCACGTGCCGGCTTGACGTCAGGGTACTCATACTCCAACGCCACGCTCGCGCGTCACGGGCTGACATTGAGGAGTATGAATAGCACCTAAAAGATAAAGATTCATATTTCGCTAAACAGCATACTGGTCATGTGAGAGGAGCATGTTTACAGGTCTGCGAAGCCACGACGATGAATGGGGGATCAGCAGCACCATGTCTTTGAAGAACACCTCTGTTAATGTTGAATGTTATCTTTGACTAAAAATAAATTGGTTTCAATTCTAAATTCCCTCTGTCCTCAAAAATTTTCTCTCATTGTAGCTGTCGCTTGATTATAGTGAGGCTATCAGAGCAATAATTCTAACGAATTTTTTTGACAGCTGAGGTAGGCATCATTAAATAAGGGGCAGCGCGGCGGCCAGCCTGAGGTAAGTAGTGGTTAAGGAACAGACAAATTCTGATTTTGCGGGTGCGAGGATTTCTCGCAAGAGTGAGACTCTCAAGCAGTGTTGGCGGCAACCTTTTTGCGGGTCTGTGCTTTGGGCTAAAGACCTAAGGTCCATGCATAGTCAGGCGACAATGCCGCGCCGCCACAGTGACTGGTAGAGGGCAACTACACTGCCTCGCGCCTGTCATACATTACCCAACATTTCGGCGTTATTTTTGCCGCCCGACTATGCGTAACTCTATAGAGAATGTGCACTGCACAAGTGGCCCCGCAAAGAAGCAGCTATTATCGATCGGACGAACTGTTCCGCGTTTACTCTACCGGTGAAGTTTTGTGAATAATCGGTGTAATCGAAATGTTGAACGCCGGTAAAGGGGCTCTCTACACACTGAGGGAGGAGTTGTCTTGCCTTCTGCTGCTTCAATTCCACTCGGGACCACTCTGCTTGGATTAAGTAGCGTCACGTGTCAAACGGCATCAACCGGACAACTCTTCCTTTTCTGTGCGTGTAGAGAGCTCCTATCCCTTGAACGCCTGAGAAGGGACTGCTTCTCAAAGGTTTTTATAAAGCGGAAACATTAGTGGTGGCCATAAGCATATGACGACTGGCTACCTAATAAAAACTATCTAAAGAAGAATAATAATAATAAATCCGATATTAATAAAATGATTATTCTGACATGAGTAGTAATAGTAATAACAATATCGACAATGCTAGCAAAAATAAGAATAATATCGACTATAATAATACTATTAATCATACTAATAATGATAAAAATAATGTGCTCTCTGATTTTTGTTACTGTTATCAATATAATATTGTATTATTATCATAATTATTGTTATTATTATTACTATTACTATTATTATTATTATTATTATTATTATTATTATTATTATTATTATTATTATTATTATTATTAATAATACTATTATTATTATTATTATTATTATTATTATTATTATTATTATTATTATTATTATTATTATTATCAATAATAATAATAATAATAATAATAATAATAATAATAATATTATTATATTAATAATAATATTTATTATTATTTTATTATTTATTACTTTTCTTTTCAACTTCGCCGTTGATGACATCATGCGTAGAGTTGCAGAACAGTTTCCTGCGGATGTGATCCTAACACCATCAGGACGCTCTCTTGTCGACCTGGAGTACGCCGACGACATTGTGTTGTTATTCGCTGAAAACAACGCAAAACTGCAAAGGATTGTGAACCTCGTTTCGAAGTATGCCGCAGCCTATGGACTTCGTCTTCGTCCCGACAAATGCAAGCAGATGTGGGTCTCTCAGAGGCCTTCAACTGGAGTTTGTGTGGACGGACAACGTATCGAACTGGTGGACGATTTCTGTTATTTGGGCTGTTTGCTGAAGAACGATGGTTAGTTATGCAGCGGATATTCGACAACGATGTGCGAAAGCTACGTCTGCATTCAATTCTCTAACCAAGTGTTTGTGGTCTACCACCATCGCGAAGGAAGTCAAGTTGCGCGTCTACCTATCCGCTATTCGCCCTATCATGATGTACGGATCGGAGACGTGGGCAGCACCGAAAACGCAGATGGAAAGGTTGGATTGCACGGAGAGGAAGCTTTTAGGCGTTTGCTTGGATATTTCTGGCCGCGTGTATGCCATAACGAAGACCTTTACAAGGAAATCGGCGCAGTACATCAACGCTTGACACGAGGGAGGTGCCAGCATCTCCTAACGCCATCTCAAGCAGCAATGGAAAGTCGACTTCGACTGCTCGGGCATATACTAAGAAGAACGCCGGATCGTCTCGTACAACACGCTTTAAAAATGCTTCCAAATCCTGTCTGGAAACGGCCACCTGGGCGTAGGCGAAAGTTCTGGACGGATGTGGTTAAAGAGGATTTAAAGTCACTCGGCATCGAAAGACAGTTCAGGCGCGATGTTTCGTTTTGCAGGAAATGGAATAGTGACATCTGGATGGAATGTGTTCAAATTGTGGCTGAAGACCGTGAAAAATGGACACGGCTGACTACTAGGACGGCACACCTCGGTGAAGATGCGGAATGACCGCGTCAGGCGAAAGCCAACCGATTAAGTCAAGTAAGTCAAGTCATTATTATTATTATTATTATTATTATTATTATTATTATTATTATTATTATTAGTATTACTATTGTTTTTATTGTTATTATTATTACTATAATTATTAATATTATTATTATTATTATTATTATTATTATTATTAGTATTGGTATTATTATTATTATTATTGTTATTATTATTTTTATTATTAGTATTATTATTGATATTAATATTATTATTATTAATATTATTATTATTATTATTCACACATGAACTGTGTGGGCACAACAGCAATCACCCGATGACGCGTATAATCTGGTAAGCACAAATCGGCATTAAACCAGTTAAGCTGAGGCCTTTTGGGGTCTCCAAAGGCCTCAGCTTAACTGGGGTTTAATGCCGATTTGTGCTTACAGATTATACCCGTCATCAGGTGATTACTGTTGTGCCCACAATTCATGTGTGAATAACTGAGTGATGCAGAACGGGGTGTCGGTAGTGTAATGGTAACACTCTAGCCCGGAAAGCGTTGAATGCAGGTTCGAGTGCTGCCTGACATCTGAGTTTTGCGTTCAACTCAGCTACCTTGTGATAACTTGTGATCATATACCATACCTTAATAAGGCATTAAATATTCAAAAAACATCAAAATTATTATTATTATTATTATTATTATTATTATTATTATTATTATTATTATTATTATTATTATTATTATTATTATTATTATTATTATTATTATTATTGGTATTATTATAGGAGTAGCATTAACAATAAAATTTTAGTAGTAATGGTAAAATTAGTAGTGGTGCTGATAATGCTATGCCTGAAAGTTTTTCGGAACAACGTCACTGCTCCATGGCGATCAAAACCAATTCATTTAATGCTTCTCATCATTCCAAGCGAGCACTCAGTAATTCCTGACACCCCCGCTACGCTTTATTATTTTTAATTTCACCTTCGATTCCTGAAAGACGATAAAATGCAATCAATTTGTGCACTCGACGGCGATTCTGCTGATCACGGTAGACCTAGCTCCCGAAACCTGTGCACACAGTCGATTTCTTCCACTCGGCAATGCAACTGGCCTCATGATCGCCTACATAACGTCGGCATGGATCCTGAAGAGACTTTGCGTTCAATGTTGAAGGTTGGCGCAAACTCAGTGCCACATGCTATAACATAGGTGCACCGAGTTTGCACCAACCTCCAGTGGGAAACGCAAAGTCTCTTCAGGATCCATGCCGATGTTAGATGGCATTTCACATAGCACAACAGGTAGTCGACGAAACAGCGTAGTGGCATTGCTCCCGTTCTGAAAGAAGCGAGGTGGATCGATCTCGTGCGTTAGCTAGGTTTTGAATGGGGAGCGAAACTCAGCTCACCATCTTCTGTCCATTATGTCACCCTCTGAAAACTGAAGTTGCACTCAAGTGCCACTTCGACATTCATGTTAAGTGGCATTTTCAAGAGGTTTACTACCACCCCTGGTCATTACGAATACGAAGTTTCGGTAGCGCTCACCACATCTCGTCTTTCTTTAGCGGTAGCAATAAAACACAGATAGACTTCATCCTGGCGCGAAGTCACGATATATGTCTTGTTACTGATTCCAGAGTCGTGCCTTTCAGAACGATTGCCTCACAACACCGACCGTTCATCTGCACGATAAATCTCGCGCCGCCAAAGCAGAAGCACAGTGAACGCTGTAGGCCGGCGCGTGTCAAGTGGTGGCGAATCACAGAACGCGAACAGGCCTTGGTGTCTAACACCCAACTGCCTCCAGCTACAACCTTAGCAGAAACGTGGCAAAATGGAACCTCGTTGATACTATAAGGGGCACGCTCGAAGCTGGGAGTGACAATACCTGGTCGCCGCAAAATTGACCAACAGACGTGGCTCTGGACGGACGACGTGAAGTCAGGGGTACGCGAGAAAAAGCGCTTTCATCATGCCTTTCTTAAAAACAAGACGGCAGACAATTGGTGGACGTACACTGAAGGAAAGAGAGCTGCGAAACAAGCCGTGGCCACAGCCAAGGCCGCTCACTATATAGCGAGGTCCATCAAAAGCTCGACACGACAGAAGGCGAACGCATTCTCTATCTGCTGGCAAAGCCACATCCTAGCCAAACCGAGGATGTGGAGAAGTTTTGTGGCATTAACGACGAACGCAGTTAACTGCTGATGGATCGCAAGCAGGGATGTGCGGCAATTGACGTTTGCCGGTTGCCGATTGCCGTTTGCCGGCCGTTTTTGGACGATTTTTGTCGATTGTTGTTTGCCGGTTTTCCACTCACTTTTCGACAAAATTCGGCAAAAACTGCGCAATAGATAACAAACGCCGCGATTAAGATGCGAATGGAAACCCGACTGGCTCGAAAGTAGAGAGACACACTATACGTACTTCAAAACTTCAAGCCAGTTGATGTAACCTACCCTGCTTACACGTCAAAGCAATTGCTAGTATTTCAGCGTAATGCGAGTGTGGGTTCTCTTGTCTGGAAGAGTACCGAGTTCCCCACCCCCTCCTTGGTGAAGCTTGATCAATTATTGTAGGATTCATCCGGACAAGAATTAACACCCTGAACATTTTGAGGAGAGAGCATAAAGGGTTCAGAGCTCAATCTCTTTCAGATATTTCTCAAAGCGTCGGGTATGTAGAGGATGTTGGACTTCACTGGCAGTTTGTGGGCTTATGCACTCCTCCATCTTCTATTATGCTCACAATTAAGCTGAGAAAAATGCTGCCAAGTTTAAAGTTAGAGTCAAAAAGGTGGGGAGGGTGTCCCCGTCGTGGGGAACATCCGTTTTTATCAAAATCGCTGCTTGAGTATAAGCTGGATTGCCGGAGTCGACGGTGATCAGTTCGGAATAAGGGGTGGCGTACAGTTTGGGAAGGAGGTGGTTTGAGACAACCGTGGTTTTTCAAGAGTCGTATTTCTGGAAAGCTTGAAAAACTACTCAATTCCATGTATTTGAGTTGTTAGTGCGCAGTTCAGAAGAAACTTAAAATGTCGGAGGGGAAGAGATGCCGAAGATGGAGCAGTTTCTCGGGAAGGTTTCCAAGACTGTTTGAAAACGTGTCGTATTTCTGTAGTTGTATTTCTCCTCGTGATAATCTTTCATCTAAATTCCGGTCAAATGGTAAACACACCGTGAGGCACGCCAACGAGTACGCTGCAAACTTTCAGAAAGTTTGCCGCGGCATAGCCGGAAAAGTAACGCGACCATCAACTGAGCCGCGATAGTTCCGCGGTAGTACCGCAGCGGCTCCGCGTTCATCACTGTGTCGACACAATTATGTTGCAGTGCCTTGGGCCTCAGCAACGTCACGACATTGGCTCGATAGTACCGCAGCGGTTCCGTGTTAGAACCGCACCGACTCCGCGAGGATGCATCAGCGAACCCGCGTCGACTACGATGCCCTGTCCTGTGTGGTGTCGCCTGTTCAATCACCCAAGTTCGATTAACCACGTTCAGTATCTTCTTGCCCGCAGTAACGGGGATACCCTCTGTCCCTGTCAGACAAAGGGCTTAACAACCGTAGGTGCGCATTTTTGTTCGTAGGCCCCGCCCAGTTGTTGTGTGGCTTATGATTAATTTCATATGAGTTACTTTCAGTTGGTCCTATTTTTGTAGAGGCGCAGCCACCGATCGCAGTGCCGCAGCGGCACTTCCGGGGAGCCGCTCTGGTGCCTGTAGGTGCCGGTATGGCTTTATCGCGGAGCCACAGCGGCAATTCCGACTAGAGAAGCGGCATCACTGCCACGCTTGTTGGGAAATAATCCGCTAGAGAAGGGACACATGAACCTCTTCTTTCTTTTGAACGACTTTCAAGTGCTCACCCTCTTAACTTGCATTATGCGATACTCTAAATTTTGTCCGATGAATCTGAAGCACGAAGCAATTGAATGACTGCTACATATTCCGAAAAGGTTGACATTAGAGAACCTCTAAAAATGACTGTCCTTTCACCACAGCATTCCTATTAGCAGTGTTTAATAGAATGCTCATTCCGGTGCTGTTTTTTTATATCAGGTAATGTACGTAGCAAGACGCAACGTAAGACTTTAAACTTCTTGTGGCATTATTGAAAAACCTTTTGGTGTTTTTGAACTAGAACCAAATGCCGAGGTTCAATGACAGTCGGGCGTACACTCTTCAAAAACTATTTCTCATCTGCCTATCGAAATACGAATTGTGCATGAGAAAGAAGTACTTTTACTGCTACTTTTAGAACATTTGTATCGTTTTCGCACAAGATTTTTTTTTATTTTGCCGATTGCCGTTTTCCGGCCATTTTCGGACAAATTTTGTCGATTTCCATTTGCCGATTTTTGAAAATCGTTTGCCGCACACCCCTGATCGCAAGTGTGTGATGGAACGCTGGCGCGACTATTTGGGGAAAATATGTTCACACGAATTCGATCAGTTACCCAGATTGCGCTTATTTATGGTCCCGTTCAGCCGATTTCGGTCGAAGAAGTTGAGGCGGTGTTGAAGCGAATGAAGACGGGCAAGGCGACTAGTCCTGAAAATGTGGCTGCGGAAGTGTGGAAGTCGAGACACAGGAATCCCGCCCGCTGGCTTACTAAATTCTTTAATCAAATCGTCGGGGAGATGAAAATCCCTGGTCATTGGCATCGAAGCACGACAACCCTTGCTTGGAAGAAGAAGGGCAACCCCGCCGACTGTGCAAACTATCGGTCGATTCGCCTGTTGTCTCACACTATGAAGATTTTTGAACGAATTATCGATGCACGCATTCGCGGTATCGTCCAGATTTCTAACAATCAATGCGGATTCGTTGCCTCCTGTGGGACTACCTATGCAATCTACGCCGCAAGACTTCTGGCTGAGGTACATCGCAAAAAGCAGAACGAACTACATTTTGCTTCTCTGGACTTGGAGAAGGCCTTCGATCGCGTCCCGCATAAAGCCATCTGGTACGCTCAGCGATCTCGGTCCGAACCTGAAGAGGTTATCGTATGAGTCCGAACCCTGTACAACGATTCGAAAAGCCGAGCACAGGCGGTCGCTGAAACGTCAAGAGATTTCCCGATTTCTGTAGGCGTCCATCGCGGATTGGCTCTATCACCGCTCCTCTTTATCGTTGTTATGGATGCTGTCACAAGTGATCTGCAGATGCCTCCGGCACGAACTTTACTTTATGCAGATGATGTATTGTTGGCGAGCGATAGCAAAGACAAACTTGAGAAGCAAGTTTAAGCTTGGAGTAATCGCTTGGCACAGTTTGGCCTCCGCTTTATTGTTAGGAAAACCGAATACTTGACTATCGAAGCGAATGAGCCTGGAACCATCAGGATAGACGGTATAAAGCTACCCCGAGCTGACGCTTTCAAGCGCCTTGAATCGACAATTTCATCTGGCCGCAGCCTCGAAATCACTGCTCGCTTGAACTCTGCGTGGTTGGAATGGCGTTCTACCACGGGTGTCATGTGCGACAAGAGCATACCCGACCACCTAAAGTCGAAGGTTTACCGGTGTTATTCGACCAGTGGCGCTCTACGGTGCCGAGTACTTGCCTACAACGAAGGAGACAGAGCGATGCATCTGAGTGATGGAAACGAAGATGTTGAGTTGAACCGCTGGCCTGACGCCTCTGGATCGCGTGTGGAATGATGACATTCGGGAGCGTTCGGTGTCGCCTCGATCAACGACAAGCTGCGTGAAGCTCGTCGTGCTCCGATAAGTTATAGAGCGCCTGCCAAATCCAATTTCAACAATTCCACTACATTTAAAAGTCAATTTGAAAACCAAATCTAGCGAAACAATCTCACGACATTTAAAGGCAGTGGTAAAGATGGAAAAGGTTATAGAAAAAACTACAAAAATTAGCTTCAACCCGAAACAAAATCAAGGTGTATTCAGTGAGTGAGTTGTTTCCATCAATAAACTTCCACCAACAGGGAGGAATTGTGATATAGAGGAAAAAGGTACAGAAAATTTCGAGATTTACAAAGAATTCGTCAACCCAGAATAGGGCAGTTACGGGTAGGGGATCCTGAAGGAATAATCTGAAATACAAGACTGAATGCGGCCCAAAACAAAGCGCTCGGGAGATCTGAGCAGAGTTCTATATTTGGTAATTTTTCTAAGTGGACGCTATCTAAAGAGCTTACCGTCACGTCTCCCGACTTCAATTTGTCCGACCTTTCACCAAACAAACACCTCAACGATGACGAATACTGCGGATATATCAGCAACATTACAGAAGCAGTTCGAACAAAACCTACAATAGCTGTTAGTGAGCCCGACCTATGGTCACTGGTATACTTCAGCGAAAGTTTGTCGCCGGCTACAAACAAGGCGAGAAACTTCTCACATTTCCACGCACTAATGCGGAATGGCATGTTGGCATACGCGCATCAGGGGTGCGTTCCAAGAATGTTCCCATGATACCGAGGGAGGGCAAATAGCCTTTCCACGGCCGAACTTGTTTCCCATGGCCACGAATTTTAACTGATAATTGCTTCCACGTCGCAGTGTCTACGTTTCCATGGAAAACTTTAGCCGTGGGAATGTTCTTGGAACGCAACCCAGAACATCAATTTTCGATATCGGTAATGTATCGGTGATGTTCCTAATGTTTGGGCCTGGGATGGAATATAATCAGGAACGCCTTCAAAACAGAATACAGGCTACGAGTGCGGAACCCATCTAGGAGAGCAACGAGGGCTGAAAAATGAGTAGGAGATCCAGCTGGAATATGGTCAAGCTCCGGGAAAGTGAATGGAACCCAAATAGGAGTGCGCCGAGTACCGACGAGAGTGCGCCGGACCCAATTGGGAGTGAGCCCAGCGCCGGTAAACTACGTTGGACCCACCCTGGAGTGCGCCAAGCGCCGGGGAAAGTGTGCGGGTTCCAACTGAGAATGCGGGAATATCCCTGATTTTGCAATGGTTCGATTATTCTATGCATCACAATACACGCTCTCAATCACGCCGCGAAGCGGTGTGGGTGTGGAACTAGTTAAAGATATAGTCTATCCCCCTCATTTCTAGCCGGGCGGAGTAAAGCCATGTTTGAACTGCATCGCTGCGGTTTTTCATCGCAGCGATTTTGCACCGGCTGCTGCAGCGATCTGGCAGCGGCAGCGATTTTGTCCGTAGTGCATAGCTTCACGAATGATCGAAGAAATTCAATCAGTCAGTGAAACTAATGGCTGGTACTCATCAATAACACGTTTCGACTCGTAAACACTTATCTTGTCATGTGAAAAGGTCAAAGGGTCAAAGTTCACTAGACGAAACGTGGCATTCGCTGGCAATCGCTCCATACCTGCCATAATGGCAGCGATGGAGCGATTATCAGCGACCATCGATAATCACTCCTCCAGCAGCGAAGCAGTAAAACATGGAATTTCGTCGCCGCGACCCAGCGATGTAAGTAAGACGCTTGCCACGAAGCGATCACAATTGGAGCGCCTTTCCATTTTGCGCTACGAAAAAGGAACACTTGTCCCTAGCATGGCCGCAGCGACCAGGTGCAGTCAAAACATGGCTTAAAGGCAGTGTTCACGACAAAATTCGTTTTTCTGTGTTTCCGCCTATCTTGATAACGGTCCCATGCTGATTTCAATGATGTCCCTGGAATCGTACAAGACCCACTGGAAACGGAGTTATGGCCCCTCGAAATTCAGCTAGGGAAGCATTGTGGACGAGTTGTCCGAGGCTTATAACTCCCGTTTTTCGCAGTCGATGTGTGCGAGCTGACCTGAGCAAAGAGAAACGTTGAAAAAGAAGGGAAGGACGGGGCTTTTAATCGGAAACCATTCACCACAAATTCCACAAATTCAAGGAAACTGTTATAGGACGTGGGCGAAGTGGCCCAATGGGTTGGCTGGCCCACGAGATTTCCACCCTCTTACCGGCCGTTTTTCGTCGCACTTCCGTTCCTAATCTTTTTAGAGGGACCCAAAGCTTACGTTTTAGCCAAAAAAAACGTACAACTTCTTTTTCGTGAACACTGCCTTTAAAGGCACAGGATACCCAAAAAATTAATTTTCAGATTTTACGCTTGTCTTGGATGGAGGGAGTCACACGCTAATCACAGTGGTATCTTTGAAGTCTTTCGAGACCCCCTATGAACAGAGTTATGGCTTCTTAAATATGCCTATATTTCGAGGGTGAAAAATTGGTGTACGAGTTGTCTCAGGCCTGTATTTTTCTTTATTGACAATCGTTGCGCGAGAAGGAGCCAGGATAAGGAGACAGTCCGGCAATGGACTGAAGAACGAGGACTTTTTGGAATTCATCCATCCGTTAAGCCGCTACCGACTTCGGAAATCTGCTAGGGGGTCGGGCCTGTGATAATGAGAGAAGGGGATCGGGCCTGTGGTGGTCGCTTATATCTCGCTTATTTGGAGGAATTGAGATCTCGCATTTGGCACATGTTATACAGGAGGGGTCTTCTACACAATTACAGGAAAATCTCAAAACTCATATGTGAGGGTGTACTGTGCCCTTGAAGGCAGCATACACGCTCGCAAGCATAGCCGAGATAACAGCATAAATAGGCACACAGGCCCCTAGCAAGTCGTCAACGAACTTTGAAGCTCTGGAAACCATCCAGAATGACAATAATTGGCAATGTTTGAGCAATCCTGTCTCGCCCGCCCGTATTTTCACTCCCATTTGAGTACGAGAATGAGAATCGAAACTTGAGAAAACATGTGACAACTTAGAATGATAGCGCTATGAAAAGGGAGTGCAGCAGAGAAAAAACTCGATTTACCTCAATATAACATGTTTGTGCAATGATAAAATCCTCCATTTCAAGAGGTCAGCCAAAGTATAGCGGCATTCTCCAAAGTGGACGAGAGTCAATAGGTATGCAGACATGTTATACTCAAGTAAACCAAGCTATTTCTCTCGTGCACTCCCATTTGATAGTGCTATCACTCTCAATTATCACACGTTTTCACAAGTATCGATTCTCATTCTGTTACTCGAAGGGGTGTGAAAATACGGGCGTGGAAGGCAAGATTGCTCAAACATTGTCAAATATTGTCATCCTGGACAGTTTTCAGCGCTTCAAACGTCGTTGACGACATAGTACGGGCCGTGCCGACCTATCTATGCTGTTATCTCGACTATGCTTGCGAGCGTGTATGCTGCCTTTAAGGCTTTTAGCGATAACGGTGTCGGAATCTCCTTTTCACCTTTATATTTTGATGAGAACGACCGCTCCGCTGCTTTCTCTGCCCACTAGACGAAAAATACCGTGCGGTTCCGATTGAGAGCGACACAGAGCCATAAAATATTTGGCAATTTTCATTTGAGAGTTTGAGTCGGTCGGTCTGATATATAAATGCAACTGATATCATCATTTCATGCCCTTGTGGCAATCGGTACCGCACGGCATTTGGAGTTTACTCCTCCGTCCAGGGTCTTAAGCCCCTTTCACAGTTATTTTGACGTCCGGCAATGCTATCCGACGTCGCGCGCAGCGCCTACTAGGCCGTGGATAGAGCAACCGATAATAACGACCATCCCACCATCAACGCAGAAATTTCGCACCGACGTCGAGCGCCGCGTTGCGACGTCGGTCATCCGGCGTCGCACTGCGGCACTCCACGACGCCGCAGTCCTATCTTATAACGTGCCGGACGGCGTCGTCCGGCAGACTGTGAAAGACGCTTTATTCGCAATCAACCCGCCGAAGAGTCAAAGGGAGATTATTATAAACTGCCATCGGCACAAAATTCTCACGGTAAAGAGAATTGATGATATCCATTTGATAAAGGATCGGGTACAAAAGAAATTGAGAGCGGTGTGTTTTCATTCACACACCATCTTTCTCCGGAGGTGAGCGGCTGAAGCTGAACACACCAGGGATTAGGGAAACAGCCTCACCGGTGATGAATATAATACGATATTGGGGCCTACTCATAGAAAACTCTGGAAAGAAAAACTACTTCACTTCCGTGAGAATTTTGTGCCGGTGGCAAATTATAAACCTGCATAAAGGGTATGATACGTATGATTAAAATGATGGAGTGAGGTTGAGAAAATCACTCGGTGTATCCGACGCGGTCGATATCCATGCTATACGTGGATGACGGCGCATGAGAAAATCACCGGGTGGGCGGGCCGATGATAAAACATTGCGTATCACTAGAAAGCTATCCACACTGCTACCTCCGTTTCTTCACTATACTCTCCTTCACTATTTCTCTGAACAGGTGCAATCCTGTTGGCCACGTAATCATCGTCATATCTAGTTGGATACACCGAGTGATTTTCTCAAAGCCACCCCTTCATTTTAATCATACGTATCGACCGATTGGATGTTGGGGGTGTTGGGGGGTGCTGGGGGGAGCCGGTGGGTTACAGATGCAAATAGCACCAACTCTGACCGGTGCCTCATGACGATAAATGGATGGAGTTGTTTTCAATACTCTTATCATGACCATTGGGTTACTGTGGATAGAATCTGCGGTTTGAATTTTATAATTCTGTACATCTTCTTCCCTTCATGACACCGACAAACCGTCAGAGTCATGTTCTCCAGCAGGATCACGCAAGCATCCACGCAATCCGGTCAACGTAGAGTGGCTCAGATCGCATAACATCGCTTCCCTGAGGCCCCGGTCAGAGTTGGTGCTATTTGCATCTGTAACCCACCGACTCCCCCCAACACCCCCTAACTCCCCCAACACCCACCCGGTCGATAAGCATCATTAAAGTGATGGGGTGAGGCTGAGAAAATCACTGGGTGTATCCAACTAGATATGACCATGATTACGTGGCCAACAGGATTGCACCTGTTCAGAGAAATAGTGAAAGAGAGTACTCAGGCAGAAATGGGAACCCAACCGGGCAACGTCATAGTCACTCACCAATAGCATATAAGCGGGGGCCAGTGACGCCGAGGTGCGAGGGTGCTCAGACCAGTGATGACGTGTCAACGCGCCCGGTTCTGCCCGCTCCTCGACTTGGATGCGCTCTATCGATTACCTTGAGTCTAATTCGGGCTCATCATCAGGAAAGAGTGTGGGCCCTCTCACAAAAATTCAGCTGTGGGTAGAGATCAAGCGTGTGTTCCTTCCATGCCCTATCGATCGACATGGGAACCCCTCGCTTTCATGATCCAAGGACTTGAGCGAGTGCAAGTCCACTTGATCACTCCAGCCGGCGGCGCGGTCACTCTATGCAAGATTGTGCGCCGTATACGGCGCGGGTTTGATTGAGGATTCAATGTGCCATGGCTAGTGGTTGCCCGGGTCATAAGGAACTGTGTTTCGAATCTCGATTAGGCTGACCGGGTGGTGAAAACCGAGCTCCGCCCCCAAAACTTGTCGGGGACACAACCGGTCACTATGATTTGCACTGAAATGCACCCAAAAAGTGACCGGTTGAGTGACCATTTTCTGCCTGAGTATAGTGAAGAAACGGAGGTAGCAATGCTGATAGCTTTCTAGTGATACGCAATGTTTTATCATCGGCCCGCCCACCCAGTGATTTTCTCATCCGCCGTCATCCACGTATTGCATGGATATCGACCGCGTCGGATACACCGAGTGATTTTCTCAACCTCACTCCATCTATTTAATCATACGTATCGACCGGGTGGGTGTTGGGGGTGTTGGTGGGATACACCGAGTGTTTTTCTCAACCTTACTACACCATATTGTTCATACGTATCGACCGGGCTGGTGTCGGCGGGTGTTGGGGGGTGTTGGAGGGTGTTGGAGGGATACACCGGGTGATTTTCGCAGCCCATTTTCAATGCTTTCTGTGTGTGTCGACCGGGCTGGATACGTCGGCTCATCCAACTATGACCGGGGCCTGACGTAGCCAGTCTGTAATTCCGACCGAAATCCAGTGGAGAACCTGTGGAGAGCCGTCGTCAGATAGTTTGCATGAAGAATCGCCAGTTTCATTCAGTCGCGGAGCTGAAACGTGCAATCGAGGCAGCATGGAACGGAATCGACTCATCAATTATGAAGAGCCTAACTGCAAGTGTGTCTCGAAGGCTATTTGAAGTAGCTAAGCAGCGTGGAGGACCTATAAACTCTTATACTTCTGAGTTGGTGCGTTTTTCTTTGAATGAAATGTTTTTTGTTTGAGTGGTCGTATGGTTTTGAAACAGCATGAAATTAAAAAAGCTGTTATAAAAAGATTTGAAAAGAAAGGAAAGAGACGGAATCTCGTATCCCACCCTTATTTTGGACGTAAAACCTGAAAAACACAATGTCGAAATTACTGGAGCTCTAGTTTCCCCAGGAAGGCCAATATCAGGGGTGGTCGTATGGTTATGAAACGCACTGTAGTAGAAATGGAGCTAGAACCTCCTCGCTCGCAAGTTAGCGTTGTCATAGCGGTGGCGCGACTGCCTGCAGAAATGACATGAAGCATACCAATACCATTGGATTGGTGTAAGTTTGTCGCCTTTGTCGAGCAACTATGACGGAAGCCTTGAGAAATATAGAAGCTTCCTACCGCCGATGAAAAGCATTGTATGAAAAATGAACCTAGCCGTGAACGGGGTTGTGGGCTCATTGAGAAGTTGAGATAAGCGTATCGTAGAATTGTGATGAGCGCGAAGCGCTCACTAGATTTGGCTTTGATTCGCCATCGCGCAACCCCCTGATCTCAGTATCAGGGTCCAGAGTAAGCGTAGGAAGCCCGTTCTTTTTGCATTTAATATACTTTAGAAAGCTGAATAACTGTTCAAAAATGGTCCGGAATGGTTCCCTGAGATTCGAGAAAAGTTGTCAAAACCACGTGATTTGTGTTGAAAAAAGGGTTCATCTCCTTTTTTTTCAGTTGGCGTACACGATCTTGTTGGAACACTTATCGTTGAGCTATAAAGCTCATTTTTGGCCAGTAAGTTGGTTATGATTGCCCCTAGCTCCTGTCAAATTTTGAAGTTTGTAGCTCAATTTTTACGGAAACTCAAAATTGGGGGTCAAGAAAGACAAAAACACGTAAACATGTTATTATAAACCATCCGACGTTCACACATTCGTAAAAATGAACCAATGAAATGAACACCGTTACTGATAGGCTTTTGCATAGGACTGAACGCTCCCTGAGACAGGGCAACGCTTCAATCAATACGGCGAGATCTCGAAAGTACTTTTTGGAACGTCGCACGGTGTGACTCAGAAGTGCGCTGCAGAACGCCGTAGAAAGTGTGCGGGACTCAAGTGGGAGTGCGCCGGACGCCGTAGAAAGTGTGCGGGACCCAAATGAGAGTGCGCCGGACGCCGTAGAAAGTGTGCGGGACCCAAATGAGAGTGCGCCGGACGCCGGAGAAAGTGTGCGGGACCCAAACGGGCTTAGCTAAACTCCGTAGAAAGTGTGCGGGACCCAAATGAGAATGCGCCGGACGCCGTAGAAAGTGTGCGGGACGCAAATAGTTGTGCGCAGAGTGCCGTAGAAAGTGTTCGGGGCCCAGGTTTTAGTGCGCCGGGCGCCGTATAAAATGTGCGGTACCAAAGTGAAAATGAGCAGGACGCCATAGATAGTGTGCGGTGACCAAGTGGAAGCGCGCAAGACGCCGTAGAACGTGTGCGGGACCCAAATAGTTGTGCGCAGAATGTCGTAGAAAGTGTTCGGGGCCCAAGTTTTAGTGCGCCGGGCGCCGTATAAAATATGCGGTACCCAAGTGGAAATGCGCAGGACGCCGTGGATAGTGTGCGGTGACCAAGTGGAAGCGCGCAAGACGCCGTAGAACGTGTGTGGGGCCCAAATGTGTGTGCGCAGAACGTCGTAGAAAGTGTGTGGGACCCAAATGAGAGTGCGCCGAACGCCGTAGAAAGTGTGCGGGACCCAAATAGTTGTGCGCAGAATGTCGTAGAAAGTGTTCGGGGCCCAAGTTTTAGTGCGCCGGGCGCCGTATAACATATGCGGTACCCAAGTGGAAATGCGCAGGACGCCGTAGATAGTGTGCGGTGACCAAGTGGAAGCGCGCAAGACGCCGTAGAACGTGTGTGGGGCCCAAATGGGTGTGCGCAGAACGTCGTAGAAAGTGTGTGGGACCCAAATGAGAATGCGCCGGACGCCGTAGACAGTGTGCGGGACCCAAATACAAGCACGCCAGTGCTGATCATTTTTTCCACAGGGCTACCGTAATCATTCTTTACAAAACATGATAACGAACGATAACACACGCTCATAACATGCGGGGTATAGAGGGGCAGAGGAGCGGAATGCATTCATTCACACACCGCTCTCTACGAGAAGCCACAGGGAAGTGGCAGAGGAGGTCGAAATCGTGCAAACATGATTGTTGGCTACTACGATGTGCTCATATCCAAGCTGACACTTGAGAAATTATTTAAAGGCAGCATACACGCTCACAAACATTGTTGAGATAAGAGCATAAATAGGACCACATGGCCCCTACCATGTCGTCAATGGCGTTTAAACTGCTGAAAACCATCCAGATTGACAGAATTCGAGCATTCCCGTCTCGAAAGCCTGTGGAACCCCACCCCTACGAATAACAGAATGAAGAGTGAAGCATGTGGAAGCATTTGATTATTTAGAGTGATAGCACTATCAAATGAGAGTCTACGAGAGAAAAATAATGATTGACTGGAATATAACATGTCTGTTTGCTGATGAAATGCTCCATTTTATAAGTCAGCCGCAATAGAGCGGCATTCTTGAAATTGGATGTGAGTTAATCGGTAGGTAAACAAGTTATAATCAGGTAAATCAAGCTGTTTCTCTCGTATACTCTCACATGATAGTGTTATCACTCTAAGTTTTCAAGTGCTTCCACATGCCTCACTCTTCATTCTGTTATTCGTAGGGGTGGGGTTCCACAGGCTTTCGAGACGGGAATGCTCGAATTCTGTCAACCTGGATGGTTTTCAGCAGTTTAAACGCCGTTGACGACATGGTAGGGGCCATGCGGTCCTATTCATGCTCTTATCTCAATCATGCTTGTGAGCGTGTATGCTGCCTTTAAGGAGGGTTACAGTAGTGCTGCGGAGAAAATGATCGGCATGAGCGTGCTTGTGACCCAAATGGGTGTGTGCGGAACGACGTAGAAAGTGCGCGGACATCAGTGGGAGCGTGCAGGGTGTCACAGCAAGTGTGCAGAACATCAGTGGTAGTATGCAGGACATCAGTGGGAGTGTGCAGGATGTCGCAGAATGTGCGCAGGACATCAGTGGGAGTGTGCAGGATGTCGCAGAATGTGCGCAGGACATCAGTGGGAGTGTGCAGGATGTCGCAGAATGTGCGCAGGACATTAGTGGGAGCGTGCAGCACCTCATAGAAAGTGTGCAGGCCATCAGTTGGAGTGCGCAGGACATCATAGAAGGGGGGGGGGGCATTAGTGGGTTTACTTTGAACTATCACCACCAGGCATAAATCATGTTAGAAAGGAAACATTTAGGAAAAATTAATGAATTCCTGAAAGTTTAGGTTCCTGGCAAAAGTAAAGATTTGGCATTCCCATTTTTTCGAAAATTTAGAAATATATTCAGTTAAAATGGGAATGTAAAGAAAAATGAAAAAAGGTTTTGAAATATTCCTGAGAACGATTTGGCGTAGAATAATTCGGTTTTTGGGAAATGTAGTGAAATAGTTGAAGGTATGATTTGGCAGTCGAGTTTGAACCAACTATTGATAAAAGTTGTGCAAAGCG
The DNA here is from genome assembly GCA_029168955.1 of Aplectana chamaeleonis. Classification (NCBI taxonomy): domain Eukaryota; kingdom Metazoa; phylum Nematoda; class Chromadorea; order Rhabditida; family Cosmocercidae; genus Aplectana; species Aplectana chamaeleonis. Next base: position 265,088 of record JAPDOI010000211.1, read on the forward strand.
AGAGATCGCATTGTATGTGCTCATCCGTAGAACATATCAAAGCGAAATCACGCTTGATATGGGAAGCATCAAAACTTTTTTCCCGAGCTGTGGTGCGGCGGTCCTCACATATTAGGTGAAGTGAAGTCAACTGTTTGATCCATATCACGCGTGATTTTGATTTGATATGTTCTATGGATAAGCACATACAATGCGATCTCTCGTTTTGCACAACTCTTATCAATAGTTGGTTCAAACTCGACTGCCAAATCATACTATCAACTATTTCACTACATTTCCCTAAAATCAAATTATTCTACGCCAAATCTTTCTCAGGAATATTTCAAAACCTTTTTTCATTTTTTTGCCTTCCCTTTCTAACTGAAAATATTTCTAATTTTTCGAAAAAAGGGCCATGCCAAATCTTTACTTTTGCCAGGAACCTAAACTTTCAGGAATTGCAATGTTGTAGAATAATCTATGTGATAATCTCTCAACGAGACCTATGTGTTCGAAAAAGACTACTCCGGCAACTCTGTCGCCACAGTGAAAACTCCTTGGCGAAGAAAACTATTTGAGGACAGCCTAGAAGTTAAAAAAGGGTATCGATTTTATGACATATTTACTTATTGAAAGGCTAGGAAAACCTACGTAAAACTAACAAAGTATGGTTGAAAAACAAGGAATATGATGTCGATGCATCAAAATTAGATGCATCAAAGCAAAATGAATTCGCCAAAACGACTGGCCAATGAAGTCGATTTCACCGTTGCAAACCTGGGTGCGGCACAGAAGTGAATGGATTAGCACGAGAACATATTTCTCGATAGTGACGCCGGTCGGACTGAAGGCGCTAAAAGTCTCTCCGGGCTGATCGCGGTAGCATTGCGGGAGGATGGCTGTAGACGGAAGCCTCGCCGGGCTAATCGCGGACAATGTAGACTCGTCGGTCGGATCAAGAGTAGCCATTGAAGCATCGGTCGAATTGCGGTCGACGTAAATTTGTCGGCCGGCTCGCGGGGTGGGTGTAGTTTGTCCGGCCATGCGCCCACGATCTGACCAGTATCACTCTCTGAGCATAAATCGACATTTTTTTAAAGAAATAGCAGAGTTGTCCTGTGGAGCACATTATTTTCTACGAATGACCTTCAGCACGTCGTCGAAATTTTCGAAATTCGATGAGCAGTTTTCAATTGTAATAAGGCGAGAGGACTTGATCCCCAGATCTATTGGGGGTACAAATAACTTCTGTAAGGTTTGAGGTATTTTTGAAGTTTCATTTAAAGGCAGCATACACGCTCGTAAACGTGATTGAGATAACTACGGAAATAGAATGGTATGGCCCAGATTACAATGCCTACGCATTTTGAAGTGTCAAAAACGACCCACAATGCCGCTACATGAGTTAGAAGTTGGCCCCGCCCTGTATTTTCACGCCCCCTGTATTTGGCCTTTTCCTGCAACGCAAGGTTGCTGGGTCATATTCACCGTTGGTACTGTTGGTAGATTGCCTAACAAGTGAACCACACACGTCACTGACTGCGAAGATGGCCCGACAACCCTGCGTCGGAGGAAAAGGGTAAATACAGGGGGCGTGAAGATGCAGGGCGGGGCCAACTTCTAACCCATGTAGCGGCATTGTGGGTCGCTTTTGACACTTCAAAATGCGTAGGCATTATGTTGTAAGCCATGCAGTTCGATTCACATTGTTATACCAACCACGTTTACGAGCGTGTATGCTGCCTTTAAAGACCATTTCAAAATAAATGGGTCTCTTGTTAAAAGCAAGGTTCGCGATATAAACGGCATCCGAGCTCTCTCCACGATAATGTAGAATTGGTCATCACAAAAGTAAAAATAAGTGAAAAAAAACCGGGAATTCGCGGGAAAAACAAAGTGGTAGGGTTACCGTATTTACTCTAATAGAAGTACACCTCTATTTGAAGTACACTTCTGATAGAAGTACACCTAAAAAGAAAGGCTGAGTATTAGAAGTACACCCTTCATTTGAAGTACACCTCTATTAGAAGTACATATGAAATAGAGGTCTGAGTATTAGAAGTACACCCTCTATTTAAAGTACACCTCTTCTAGAATTACACCTCTTTCCGGAATGGACCCCCGGTACTTGGTTAAGTGATTGGCAACACGAATGTGGCATTTGAGAGAGACCAGTTTGCCCGAGATTTTTTTCTATAATGTGAGGTTTGAATATTCACAAAAAAAACTATCGGCTATCCCTTTCTTGGTCAAAGATTGCTTGTATGGGACAACTTACGATGAAACCTCAGCAAACTTCAAACGACCAGGAAAAACGCAGAGCTAAAGTTCGACATTGGTCTTATTCGCGGCGAATGCACGGGATTTATTTAGGTTCTTTACAAATATTTTTGTTTGATTGGGTTTTAGTCGATAAAAGTCGACTTGCTTTGGCCCTAGACGTTGACTTTAGCGGTGCTTGAAAACCCAAGATTCCCCAGCGTTACGAAGATTGGATCATTTATGTATAGAAATCGCTTATACAACGAGGAAATCAGAAACAACCAATGGTAGACTTTCCCTACAGTGGATTGTGGACGCAAAGAATTCGCTTCTAGAAAAGCTGTTGTCAGGTCGTTTAAAGGCAGTGTCCACGATGAAAATCGTTCTTCTGTTTTTCAGCCTATCTTGAAAACGGTCCCATGCTGATTCCAGCGATGTGTCTGAAATCGTACACGACCTTCTGGGAACGGAGTTATGGTCCCTAAAAAATTGAGCTAGAGAAGCCTTGTGGACGAGTTTTCCGAGGCTTTTAACTTCAAATCAATTAAATCAGCCTTTTAGGTAAATCGCAATCTATATTTGAAATGTACGTGAAAAAAACTGTTCCTCACGGTTTTCACTCACAAACACGTTTTCTCAATTGGTCTTTGTCCAAGGATCAGACCCCCGCTTCCACCCCTCCTGAGCTCAGACTCCACCCCTGTGGGGGCCCACACCCGAAACCTGACGGGAAGCACGGCTCTGGATCACTAGGGGCGGGAGAGGACTGTGCAGGAACACAAGGGACGGGAAGGAAGGGAGCAGTCCGGCTTTCGGCCGACTATGACGGTGGCCGGAAAGAGCTGGCAGAGCATTCTCTTAAAGGCAGTGGTCGCGATCAAATATGCTTGTCGTCTTTTTCTCTCCAAATCCTTTCCTGGGTCTCGAGTAGTAGGAACTATAAGAAAAAATTGCGAAAAAACCACTGTTTTGGGCCGAATTTGAAACCTGAACTTTCTTGTCTTTTGATGGTGGACGAGCCCACTCCACATCATCGGCATCGATGACCTCTTATATCAAGAACATCAGCTAGCTTGAAATTGAATGTCAATCAATGAACCTTCGAATTTATGTACACATCTAGTCAAAAACATTGACTGAAGTGATGCTCTCATTATTTAACTGTTTTTATTCGTTAAATTTGCATTTATTCCGTCCTCTCAATGTCGATGATTTTTGACTGTTCGGCATGAGACTGCGATCTGTTTCGTCATCGCTGTGCACGTGTGCACGAACTAGCTTCTTTGGGTCCTAGAAACTCTATTTGTAGACCGTTTTTCACCGTGCTACCTTCATAGTTTTTCAGCTGTTTTTGATCTAAGCTGATTTTTGTAGTTTTTTCGATAACGTTTTTCATCGTGACCACTGCCTTTAAAGAGTCTCTCACTTCCGCTCCGCCTATGCACCATAGGAATTCCGCTTTTAGGCAGCTTATATGCTGCCTTTAATGTATCAGATTCAGATTATTATGCCTGTCAGACATTAATACGGGTGAAATCAAGATTTTTATGGATGCTTTGCAGAGAAAAATGTTTTAAAAATAAAACCTCATGGCTAAACTAACTCTCGCTTTTAAAGCTGCACGTATCATCAAGGAAAGCGAGTTCCCTCTCAAAGAGTGACGTCCGTTTGCATTTCTGCTTAGCGAAGCTAATAGAAGCACTTTCAGAAGCCCTAAAACTAGATGTAATGATCACGTCCTTCAAGTTAAAAAGTGTACTCACCTGCAAAAAACACGATACTTTTCAAGTAGGTCCTCTATATGTTCGGCCATTTTCTTGACTGAGGTGCTATCGGGAAGGCACACCTGGGAGCAGTAGGGTACACCATCATTGTTCTTGAAGGCAGTGATCACGATAAAAAAACGTCTTATACTTTTCTATGTTGCTGAGTGGGTAAGTTAAGTTTTAGAGCTGGACGAGTTGTCTTATGACTGTATTTCTCTTCATTCGCAATCGTTGCGCGAGAGCGAGCCAAGATATGGAGACAGTCCGGCAGTGGACTGAAGACTCTTTCGGAATTTATACATCCATCTAACCGCTATCGAGTTCGAAAATCAAGAAAGGGGTGTGGCCCGTGGTGGTGAGCGAAGTGGGTCGGGCTCGTGGTGGTCGCCTATATATCTCTTATTTGGAGTAATTGAGATCTCGCACTTGGCATGTGTTATACAGAAGGAGTCTACTATACAATCAAATAAAAATCACAAAATTCATATCTGAGGGTGTACTGTACCTTTAAGTTCCTGGCCACTCTGAACTGAATTATTTCTGTTTTCCGACTTTCCACTGCTTTTTTAAAATCACACAAGTTGTGGTGCGCTCGAAGCGCGCACCAGATTTGGTTTTGAATTCGCCACGCGCGCAACCTCTTTTTCGAAATTTCAATTCAGAGTGAGCGTAGAAATTAGTACTAAAATGCATTGAAAAGAGCGCAAAAAGCTGGCACTACCACCCAAAAATGGTTTGGAACGGTTTACTGGTTTTAGATTAAAAAGTGAAAAACCGAGCGTTTTTGTTGTTAATCTCCTTTTTTCAGACGGCGTACACGATCTTGTTGGTAATCTTAAAATTAAGCTAAAGAGCTCATTTTTGGTCAGGAGGCTGGAAATGGATGCAGGTCGCTCCCATTCCATTTTGAACTTGACACTTTAACTTGAAGGGTACCTCGAAATCGTGGGTTTACTCTGAGACAATTTGCACCGGCGGCAGACCAACCCTTCCTTGAAGGCTCCAAATCGGTTCCTGCAGGGTAGTGTCTATCCAGAGTCTCTCCACCAGCTATGCCATTGCATCAACCCCGCGTCGGTGTCTCAACCAGGACACGACGGCTCCCAAACCCGTTCTGGAATTACCTCAACCCTATCTCGACGGTGCCTGATTCGGGCCGCGACGGTGCCTGAATCTACAGTGCGTCGCATAAGTATACGAACACCCTGAAATTTCATGGTTGGACCATTCGAACGACGTTTCAAGCATCGGCACCAGTTTCTATGTTTTCCGCTATGCCGAAAACGGTAGGTCACATTGTAAGAAGGTAAATCGTACACTTTTTCCTTTTTTACATACAGAAATTCATTCTTTAGACGTCGCATAAGTATACGAACACCTCAGAGAAACGAAATTTTTGTACAAGAGACATACGAAAAAATCATGTTTCAAGCGGGATAGTAAAGAATGTAGTTGTATGCGTAAATTATCGTCATGCCACGCGGTCCACATCTCTCTTCCGAAGAACAGGCCCAGGCCCGGGCTCTCTACGCCGCCGGTCATGGAGTCCGACAAAACTCTCGGCAAATCGGACGTTCACCAAGCTGCATCTCTCGTTTCTACGGAATCCGGACTTCTACGGAATGCGTGTTTGCTCTGGGAGGCCTCGGAAGCTCCCTGGACACGACGAACGACGCATCGCCAGAAGAGTCTCCAACACAATGGTGGCTAGCGCGACCGCCCGCTCCGAACTCTCGCTGAATGTGTCGAAGGATACCATCCTCCGTTCGATCCATTGCAACGAAAACATCGAAAGAGGCGTAATGAAAAAGGCTCCGCGCTTGGAAGAACGCCACAAGACGGCCAGGCTCCAGTTCGCCCGTTCAAACTTGGGTACAAATTGGAGGAAGGTGAGCTGAATCGCGTGCTATCCAATTTCATGGAAAATTTTTGAACCCGTTGCTTCAGGTTGTCTTCTCAGACGAGAAAAAGTTTAATTTGGATGGTCCGGATGGTTCGAGACGGGATCTTCGGAAGGAGCCGGCTTTCTTCAGCCGCAGGAACTTTGGCGGAGGAAACGTGATGGTTTGGGCAGCCTTCACAGCAACTGGGAAGGTCGGAATCGCATTCGTATCGAGTCGTATGGATTCACTTGAGTACCAGAAAGTGTTGGCTTCGCATCTTCTTCCGTATTTTCGTCGTCGGAGACGTCAGGGCTTCCGTTATGTCCAAGATAATGCCACTATACACGTCAGCCGATCTACTCTGGAGTGGCTCCGGTGCAACAACGTCGATACTCTGCCTTGGCCAGCGATCAGCCCGGATCTGAATCCTATCGAGAACCTTTGGGGAATCATTGTTCGCAAGATCTACAAGGATGGGAGGCAATACGGAACTGTGGAGTCACTCAAGGAGGCCACCGTGGACGCATGGAACGAAGTTGACCAAGGGACCCTCCAGAACCTCAGTGATGGCATGACACATAGACTGTTTGAACTTATTTCGCGTAACGGTGGTGTAACATCATACTGAAGACTCTTTCCATATGTATTGTTTGAAATTATTCGATAAATTCATGATTTTCCCAAGTGTTCGTATACTTATGCGACGGCTAAAAAATGAATTTCTGTATGTAAAAAAGGAAAAACTGTACGATTCGCCTTTCTACAATGTGACCTACCGTTTTCTGCATAGCGGAAAACATATAAACCGATGCCGACGCTTGAAACGTCGTTCGAATGGTCCAACCATGAAATTTCAGGGTGTTCGTATACTTATGCGGCGCACTGTAGCTGCCCCCCCAGAGAAGGCCCCGCCTAGGTCCGGACCAGGGCTTTACCTTCGCCGAGGTCTGCAGTGAGGAACCACCCTCACTGCGGACAGCGGCGAAAACCGCCCCACCCCCAGCCGTGTGATCCCCTACCCCCAGCTGTCAAAAATATGCTGGCCCCCGGAAAGAGACTCGAAGTCACCTTCCAGGGCCGGCATCAGAATGCCGAATGAGGACTCGAGTGAGATTAGGCACCTTTTATACCGGCTGTGCATGTGATAAACACATCATTCGCTTTACCTTTTTTTTTCATTTCTGCCACTGTGGCGGTGGCGTCGAGGTGATATCGCGAAGCCGGCGCGAAGCTGTTGCGATGCCCACGCTTCGCTATCGCGGTACCGTTCATGATTGCGGTACCGTTGCTGTCCTGTTGCGGACAAGAAGGAATCTTCCAAGATTCCGGAGCCGTTGCTACAGTGTCGCGGCACGGGCTCGGATCACTGTGCCGTTGCTACATTGGCCCGGCACTGTCTCGTCAAAATGTGTGGGCGTTGTATTCTGTGCCATACTATTCCAATTCCGTAGTTATCTCAATTATGCTTACGAGCGTGTATGCTGCCTTTGACAGTGTATACCACCATTCGGAAAGGTTCACTTACTCTCCCGGCGGAGCTCAGACCCCTTTTTACCACTCTGAAACTCACCACCCTCCCTACAAACAATCAACGCGCGCTGCAGGTGTTACTCAAATTCCACAGCTCTTCAAGAATGCCCCAGACCCTACTAAATGCGAACACCTTCAAAGGCGATCAGACTTGCTCGTTTCTGACACTGCCAACGGCTTAGGCGTTCTGATACAAAAAGTCTTCTAAAGGCAGTGGTCGCGAGGAGAAATATTGCTGAGAAAATCACAGGAAGCAGTTTGGTTCGGAAACAGCTGAAAACTGTGAAGGTTTCCTGCCGAAAGCGAAGCCTCTCATGTAGGTTGAGAAATAGAAAAATTGCCCTTTGGAAAAAGTGGTGTTAAAACGCATTTTTTTCAAATTGTCTCTTCAGCGTTAGATTGACTTCCGAAGGGCGGCAGTTCAGCAGAAGGTGCATCTAATGAATGGTTATTGAAAACTACATTGACTGGATTTTTTTTTTCAAAAAAAAAAGCGTTTTTGAGGTTTTTCACCTCACCGAGTGATGAGGAAAAAAGATGTGAGGTAGAAAATCACGAAAAAAATCCAACTTATGTAGTTTTCGATAAACAATCAGTAGATGCAGCTTTTGCTGAATTGCCGCACTCCAGAAGTAAAATCTTAGGCTGAAAAGGAAATTTGGAAAAAATCCAGAAGTCAAAACCAAGGTCGCGAAGGCCGTTTGGAGAAAACGGCTTTTTAACACTGTTTTTTGACACTTTTTTCTCACTCTACATAAGTGGCCCCGCTTTTTTTCTATCTCACCGCTGTACCTATTTTACCAATCCGCTGAGTTACTGCCCATCAGAATCAGAGCAATGTGGATGACACTGGAAGACACTCAAAAACCTTTTTTCTGCTGTTTGGAAAATTGGAATTTTGGCGAGTGTTTCGGTTGACTTTGGAAAATTTCCAACATTGCTTGACCCTGGTCCACATGCTGTTCAATTAAGATTAATCGAGGTGCAAAGCAAAAAACGAAGACGAAATTGAGTTATAAAAAATCAGAATGGAACACGAGCAAGGGAATATATTGGTTAATGGCAGTATTCACGATGGAAATCGTTTTTCTGTTTTCCCGCCTATCTTGAAAACGGCCCCATGCTGATTCCAATGATATCTCTGAAATCGCACAACACCTTCTGGAAATGGAGTTATGGTCCCTCAAAGATTGAGCTAAGTAAACATGGCGGACGAGTTGTCCGAGGCTTGTAACTTCCTTCTTTTGCAGCCGATGTATGCGAGCTGACCTGAGTAAAGAGAGAAGCTGAGAGTGAAGGGAAGAACGGGGCTATTGATCGGAGACCAGCGCTCATCTCACAATACCGAGCATTCATTTGTTCACGTCGGTGGGCGTGGAAAGTGCATCTGGGGGTGACGAGCTGACGGGTGTCCAACTTTGGGGCCGTAGGGGACCGTTTCAAGCTCATTTTTCTTAGTTTTTTCAACGTTACGGTTGCGCTAGGCCCCGCAGCTGCCGATCTCCACCAAAAAATCAGAATTGGTTTTCATCGTGGACACTGCCTTTAAAGGAATATATTCACAATGAATTTCACTTCCGACATCTCCACGGTTTATGAAAGGGTTGGTGCCCTATACATATAGCAAGGCATGCTTGAAAATGATGCGAAAGCCGCGTTTTTTAAGCCAAAATAGGCCCTCCTTTGTTTACGTTGATTTTTGAGCGTGGAGGAATTGACCGCTATGAAGGATGATACCTATCAGTGCAATGAAGCGATCACTTATCAGCACTTCCTTGACTTGATCATTCCTGTAATTTGAGTCTTGATTTGTTCATTCCGAGGGGACGGATCTGGGGCACCAGGCGTGTCTGGGGCACCAAAACGCTTGTTTGCAGCCGTTCTTTTGCCGCTCCTGGCTCGTTTTCTACCGTTATTTCGACACTGGGAGCCTAGGATCCTTCTCGCCTATCATTTCACTGTGGAAAGTCAACGAGGATGATCATCGTGAACGCTGCCTTTAACAGAAATTATTTTATGCAAAGATCACCAATGTTGAGATCATTAGGGCCTTTCTTGAAAGTCCTGCTTGGTTACGATTGGTGTACCATCGTAGGCAGGGGCTCCAACTTCGGTGAAAACTACTTTGGACAGGAGCGGACGAAAAAAATGGGGACGTGCAAGAGCAGAAAACGAGTGAAAACTTATAAAACGGTTATTACACTAATCATTCCTAGTCAACTTGAAAAACAAGGACTATTTTCTAAGTCTGAATGTGAAAAACAAATATGCTTTTCACAAAAAATCTCTACTTAGAGACGCCGAACCAGAGCGGTGAGGGGCTGGCCGAGAGAAAAATAGCGAAGATCTAAAAAGAAGTCATTTCCATCAGCATTACCAGTCAATATGAAAATTGAAGAGATGTCAAAAAGAATGCTAAAAATGTTCACCACAAAAAAAACACGCGTCGGAATGCGATAGACCGCAAGAGTGAGGGAGTAGCTAATGCAAAATTAGTGCAAATCTGAAAAAATATCCTTTCACTGAGCATTTTCTGTCAATTGAGGAACAGAAGAATGTCTACCATGATAATCTACGATTATTAGTGTTTCAAATCGCTGGAATTCAACGAACTCACGTGATTTTGTGTATGGTTTTATCTACACAGTTGAATATTTAGGAGGCCATTTCTCTGCAAGGAAAGAGTTATGGAAGCTGAAACTTTGGCATCATGAATTCGACGTCGACATACGTACGATGAACAAAAAAAAACAAAAATCGATTTTTTGGTGGCGTGCCATTCGAACAAAAGTGGCCCACCGGTGGGACACTGTATACGGTGACGCAATATTGCACGCGGTCCGAACGTGCAGCCACCCAAAATTAGGCGTGGTCGTCAATGGGTTAAAATACACGTGAACATGGGAGGGGGTCTCTTGGACAAAATCATTATAGGATGGAGTAATTATACGCCATCTCGCGATTCGCCAAAGCTCACAACAGCAATCTTCCTTCCGAGCCTCTGCGAGAGACAATAGACAGCCAAGATCTCACCGCGGCGAGGAGGGCTGGGGCTCGGACGAGTTGTACACGCGCCCTCCGCTAAGGAGGCTGCACCTCGCCGCTCACGACTGGACCACAGAAGGAAACCAATTTCTTGTCACTATTGATTACAGGAATGGTAGAAATTGTTTATTACAATAACACATAAATCATTACATCATAAGACCTCTAAAGGGTCCCTTTCGAAACTAAATAATTCTTTCATGGCCACCTGATCATCTTTTTTTTCGATAAAACAAGCAGATACATTACTCATGCGCTCGAGTTACCTGTTTAGGATAAGTTTTCCATCAGGGGTGTGCATTTACCGTTTACCGAATAACCGGATTTTACCGGTATTTGAACCTGAGAGCAGTTCTCTGGGCCCGCACACGGGAAGGAGGAAAGATCATCAAACTCAGACAAACCATCGCTCGGAGCGGGAACGGCTCCTCCCATTTCTGACGTCATCGCCCGGACAGGGGTCGAGGAGCGAACTGACACTGCGGTCCCTGCCCGATGCGAATAGCATCCTCGGCCGCTGTCCGGTCGCTCTCGGGGCGACAGCAGTGCGAGCAGAGTTGGCCAGACCGTCACTTGGTACGCTGTAGTATTTACGCTCTCGAAAGCCTCAGCTACCCTCCGTCCTTTTCTTCTGTGATCGAATCTCCGCGCTACAAAATGTGGGAGAGGTTTCAAGTTAGTGGTGCGTGGAGCAATGGGGAGATGTAGAGAGCTTTTTATAGGAAACTTGTGTCGCATCACGGAAAACGAGTATCCATAAATGCGGAGCGTGTGCCGCGTCATTGAAAATGGCTGACGCTCCATGAGAAGCGTGCTACACGTCATGGAAAATAAGTCGCGCTTTACGAGAAGCGTGCGCTGCATGATAGAAAATGGGTCCCGCACTATTAAAAGCATGTTACGTATCATGGAAACTGATTTTGAGTGTATTTTTTGATTTCGCAGCTTGCGTGTTTTCTGATTTATGCGAGAAGTTTCGGCGTCGAAGCTCCAAAGTTAATTACTGTCGGCATGAATCCTAACGATACTTCGCGTTCCCCATATTCCGCACACTCTCAGTAATGTCTTGCGCACGTTCCATGACGGTTGCACACTTCCAGTGGGGTCTCGCACACATCCTGAACATCCCCAGTGGGGTTTCGCACACAATCTGTTCACTCCCTTGGGGGCCCTACACCTCCTCCACACTCTCTCTCTCTCTGGGTCCTGCTCCAATTCGTCAATTTCCTGCACCCTTTCTACTACGGCTTGCGTACTCTTTAGCAAAGCAAGCGTAAGGAACACACGTCCACGTGTGAGATTTTGCGTTAAGTTTGCGCAAAACTGCAGCTCAACGCGAGTTAACGGAGGAAATGGAAATAGTGCATGAATTAAGAAAATGATAGATACCGTATTTCCTCTTTTTGAAGTGCATGTACTTCTAATACTCAGGCCCCCATTTTATATGTATTTCTATTAGAGGTGTTCCTCGAATAGAGGATGCACATCTAATTCCAGCCCTCTCTTTTTCATGTACTTTAATTACAGGTGTACTTCTAATAGAGGGCGTACTTCTGTTACTCGGCGCAATTTTTTGAATTTCCTATGGTAGACTGTTCGTAATTTGTATGGTTTCCGTTTTCGAATTAGTCTGACGCATGGACCAGGCTGCTGGCAGTGCTGGGTTGGCGGCCTCACTGGAGAATGGGGTTTCGATTCGCGCGGGGTGATCTACCGTAGCAGCCCCGTTCATCAGACTGAAATTATTGGGCAAACTCAATGTATTGAGATATCAGACCGCAACCGGAACACTTAGCCACACAGGCTCAATCGAATTGAGGATTTAATTTCTGAAATTTGGGCTCCGCAGAAAAGGTCAAGGATTTGGCATTGCTCTAAAATGTAGTGAAATTGTTTCATTAGATTTGGCTATCGAACAGATTTTCTAAATGTAGTGAAATAGTTGAATCGATTAAGCTGTTGTTGGTATATGAAGATAACATAATCATTAAATGTAGTGAAATTGTTGCAAACGGATTTGGCAGGAGCTCTATCAATTATCACAGTCAAATCACGCGTCAGAAGGTCCTCTGGCGAGCGAATGAAGACAAAAAGAAAAATAATAAACCTCAGTCAACAATGCTGAACGAAACGTGGCCTTATGGGCTAGAAATAAGGTTCTCGAATGTTATTCTGCCTTTTCAGTGTAGCTCCCACTTAGGTACTAGACCTTCCCTCTTCCCTCACTGATTAGATAAAAATCACGAAAACGAAATGTAACACAATTTATTAGCTACTGACGCTATGTCTTCGTGTCCTCAACGCTTTCACGATTTACATTGTATGGAAACGTTTTTGCTGCTAGACTTATTCTTGTTCTCATTTGGTTCAATATGCGCTCCAAGAAAAACCCCTTCTGACGCGTGATTTGACTGTGATAATTCATAGAGCTCCTGCCAAATCCGTTTGCAACAATTTCACTACATTTAATGATTATGTTATCTTCATATACCAACAACAGCCAAATCGATTCAACTGTTTCACTACATTTAGAAAATCTGTTCGATAGCCAAATCTAATGAAACAATTTCACTACATTTTAGAGCAATGCCAAATCCTTGACCTTTTCTGCGGAGCCCAAATTTCAGAAATTTCACAACTTTTTCAAGGGTTTCCTTCTAAAACATCGTCAATCTCTAAAAGTCAAGTTGTTGTTTTTTCGAAAACATAGTGGTAGAAATGAGGAGACAACCGCTCCGTTGCTAAGACTGCAAGATAATTGTTGCAACGCGGCTTCCTACAAATAGATGCAAGGCATATACTTTTGAATTTAAAAGTCGAAAAATGAAGAAATGAGCTTCAAAATGACCCAATTGTACAGGTTCTAGGCACTATTCTAGACGGGGGGCACGCACCATTCAAGACAGAAATGAAATGAACGGCTAATTGGTGAGGCTACCAGTCGAAGTATTTCCGCAGAGCTCTAATAAAAACAATGATTGATAGCGCAGTATCAGCCTCTTTTATCAGAGTTTTTCATCATTTCTATGAGTAAATCTTGGGTGGCCCCACCACGTCTAGGATATACCCAGGGTCAGCCGCTCTAGCCAAACTTCACCGGTTCATGCTGATGTGGCTCGTCTGCGCCGGCCCATATGTCTGTTTCGGAAAAGGAACGATAGTTAAAGGCAGTGTTCACGATGAATATCGGACTCGAGTTCGACCCAAAATGGGATTGTTTTGTCGTGAGGTAACTAATAGTGAAGAAACAGCGAAGAAAAACGTCCAGAATAAGTCAAAATAACGGCTTCTTAATTCAGGGCGTGGACGAGAATCATGGGCCCTGCTGATTTCGTCAAGCGCGCGCTAATCGCGAAATCTGCGCGAATCGGTAATGCTAACTGCGGCCGAGTTGCTTGGCAATTTGCCATCGAAACGCGTGCGGCGCCACAAGCTCGTCCGATCGGGGGCGGACCGGGATAGGTAGGCGCATCGGGAGAGCTTTCAAAGCCGTTTGTATTCATTTCTGGCCAGTTTTCGTTGCCTTCTTAGACCCTATCCCTCTACAGCACCTGCCAACTTAGAGTTTCACACCGAGACCTCGAGAACGAGATTTGTCGTGAACACTGCCTTTAAGTGCGCCAGAAGAGGGCTACCGTAATCTTAGGAATAATGTTATTCGGCTCTCGTAAACAAATTGGATGATACAAAATTGACCAAGGGTAAAGTATAAAAGAAGTGAAGAGCGGTGTGTCTTGATTCACACACCGTCTTGCTCCAGAGGTCAGCAGTTGAGGATCTGCATGGACTACAAAGCAGGAAAACATCACCACCTGTAGGGAAGATGAAGCGAATTCGGAGTCAGAACTTAGAAAATTTTAGAGCTAACTCGAGTGAGATTACGGTAGCCCTGTTCTGGCGGACTTAACTATCGTTCTTGTAGATTCGGATGCCTGGCTTGCATACGGTGTCCTGAGCATTAAACTGAGGTCCTGCACACTCCTACTGAGATCCAGCACACATTCCATGAAGTCCTGCTCATCCTTACAGGGTCTTGCACACGTTTCATGATGTCCTGCACACTCCTACTGATGTTCTGCACACATTCCACGAAGTTCTGCTCATCCTTACAGGGTCTTGCACACGTTTCATGATGTCCTGCACACTCCTACTAAGGTCCTGCACACATTCCTTGATGTCCTGCACACCCCTATTGGGGTCCTGCACACGTTCTATGATGTCCTGCACAATCTTACTAAGGTCCTACACACCTTCCATGACGTCCTGCTAATCCCTACTGGGGTCCTGCACACGCTTCATGATGTCCTGCACACTCCTACTGATGTCCTGCACACATTCCATGAAGTCCTGCTCATCCTTACAGGGGTGTTGCACACGTTTCATGATGTCCTGCACACTCCTACTAAGGTCCTGCACACATTCTACGACGTCCTGCACACCCCTACTGGGGTCCTGCATAGGTCCCATGATGTCCTGCACACTCCTACTGAGGTTCTGCACACATTCTACGACGTCCTGCACACTCCCTACTGGGGTCCTGCACAGGTCCTATGATGTCCTGCAAACTCCTACTGAGGTTCTGCACACATTCTACGACGTCCTGCACACCCCTACTGGGGTCCTGCACAGGTCCCATGATGTCCTGCACACTCCTACTGAGGTTCTGCACACATTCTACGACGTCCTGCACACCCCTACTGGGGTCCTGCACAGGTCCCATGATGTCCTGCACACTCCTACTGAGGTTCTGCACACATTCTACGACGTCCTGCACACTCCTACTGGGGTCCTGCACAGGTCCCATGATGTCCTGCACACTCCTACTGAGGTTCTGCACACATTCTACGACGTCCTGCACACCCCTACTGGGGTCCTGCACAGGTCCCATGATGTCCTGCACACTCCTACTGAGGTTCTGCACACATTCTACGACGTCCTGCACACCCCTTCTGGGGTCCTGCACAGGTCCCATGATGTCCTGCACACTCCTACTGAGGTTCTGCACACATTCTACGACGTCCTGCACACCCCTTCTGGGGTCCTGCACAGGTCCCATGATGTCCTGCACACTCCTACTAAGGTCCCGCACACTCCTACTGAGGTCCTGCACACATTCTACGACGTCCTGCACACCCCTACTGGGGTCCTGCACATGTCCCATGATGTCCTGCATACTCCTACTAAGGTCCTGCACACTCCCACTGAGGTTCTGCACACATTCTACGACGTCCTGCAGACCCCTACTGGGGTCCTGCACAGGTCCCATGATGTCCTGCACACTCCTACTAAGGTCTTGCACACGTTCCATAATGTCCTGCAGACTCCTACTGAGGTCCTGCACACCCCTACTGGGGTCCTGCACACATTCTACGACGTCCTGCACACCCCTACTGGGGTCCTGCGCGGGTCCCATAATGTCCTGCACACTCCTACTGAGGTCCTGCACACCCCTACTGGGGTCCTGCACAGGTCCCATGATGTCCTGCACACTCCTACTGGGGTCCTGCACAGGGCCCATGGTGTCCTGCACACTCCTACTAAGGTCCTGCACACTCCTACTGAGGTCCTGCACACATTCTACGACTACCTGCACACCCCTACTGGAGTCCTGCACAGGCCCATGATGTCCTGCACACTCCTACTGAGGTCCTGCACAGGTACCATAATGTCCTGCACACTCCTACTGAGGTCCTGCACACCCCTACTGGGGTCCTGCACAGGTCCTATGATGTCCTGCACACTCCTACTAAGGTCCTGCACACATTCTACGACGTCCTGCACACCCCTACTGGGGTGCTGCACACGTCCCATGATGTCCTGCACACTCCTACTGAGGTCTTCCACACGTTCCATGATGTCCTGCACACTCCTACTGAGGTCCTGCGCAGGTACAATGATGTCCTACACACTCCTACTGAGGTCCTGCGCAGGTACAATGATGTCCTGCACACTCCTACTGAGGTCTTGCACAGGTCCCATGATGTCCTGCACACTCCTACTAAGGTCTTGCACACGTTCCATGATGTCCTGCACACTCCTACTGAGGTCTTGCACACGTTCCATGATGTCCTGCACACTCCTACTGAGGTCGTGCACACATTCTACCACACCCTGCACACCCCTACTGGGGTCCTGCACACGTTCAATGATGTCCTGCACACTCCTACTGAGGTGTTGCACAGGTCCCATGATGTCCTGCACACTCCCACTAAGGTCTTGCACACGTTCCATGATGTCCTGCACACTCCTACTGAGGTCATGCACACGTTCGATGATGTCCTGCATACTCCTACTGAGGCCCTGCCCACATTCTACGACGTCCTGCACACCCCTACTGAGGTCTCACATAGTCAACCGACACTTCCAGCACATCCTGCGACGCCTTCTTATCGATGGTGCGCTTTGAACGAATACGCGCCGCGGTCAAGTACATCAACCCGCACAGCGTCCTCTTCCGAGCCGGACGTTCAAAGTACACCACCCTGGAGAGCAAGATGTATATATGGAGTCTAAGAAAACAATGACTGATAACGAAAAACCCACCATTTTCATAAACTATTCTTGAGAGGCCGGTTTCCGAGTTTCAAACGCCCGTTAGGGGCCCAGAAGTCATTATGGTGAGTTCTGACAATTATTTTCGTCATTCCCGTGGCCGATTACCTCTAGTCACAAATTTTCGAGCGATTTGGTCCACGCCTTCCAAAAAATGGTTTTCGACGGACGGAGGTGGAGGCGGAGGCGGAGGCGGAGGCGGAGGCGGAGGCGGAGGCGGAGGCGGAGGCGGAGGCGGTGGTGGAGAACGTTTTTGCGTACTTTGAGAGGTCATAACTTTAGAAAGCGGGGACCAGTTGGGATGAAAAGTTGCACACATATGTAATTTCTTGCAGCGCGTCGAATAGTGTACAGCTCATACCTCTGTTGACGGTATGAATAGGTGATCTCATTGTAGGGCATCCGCGCGGGAAGAGATCAAAGCCAAATCCTGGTGAGCGCTTCGCGCTCACCACAATAATCGCTGATATCATATTTTCAAAACCATTATTCACACCCTTCCTTAGTTAATTTCTTGCGAAAGTTGTGCAAGTTCGGTATTGCTTTCATTGATACGTGCTTTACGAGGAAGGGAGAGACCAATGGGAATGACTCGTTTCCACAGGTATGTTCCTTGCGTCCACAATACACTGTAGGTAAGATCTACCTTTGGTGGTTCCAATTCCTCGTCGTATAAACGATTCCTTTACATGGATGATCCAGTATTCACAACGTTGGAGAATCTTGGCTTTTCGAGGACCGTTAAAGTCAACGTCTTAGTCATTAAGGCAAGTCAACTTTAAGCAATTTAAACGAAATCATATCAACATTCTTGTAGATCACCTAAACGAACTCCGTGCATTCGCCGTGTTAACAGCTATATATTAAGTTTCAGCTCTGTGTTTTTTCTTGGTCATTTGAAGTTCGCTAGAGTTTCATCATAAGTTGTCCCGCACAAGCAATCTTCGATTAAGAAAGGGGTGGCCGATAGTTTTTTTTGTGAATATTTAAACCTCACAATATTGAATTGTAGATCTCGTGCAAACTGGTCTTCTCAAATGCCACATCCGTATTGCCAAACACTTACCCTACTACCTGAGGTTCATCCCGAAAAGAGGTGTAGTTTTAAGATAGGTGTACTTCAAATAAAGGGTGTACTTCTAATACTCAGACCTCTATTTTATATGTACTTCTAATAGAGGGGTACTTCTAATAGAGGGCGTACTTCTATTACTCAGCCTTCCCTTTTAGGTGTACTTCTATTAGAGGGGTACTTCAAATAGAGGTGTACTTGTAATAGAGGAAATACGTAAGCATTCGTAAAAGTCCTCCGAAGCACTTTTTCAGAAGCTATCCTTTTTCCTCATTCACACACTATTACCATTTCCTCTGTCAGCTCGCGTTATGTTGCAGTTTTGCGCGAACTCAATGCGAGCCGAAAATAGTTCGAAAAATCTGCAGAATTTCTTTCTGAATCACTATTTTTTAGGAAAAAAGAGACGGAATGAACCCTTTTCGGGGATTTTCTTTCAAACTATGCTTATTTATTGGCTCATAACATGACATGAGAATCCGTAATTTCGACGATTTCTTACTTCCTGCCAAAAAAATTTCGAACGAATAGCTCGCGCGATTTTACTCGCGCTCTCAGAATCATTTACTACCAACCCAGGGTTGATTGTGTTTACATGAAAATTATTCAATAAAGAAGGATAAGCCAGCAAGTTTTTTGGTAGGCACAGTCGCCAGGGAACGGTTAAAAATTTCGCTGAATGTATTTCCAATTTATGATGGTTTTCGGTGTTCCGATTTCCGGAATCGGAAAGGTCCTTCCGATTTCCAAAGTTCAGAAAAATAATCCGCCCATCCCTGTATTCAACGCATCCAACTCCGACCGTGTGTCCCGCTTATGTACGTAAAAGGTTGATAAGCGAATCTTGTAGTCAGGCGCCGGAGTTGGTCTCATCTCCTCAACAAAAACATTAGTCTAAGCAAAGTGAGCATTCAGCAGTTCAATTGGAGAATCCGTGTAATTTACTTCCATTGGTTGTACTTTATTTACGAAAAATTACGATTTAGCGTCCAAATTGTCGTAAATCGTAAACCGTAATTACGAGGTCAGAAAACACCGTAAATCGTAAACCGTGTTTACGCACACCCCTGGTCCCCATCCATACGCCAGTGAGTCGACTTATTCCATTTGGCCTTCGATCCTAGCCATTGGTCGAATTTCCGGCGTTCATCTTTGTTGACAATGACCCTCTCACGTTGCCGTCAGCGAATCGCCAAGAGCTTATTCAGAAATTTGCATAAAAAATCGGCGTTCGGTGCTGGCTAGAGCGTATTGTTCTCACACAACGTCCTGAACAACTCGCACCTCTCTAGCCTTCAGGACTATGTACGCCAGTGAAAAGACAATGATATCTCAGGAGTCGTCAATATGTTCATGAAAGTGCCTAGAACTTGATCTTCATAGTCTTCAGTGTCAAACGAATGCTTGCGCTTCCAGGATGGTTGTCCCAATGCTCCTGTGCCGGAAAGTGACCGCCTAAAGTTTATGGCAACAGAAAAAGGCGGTTGTGCGGTTGCGTATTTACACTAAGCATACTGTATGCTGCGCAATGATCGATGACAAAGTTTTTGTTGCCTTAATTTGAACCAAAAACACAGAAAACGTTTATATACTGTAAGTTTCTTTTTCCCACCAACTTACATAATCAATACACCTAAAGCCTTAATCATAGATACACGCAGGAATAACAAGAAAAAAATTAAAAATCACAAAAAAAGGAAATACCAGAGAAAAATTCGATTTTCATAGTTGTTGCTGCGTGAATTCATGGTAAAGATTCTAGGTATATTTATAAAGTTTGTAAGTGAAAAAAACTTCTCTTTTTTCAACGCTCCCAATGGTTTTTCTTCCAAAAAAAAATACAACACTGCCATCGATTATGGCCCAACCTACAGTACCAGGTTGTTCAATAAGTTTTGTCGTTTGATATGAGAGGGCGTTGCTACTAGCCCAATTTTTTTTTGTTTTTTTGGTACACTCTTCATTTGAGCCTATCTGAAGTCTCATTTCAATCTGTGAATTGTGGTGAGCGCGAAGCGCTCACCAGATTTGGCTTTGATTCGCCATCGCGCTACCCCCTGATCTCGGTATCAGGGTCCAGAGTAAACGTAGGAAAACCGCTCTTTTTGCATTTAATATACTTTAGAAAGGTGAATAACTGTTCAAAAAATGGTCCGAAACGGTTGCCTGAGATTCGAGAAAAAGTGTCAAAACCACGACATTTTGGTCCAAAAAATGTTCATCTCCTTTTTTTTCAGTTGGCGCTCACGATCTTGTTGGAACACTTATCGTTGAGCTAGAGAGCTCATTTTTGGTCAGGAGCTGGTTTTTGCACCTAGCTCCTGTCAAAATTTGAAGTTGGTAGCTCAATTTTTGTGGAACCTCAAAATTGAGGGTCAGGAAAGACAAAACACGTAAACATGTTATTATAAACCATCCGACGTTTACTTATTCGTAAAAATGAACTAGTGAAATAAACACCGTTACTGATAGGCTTTTGCTCAGGATTTGACGGGGCAACGCTTCAACCAATACGGCAGGATCTCGGAAGTACTTTTTGGAACGCGGCACCGTGTGACTCAGAAGTGCGCCACAGAACGCCGTAGAAAGTGTGCGGAACCCAAATGGGTGTGCGCAGAACGCCGTAGAAAGTGTGCGGGACCCAAGTGGGAGTGCGCCGGACGCCGTAGAAAGTGTGCGGGACCCAAATGGGTGTGCGCAGAACGCCGTAAAAAGTGTGTGGGACCTAAATGAAAGTGCGCCGGACGCCGTAGAAAGTGTGCGGGACCCAAATGGGTGTGCGCAGAACGCCGTAAAAAGTGTGTGGGACCTAAATGAAAGTGCGCCGGACGCCGTAGAAAGTGTGCGGGACCCAAATGGGTGTGCGCAGAACGCCGTAGAAAGTGTGCGGGACCCAAATGAGAGTGCGCCGGACGCCGTAGAAAGTGTGCGGGACCCAAATGGGTGTGCGCAGAACGCCGTAAAAAGTGTGTGGGACCTAAATGAAAGTGCGCCGGACGCCGTAGAAAGTGTGCGGGACCCACGTGGGAGTGTGCCGCACGCCGTATAAAGTGTGCGGGATTCAAGTGGGAGTACGCCGGACGCCGTAGAAAGTGTGCGGGACCCAAATGGGTGTGCGCCGGACGCCGTAGAAAGTGTGCGGGACCCAAATGTGCGTGCGCAGAACGCCGTAGAAAGCGTGCAGGACCCAAAAGGGAGTGCGCCGGACGCCGTAAAAAGTGTGCGGGACCCAAATGATTTTGCGCCGGACGCCGTAGAAAGTGTGCGGTGACAAAGTGAAAGTGCGCAAGACGCCGTAGAAAGTGTGCGGGACCCAAATTGAAGCACGCCCATGCGGATCATTTTTTCCGCAGGGTTACCGTAACCATTCTTGAGCAAAACATGATAACGAACGATAACACACGCTCATAACATGCGCGGTATAAAAGGGCAGAGGAGCGGTATGCATTCATTCACACACCGTTCTCTTCGAGAAGCCGCCGGGAAGTGGCTGAGGAGGTCGAAATTGTGCAAACATGTTTGTTGGCTATTACGATGTGCTCATATGCAAGCTGACACTCAGAAAATTTTTGACGGAGGGTAATGGTAGCCCTGCGGAAAAATGATCGGCATAAGAGTGCTTGTAACCCAAATGGGCGTACGCAGAACGCCGTAGAAAGTGTGTGGGACCCAAATGAGAGTGCGTTGGACACCTTAGAAAGTGCCGGAACCAAAGGGGTGTGCAAAGAAAGCCGTAGAAAGTGTGCAGGACATCAGTGGGAGTGTGCAAGATGTAACAGAATGTGCGGAGGACATTAGTGGGAGTGTGCAGGATGTCTTACAAAGTGTGTAGGACATCAGTGGAAGGATGCAGGACATTAGTGGGAGTGTGCAGGACGTCATAGAAAGTGTGCAGGACATCAGAGAGGTGTGCAGGACATCAGTTGGAGTGCGCAGGACGTCATAGAAGGGGAGGGCAGGACATCGGTGGGTTTACTTTCATCTAACACCACCAGGTATAAATCATGTTAGAAAGGAAACCTTTAGGAAAAATAAATGAAATTCCTGAAAGTTTAGGTTCCTGGCAAAAGTGAAGATTTGGCATGGCCATAGAAATATACTCAGTTAAAAAGGGAAAATAAGGAAAAATGAAAAAAAAGTTCTGAAATATTCCTGTGAACGATTTGGCGCAGAACAATTTGTTTTTCGGGAAATGAAGTGAAATAGTTGAAAGTATGATTTGGCAGTCGAGTTTGAACCGACCGTTGATAAGAGTTGTGCAAAATGAGAGATCGCCTTGTCTGTGCTTATCCGTAGAACATATCAAAGCGAAATCACGCGTGTTGATTTTACTTCACCTAATACGTGAAGACCGCCGCGTCACAGCTCCCGAAAAAGTTTCGCTGCTTCCCATTTCACGCGTGATTTCGCTTTGATATGTTCTACGGATAAGCACAGACAAGGCGATCTCTCGTTTTGCACAACTCTTATTAATGGTCGGTTCAAACTCGACTGCCAAATCATACTTTCAACTATTTCACTTCATTTCCCGAAAAACAAATTATTCTACGCCAAATCGTTCTCAGGAATATTTCAAAACCTTTTTTCATTTTTCTTTATTTTCCCTTTTTAACTGAGTATATTTCTATGGCCATGCCAAATCTTCACTTTTGCCAGGAACCTAAACTTTCAGGAATTCATTCTTTGTTTACAAGCCATTTAGTGTCGCCGTGTCACAGCAATGGAAAAGATTGAATATCGTGCAGTGATAAAATTATTATTTTTGGAAGGTGTAGCACTGAAAGAAATTCACGAACGAATGTTAAAGTGCATAATGATTCTTCACCTACAATTAGAACAGTAGAAAGATGGGTTGCTGAATTTAAACGTGGTTGTACAAGCCTTGAAGACGATCCACGTGAAGGACGTCCAAAAGGCGCATCAACACCAGAAACCATAGCCAAAATACAGGGTATGGTTTTGGAAGATCGTCGATTGACTGAGAGATTTGGTAGAGGCTCTACACATCTTATTAGGCAGTGTGGGGGTATATTTTAAGTGAAATTTTGGGTTTTAGAATGCTGTGTGCACAATGAGTGCTGCATTCGTTAACAATGGAACAAAAACACATTCGACTGCGACTTTCTCAGCAGAGTTTGTAGCGTTTTAAAAAAGATGAAGTGGATTTTGTGCGTCGATTCATCACTATCGATGAGACTTGGGTCTATCACCATGATACTGAATCAAAACAAGAGGCTAAAGAGTGGTGTGAATCTGGTTGTTCGGCTGCGAAACGAGTTCTGGTCCGGAAATCGGCCAAGAAGGTTATGGCATCAGTTTTTTGGGATGCGAATGTAATTTTTTTTGTGGATTACTGGCAAACTGTTAAAACAATTAATTCTGAATATTATTGCAACCTTTTGGACCAGTTGAAGGAAAAAATTCGTGAAAAAAAGACCCGGTTAGCAGAAGAAAAATCCTTTTTCATCGGGGCAATGCACCGTGTCACAAGAGCATTTTGACAATGGCTAAAATCCATGAATTAAAGTTCGATTTGTTGAAGCATCCACCGTATTCACCAGATTTGGCCCCTAGCGACTTCCATTTAAAAAAATTTATGCGTGGCAAGCGTTTTGCATCAAATGAAGAGGTCATAACGGCTGTTGAAGCGTATTTTGTGACCTTCCGGATTCTCACATCAGGGATGGGATCCACAGATTGGAGGATCGTTGGAGCAAGTGTATTAATGTTCAGGGAGATTATACTGAATAATAAAGTGTATTTTGAACCATAAGATTGTGTTTTTATTATTGAACGACAAAACTTATTGAACAACCTGGTATACTCAGTGGAAAATACACGAGCCCACATCTGCTGGTTTCTGCTGCCGTGAGCTGTAGCTGCGAGCTCTGCGAGCGATCAAACCCTTGCGCTAAATGAATGGTTTTCTAAAATAAGGGCTCAGGTCCTTAAGGAGTCTGCAGAGTTGAGGTCGCTGCGTAGCTCGCAGCGACGAACAGCGCTAGGTGATGCAATAACGATTACATTTGGCGACGAGTGCAACCGACGCGGCGTGAAGGACGACGAGTGAGCACCGCACAGTGTTTTGACGCTGCGACGACTCTGCGTCACTGCCAGCGAGTGGCAACCGACGCCGCGACGATAATGTTTGAAAACATCCTTGTCGCCGCGTCAAGGCTGACTCTCGGTGACCACTGCAGACACCTTCACACTAGCGGATAGAAAACGTCCAGTCATGGCATTGCCGCAGCCTTCTGCGACGATTTGGAACTCATGCAGTCTTGCAAGTGCCGAGACAATATTGCAGACCTGGAACACGAGGGGATTTCAAGGGCACTTTGTCAACATTTTGCTCTATCGCAACATTTGTAATGTTGTTTATATTATTTTTGCAATGTTTCCGCAGGTTCAGAAATGAAATAATGTCAGCCTGGGAAACGTAGCAAATTCCCACCCGGCTCGCAACGGTCTAGTATATAGTGAGTGTCGCGCGCTGTATATACTTTATATGTATTCAGGCAAACTGGGGAGTCGACAGCAGGTTGATCCGCCCACCATGAGTCCCCGCTGGCCTATTCGGTGTGGCCGTGGCCGCTAGTTATGATCTGGTCGATGTTGAGCTGTTGCACAGCTAGCGTTTTCGCCCTCTAGATAAAAGGGAAGTATACGATGCATTTTTCAGGCCTGCTCCAAATGACAATAGTGCAGCCGCTTAAATTATACAAGTTAGCCGTTTACTGGACTTCTGCTAAATAAGCCGCTAAACGCGACACTGAAATGTCAACAGCCCGACAACGGACGGGCGTCGCTGGGCAACAGGCAGGTCTCAGGCTGAAAATGCGCGCGGTTTGATTTGCCAACAAGGAGCGGTCGATGAGATGACAACCTATCAACCTGTTGTCGACGCCCCAGTTTGCCTGAGCACGTATTGCACGGATATCGACCGCGTCGGATATACCGGGTGATTTCCTCAACCTCACCCCATCATTTTACTGTGCTTCTCTGGGCCGAATTCCGGTCCGCAATTGCGTCTCGACACGCTTTGCGGCCGCACGCGCTCGAGGCAGTCGGGCTTCCAGCGCCAAAGCCGACTCGATGTGGCTTTTTTATACAATTTCCTCCAATTTTTCTTAGTTTCCAGTTTCCAGAACCCACCTAGAGTCAGCAGATTGGCGGCTGCGGCGCTGGAAGCTCTTTCGACTCGGGAGCGTGCGGCCGCAAAGCGTGTTGAGACGCAATTGCGGACCGGAATTTGGCCCAGATAAGCACAGTATTCATGCGTATCGACCGGGCAGGGGTGCGTTCCAAGAACATTCCCACGGCAAAACGCGTCCATGGAATCGTAACCACGGCCACGTGGGAGCAATTTTCAGTTATAATTCGCATCCATGGAAAGCAAATTTGTCCATGGTGAGGTTGCTTGTTCTCCCACAGCGTGGTGGGAACATTCTTCGAACGCACCCCTGGTGTCGGCGGGTGTGGGGGGGGGGTCGGCGGGATACACCGGTTGATTTTTGCACCCCATTTCCATTGCTTTCTGTGCGTATCGACCGGGCTGGATACTTCGGCTCATCCAACTCTGACAGGGGCCTTAGGCGTTTTCTTCATCTCTTCCTTATTTTGGCTCTACCAGGGGACCAAATAACCATTTAAAGGCAACGGTCACGATGAAAAATATTATCGAAAAAAAACTACAAAAATCAGCTTAGAGCAAAAACAGCTGAAAATCTATGGAGGTAGCGCGGGGAAAAACGGACTAGAATTAGAGTTACGGACGAGAGCCCAAAGTTGCCAGTTCGTGCACACGCGCACAGCGCCGACTAAAAAGATCGCAGTCTCATGCTGAGCAGTCAAAAATCATCGACATTCAGAGAAAGAAATAAATGCAAATTTACCGAATAAAAACAGTTGAGCAATGAAAGAAAGCACTCCAGTCAATGTTTTTGACTAGATGATTACATAAATTCGAAGGTTCATTGATTGAAATTCAATTTCAAGCCAGCTGATGTTCTTGATATAAGAGGTCATCGATGCCGATTATGTGGAGTGGGCTCTTCCACCATCAAAAGACAAGAAAGTTCAAGCCTCTGGTTTGGCCCAGGACAGTGGTTTTTTCGCGATTTTCTTCTTATTGGTCCTAATACTCGAGACCCAGAAAAGAGTTTAGAGAGAAAAAGGCGACAAGCATATCTGATCGCGACCACTGCCTTTGAGGAATTATACCTAAAATTAAGAGTCATCGAGAACATCGCCTTTGATTATTTGAATATCCATTCAACTTTTGAAAGAATTTCGACGAAACAATACTCGATCAATGTTTGTTATCGCTATTGCAACATCGCTACCTGAAATTCCTTAGATATTTGATAAATCGAAATATAAATGGAAGCATATGTAAACAGGTCCACCGAATAATTGGAAAATTTCAAATAGGTCAGGTACATATTCGGAGAAGCAAATATGTTAAAATCTTTTTTTTATTTCAAAAATTCCAATAAAAACTTCCGTTCCTTCAATCAACCGAATGCCAGATGTGTATCTTCTCTATTGATCAAGGCAACGATAAGCCTCGTCCTGAAGTCACAGAGCTTACACAAAAACCTTACTGTAGCTCTTTGCTGCAAACAATGCCTTCACTTCAGTTCCTGAACAACTCCTACCGGCCAAGGGTTTACTGGAATGCTCCATTGAAACAGAGTATTTGCTCAGCACTCTTCCAATCCATGCTTACGATTTGCAGTTTATTCGAATTCTATTTAGGCTCCCTCCCAGAAATAGTGGTCCCCAGTTTACGATTGTAGTGGACCGAGAGGAACTTTGAGCTGCGAGTTTTCAACTACTCTGACTCTATGGAAGCCGTTTGTACATATGTAGGATATGGCCAAAAGGCGCGCGATGACGTCTTTCTGCGTCTTAAGCGTCCTTTTTTAATACCTCTCTTCAAAAACAAAGTTCAAACAATAAAAGGTTCGGAATCTGATGTCCGGACCGTTATGCAGTACACGTAGCCCTACACAGCCGCTCATTAGAAATTTATGCTGTATTCCAAACTGTAGGTATTAGCCAACTGTCGGCCATAAATAGCTTCGTTGGGTGAAGCCAGGTGCTCCACCAATCTTTACCTCTAGGCAGGTGAAGGGGGGAACCTTCACTATTGGGAAACCCGTAACGACCGGGAAAACGCCCGAAAAAGAATGAAAGTGATCCGACATCCATGCAAGTCATTTTCAAGACTGGATGGGTCTAATTGCCGGTTTTTCGTCCATACCTTTTTGACAAGCGCGCTCATGCCGATCATTATTTCCGCAGGGCTACCGTAACCATTCTTAACAAAACATGATAACGAACGATAACACGCTCATAACATGCGGGGCATAAAAGGGCAGAGGAGCGGTATGCATTCATTCACACACCGCTCTCTTCGAGAAGTCACTAGGTAGTGACTGAGGAGGTCGAAATAGTGCAAACATGTTTTTTGGCTATTACGAGGTGCTCTAATCCGAGCCACTTGGAAAATTTTTAAGGAGGGTTACGGTAGCTCTGCGGAAATAATGATCGGCATGGGCGTGCTTGTAACTTTTTGTGCTTAGTGATAGACCTTTGGTAAAGGCTGTTTTTGGAATCCTCATAGCAATCTGCGTCGAATAGTGCTTCCAGATTAGAAAAAAATATTTTCTCGATCCTTCAGCTTGTTTCATTTTACGGAACACCAGTTTTTCGCCTATAACTCTTCAACTATTACAGATAGAAATCTGTTAAAAGTGTTAGTGGATGCTACGCAGAATTCCGCGTCGAATGATATATCGGGTTCCTAACTTGGCTTGCTCCATAAGCCAGCCAGGTCAGTTGATCTGAGCTCCAAAGTAACCTTCATAGGGTGCTCTCGCCTCTATGGTGTAAATAGGAGACGCAGAGTATCACTGGAGCCCACAATGAAGCTCGGCTCCACCGAGCTGGCTGGCTTATGGGGCGAGCGAAGTTAGGAACCAGATTTACAGTTCGACGCGGAATTTTACGCAGATTTCAAAAACAACCTTCAACAATAAGCTGTTTTCGAGGGAAAAAAATGAAGGGGAAAACTTACACTTCGCAAGTCGAACTTGTTTCGGAGTTCTAAAGCGCGGTAGATCCTCAAAATACTTTTCATTTTAGAATTTTACGGAAATTTCGGGAGAAAACGCTTTTGCTTCATATCCTTCTCCCCACATAAATATGTTACCGGCGGAAAGCCTGTGATTTCTTGGTAGAGGTCAGGTTGCCTCAAGAAGTTAGAGGCACGAAAAAAGACGAGAAGACCAAAAAATTGAGGTGGTAAAAATGATATTATTCTTCAAATTTGGGTGAGAAGGTAACCTCCTGCTTTTTTTTTCCGTCAACCCATCCAACAACCTTCACCTCTTGAACCGTTGTCTCCATCCTCACGAAGCTACTGCGCTTCTCTGGGCCGAATTCCGGTCCGCTGTTGAGTCTCGACACGCTTTAAGGCCGCACGCGCTCGAGTCGGTCGGGTTTCCAGCGCCAAAGTCGACTCTATTTATACAGTTTTTTACATTTTTCTTTTAGTTTCCAGCTTGCGAAACCCACCTACAGTCAACAGATGGGCGGCTTCGGCGCTGGAAACCCTTCCGACTTGGGAGCGCGCGGCCGCAAACAGTGTCTAGACGCATTTGCGGACCGAAATTTGGCCCAGACAAGCACAGTATGCTGTCGGCTCCATTACTAGACATATGTAGAACTAATTCATTGACCTTTGGATTACCCGTCTTCCGTCGTCTTGCACCAACACTGGAGATGTGGCAACCTCATTACTACTGATAAATGAAGTAGCCACAGCACTTTTCGCACAGGTCGCTGGAAATGTGAGGGAAGTAACACTGGAAACCAATAATTTTCTGACTGATGTGGGAATATTGACCAGTTGCGGTTACGGTACCGTCGGAGACATTCTGCATTTGCGTCACGGAGCTCGCACGAAATTAATCGATTTCGACAACCACTTCGAATTTCTTCATTCCGCTTTGGGTCACTAATATTTGACTAATCTGATTCGTTGTATTTCCTAAAACATGCAGATGTCTACAGGACAACGACGTGGCTGTGGAGGACCGAATTTTGGTGAGTCAATTGATTTTTCCTATTTAATTGCATGACTTATGCGTTTTTGCTCTGTGCTTGAATAATTTCTGTGATGTTTACAACGCAAATGTTCGAAAATCAGTGCAAATGATGTTTTCAGTGGTTGTTCGTGTCATCGCGATTTTATAATAACTGAAATATCTTTTGTGCTTACTCTCGGCTAGATTCTAAGGCCTGTTTCTGAGTGTCTTATCTGTAAATGGGTGTCGATATCAAATAATTTGCCTATTTCTATTCAGATGCTCATTGTTCGCTCAAATCTGTTTGGGCGTTTATTTAAACAACT
This sequence comes from Aplectana chamaeleonis, assembly GCA_029168955.1. NCBI lineage: Eukaryota > Metazoa > Nematoda > Chromadorea > Rhabditida > Cosmocercidae > Aplectana > Aplectana chamaeleonis. The sequence goes on from JAPDOI010000211.1 coordinate 294,599, forward strand.
TATTAAAAACATATTTCACTTTTTTTGGCTCCGGATTCGAAATAAAATTTTCATCAAAAGCTTGATTCTTACCAGTTCGAAGCGTTGAGCACGAGTCTGCGGTTTGTGTTCTGCTGCCGAAAAATGATGATTTCGATAACTATACTGTAGTCCTGCTGAAGTTTGAGGCTGGACTGAAACCGACTGACACATTTGAACTGGACTTTCAGGATTGGTAAGTAACGGAGTTCAAAGCTAGTTGGTGCTGGGCCACTCAAAATTCATTCATAATATTTAAAATTTTCCGCATTATCGGTTGGGTGATCGCATTACCAGTCCAGAGAAAGGCATGGCGCTTTGACCGGTCCGTGAGAATTGCGACCTCCTTAAAGGCTTCGGCACAGTGGGAAATCTGCGAGCGAGCAATGGTGAACGGTGGGGAGCTCTACGCAGTGCAGTCGGTCAAACTGCGTAGCGGTACCCATTAGGGAGGAGCGAAGTTCCGCGTTTCGCGTTCCGAAAACCCGAGAAAACGCCGCGGAATGCGAAAATATCGGGTCACCTGGGACGCAAGAAAACACTGAATGATTTCTGAAATTTTTCGCGTTTCGCGTGCCGAAAACCGCATTTCCGCGCATTTTCAGGCCTTTCGCGCCCGATTTCCGAAACCCGAAAAATTTTTTTTCGTTCCGAAACCCGAAAACCGTTTTCCGAAATTTCATATTTTCATCATCAGCTCATCCTTGGTCCCCACCCCTCATCATTGCTTGCTCACTCGCAGGCAGGGTTGAGCAGGCCGTCGCGCCAATTTTCAGCAGGGCTACGACCCCTCCCCGCTAGTGATTGAAGTTTTTGAACAATTTGGAAAATTTTTACGATCCATCTTTCGGGATGAAAAATTTCTTTTGCTTTTTTTCGAGTGACAAAGTCGATTCAAAAGACAATTTTTCTCTTCCTACGTGGTTTTACCTTACCATATGATGTGAAGAAAATTCCCACTCTTCTACAAAATTTTTACGTGCCCTCCCCAAATCTTCATTAAATCTTCGAAGATTTCCAAAAATTTTACGACCCCTTTGCGCCAAGTCGCCACCCTGCTCAACCCTGCACGCAGGTTTGTCACTATGCCGGAGCCTTTACTCCAGCATGGAAATTTGTGAGCCCCCCCCCTCACGTGGGTCACAATTGACGAAGTTTGGTGTGTCCATGATCAAATTACTATTAATATCATATTTCGAGCTAGGAATGAATCTCACATTTTTTTTAAGCTCTCTTCAGATCTTCCCTAAGAGGGAAGTGTTTGTAGCGGTTAACACATCTGCGAAAACGACTAGTGTTTTTAGCATCCCTTGTGGCTCAATAGTAAACTGCGCAGTATCCCGCTACGAGCAGCAGGTTCTAAGAAATTATAAGCGTTCTCCAAGCTTCGCGAAAAGGCAATGTACCCATCAGACATTCTTTTTTGGGTTTTTCAAAAAATTTGCTCGGAGATTGCTCAAATCTTGTATGTAGAGGTAATCTAGGGTGGTGATCACGAAAAAATTTTCTAAAACACTTCCAGAGCCCTCTGATTGGCATAAATAAACGCGCAATCTAAAATCCAAGTCCAAAACGCTATCAGTGCGTATAAAGTTTGGAAATTGTGCCTTCACCCAAACTTTGCTCAGGGGGGTAGTTTTGGGCGCTGAACACATTTAAGAGGTCCGTTTCCAGATTTTCCGAAGACTAATGCGCATTTTGGAAGTACAACAAGCACAGAAAACGACCTTTTCAAGCTTGTAACATCTTGGTACCTGCAGCTCGGGGCGGGATACTGCGCGGTCTTACTATGGAGGCCCAAGAGATACTAGCAGTACAAGTCGTTTCTGCAGATGCCTTTACCGCCATAAATACCTCCCTTGTTAGTCGTAGGTCGAAAACAAGTTTCATTCGCATCTACGGTAAGATCTCAACCGGTTAGGCGGCGTTTATACCAGTGCCGCCAAGAGGCGCTGCGAAGTGCGTTTCTATGGCCGCATTTTTTGCGACGGGGTCGACTGCGGCGCGGTCGCGGCGCGCCCCTACTGGCGCTTCGCCAGAACACGGTTTCCGTCCTTAATTTTAGTCATAGCAGTGTACTTGTCAGTGAAAAGCAGTGCCGTATAGTAGCAATAACTGTATTGACGAAGAATCATGAAATTTTGGCACAGATTACGTCACAATCTCAGTATGGCAGAACGAGAACTGGAAGAAAGGGCTAATTAAAGTGGAATTCAAAAAGCGCTGGATACCAATGTGTTCCTTGCTTGCGTTAAGTGTCCTGCTAGTCGTGAGCGTGGTGTATGCTAGCAAAAAGTCAACAACACTGCAGAAATAACGAAATAGTCGGGCTTGAGCTGAAAGGCACGGTCCAGCAGCGTGCTGGCAAGGTTCTTGCCGGATTAACGGCCGACCATAAGAACTTTTTATTTCTGGAAAATCTACGATCCCAACGGTATTGTATTGAAATGTTTCACATTCCTAACATGTAAAATGCTTCGAATTAAATTTTCTACTTTGCTCGGGGTATTTTCGCAGGCGATCTCCATCACTGCTTGAAGAAACCTTGACTAAGTTATATTCCTGTGCTTGGTACAGCGAATTTCTCATGATTTTCTGTAACCTCGTTCTTCTAGAAACACACTCTTTTTTTCCGTTCCAAAAATGACTATCCTCCTTGAAAAAAAATTCCGAAAATCTCTACCACCCCCGTTAGCAAGCTATCCAGTCCTGCTCGACCCTGTTTAAAGGAGCTTTTTGTAGATGTAAGGATATTGCGGTATAGATGCAGAACGTTTCTCAATTTTTTTCCATAGCTTTCAGTCACGGAGTGGGTGAAATTTTGACGCACACGCCGAGCATTCTTCGGGGACGTTTTGGACTCTCGATGACAGCTCGCCATTAATAGGGCTTTATTTAAATCCTATGAAAGGTAGTCTGAGGAGGTTTATATATAATACAGACTTTCGTTCACTGTGACGTTTAACCATGTTTCCGAAAGTGTCGTTTCCAGCAGACGGGTACTGAGCAGTAAGGGTGCTATGTGGGAAGGGAGCACTGTTCTATCGCACTTGGTCACGCCCATTTTTCCGTGCCGCAATAACTCTCCTGATTTTGGCAGGGGAGGGAAGCCCCGGGTAGGTGCTCAAATTTAGTGCGGCACAGTAAAATTGGCGAGTCCAAGTCCATCGCGCCATTGTGCCCCCTTCCCACATAGCACCGCAGTAAGAAGCTTCACTGCATACACGGGCAAGACTACTAAAGCCCCTGGAGGGAAGATGCCTTCACTTGCACCTACGAGGTATGTGCACTCGATCTCAACGGAAGCATTTGGAAAAATCTATCTCTGAATGGTTAGATATATTGGAAGCAGTGTTATGTGGGAAAGGGGGGGGGGCACTATGGCGCGATGGACTTGGCCACGCCCATTTTACTGTGCCGCACTAAATTTGAGCACCTACCCGGGGTTTCCCTCTCCTTCCAAAAACAGGAGAGTCATTGCAGCACGGAAAAATGCGCGTGGCAAAGTTCGATACAACAGAGCCCCCCCTTCCCACATAGCACCTTGGAAACATCCGCTTTGAAAGCATTTTTAGTTCCCACAAGGAAAACTTTGACCCGTTTCATCGCCACCGTTTGCAGACTTCCTCGAAACGGGCGAAACCAATAGATGTTTCATTTATAACAGCTCTGTACAAGTTGTTGATGTTTAAAAAGGAATATATGGTAATGTTCTTTTACGACTCTTCCTTTTACCATGAGGAACGTGGGCGGAAACCTCTGGCGAAGCTCGAGTAGGGGCGCGCCGCGACCGCGCCGCAGTCGACCCCGTCGCAAAAAATGCAGCCCGTTTCTATCGTATTAAGCGCCGGCACGGATCGCACTGTTACTTTGCTTTCCTTGCTGTGCATTTACGCAAACTCGGTGTACATGTATTATCCTATATGCGCATCCAGTTTGCGCCAATGCAACACAATACGAGACACAAAGTATCTGTACGATCCATGTCGACTGTAGGAATGCACTCTGCCGCGCAGCTCGGCTTTGGAAGTATGAACGACGCCTAACCTGTTGAGTTCTCACTGTCAATGAAACATTTTTCGACCACCGGCTAAAAAAATCAAAATAGATCTCGAAAATATTGGCTGCATGTGGGGGTCGTACCTCTCACGCGAATTTCACAGTGGCACGCCTCACCCTGGTAACTTCAATTTACGGCTTCTGTACGTTGGACGGGTGAATTCAGTGAGTTATATGGGTTATTTGGGGCGAAACTTCTTGTCTATGAAGCTCGAGGCTGTTTCTTATCCAATGATCCAGAGCCATATTTTTCAATTGTATCTCTCTAACATGTTATTTTCTCGTAGCCCGTCGTGCAAACAAAATTCGACTGCAGTCAACATCCGGTAGCTTCGAAATAACTTTCAGTGTTGTTCAAACAAACTGTGATTTTCCCTTGAGGAAAATATTTGGATCGCTCGAGTGTTGGTGCACACCTTCGCACATTGAAAGGTCAATAACATTTGATTGAAGCTGAGACCAGTTCTTCTGCCGTCTTAACCGACTCGCCCTTTCCTCGTGAGAACAGTAAGGGTTCTAGTGTGTAATTAGAAAAAAAGGAACATAGTCCATTCGGCTTCCTGTCGCCTTAATCAGGACCATAACGGTTGTTTTTTTCCTTTCGTAATTACACAGACGAGTGAAAAACGCCCTCCAAATACTCTGTTTATAACGGCGTGCAGAAACTCATGGTCCACCAGTGACCATTGACTGGCTCTCTAATACGGTATTCGATGCGTTCTCGGCCAACCCCGGTACGTATCGGCGACTCCGTACTCAGACAGCCGGGAGCTCCGATTCAGCCACGATAGGCTTCCGATTCGACTACCAAGCGGTGTGGACGGCGATACGGCCGCGTGCTTTCCGTGAACCACATGGCCTAATCGTCGTCGAAGTGAGAAGCACGTGCCACAGCACATATCCGTTCCACTCGGCCGTGACACGCTTTCGATTCGAATACGATGCAGTTTGTACGACGAACGAGCCACGATGTCCATGACTGAACACGTTGATCGATTGCTCCACAATTGAACAGGCGCCTATCAGCCGCACAGCACGTTTAAAAGGGCCCCATCCCATAGAGAGTGCAGGCGGCACTTCGGGCCGCTCCTGGAAGGTGATTGCGAGTCACTCTCTGGGCGATTTTTGACCGCTGAGGGGATCTCCTTCCACGGCCCTCGGCGAGAAAGCTCCCTCGCTGTCAACCGTGGCGAGCGGGATGTCCTTTTCGCGGACTACGGTTTGGGTGACCCCCCGCTGCGGGCCGTAACCTGGACCGTATCCTGTGGAGGGGGGCGCTCCCATCGAAGGGGTGGGGCTCCGTCCCCAGCGCCACGTGCTTCTATTATAGAACGACGTGCTGCCGCTTGGGAAACGGGGGTACGGCAAGGGTTTTGTTCTCTGCGCCATGTTCTCCTATCAAACAGACCACGTGCCCCTCGGAGCAGCACGTGCTGCTGCGATAGTTCATTTCAACTCGGCTAGGTATCCGATTAGAAAGCCTACCGTGAACGAATCGGACCTTCCCAGTATCTGAGTAAGTCACTGCCGCCTCTCGCCCACCCACCACGCCATTCTTCTGTCCAGTCTGTGAATGACGTGGAGGATGGGTGAGTAGCGGTAGTGGCATACTGATCATTTAAGGGGTAACCGATGCATACCAGGGTCGGCCGAGAACGCGTCAATCAGTATAGTAGCGGGCCACAGGCGCACGGGCCAAAAGTTTCCATTATAAACAGAGTAGCCAAAAGTTAGTGCTTTCCATTATAAACAGAGTATTGTTCCCCAGAGGCGATCTGGTGGTGTCGCCATGTAATCGCAGCCAATGCTAATGTCTTGGTCGTCAGACGGATTTGACAGCTAGCCTATAATGTGTCTGCTCGCGACGCGTGGCGAGCGTGCGTCTATGTGATACCACAGAGCTGGCCTAAGAAACAACTTAGCTCGATTTTCAGCTCTCACCTGTGTAGCCTCCTTTTTCTGTTTTGAAAAAAAAACGGAGCCTTGAAAAACGGTCTATGGGGAGTTCTGAAGGGAGATGAGAAGAAACTATTTGAAGTTTTGATTGTTCCTTGAATTCTGAACACGAAGATGATGTTCGTTGTTAGTTTCTCCAAAGTTAATGATAGCTTAAAGTAGGTATAACGTCGTTCAGCTACCGTAGCCTACCGTAATCTCTCGATGAACTGAAAACGAACCACATAAAAATGTTCAGCGCCCAAATAGCGTTTTCGGGTGAGGTTAGCGCTAAAGATGTTTAAATTGGTGAAGTCCAAGAGAGTCACTTTTGTTGCCGCTTCTGATCTACCCAAGTACACTCAGGAAAATTTGAAAACTCAAAACTGTCACTCTCACCTTTCCGAAAACTCTATCGGACTGTTTTCGAAAGTATCATTTCTCACTCAGGGACCTTCCTACTTTCCTAGGCTTTGTCAGTGATTTCAAACTTGCTGTCTTTCTCAAACTACTGGATTGAGTCCGTTATTTTCATGCACTTGACCACAATCCTTTTTCAATTCCCACAACTGATGAGGAGAAATCATATGTGAATCACGAAATCAGGGTTGAACGCGGCGTGTGGACCTCCACGGTGGGGGGGGAGGGTCTGAGATGCGGAGAGGTGGAAAGGGGGGTCTACGTGGTTCATTCACGATTGCAGGCAACTTCAAGTACCCCGTCAAGAAAAATCTTGTCCCCTATCTAATTGGCAGTTAATATATTGTTTTTAATGGATTGTTCCTCTTATTTGAATTTTACAAAAAAAGATCAAATCACGCTCTTGTGGGGGTGGGGGCGGGTCTAAAAAAAGTAACCAAAAATTTGACCAAATCAGCCTGCTGAGGCGAGGGTCTGAGGTAAATCGGCCTTCTCAACACCTCGTGAAGTACCCTGTTCATGCTCTTTTGTCATGATGAAATCAACGATGTGTTAGATTGATGCGACATCGAAAACTGATTGTCAAAGGGATTTATTGAGCAATTGTTCATTGTCTGTCCGTGCATCGATGTCCTCTCACGCGATTCAGTTTCGCGAAACAGCTTATTGAATGCGATCCAATGGCGCAATAGGTTCAAGTCTTTCGATCACATCTTGTGATGATCTTTATTCTAGAGGCCACTATTCTCTCTATCCGTGAAATATGACAATTTGGTGTATGCTTTCATCTCATTTTTCGCGTGTACAACGAGAAGTATCACATCTGTTTTTCCTTTGAACACAATCTTATAGCTTAGGTTGCTAGGATGAGTCCGGGTGGAGTAAGTAGCGGAGCCGTCGGTGATGGCAAAATATAACAGTGCTAAGGAGATTTTGACAAGATAAGCCCGATAAGCCTTGCTTCGATCGGCTCAAAATGAACGGTCTACGCATTCTGTAAGACTGGCCTGACTTGACGAAAAATCATGATTTATACTTAGCGCTTACTCCAATTTGAAAATAGATTTTTCGCTCATCGTAAAGGCAGAAGATCACATTTGGTATTTTCTTCTCAATACCATGGCTCGAGCCTGGGTCGGTCATTTGGGACGAGGAACAGAAGTGCCACAAGAAAGCCACAAAATTCACAGATGGATACTCCTTATTCTAAGAGGTAATTTCACCTCAACGCCAGAGCGGCACGCGCGGGTGTGCCGGTCGAGAACTAATGCTCTGACGCCACGCGACACGCGCGTAACGCCCGCTCCGCTTCGGCAGCGGCTGCCGTAACGACTTTTTCATCATTGTCATTATTAATCCATCATCAATTTCATTGCGTTTCATGATGATCTACTCCAATACTATCCTCCGCTATCGCCATGGTGAACTCATGTGCAGAATTTGCGTGCTTGGCAAAGTTAACGCCCTTTATCGCCGCTCTGCCTTAGCGTCGCCGCTGGAGTATTCTTAGTCTCCGTAAGCGCGTCACGAGCGTGCCACTTTGGCGTTGAGGACCAATAAAAGCGCCTTTGAAATTCCTTATTTCAAGGGGATTCTCGAAAGCAGGGAAATGGAAAGAATAAGCTTACTCAAGAAGTTTAGGGCGCAAAATCATCCAGGAGTTCAGGTTTGCAGCGGCTGTGTATTACACAAGACACACCAAGTTAGACGTAAGGGGCGGGAAGTTGGAGGCTCCCAGAACTTTGTAGGATTTTTTCTCTAAAATTTGACAGTTTTTTTGAGACTTTTCTTCCATATTCCACAGTCCCGTAGGCCAACCTGGGCAAAACAGGAAAGCAATGCGAGGTTGTGAAATTTCTCATCGGGGCGGGGTTGTTGCAAAATGTTTGGCCCGAAATTGAAGGACAGGGGGTCGCAAAAATTTCGAGCCAAAAATGAAATTTTTTCTGGAGGTGAAAAAGATGGAAAGCACTCTCTACCACCCGAGAATTTCAAGATTTTTTTTGCAGTAAAATGCCCAGAAATCACAACTCGGGGTGATTGCAAAAATTTTGGATTTTTGGGAAAAATTTTGATGGCCGGGATGGGGGTCGCTTTGATTTCGGAAAATTACACAACGCCCCACGTGACCCCGTCATAAAGTCTCTCTTAGAATGTTCGATCCAGCCGGCTTGTTATGCTCAAATTCGGCTGGACTGTGACAAGAGGGTCGGGTCTCCTTTTTTTCTGAGGCCAGTGGTCCGTAAAAATCGCTAATCATTTGAGTGTGGCTGGCACCAAAGGACACAATCGTTTCTGTGTGATCCCTCCTGATCGTTTTATGGTTTCCTAACCGCGTTACACGTAGTCACACAAATGTCGAGAATGCCGACGCGCCAGATGCGGCTGCCATAACTTGGACTCATAAATTGTCGGTCTATCTTGTCAAGTATCACTTTGCGTCTCTCGTCTTTATTGATGATCGGTAGAATGAGGCATTTGGGAATTCGCATTGGATGCTGAATTGCATGTGAATCGCTGAATGGCACGTGTATGCCAAGTAGGACCAGGCGCGGTGAAACGGATTAGGGGAGAAAAAGCGTGGAAGCCCGCATTTGGCTCTAGTGGGCGTTTGGTATGAGCCCGTCGCTGTCCTAACTATTCGTTCTCTTTAGCTGCAACTCTTAAACCCAATACTGGCTGTACGACTGGGGTTTTGCCAGAGATATGTCCTTCTGTTTAAATCCTCGGACTACTTCTAGGTAATGGTTTTAGAATGCACCACAGACACAGTCTGAAATAATGTATTGAATCCCACTAAGGCCTAGTGCATACTTCCCGCGATGAGCGACGCGATATAATGTTTGTCATCTATATCGACCGAAGATCGATATTGCTTATATGCACTGTAGCGGTCACGCCACGCTAGAAGTATGCACTAGGCCTAACCCTCAGATTCCATTTCATTGAGCAATCAATATATGACATTAAGAAGAGTTAATTAGTTAGCGAAATGTGTACCGCGCACACAAAACGACGAATAAACGTAAAGGATAGGCCCGTTGCTGACAGTCGTGTGTGTTCGTGACAACACTGCGCACGACGGAGCAACCGAATGTTTCTTAAAGGCACTGCTCACGATGAATATCGCACTCGAGTTCGACCCAAGCATGGGATTGTTTGGTCGTGAGGCAACTAATAGGGAAGAAACAGCGAAGAAAAACGTCCAGAATAAGTAAAAATAACGGTTTCTAAATTTAGGGCGTGGACCAGAACCATGGGCCCAGCTGATTTCGGCGAGCGCGCGCTAATCCCGAAATCTGCGCGAATCGATAATGCTAACTGCGGCAGAGTTGCTTGGCAATTTGCCATCAAAACGTGTGCGGCGCCACAAACTCGTCCGATTGGGGGGCGGACCGGGCGGGATAGGTAGGCGCACCGGGAGAGCTTTCAAAGCCGTTTGTATTTATTTCTGGCCAGTTTTCGTTGCTTTCTTTGACCCTATCCTCTACAGCACCTGCCAACTTAGTGTTTCACACCGAGACCTCGAGAACGAGATTTATCGTGAACACTGCCTTTCTAAGGCAGCATGCACGCTTGTAAACGTGATTGAGATAACTACGGAAATAGAATGGTATGGCCCAGATTACAACGCCTACGTATTTTGAAGTGTCAAAAACGACCCACAATGCCGCTACATGAGTTAGAAGTTGGCCCCGCCCTGTATTTACACTCTCCGTGTATTTGCCCTTTTCCTGCAACGCAAGGTTGCTGTGTCATACTCACCGTCGGTACTGTTGGTAGATTGCTTAACAAGTGAACCACACACGTCATTGGCGACTAAGATGGCCCAGCAACCCTGCGTTGGAGGAAAAGGGCAAATACAGGGGGCGTGAAAATACAGGGCCGGGCCAACTTCTAACTCATGTAGCGGCGTTGCGGGCCATTTTTGACACTTCAAATTGCGTAGGCATCATGTTGTAAGCCATACGGCTCGATCCACATTATTATTCCAACCACGTTTACGAGCGTGTATGTTGCCTTTAATGAGCTACTCGCGCCACGGCGCAGCATGTTCATGCGAAAGTGTGACGACGAAAAATTCTTCATGTAGCTAGGGACAGGAATCTGGGCCCAAAGCATAATGAATAGCCTCTACGATTCCCAATGAAATTCGTGTGTGCAGCACATTCGTGGAGGAAACACCAACGTCGAAAACTGCATTCTTTATCCCAGTATTCATAAAAGAGGAGTGTCCGTCCATTGTCACGGAAAGGCTGGCGGGGTTCTCCTCTTGGCGGCCAAACTCCGACAGAAATTGAACCTACCCAACCTTACTTGCTGTTTTCATGCGATCATGTTTTCCCATAAGGGATCATCCTTAACGTTATGAATGCCAGCCCGGATGTGGGCGTGAGGGCCGGAGGTCATTCGTAGACGAAAAATTGCTGGTGGAGCCCGTAGCCAGCCGTAGCCCAGGTTCATCCTGAACAGCAGGATTGAGTACTGCAAAGTGGCGGGCGAGATTATTCTTATCATTCTCTTAACCCTATTTGGAAAGATCAAAATAGAAACGGAACTCTCTTCTATGTGATTTCTGAGCTGCGAAGTGAAAACCTTGGTTCACAAGATTACTGGTCATCAAATTACAGCAACACGTTTTTCCTCTGCGCGCAGACCGGTTTCTTAGAATTTTTTTGGGTGAGTCTTTCTGTATGCTCTTCAATGGTTCTACATTGATATTAAATTGAAGATATGTCCAGGAAATCACTTGCCACTACTTTTCAATCAAATTTGAATCGGTGGACTTGACTCGTACTGCAAACAGCATTGTATGCGCGAGATATTGCCTAACTGCAAAGAGGAACTGAGTGCTGTGGCTTTTTTCGGTTTGCTTCTTAAGAGAAGAGTTTTTTGGCGGTGAATGGAGATCCGCTGAAGCACCCTCTCTTTTCCCGGTTGGAAACGTGATTCCCTGATGGTTGTTTCGGCTTTCACTCCTGTATTTGCTTATGCTGTGCAGTGCAAGTGCAATGCAGTGAAGAGAGGTTGATAAGAATTTTTGCAGGAGTGCAGATTCCAAATCTTGTTCCTACTGTTCAGATTGACGTTCAAATGGCGTGGCGAGTCCGGACTTGACAGTATATTCGTTAGAAGGCATGTTTTTAACACTGGCGCTGATGACAACAGCACAGCATATTCATTCCAATTAATCATTGATTTAGTGACGGATATGCATTAAGTCTACCTAGGGAGAGCGTGGTCACCTTGCATTTACTTTGGAGACAAATCATCCTGTCAGTAAGACCTTACGAGTGATTTTGACAGCAATTGATTTCTCCCAACCCATTACATTGTTTGTGGACCTTCCGGCTCAATTACAGTATGGCAGACGCCAATACCTGGTGTCAGAATGTCGACATCGATACCGACTTCTGTCTGCTCCGAGAAACGATAATTTAGCCTTCCTAACCCAATGTGCCCAGCATCTGAACTTGGTTCAAAGGGGCTAATTGCGGTGCTTAACACGGTTATATGATTCGTTTCTGGCTTTTTGGACTGCTACGGTGGGATGCGTTAGCTAGGATGTTAATTCTCTGCCGTAATCCCTGCATCAGGTTAGATTGTAGAAAGACATGATGTTCTAAATCATTGCACGACCACCCAATATGACCAGTTGCCGTCAAGTGTCGCTAGCTGTCACCTAGGCGCGTTAATGAATATGTGCATTTGACACTTTCTTTTGATTTAATGAACATATTGCACAAATTGGGGCACTATTAAAATATCTTTCTTGCAAGAAATGTAAACCGTCTGCGATATATTGTCAGAGTGACTTATTGCTAGAGGCGTCTGCAGAGTTGTAGTGGCCACCTGTAGCGTCAACCTTGACGCTGCGACAAAAAAATTCAAACACTATCGTCGCCGCGTCGGTGGCGGCTCGCCGGCAGTAACTCTCGACCGTCGCAGTGTTAAAACACTCTGCGGGCCCGTTGTCTATTCGTACTACTCAACTGGCGTGGCGTTTGTGTATAAATGAACCGACGCCTCACCCGCGCGGCACGCGCGTGACGTCCGCTCCGCCTTGGCGGCGATGGCCGTAACGGCTTTTTAACCATTTTCACTAATAAATTTTCATTAATTTCATTCCGTTTCGTGGTAATTAGTTCTATTACTCTCCTCTGCTATTGTGGTGGTGAACGCGTGTATAGGATTTGGTTGTTTGCAAAAATTAGACCCGTTTTTTTTCGCTCCGTCATGGCGTCGCCGCTGGAGTATTCATAGTCTCCGCAAGCCCAGCACGCGCGTGACGCGCTTGGAAAGTATTCATACTCTAACGCCACGCCCGCGCGTCACGCGCGTGCTGCGCTGGCGTTGAGTAGTATGAATATCGCCTTAAAGGCACAGTCCAACCTCAGAGGTAATTTTTGATATTATGGTCCGGTCGCCGCCTATAGCAACCCTGCCAAGCGCGAAATCTCAATTCGCTCAAATAAGCGAGAAAAAGCCAGGAAAAAGTCGGCCACGCCCCCTTGAAAGAAAAAATGGGTAACGCCCACTGCCAGGTTTCCGACCTCAATAGGGAAGAGACGCGCGAATGATTTTATTCAAAACCTATGTTCTTCGATTTGTTTTCGCTCTGGCTTTATATTGTGACCTGCTTCAGAACGATGGCTGCCAATAACGTGAAAATACAGGCCCGAGTCAACTCGTCCGCGAGATTCTCGCCGTTCAAATCCAGAATTTTTGAGAGGCCATAACTTCATTGGTGGTGGTTTCTGAGCGATTCGGGAGACAAATTTGTGATCAGCGTAAAATTTTCTCCAAGACAAGCAGGAAAACAAAAATTCGATACTGAGGTTGGACTGTGGCTTTAAGCCGCGTCGGTTGTCCACGTCGCTGAATGTAATCGATGTTGCATCACTGGGTGCTGCGAGCAACGCCGCATCTTGCTATCTGTACACCATTTTACGTTTCCTCAGAGGAAACACAGCTGAACAGAGAAAATCAAATTTGAAAATGATTCCAGAAAACATTCGAAAAAAATTCTAACAAAACTGAAGTTGATCATACACCGAATGGGTGACGCCTAGGAGCAGTTTGGCTGGCTAAATGCGACGCGCACAGGGGTACAACGACGAAGTTAACGCAGAGACATTCTGTTTCGTGTACAAGGCGATCTGCATCTAGGCGCCTCACATTCTGTGTACACGAGCAACAGGCCTACTACATACATGCAGTACCGTTAAAAAGTCTATTCGCATGTCCATCGATCAATATTTATATACATATCTTGGCTTGCGCTTAGCTAAACATGACGAAACTTTAGTACGTTATGGGGCATCAGAACCATTGCTACACACATACACAAAATTGGTTTTTGAGCGTGCAGTTTTTAAATATGCAATTTATTATTCATTTTGTGGTAATCTTCAAAATTAGGACTATTTCCTCAAAGGCACAGGACACCCAAAAAAATTAATTTTCAGATTTCATGCTTATCATGGAGAGAGTCACACGCTGATCACAGTGGTATCTCTGTAATCGTCCAAGGCCCTCTTTGAAACGAGTTATGGCTCTTCAAAGAGGCCTAGATTTTGAGAGTGAAAAGTTGGTGGACGAGCTGTCTCAGGCCTGTATTTCTCTTCATTCGCAATCGTTGCGCAAGAGCGAGCCAGGATAAGGAGTCAGCCCAGCAGTGGACTGAAGAACGACGACTTGTTGGAATTCATCCATCCATCGAGCCGCTATTGAGTCCAAAAATCTGTTAGGGGGTCGGGCCTGTGGTGGTCGCTTATATATCGCTTGTTTGGTGGAATTGAGATCTCGCATTTGGCACGTGTTATACATGAGGGGTCTTCTAAACAATTACATGAAAATCTCAAAATTCATATCTGAGGGTGTAGTGTGCCTTTAAAACATGGCTATTACAATTCCAAACCCGTAGCAGTTAATCGTCATTCGAAGGTCTTCGGAACCGTTGCAAAACCTTACAAAAAATTAATCTTTTTCGACTTTTTTTTTGCAATTAAATTCGAAAGAAAATCATGCGATATTGCACCAATTAAATATCTCTCTTGCACGATATCGAAAAAGGGTCAAATTTATGTTCCAGTTGCACTTTGTCAAAGCTTATAAAGCACATGTTTTGTAATGGTTCTGGGGTGAATAATTTGATAGGGGTGATTCAACTCCAACCTGTTCAATTTTCGGTCTTCAGAAAAATTTTGATAGACTGTTTTCTGACAAAGTTATACAACGGTTCCGGAGACCTTCGAATGACGAATAACTGCTACGGGTATGGAATTGTAATAGCCATATTTTAAGGAAATAGTCCTAATTTTAAATATTACCACAAAATGAATAATAAATTCCATATTTAAAAACTGTACCCTCAAAATCTAATTTTGTGTACGTGTAAAGCAAGGGTTGTGATGCTCCATAATATACTAAAGTTTCATCAAGTTTAGCTAGGGGCAAGCCAAGATTTGTATAGAAAAATATTATTCGATGGACATGCGAATAGACTTTTTAACCGTACTGTATATACCACCACAGCTAGGGGTATTTTTGATTTTTCTGGTCGTCGGCCAACTTGAAGTCTTGAGTAGCCGACTTTTTGAAAAAATCGAATTCGTGAAATTTTGAACGTACGAAAATCCGAATAACTCGAGCTTTTGAAGTTTCGGGAAATCGAATTTCGAATAATTCGAAATGACCCAACTCCGAAAACATTCCGGTGTTCTCAATCACAATAAACGATTTTTGGTTTTTTGCCTCTAAGATTGGCTTCTCAACTTCCAGATTGGTGCGTTAGTAACAGTTTTACCATCATTTAAAGTGGCTGATAGACTCGGGATAGAATAGAGCGGTTTCTTCCGCCCTACTCAGGCTTTTTGTGCCATTTATTACTTTCGGGGGCTGCATGATAGCGTGTTTTTATCTCGTCGCGTGCGTCAAAAGTAGTTGGTCATTAATGTGCCCCGTGGCCTGGCCTTAGTTGCGTACGATCGATGTTCCTGTTGTTGTTCCATTGGGAAATCATTTTCTCCGATGCGCTCGTGAGATGGAGTGGGGAAGCTCATTATGCTGGTTTATGCTTTTTTGTTCTCGAGCTACTGCTTTGGTAGTCAAAAGTACGTAGGTGTAATAGTAGAAGAAGTATATAATTGAAAATTTTCGCGTGAACGGACTGGAATTCAGATACTTGTAGTGAATATTAGTTTCTCACTTGACTAGAGACCCATTCCAGCATAAACATAAATTTTGAAAAATGGTTGGTTGAATGTTATGGGGAAGGTAAAAAGAAACAATTTGAAGTTTGTACAATGTTGGGACAATGGAGGCTGCAAATTTTACTATTTTAATAAATTATGCATCCTCAGTGCATTTGGGTAGATCAAAAACTAGAAGAAAAAAAAGAATTTTTGGATTCCAGAAATTGAAACACTTTCAGTCCAAAATTCGTTCAGGGAGGTTATTTCCTGCGCTGAACACGAATGAAAGGCCATTTTTCAGTGTTCTGAAAGACTTCTATAGGTTACGGTACGAGGAGTGTCATTTATATACAGTAACCTACAGATGTCTTTGAAAAAACTGAAAATTGGCCTTATATTCGTGTTCAGCGCTAGAAGTGAATAACCTATGTACCTGGAAAAAATTTATGCTGAAAATATTCCCATTTCTGAAATGAGAAAAATGTATGTTGTCGTTTTTGATCTACCCGTATGCGTTGAGGAAATTTAACAATTTTTAAATTCAAAATGCTACTATCCCGGAGCCTCATCTTTCAAATATGTATTTCTTCTTCTGTACAGTATGAGACGTCTTCTTACCAATTTATTGGTGAGCTTTCATCGTCTTAACGACTTTTTCAAACCTAGAAGTACATATACCCTATTAGCTCTGACAAATATCCATTGTAAGAGATGATAGGATATACTTCTAGGTTTGAAAAAGTTTTTAAGACATTGAAAGTTCACCAACTAATTGGTAAGAAGAAGCCACATACTATACAGAAGAAGAAACCTCCAATTTGATTCTTTTTACCTTTCCCTCAACACATAACAGACCATTTTTCTCCAGCTTATGCTGGGATCAGTCCCTAGTGAGTGCTTTGAAGCAAATTGCTCAACGAAAAACATCCCAAAATTTTTTGGATTTCAAGGGCATTACTGCATTTTTCACGATCCTGGTAGGCCCCTTTTCAATATAAAAAAGTTGATGTTCAATTTTGGCTCCATAATACTGAAATGTTGGTATCGTTTTCGAACATGAAGCCAGGGTTGGGCAGGCTTGCGATCGGTCGCAACGGGAGGGTCGTAAAAATTTCGGATTTTTTTCGAGAAAAAAGGGGGGTTCGTAAAATTTAACGTAATTTTTTAAAAAGCATATTCTACGAGTTACCTATGTAAAAACAATACTATTCACTCTAGTTCCGCGTCTTTCAACGCTACATCACTTTTAGACAGAGTTGAACCGGCATATGCACCGTCTTCACACACTTCTCTGTGCTCAAAAAACTCGCCGCAACGGTGAGAATCACTTGAAAGTAAAAATTTTTAAATTCTAAAAAAAGATCTGAAATCTACATGAAATGCTCTTTAATTTGGTCATTTGAAGTCCGCATAACTGGCTACCTTCGCGGAGTTATCCCTTCTTAAAGCCGATCCCCGTTGCGACCGGCGCTCATCCCCCGTTGCGACCCGGGGCCCACTGCCGCAACTATTTTTTTCATTTGAAAGGCGGTAATCGGCATTCTTTTTGAAATGATTCCGATCGTGTAACAGTGCAGTGTAATAAATACAACTCAAATCCAGTGAGCGTCGTCGCTTTACCTCTTTTTAAAAAAGCCGTATTTAGTACTAAGCCTCCCTAAGCGTGCTCTAATGCGCGCCCGCGTCGCGCGCGCGTTTTGGTGGGAAAGTAAAGTTTTCAAAAGATAATTTCCAAATTTTTTTCTGGATCTTCCTATTCTTAACCTCTTTTCTTCTTCTTTACCGAACTATCTCACATTCATCGTCTTGAAATATTAATTTCTCTCGTTTTGTGCATACATTTTTTTGCACCTTTTGACCGTAATTATTGCTTTTTTCCAGATACCTCATTAATTCGTCATTTTTCTGTTGCTTTACTAACTGATCTCAACTGAAAATGTCCTTCTTGGTAGTTTTGTGTATCGTCTTCGTCTCTGTTAGGGGTGAATAATAGCATTTTTTGTAATTTTTTGGTACCTTTTTTGGTGCAAAACTAGTGGGGGGGGGAGGGGCGGGCACTCAGAATCCAAGTGAGAATTGGATGATTCTGCTTTCACAAATCGATCTCATTTCATGGAATTCCTAGGAAGTATTCCATGGAATTCATTTCATGGAATTCCATTTCACCCTCCCAGGGGGTGGGGTTCGTAAAAATTTTGATCATGATAATTTTTTCATCCCAGAGGGGGGGTCGTAAAAATTTTGGTCACCAGGGGGGTCGTACAATTTTGCTCTCTGGTCGCAACGCCCTGCTCAACCCTGCATGAAGCTATTTCTGTATTTATTGAAGATACATCGGTATGATAAGAGGCTAAGAAATGAAGGAAGGCCATTTGACGTGCAAAATCTCTTTCTCATATCCGACACTGGCAGCGGACTCCTACCGGAGAAAACGACGATCGCGGTCTCCCACAAGAGCTATTATGTCCTGTAGGAGACCGAACTAAAGCGAAGCGGTCTCCTACAGGACACGCTGCCGCATCGCTTCCATTGGGTCTCCTACAGGATGAAACAACTCCGGTAGTTGACCTGGAATGCGCACGTTGAACGAATGATCGAACCCGCGCGGCGTACGATACGCTCGGGCAACGAGTGGAGAATCAAATCGCCCATGCAGGTTCACAGACGCTCCCCTCTCATTTATTGATTGGGATGCTTGGAAGCCGGCGAGGGAGGAATGATAGCGGGGCGTCATGCCCTACATTAATTTTTGCCGTTGACAACGTTGTCAACGAGGAAGTGTGAAATTCATGCTTCGATTATAAAGAATTCGAAAACTAGGCGGTTTTTGACTTGATTCCAGCAAACGTTATTTGAAATTCCCTCCAAGCTACCGTACAAGCTCCGGTCTCCCACAGGAGTATCATAGGACTCCTACAGGAGAAAACCAGGACTCCTGTTGCAGGAGAGACTAGGACTCCCAGCGGACTCTTGTAGGAGTCCGCTGCCAGTGTCGGTGATTTTGTCCACTTCCCCCGAAGATTTCTCCATCAAAAACTCTGTGGTAGAGCGGGTCTTTATGGGCGCATGTGATTGGGACCCGTCACCTGACGAACTATTTTGAGCTGTTTTCCGATACTCTGATTATTTTTCTGTGTTAAAGGTGAATGGATTAGTTGGTTTATGGCATTTTAGAGTTTAATTGACTTTTTGGATCGTAGAGGATTGGTATGTATGTGGATTCCTTATGAATAATAGATCAGGTTTTTTGGGATTGAGCTCTGGTTAAAAAAAATTTTAGTGTGCTGTAATTTTTTTCGGCAAAGTGAGAATTTCTAGAGTTACTTTTTTACAATCTAATCTTCACAGGAACAAGAAGACATTTTTCTTTGTGTTCAAAATTTTACAAAAAGACTTCCTATGGAATTATTTCGCTGGTGAAGAGGGTTCTAATGCTCGTTTTCGACAAGGCGATTTTTCGGTTTTTTTTTGCTTTTCTTTCTTAAAGATCTTTGCTTGTAATGACCCTTTTTTCGTTTATATTTCTCCATCACTGACTCTGACACGAAAAAGGACGGGGAGGATAAAGCAAGCGGGATTCAGTGGAGGAAACTGGTTTTGTTGTTTGTAGTGAAAGTCTCGCTGTAAAGCGCTTTACCCTTTAGAGATTTGGCAGCGCGACCGGTGATTTTATTATCAGAGGTTTTGCATAGTTGCTCCACCAGGCTGTAGTTCTAGAGAGATTTTTGACTTGTAGATGAATCTATTTCTATCCTGATTCCATCTTTTCCTGATGTTGTTCTCTTTCAAGGATTCAAGACTGGGACAGGCAGCTTTGTATGCCAACTATGTATGAACATATACTGTATTTCAGAGTGAAATTTATTCTCGTTTGTCGCGTAAGTTTGAGCGCGTACGATGCTTCTCCTTCTCTACCACACTTTCCCGCTGGCTCTCCCCTCGCTCCGCACCGCGTCCTTTGCGCGAAGCGTCGATCTACGATGCGGCCCTGAGCACATGCCGTACCGTTGCGTAAGTACGCAAATGCACTTTACACCGTGAACTCCCCGCCTAACTTCATTTATTTCATCTAATTGTGACAGTTTCTTCATCTTTTTCAATTTATCGTTGCTCATTGAATGTTTTTGGTTTTTTCTGATGCGATGGTTGAGGGGAAAATTCCCGCGTTTTCCTTTACCTTGGATTTTTTGAAAATTGAAGGAAAAATTATTGAAAAGTTTGCCTACATATTATAGAGTTTTCGATTTACGTTCATTTGCTTTACTAACTGCTGTGTTTCGTTTCTTTACTGAAGGCTTTTTGTATATCTTCGGATCAAAAAGAGTTTGAGGTCAAAAACAGATTTGACTCCAGTGACCTCAGAATTGTAAGAAGATTCGATCCGAGATTTCGTTTACACCTATTTGTAGAGTGGGGTATCGTCTTTTGAGAAACCGATAATATGAGACCAGGATTCCCTTTCGAACGATCTATGACGTTTTGCTCAAATTTCCAGAATTCAGATCGCAATCCCATATTGGAGGAAGAATGAGTAACTTTTCCCTCACACATATAACCAAGGATCAAAAACAAACTTAAAACATTGATTCAACCTGGCCAAAAATTGAATAAGATGAATAAATTGATGTGATTCAACTGGATAAATTCCGCTAGGCGGAGAGTTAACGGCGTAAAGTGCATTCGCGTACTTACTCACCGTAACGGCACGTGCTCTTCGGGGCCGCCCTGAAGACCAATGCTTTGCGCGAAATATGCGGTGCGGCTCCTGACCTTCTTTGAAGCGTTCATGCATGCCGCGCCAGCGCGCGAAGGAAGAGAGTGAATTTGGCTCCGAATTAGAGGATACATAGGGCCTAGCTTGTTCGGATGAGTTCGTGTGGAGCAAGCAGCGTAGCGGTCTATCATGGCAAGATATAACAGTGATAAGGAGATATTGTCATGATAAGCCCGATAAGCCTTACTTCGACCGGCTGAAAATGAGGTAGCTAGGCTATAGATGGGGCTTTTTTATTCTTTGTTACAAAGTACACCTGCAGATTTAGTTTTTTTTCTTAGGCCTAATGGTCTCTAACAATCCCGATTAGTAGATTTTTGTCGCTTAGAGTTTTGTAACAACCTTTTTTTCTGTAATGTCACCGACTGTCGCTTAGTCTCGCTTTCTGTTGCTCACAGGCAATAGGTGTTGCTTTGTACACTTTGAACGATCCTGGTTGTCGCCGCGGTTCGTCGCTTGCTGTAGTCGTCTGTCACGAGCTCCTAACGAATTCAGTGGCCACGCGCACCGTAGCTTAATCACATTGTATTTTACCTTCCTTGCCCAATTCTCAAATTAAAGGCAGTGTTCACGATAAGAATCGTTTCTCTGCTTTTCCGCCTATCTTAAACACGGTCCCGTGCTGATTCCAATGATGTTCTTGGAATCGTACAAGACCTTCTGGGAACAGAGTTATGGTCCCTCAAAGATTGAGGTAAGGAAACATGGTGGACGAATTGTCCGAGGCTTGTAACTTCCGTCTTTTGCAGCCGATGTATGCAAGCTGACCTGAGTAGAGAGAGAAGCTGAGAATGAAGGGAAGAACGGGGCTATTAATCGGAAACCATCGCTCATCTTACAATCTCGAGCATTCATTTGTTCACATTGGTGGGCGTGGAAAGTGCATCTGGGTGTGACGAGCTGACGGGTGTCTAACTTTGGGGCCGTAGGGGACCGTCCCAAGCTCAATTTTCTCAGTTTTTCAACGTTAGGATTGCGCTAGGCCCCGCAGCTGCCGATCTCCACCAAAAAATCAGACATGGTTTTTATCGTGGACACTGCCTTTAAGTCTTCTGCTCATTTTTTTCTCTTGTCGCCATCTGTCGCTGGGCATTGCTGCCACCCCCTTGCAGGCATCGAAATTTGCGTCCTTTTTCGGGAACTTGTTGTATATCCACGTATGCGTCGCATGGTCGCCCATCTCCCTTCCCCATGAGTCGCTTGTTGTCGCTAACGGTGGTCCACATAGGTAGTGTGGAGCGGGTATTGATTTTCCATTCCAAATCAACACTGTGGTATTCCTTGCCTTCTGTATTGTGTTTTAGACATGAGAATTTGATCATAGTTTTCGAACGAATGAATAATTTGGGTAATGCTTTTTATAGAATACCATGACCATGGATAATCCAAGTAACTTTTTCTTTAAATTTCAAATGATTGATTTTTTGAATACATATAGCCTTACTAGAGCTTGCGAATCAAAGAATGGATTCGACTAACAATAAGGCCTTTTCGTGATCCTGATTGGGTTAGGAAATCCGGAAAAGGCCTCTCAGGTTTTTTTTTTTCAAATGGCTCAATTGATTCGAAAACCTGTTCTTCTGACGATGTGAATAAATATTCAGGAAGGTCGTCTGAATGCTCGATTAAATATTCAGAATTTTTACTGATTGCAAAAAAATCACAAATTTTGCTGATGATTCGTTTTTATGTCTGTATATTTGAATGTAGTGATATGAAATTGGGTGAGTATTTGAAGACTCGATTGATTCGATTATTTAAAAATTTCAAAGGAATATTTTATTCGAAATAACTAGTATTTTAATTTCCCAAACTAATCGAGTATTCGAATACCTGTTCGATTCTGCTCCAAGTCTATTGTATGTAGCCTTTCTGGCCATATTACCGATTCAGATCTTCGGCTAAACCTTTTTTTATTCTATCGCTTTTTTATTAGGTGCACGAATAAATGCTTTATGGAGTATAGCATATCTTGCGTGTTGGCATGCATAGTAGCATGTCAACTATGTAGAGTAATGTGTAAATAACATACTTCGCAGCTCTGGAAGGAGTTGCCTGGATCATACCTTTAGGCTTTCAAGAGCCTGCAGTCTGGCTGCCAAACCGGAGCTGAAGCGACACGCCGCGGCAGGTCTCCGGCAGATTCGCGGTAGAATCAAGGCATCGCCTGCATTCTGCCGAGATCTCGCTGCCTCGACTAGGGGAAAATGCGGCAATGCCGGGATCGGCTGCGAATCTACCATGATTTTTGTCACTGGATACCAAGATTCGAACCTCTAACCCTGACCAATCCATCGCTTTATAGTCCGCCGCGTTATCGGCTGAGCAATCTCTCCTGCTGCGGTAGGGCGCTCTCACTGAATTAATGGCGGTGTTATCGCAATATTTTCGCGGTAAATTCGCGACAGGCTTGTCAGCAAATTTGCGGTAGTCCCCGGTATTTTCACGGTGACTTCGCGTCAATTTCGCGGAATTTTTGCGATTAGCAGTAAAATCAAGTTCTTGGCAAAATCCAGGTTAAAGGCATCGTTTGCGCTTGGAACCACTTTCCATTTTTCAGGCTCACTTTCATGAATGAGCCCAATAGACCACACCGGTAAACTTCGGCTCGTGAAAAACGTAGGGTTACGAGGTTGGAAGGGGTTTAAGATGAGGATCCGCCACCAGTTCTCACCAGTCATCTACCACTTTTTCATAGATTGTTGACCCGCCGCCAAACATCATGAAAAACAGTTACGGCACAAACTCCACTTGCAGAAAACTTCGAAAATGATAGTGAAGAGGTCTCCAAAAGCAGAAAAATTTTCAAAAACGATTTTAGCGCGAAGTTTAAATTCGATTTCACATTGTATTGAGACTAAATTTTTGTTACAAATGAAGGTTTTTCATGGGCCCTCACGACATTTTCGTTCACTAGAGAGGCCAGGCTATAAAAAAACATGAAAAAATAATATACGGTTCTCCTTTAACGGTGAGTTGCCGTTGATTTCTAGGCGGTTCTCTAGAGTGTAGTGTTCTAACAATTCCAACATTGGAGCTAGGAAAACACATAATGCTTGAAATTTTGCTTGGTTCTTACAACAATTGGAGGAGAAGAGCACCAAATGGCGTTCGATTAAGGTGTGAACTTTCATCACTACAACATTTCGAATGCATTTGAAAAAATAGTTGTGAAACTATCCAGAAAAAAACAAGCGCCAGTGGTTCTCTGTCATATTCTAGGTCATACCGGTTATTTGCTAGTAAAATTGAAACCTGTTTCTAGGTTTGAGGGAAAGTTCCGCCCAAGTAGAGTGAAAATAAACCCTCGTGAAGTGCCGAAGTCATTGGCGCGGTTCTCCAGTTCGTTTCCCTTATTGTTTCGTGTGGTGTTCAGTAACGGTGACTAGTTATGCATAGCAGTTGGGCTTTTTTCTTCCGGGTGAAATATGAGGCGAAGTGAATGTGCAGTTTTGGAGTGGAATTCGAAATTGACGGACGACCTTTTTTCCTGTGTTCATGAGCAAACGAGTGGTGGTGGTGGGAATGCTGAACTCTCATGTGTGGTTTCGAAGTGCATCTCGAAGCGCAGTTTGAAAGAGGGAACGGGAATAGATTGGGGTTTCACATGGTGTCGTTCCCTCCAAATCCTGCTCTCTCCCTGATTTCCCCACACTGAGGTGTAGTGTCCAAGCCATTACAGGAGCTGGGCCCTGTTGTGGTGGTGGTTGTGGAATGAGCGTCCAGTCGGGCGGTTGGACTGCTTTTTCTACTGCTGACGGGCTCATGTTTCAGTCTCTTAGTGAAGTGGTCTGGTTGGGAGAGGAAGAAAAAAGCACTGAGGTGTGGGCAGCTGGGCAACCTTGAAATGGTCGCCTACTGTGAAGAAACGTTGCGATTTTCAAAACGTTCAAGGACATGAAGTTTAATAGAGGTTTTTAGTTGATGTTTGGGTGCTTAGAGAGCGTATTGATAAATTGAATGAGAAGATTGATGTGGCCTTCAGCATTTTTATCAAGATTTTTTCTTGGCAGCCTATGTACTGGTCCCATCAGGTCTTGTTTTTGGTTTCTACGAAGTGTCCATGGAAAGGCTAACACGCGTTCAATGATCGGCAATTTAGAGTTCCTGTTGATGAATAGAGCGGGAGAAATTGGCGGAAGGGCCTAAAAAGAACCACGACTTGCAAAAAAAAATGCGTTTTCAGACACTTCCAGTGGAATCTAAAAATTACTCCGGTGGGATGGAGCATAATTCAACTATGCTAATGGCACGAAAGGTTCTTTCGAATAAGACTGTCCGCCCGCGCGTTCAGCTTGCGCATCGTGGGGCCGTCGAAAAGGCGTTTCTTGGACTTGTAAGTCGATTAGCAAGAACATTAGACGATCAGTGAAGAGTATTACTGTTAGCTGTTTGCAGACGTAGGAAGCCTCCTTCGAAAAATTGCCTTCGCGATTACCGCTTAACTCCACGCGAGCCGTGTGGGTGGATAGTCTTATTTGGATAGACCTTAGATTTTCGTTCAAAAATCAAGAGTGAATCTCGAGCCGATCTTATTTAGAGGCAGTGTCCAAGAGAAAGGCTATTCTCGTGTTTCCTTTGGGAATCAAAAGGGCTGCGGCCCAGAGCAACAACTTTTTGGCGAGCACACGTCTCTGGTTGTCTCGAGGTGCACGTCCGTTTTGATTGCTTTGTGGAGCTGTCATCTTCCATCTCGTTCGATTTTGTGCGATCTGTAACCTGTTCGTGTTAGGTGTGTTCAGATGTTGGGAGGCATAGCTCCATCTTGTTGGGGGGCGACCAAGTGTTTGCTTGATGTCCCTTAGGTACCAGAGCGTCACGAGTTTTGTCCAGCGATCATCGCTTCTTCTTATGACGTGACCGGCCTTCCCGTCGATGTTTTGCAGCTGCTACGTAAGTGACAGCATCCCGAATTCCTGACTGTTGACGGAGGTCGGTGCTGCGAAGGTGCTGGTCTCTTTGCTCTCGACGGTTCGTCCCCAACAGCGTTCGTTCGAGGGCTCGTGGAGCTTGCGTTATCAGAACGACAGAAGACCTGTTGGAGGACCAGGTTTCAGCTCCGTAGCACATGGCGGGGAGGACGTTGGAGTCGAAGAGGTGTGCACGGATTTTTTGTCGGAGGCAAGGCAATCTGCTTCCCTTATGTTGGACATCGCAGCCCATGCAGCGCTTCTTCTTCGGTTGACTTAAGTCTCCAAATCGTTGTCCATGGTCACACGACGCCCTAGGTAGACATATTTTTATTTTTCTGTATCAGGAAGGGGGATTGCGTTCATTGTAGTCGGTGCTGAACCTGCCCATCTGTTCCTCGTGACTTTTGTCTTACTGCGATTCATCGTCAACCCGATTTTGCGGCCAGCTGCGTCCAGTTTATCCACCATCTGTTGGAACCACTCAACATAAACCATGGAACTTGTAGTGCAACAACTACGTAGGAAAAACGGCTTTGAGAAAGCCCCAATCAGCTCTAGACGACCCTAAAGTTGACTGCGCGAGCGCACGAGGCCCAGTTCACAAAACAGCCATCCGTCGAGGTGAACATATGACAAGGAAGGATAAGACATTAAGACACTACAAGCAGGTAAATCTAATATGTTAATTTGGACGTTGTGATGATGACAGTTGTGTGAATTAGGCCTCTTACGTTCGTGCAGTTAACTCTTGGTCCAACTGGGGCTCACTCAGAGCCGTTTTTTCGACGTGATTTTTGCACTGGGCCGCAGTCTTTTCTATTCCCTGTGGGAAATCGAAAATAGTATTCATCGTGGTCACTGCATTGAAACTGAGAAATCCTTCTATATTGAGAATGCACATAGACTTTCCAGTCTTATCCTGAAACTATTCTGAATGACCTTGTAGGGTCATGTCCGCGAGCTCGACTTATACTGTTTGGTGAACAGATTGACAGATGTTTGTGCTTAGCAGGTGGATGGTGTCGAGTTGCTCGCATTCCTAGGCGAGGTCGTCAAATAAACTGAGATTGACTACTGGTCAGGACAGGATCTTCCGTCTGATATGTAGATCCTGTCAGACCAAGCGATTGTGAGTTTTGGCAGGAAATTACCGACATTTATCCGAACCGATGCTCATCTTCAGGTGTGAAAAGTGCTACGTTTTTAACTTCAGATTAGGCAGATGGCCTTTTTCGAGTCCGAAGATTGCTCTCTCTAGTTTTTTTTTTCTTGTCCGTCTGTGATCCTTTATCGAAAGGTCACAGACGGATCAGGGAAAATCCTCTGATCTACTCTTTGTGGAGAACTTTCGGACTGACCTCATACTAGCATTATATTCGGAGTCCCTAGAAGTTGCTGGCTTAGAATAATTGCTAAAACTATGTTTTTTAAAATCATGAGGATGTAAAGGAATGGGCAGGGAATTTGATGGATTAATATTGGAAGAGATTGCGCCGTGCGCTTGTCTAAATTTCGTGGCAAAAAGTGTTCATCAGCGAGATTGATTGTGTGGTATGCTAATTGATGGTCATCATTAGCTGCAACTCCTTGCAAAACCTTGACATATGCTGTGTGATAAGGGTGTGGTACCTCTGTTAAAATGTGAATTCTTCCTGTAGAATGCAGTTTAATGTTTGTGGTTGCTAGGCTGTTCCTACTGTTACACAGCACCGGACTCACCGACATTGCGCTACAGCTTCTTTTTGACGTCGGTTAAGGCTTAAGTTCTTATCTGCATACCCGCTTTCAGAAAAATTGCGGTGGTAATCTTTCTCATCCGCATTATCCCGCAGCTTGGTTTCAAATTTTATATAAACATGTATATGACAAAATATCATGAAGGCCTCACTTTGTGCGTCTTACTTTCGCAAGAATGTTTGAATCACCGTTTTGATCAAATCTGAATATTATGACTGTTAGTCATGCTCGAAGATTCAAGCATTTTTCTATAACTTTCCTGATGCATAATTTTCTCGAAGGTTCACCCAGCTTCGATTGATTTCCTCTCCGATCCTTCTTTGGATGTTCCTTGGATCCATTGAAAACTAAGGTCTTGCGGGACGCTGTGATAGACTCAGCTTGACTATGACCCCCACCCCATAAATGACCCAAATTAAAAAAAAACTGTCGGCGATTCCACGGATCTTCTGGTCATTAGCCGATATTTCTGAAATGCGGAATGTTTCCACAAAGCCCTTTTCCTAATTTACGGATTTCTAATTTTTGGGCCAAAATTCCTACGAGTTCTCCAGACTCTCGTAGTGTGACCATTCCCAATGAAAAGGGTCGTTGATCGAATTCATAGCGCGGGAGCAGTTCGGCTGGCACTTGTGGTTCCCCGTGCGGAAGACCGCTGCGTGCACGTCGTTGTTGGAGCGCGTTAACCGAGCACCAACAAGTTTTTTTTCGGAGGCGTCACGGTTAACGCGCCCCAACGGCCACGTGAACGCAGCGGTTTTCGGCCACGCGCGTCACGTGTGCCAGCCGAACTGCTCCCGCGCTGTGTTTTCGATCAACATCCCAATAAAATGTACTTTTCTAGAACCATTTTTGGACCTAGAGCCCGAGTCTAAAATCACCCCGAAAACAGTTACAGGCGTTTTCCCCTGATTTCCGTACCTAATGTAAATTCCAAAACGCGCAGTTATCCTTCGAAAATCTGGAAGTTAACCTAATCATCGTGATCAGCGCCCAAATTAACACACCCTGGATGTTTGTATGAAAACTTATTCCCGAACTTTGAATAAAGAATAGCCTTTTCCACAGGTACCTTCTACAGTCGAGCGTTTACTGATATCAGTTGCAGGCTATAGAACGGCGAAATTCACATGGTTCCTACGCGTGCTGGTGCGGAGCGGTGGTTAGAGACAGTGAGAGAGCGGATGGCAGACGGAGGCCCAAGCGTCGCGCGCGCCTCGATTGATGTGAATTACGACGTTTCATAAAGGTTAGGGGTTCTGAAAGCGTATAAGAAAAATGTTTTAAATTTGACTGAAAACGTCATCATTGGAATTATTTGGTCTGCTGATAACGAATCTGAGGTTTATTTGTCGACTTCCCGAAGTTTTCGGCTGAATTCGTGTAAAGCTTCCAGTCGAAGGAAATTTCGAGGAAAAAACGCGACTTTTCATGATTTCCGGAACACTACGATAGATGTGGCTCAAATTGTTTCTCTGGGAGTTATTTGAAATGCTCAACACGAATCTGAGGGCATGTGGTGTTATATCCACACTGCGAGTGTGGCTAAGGAGCAGTTCGGCTGGCACACGCGACGCGCGCGACGGAAGAACGCTGCGCGTGCGTCGTCCTTGAGGCGCGTTATCCGGGGCCGTCAAAAAAGTAGTTGTTTCATTTTAGCTGTTCCCCTATATCACTTTTTGCAGTTTGTTCATGTTGTTCTTGTGTCAGACGTAGGGTCGGCTTCAGATTCAATATCGTCATCTCCCATTCCGCTCCGAAAAGCAAACAAAAAAAACGATAAACACTTCTATAAAAATTGCGAATCCCACTGAAACGATGGTATAAGAAGGATTACGTCTATAAAATTGCATTATAAATAAAAAAACATGGACAAAACGCAAAAATGATAAAGGGTGACGGCTAAAATGGAACAACAAATCCTTTTTTAGGGCCCTTGGCTATGTAGAGGACGACGCGCGCTCGCAGCGTTTTCCCGTCGTGTGTACCAGCCGAACTGCTCCTTAGCCACACCCGCGGTGTGGATTCGATCCACATGCCGAATCTGAGGTCCGTTTATCGATATTCGATAGGCAACAGTAGGTTACCGTAGCATACGGTAGTCCGGTTAGGGTTACAGAACTGCCTAAAACTTTTCTATAGGGTATCTTTTGGGAATTAAATACGAACTTGACTTCAATTTGTCGATTTTCGAAATAATAAGTTAGGTTTCGTCAGCTAAATGACAGGAGAGAGAGAGAGAGCGAGAAAGTGTGGGGGGAGGGGTACGCAGCCCACGCTCGCACACCTCGACATCATATCCGGCGGAACTCTTACAGTTCAATGTAATCTTGTTTCTCACAAATTCCACTAGATGCTTCGTGGTTTTCCTTTATAACCCTGCTCTGTATCTTGCGGTCTGGTGCAACACTTGATATCGGCAAGGTCCAAAGGCTTCTTGGCAGGGTGTCAACGTGAGTGAGCGATCACGTGGACAGCTCAGTCAATGTTTGCACACATCTTGTCAACACTTCTGACCACAAGCGGTACGATAGTGGACTGTTTCGCACCCTTCGCTGACCGTATGGACTTTTTTCTGATTATCTCATGTGTTCTACATTGAGACTCTTAATCCTTCATAGAGGATCTACTAGTTGCTTTGCAATTTTCACGCGGTACGGATTTGTAATATTCGGATTTGGGGGTATTTTTGAGATATTCCATCCACTAATAGCGATCTTATATAGTGACACATGGAGACTGTCACATTGAACCGAGTGAATTTCACTGCGAAGTTGAATGTACGCTTACTTCTCCTCGTGATCGGCTGGTTCGTAGAAGCATGTTTCGAAGAAATTTCCGTCTGATGCCATGTTATACTCGTAGTGTATATGCTGAAGGCCGAATGGAACTCAGTGATGAAATTCGCTTCCATTCCGATCACCTTGTTTATACAGAGCGCTTCAGGAATAGCCTTTTCAAGATTATTCAAAGGTGTGCACTTTTTTTAGATGCCCTAAGACCGGAAAAACGATCCTACCTCAAAAACCCTCCTCTACTTGAGCTGATTTTCTTTCTCCGAAGTGTTCGACGGGTGCAGCTGCACTGTTCTAATCGCATGCACTGGACAGTCCATTTGCGGGTTGTGCCAGTTGGTGCTCGTTGCGTACGCTGTCTCAGTCATTCGTGTAGCGTAGCGCAAGCCTCCAGAGGTTATCTTGACAGAACAGAAACCTTTTCCTCAAGGTCAGAGTGCAATATGTGTCACCAGCGAGGGCCATTGTCTGGTGCAGCATGCCGATCTCCCGCCCTATACTTGTCAAGCCTCATCAAGGTCGAGTCGGTCGGTGACATTCTAGGCAGAAGTCGCGTGGCGGAGTCGCGGAATGGTCATAATGAGCTGTCGAATGGGCTATGAAAATTATCTGATCGCATGGCTGGAGGTGTTTGAAGCGCCGACTTTCCTGTTTATTTCGCGCGAAAATTTTTGGCTTGCGTTCGTTTCATAAGATAGCATACATGCGTTTCACTTCCGACAGCAGAAGTGTGCCCGTTATTTTGGAATCGGTTCAAACGAACTCTTTAAAACGACACAGAAGCCTCGACTCTCACAGTCATTGAAAGGCCGCCAGTAAGGTTGGAAGAATCGCTCCACTGCAAACAATACAATGAAACGAGCTGGTTCAGTTTCGCATTTGCGGTTGCTCGCATGTTCACCTCCGCCATAGCATCTAGAGGCGCGTGTTGCGCAGTTGCAAACGGCGCCGCTGTCGCCGCATACGGCCCAGCTCTATCTCCTCTTATGGCCAACCAAACCTGTCATCCCTCAGGGATTGGTGAATTGACAGGGCTTTTGTGGGAGGATACTAACAATGATCTGAACATTGGCTGGTCACCGTAAGCTACAATGCCCCCTGCTAGCCCAGTGAAAAAGGGAGCGAAATGGGCAAACTTGGCCTCAGAACCGTCTTGTGCCTATAACGTTCTTTGAAGGGCTCCAATCTTAATATTCTGAAAACCACCCCTCCAGCACGCCCTATTGGTTCCAGTCATATCAAGAGACTCCGGTAAACTTCACGAGGAAACCCGTTTCTGGGGAAAAGTTGTTCCATAATGCGATAACGTGTAAATTCGCGGGCTGTGGTTTCTTCACGCTAATCACCGCGCGCAAATTTACACGTTATCACTTGATGGAAAAACTTTGCCCGAAAACGGGTTTCCTGGGCAAGTTTCCGGGGTTTCTTGATATTATTGGAACCAGTTAATTTTGCTGAAGAGGATGTTTTTTTTCAAAAATTTTCTTCGAAGCAAGTTAAGGCAAGTTTGAGGCAAAAGTCACTTTTGTTGTAAACTTTGCCCATTCCCCCTCATTCCGTGATTCCCTGCATGACTTCAAATTCAAAATCTCATAAGACTTATGTGTATTGGAGGTGGACATTGGTGGTACCAGATCGACTGAGCCTATCATCCACAAGATGCTGTCAATGTTTGCTATCATGGTTCGATTCTGGTACGGCTTTCGGTCGTGCTTTACCCTTTCGATCCAATCGGATGACTTGATTTCTCATGAATCGTAGCAAGGAAATTCTGACTTTTCACATTTTACGCGGGGTCGGACTTCGGCTCAAGTTGAACTTTCCGTTTTAGTGTTGAATCGATTCTGGATGAGAATTTCCATTTGAGAACTGATTTTCTTTTTTTCATTATTGCGTCCAATGGGCGCGCATCATAAAACACAGTAAACAGGACTAAGCAATGATTGAAGGAAAACAAAATCTGTCTTACGGTAATATGTAGATCAAACATGGATGGCTTTTGCCTTTAGTCATTCATAAGTGCAGTACAGTACTAATAGGAGGGGTAAATACGTTTGGTGACGTTACACATGTAAGAATTTTCTTGAAATATCTATGAAGCCCATCAATTAGAAACATCTTCAACCAATAATCGAAAAAATCAGTCTGTTAACCTGCGTTGGGTCGAATTTCAGTGTAAATATTTGGTCGGATTTTCCTGTTGGATATACGAAAGCGTCCCGGCTATAGGTTACGAGCAGTGCTTTTAGACCTGAATCATTTAGCAGTTCATACAATAAAGCAGCAGACCGTTTAACTAAGAGGAAGAATTTTCAACCGTGCAACGGTGCTTATTAGGGGAACCGGAAAGTAATGTCGTTTCTGCGCATGTCAATACCTGATTGTCATTTACCAGTTCATTCCTTGGTTCAGAGGCGTGCCAAAGATATTGCGAGGGTATAGAGTCTTCTTTACTCATAGACAGTTGAATTACATTTTTTTGTAATTTTGGGTAAAATGGCCAGCCAGATACTAGAGGAGGTACACATCCGGCACTGCATTCGTTTTGAGTTTCGCGAGGGAAGTAACGCAACAGTTTCTAGAATAACATTTGCGATGTTTATCCAAGTTGCTTGGACATTCGTCAATCCCAAAGATGGTTTTTAAAGTTCAAATCGGGTAATTTTGATCTTTCCGACCCATGTCAATCAGGAAGACCATCAACTTTAGACAGCGACGTGTTTAGGGCGGAACTGGAAGCAAATCCGTGTCAGTCATAGGCTTATCCAACCTTGGTCGACCATCTAGGAACATTTGAAGCAGATTGTGAAAATAAGCTGAGCAATATGTGTTCGTATCTAGCGTACGGAAACGGCATTACTTTCCATGTCCTCCTAGTACATATGAAGAATGTCCATGATCGACTTTCCATGAATTTTGGCATAGCGATTTAGTAATCAGTAGAGTGTTAGTAAAGCCGTGTTTAAGATGTTAACGCTATATCAGTCTAACGTTTCGGCCTTGTCGCCTTCATCAGAGCCTGGAAAAACCAAGAAATAGTCCTCAAACACACGATTAACTCATAGAAAAGCAGCAAAGGCCAGGAAGACACAGAAAATGCCGCACGCTTTCACAAGAGTTTTATTGCTCACCTTTGGTGCCAAGAACTTCTTCATATGTAAGTGCCCTCTTTCGCAACTTCTTGGCACTAAAGGTGAGCAATAGAACTTATGTGATTGCGTGCGACATTTTCTGAGTCTTCCTAGCCGTTGCTGCTTTTCTGTGAGTTAATCGTGTGTTTGAGGACTATTTCTTGGTTTTTCCAAGCTCTGATGAAGGCGTCGAGGCTGAAACGCTATCCTTATAAAGCGTTAACACCTTGGACACGGCTTTATTAACACTATTAATTACATTTGAAAAAGTTAGGATGAAGTTTGTAACCAAAGATGGCCCCAGAGGAACGCCGTCAATGCAGTATCGAGTACAAGTCCACATTTTAGTTGATGGGGAGCGACTGTTAACAACAAATGTTTCCAATAGCGATATACCAACCTTATATTCCGATGAACATTATTGAACAAAAAATGTTGAGTGGAAGCGAATTTCGAAGACGTTCTGTTATGTGAAAGCAGGGAATATCCTGTTGAGCTTTATGGTGGATAATGAATCGCTGCTGAACTTGTGGGTAAATCATGGGCAGCACACTACAGCTCACTCGTATCCACAGTGGGAATCTCATCCCTGAAGTGCATTCAACCTCTCTCTAAAATTTCAAGTAATTGTTTACCCGGATCCCTCCTCTATGATTCTGTTCTTCAGTCGTTGATGTTTCGAATGCGCGCGCATTATTTGCCGTTCGTGGTGGAAAATCCCGTGTGCCTTTCCCCGGCGGTGCCAATTGGTGCGAGTTGACCCGCTTGGGAGGGCAAGAAAATGGCGCGAAATCATCGCGTCCGCGATTCGTACGACCTCAAGACGCCATAAATCGCGCTGGCTGTTGGCTGCGACCCAACTGCCGCCGCTACTGGCGCGATGCCAGCCAATTCGTGAACGAACTGGCCGCCCGTCGAAACTCTGCAAAGGCACCGCCCGCGCCGGACTGCTCTTTCACACTGGAACGACCACAGTTCATTTTGCTGACCTCTGTCTGCTAGTAGATGGATTTTTTGAACTAGGTTCAGTAGACGCTCTGACAAGGAAACTTCTGCTAGCCTCGGTGAAAGTTCCGAATGAAATGTCTATAATACATTTCTAGAATCATTTTCGAAATTAGAATGCGAATATGCCCATCGGAGATGCATATGATAGCTTTCAACAGTTATAGGTGTTTTTCCTGATTTTATACCTATTGTGTCTTCAAGAACCCGCGGTAATTTTTCGAAAGTCTGGAAACCAACCTCATGTTTAGCGCCTAAATCAACCCACCCTGGGCAGCGTCTTGGTGAAAGCACATTTTCTGCACTTCGAACAGAGTAACAGCGTTTCACACATGGAAACGTTTAAGAAAAATATTCCAGATTTGGCTTTAAACTCTCTCATGCGGTTTTTTGTGTGCTAATCAAGAATCTGACGTTTATTCATCGATTTTCCAAAGTTTCGACTTATTTAGTTTGAAGCTTCAGATCCGGGAGAAATCTGAGGGCGAAGCGCGACTTCTGACGATTTCCCAAGGCCTGATTCATCATTAAGCTAACCCTGGGTTTCTCGATCTGGGTTGGGTTCAGTACGCGCAAAATCTCGTCAACTCTCGAGCTAAACCCAACACAAAAGTACAGACCAAAGTTTATCGCAGGGATCCCCATCCGCCTTCCGAATGCTTAATGGACGTGGCTCAAAATGTGCCTCAGTTGGGTTACTTAGAGTGCTTATCGCGAATCTGAGGCCCGTTTATCGATTTTTGGCAGCTTACGGTAGATTACGGTCGGTATATGGTAGTTTGGTCATAGTCTCAAATTTGACTCAAAATTGTTATGCGGGGGATTTTGCTGAATACGAATTTGATGTTTATTTGTCGATTTTCTAATTATCATCAGGGTAGGTTTTGCCTCCCAAATGGCATGGTATTGACCGAATCGAATGATCCGAAAAATCATTCGACTGAAAAAGCCGACTACGAATTCCCGAGTTATTCGAGAAACCGAAAATTCGAAAGTTCAGAATCCCGAATTATTCGAAAAGTTGAACATTCGAAAACTTCGAAATTCCGATTAACTCGAAAAGTTGAATATTCGAAAAAACCGCGTTAATCCGTTAATGCGTTAACACGCTAATTTTGCATTTCCTTAAGAATTTTAAAAATCATTTTTCTGACCACAGAAAAAATCAACAAATCTTTAGAGGTACCATATCAGTCAGTGCGATAATTCCACTACAATCAACGAACTAAATTAACGTGTTTTCAATTTACTTTTTTTGTAAAGCGTTAATCTTTTATTTTCGGAAAAAACCTGCGTTAACCGTTTAATGCGTTAGCACGTTAACATTACAACGCACTGCCCTATTACCCACCGTAACCTACTGTAAACCTTAGAATTTCGACGAGCGGACCCCAGATTCGTTTTTTGCACCCTAGATCAGCCCTACATACAGGTTTCGAGCAAAATCCGAATAATTTTGTCAAAGCACCCTGAGAATTGCTTGATGGTGGTATACTCTGTTTATCTTGAATTGCACAAAACACGGTCCGCCCATAGTCCTCTAATTGGCCCGCTGGTACCGTAGTGTACGTCCGCGACGCGTTCTCGGCAGACCCGGTTGTTCACCCGGTGTGCAGAGCAATCGATTCGTCAATGCCGTCACTCGGCCACCCACCCTGCCACCCGGGTCTGCCGAGAACGCGTCGTGGACGTACAGTACGGTACTAGCGGGCCAATTAGAGGACTATTGGCGGACCGTGTTTTGTGCAATTCAAGATAAACAGAGTATACCACCATCAAGCAATTCTCAGGATGCTTTGACAAAATTATTCGGATTTTGCTCAAAACCTGTATGTAGGGCTCATCTAGGGTGCAAAAAACGAATCTGGGGTCCGCTCGTCGAAATTCTAAAGTTTACAAAAGGTTGCGGTGGGTAATAGGGCAGTGCGTTGCCTATTACCCACCGTTTTGTGCAATTCAAGATAAACAGAGTATACCTTACCTCTTTGTGAAGCTTGAAAAGCGCTAGTAACTTTTTTCAGAGGGATTCTCAGAGGGGCGAAGGGCATATTCGAATTTCGAACTCTACGTCAAAAATGGTTTTAGAAAAGTTTATTTCAGTTTGGATGGCCATTTTGACAAGACGGAGTACCCGCGTGAGGCCACGGTATCCCCCAGTATCTATCGCATGAACTTTTTGATATATCTCAAAATTTCTATGCCTTTCTCAAGGCACCATGGTTAATCTTCAAGTTCATGCTTTGCTTGTCCAATAAGGTTTCCGCAGATGTGTCGCAGTTGACACTCCCCCCCCCCCAGTAGGGTTGTTTTATGTGGTTTAAGATCAAGTTTGGGTCAGCGTCATGAAAGATGATTGCAGGGCCATCAAAGATTCAACGGGATTTGAGGGTATATTTTACCCCACACTCTGCACTTCTTAATGATCTCTACTACTGTCTCTCCACCCCAATCACTCTTGAACCGTGGTTTGATCGCTTATGAATCCGACCTCAGGGCAATGAATGATCCCTAGATCCCTCTACTTCATTGACCCAAGTGCACCCACCACTCATCTCTCTGATAAGAGAGTGCGTGCTGAACCCGTGCCGCCGCCGCTATTGTGCGAAAGCAACAATATGACCCCGGTCGAGTGCATGCGAAGGAGAAATCTTGCAGGTCTGTGACCTTGCACATTAACGAACGGGCGGCCGCATCGATGCGTGGGTGCATATGGGGCCATCCGCTCAATTTTTTCTTTTTTTTTCGGGTTCTAATGGATAGATCCCTGGAATGCTAATTGTCTGGACTGGGTAACTTCAATTAGAACCTCCTCTGATTTGTAAAGTTGCTGAAAATATTACTTGCCATCTGGCGCGGAATCTGCGGGCTAAAGAGTCGGGACTGCGTTTGCCTAAACACATGTGGGCTCCATTCTCCATTTTATGCTCTCTTTTGTTAAGTTTTATCGAGTTTTTCATACAGTTGCACCGTCCGGAATCTGTTTGAATTACCACCTGATTTTTTGCTAGACATCTAATTTCCAAGTTCGGAGTTCTTCAAATTTCGGGAACTCCACAGTGTTCTATATTTTCAAAAGATCTAATGGTTTCCATTAAAGCAGCTTACACGCTTGCAGAAGTAGCTCAGGTAGCGCTAAATTCCCACGCCAATGGGAGCGTGAAAAACAGTTGAAAATGACCGTATATGAACCACCTTGAGCAACCGAAGCGTTGGGACTCCGCCCATTTTTTAGCCAGGCTCCGCCCTCCTAAACACTCACCCTCATATTTATTCATTCCACGGCGATGTAAAAAGGCGGTGGTGCGATTGCGTGCTTTACTGAGCATACGGGGCTAGGATTCATTAACCCTAAACCGGGAGTCCTAGCGAGGATCGGTTGGAAACGTTCGCAAACCAACGATTCATCATTAGAGTGAGGACTTTTTAAAAAGAGACCGAACGAACGAATTTCGAATAAATTCGTTCATTTTTTATTTCGAACGAACGAATTTCGAATAAATTCGTTCATTTTTGATTTCGAACGAACGAATTTAGAATAAATTCGTTCATTTTTCATTCCGAACGAACGAATTTCGAATAAATTCGTTCATTTTTTATTTCGAACGAACGAATATTTGAACTTTGAATATTCGAATGACGAATAATTTAAGCATCCATAGCAATATCGCGCAACTACGAAGTGAGCGGCAATAACAAGTCGAATTCTTCTTCTGAAGCTTTATTTCCACCTACAATTGAAATTAATAAGGCACGACTCATCTCTAAACCTGTACGGGCTACACCGCAAAGAATGCTACAAAATCAACTTTTCTGCTCTAACCTAGCCTAAGGAGCTTATTCGAGGAGCCTAACTAACTTTGCTTACCCCGTGAGCCAGCCAGATTGGTGGAGCCGAGCTCCATAGTTATCTCCAAAGGGTGCTTTCGCCTCTATGGTCTAAATGAGAGGCGCAGAGTTCTGCTGGAGCCAACAGCGGGGCTCGGCTCCACCGACCTGGCTGGCTTATGGAGCGAGCAGAGTTAGGAACCCGATATATCATTCGACGATGAATTTTACGTAGATTTCAAAAACAACCCTCACTATGTTAAAGAGTTGTAGGCGAAAAACCGGTGTTTCGTAAAATGAATTAGGCTGAAGGATCGAGAAAATATTTTTCCAAACTGGAAGCACAAGTTGACGCAGAATTCTATCTCCAAGCACAAAAAAGTTATGGACGGAAAACCGGCAGTGACACCCACCCAATCTTGAAAATGACTTGCATGAGTGTTGGGTCACTTTCATTCTTTTTCGGGGCGTTTCACCGGTTGTCACAGGTTTTCCCAATGATGGAGGTTCCCCCTTCACCAGCCCAGAGGTGAAAGTTGTTGGAGTACATGGCTCCATCCAACGAAGCTGTGGTTGGTGTTATCATTGCGCAGCGGCATGAAAAAATGGGAAGGGCCAAGTGCGATTGCCATGTGGCTCCCCGTGTTAGAGCCGCCCTAGTAGCCTCATCAGACGGTGTGGGGAAAAAATTTAGCTCTTGCGTTCTGAAAAATGGAACAATGGAGTAGTGAAGAAAATTACATCAGTCTTGAAAGGTATATCGATTCCTTCATACATTAGAGCTGATTTTCATATTTTCTGTTAAATCAGCTAGGGTATTCAAATTTGAATATTGTTCGAATATTCACCTCTGCGAATAATCGAATTTGAATAATGTTCGAATATTCACCTTTTGCGAATAGTCGAATTCGAATAATATCCGAACATTCACCTTTTCCGAATAGTCAAATGCGAATAATATTGGAATATTCACCATTTGCGAATAGTCGAAATCGAATAATGCTCGAATTTTCACCTTTTGCGAATAGTCGAATTCGAATAATGTTCGAATATTTACACTTTTCGAATATTCGAATGTTCGAATAAAAATTCGTTCGAAAAATTCGAATATTTATTCGAACTCGAATATTCGGTCCTCACTCTATTCATCATCGCTAGGTTTGGTCAGGACTGGCATCTAATCAAACCAAACCCTGCCGGGACCCAATGCGTTGATGAATCCCAGCCCTGTTGCCATAGGTGGCTAGGTTCCAACCTTGCCATTGAATCGATATGAAACAGCTGACAATTTTTTTCTGGGTTAAGGTTTTTTCTGTTTCTTTCATTTTCTTGTGCTTTCCCTCTGTTTGTCATATTGAAGACTCTAGCTGAATTAATATAGTGTGTTTGGGGGTTAACGTAACGTTTACGGTGTTTTTTCTCCAAAACTGAGGAAAAAATTCGAAATTCGCCGTTGACTGTGTGCTCGGGTTCGCCTCTGCGGACGTCGTTCTATGATCGACGGCTTTCTAGTTTTTTTTTGCATTGGCAAGAAAAAACACCGAAAACGTAAAGAAACGGTAATGTTATAGATAGACGCAGGAATTTCACGAGAAAATGAATGAAAAAAAAACATGATCAAGAAAAAGTAAGCTGGTTCATATCGATCAATGACAAAGTTAGAACCGAGCCAGCCGTGGCTAAAGTATGCTTAGCGAAAGTACGCAACTGCACCACCGCCTTTTTCCGCTGCCGTGGACTGCAGCTCGAATACGGTCGTTTAGGCTTGTTTCTGACGCTTCCAACGGCGTAGGCGTTCTAGTACAGGCCCAAGCCTGATCTCAATCTAGCACATATTCTGCGCTGTATCTCGTCCACTTTCGATCCAATCCAGAAACAACTCATTATTTCTGTTTATACATGTTTTATCGGAATTTTTTATCAGTAGTCACATTTAACAGCTCCAATATTCGATTCGTGCCATTAACACGATAGCGCCCTTGAGCGTGTATGCTGCCATCAACTTCCTATGGTCTTTTGCTAATGAGCAACTCAAGGCAGACACTAGAAAGTTTCTCGATTCTTCTCAGTGTTCTGCAACGTTTTTGAAGTTTGCAGGACTTTGGAGGGGTCCTTCAATCTCACAAAACTACTGTGTCGTTCGCGTAATTCTCAGGGACTTTTGTCATTCTTAGAAGTTCTCAGGGTTTTCTTCACCTCTGGGACCATCAGGATCCTCTTGACTTGTGCTGGAAATTCCATTACTTTGCAGAACGTTTTGCCGTCTAGAATCCTCCAGGGGTTTCTGCCATCTTTTTAATAATTTTGCACGCCTTTCGACATTCTCCAAATTTTCTCGGATCTCTAGGAATCGCCGAGCTTCCTAGGACTCTCTGGGTTCTCTGGAATATGACTATGTGGTGGCTGTGTGTCTTTCCGAGGCGATGGGAAATGCTGATTCATTATTTTTCCCCCCGCGGGCGTCATTTTTCCTTGGGAATCGATGTGAGACTCGATATTCCGCTTTCTTCATTGCTTCCTTTGGGGAAACTCCGTGAGTCGGGACGTGGAATTTGGACAAAATCCAAATGCTCAAAAGTATTCCCGAGTCAACCGATTATTCTCTAGGCAACTTTCTGTGCCATGTATCCCAAGCCATATATCTCAGTAAATCTTTTCGGTTTTCTTCCAATGAAATAGAGTGATTGATGTCATTGCCATAGGATTGCAAAGAATTATCTTGCATGAAATATTCAGAATATGAGTTTTCTGAGGCTTTTCCATGTCTTGAAGGCAGCGTACACGCCCAAAAATGGTATCGATTTATGATATAAACCGAAGGTTTGGAGCTGGTAGTATGGGAAACTAACAAAAATGCTGACGAAAATTTGTTGCAAATATAGGAACAACGAATATTTTTGTTATGGAACAGAAAAGGGCGAGTTACACCGCAGCATGCCCGCTCGGTTGAATATAGCGAAGCTAGCACTAAAATAGTTGGGATAGCGACGTTAGTAGACTTTCAGACCTGAAACTGAACGCCTACGTCGTTGAAAGCTTCAAAAACTTGCGAAAGTGATATTATTTGAACAATCAATCTGGACGAGTTTGTCTTGGATGGTGTAGCCTGTGAAGCTCATGGGCGCAGTCTACGAAATTTTTTGACTCAACGTTGCTCAATTTTGGTAATTTTGAGTCGTTTTTGACGCTTCCAACGGCGTAGGCGTTCTAATTGAAGCCATACGACCCCAATGACGTCGTTATCTCAGCAACGTTGATGAGCTGCCTTGCTGCCTTGTAGTGTTTAGCGTCCCAGTCACTGGGTAGTCCACATTTCGCATAGTTTCCAATGTTTTCCCGTTGACTCTTTCTTGCTTCCTAGTTCAAAGCCTTGAAGACAGTGTTCACAATGATTTTCGTTCCCGAGTTCTTAACTCGAAACATTGCGTTGGCAACCAATTGTTACCAAAATTACGAAGAAACAGCGAGAAACGCACCAACACAACATATTTCAGTGACATTAATCTCTGGCCTGGACTAGTTGTCCGGTTTGGTGAACATGTTCACGGTGGTTGTCAACGGTGAAAAATGGGGCTAATCAAAAATGGAGGAATATTTTCGGCAAAACAGTATTAGTTAGGTCCCGAAGGAAAGAACGGAGCAACAGAGAGTAGAAAATTGCAAAAGACGGGTTCACAAACGATTTCGTTGTCACAACAAACAGTTCCACTGGGAGTAGAGAAGCGGGTGAGAGTAAAGGATTTCGTGCCCTTTTGGTGCGTTTTTCTCAGTTTCTTCGTCATTTCAGTTCTATTCGGGGGCCAAGCAATCGATTTAGCGATCAATTTCAAAATCGAAGATTGTCGTAAATACTGCCTTAAAAAATGCTTGAAGAGTTTGTCGGTGTTTGTTTTAATTGCTTTTGAGGGTGTTTTTATGGTTTTCAATACCTGTTTCGCAGTATTCTCATTCAACTCTCCCTTGATTGACAACACCCCCATGACTTCTAGTGGGAACTATTTGCTGAACGTTTCAAACCGCTCAGTTTTGTTGACTCAATAAGGTCCTCCTGATTGTAGATTTTACTCTTTGGTGCATCCAGGTTTTTGGTTTACTAAATATTTGGAACGGTTCAAAAGCTTTTTTTGTGTTCACGTACTTCCATAGACATTGTTCTTGGCCAGAAATAGAATTCCTGCATTAATATTGCTAGTATGAATCATTTGGAGAATCGAAGGGATTTTGAGGAGTTTATACTGGCTCAGTCAGTGCGTGGAGTAACGGCTGGATTTGTAAGAGAATCTGGGCAAAGAGTTATAAACAGCTCTATGAGGGGCAAAACAGAATAGGCTTTTTGCACCAGAGCTGTTTGGCCTTCGCATGAACTGCTCACTCATTGTATTACATGAAGGCTATTTCGTATCGAGCTGCTATCTTCGATCTACGGTTAAACCCAGATACGTTGTTGAATTTTCTGACCTTAAAGGCGGCCAGTGTTAGGCTCACCCTGCGATGGTCATAGAAGGGGAGCAGCAGCTTTGTGCGCTTGGAAGTGAGAGGTCCGAAGCTCCTGCCGGCCGTCATGCAAAATAGTTGGTATTCTGCTGCACAAAAAATTATGAGGTTTAAAATTAAGTTCGAAAATACCCATTCAAAATTTGGTTGTATAGTAAAAACAGTGGTCGCTTATTTACGAAAGCCATCAAATCTCGCTAAATTTTCATTGATTGGAAATCAGGCTCTCGACTCACCTGGGAGAGCACAAATTTGCAGGCAGGAGCGTGGGGGCCACAAAAATCTGCGAACTTGAGGAAAGGGGCCGCCTAAATTTATGGGCTAGAAGAAGGGGACCGCCCTGCTCGCGGACCGATCACAGTGCCGTGCCTTACCCTGAAACCAGCGTCCACAATATATTTCGTTTCCAAGCCTCGCTTAGGTACTGGAAAATGACCGCATTTATTTGCGAAAGCTAACTTTGAAAGTTCTCTTTAACACCAGCAAGCTGTTATCCTGTTTACCGCATTTCTTCCGGAAAATCTGTCACTGCGCGCGTTGATGACTGTTTGCTCGTGGATTTTGTTTACAGCGCAGTCCGCAGTTTTTTTTTCGCTGCTGCGGCTATTCGGGTGTTCGTGAACTGACCACATCAGGTGGACCAGTTGTCCTGTTTTTCTTCACCGACGGGGTATGCATGCGGATCGAGAATGAGTGAAATGCTGGCGCTGGGGTGTTTTTTGTGATGACTTGTGGTGATTCTGGTTTAAAAGAGACTAGAGGCGTTGTTGCAGGCACTTTGCGCTTGAATAGCCACTGGAATTCGTTTTTATACGAGTCGGTATTGAGGTCGGCTCATGTGAGAAGTCGAAAACGTTGATGGTACGTTTCAATGGGTTGTTTTCGGGTGAAGGGGGGGGGGTGGTGGTGAACCATAAATACTCTGTTCATA
The DNA here is from genome assembly GCA_029168955.1 of Aplectana chamaeleonis. Classification (NCBI taxonomy): domain Eukaryota; kingdom Metazoa; phylum Nematoda; class Chromadorea; order Rhabditida; family Cosmocercidae; genus Aplectana; species Aplectana chamaeleonis. Next base: position 337,833 of record JAPDOI010000211.1, read on the forward strand.
TGCTTAGACTTCCTGAATATCCTGAATATTTGAACGTCTCGAATATATTTGGATATTGAACTTAACGGATATCCGATCCCTCGAGCATAGTCAGATATTGGACCTTTTGAATACTGTTTTATCCGATTGAAATGGTGAAATATGCACTCGATTGTATGATTTGGCTCGAAAGAAACGCCCATAAACCCTTAGATAAAGAAAGTGAAAGACGTGAAGTGAATTATTTGGAATTGTAATTTTGTTTAGTCTAATTTTGTGTCGCTAGAGTCTCATTAGACTCATTGATTTATTGTTGACAGGAAATAACTGGCTGATTGATGCCATTCCGCTGAGGAGGGTAATGAATTCTGAATAGTATTGTTATGATAGACGTCCTACGTATCAGGCGAACGAGTTGGCTGAACCTTTTCTAAAATAGATTTTATTCAAGTTCATGATAAATGATCTTTGGGTACACCCCACCCCAGCTTCCATCAGAAAGGTTATTCCCTCTCCAAGTTCAAGCCATAAGAAACTTAAAAAAAAACGCGGTACATTGAGAAAGTTCTGAATTGAACTCTATGAAGAAGAGTGAAATGGGTAAATATTAAAACATATATTTAGCCAAGATCGTGAATTTATTGATTTCCCATGCTCGCACTTTTTTTAGCACCATAAGGAGTAGGGATTTCTCTCGCTCTTGGTACAACTCTGTTGATTATTGTGATATTCATTTCTTCCAAATGTATATTAGATGAAACTTTTCTGAGATCCCCTCTTGTATACGAAGACACGTGAAGTGTGCAGCTGCGGACAGGGTTGAACAGGCCGTTGCGTCAATTTGCGGTTTAACTACGACCCCCCCCCTGTTGACCCAAATTTTGCAAAGATTTTTAAGCTTGTCACGCTCCCTCCCCTTAGACTGAAAACTCCTTGAGCCTTATGCGAGTGACCAACGTAAAAGTTGAAAATGCATACTCTCTTCACGCCACTGACTGTTTTGTAGAGGATTTACTTTTGCTCTAAAAATTTTATGACCTCCCCCCCAAATTTCATTCCTACTCGAAAATTTCACAAATTTTACATGATCCCTGCTGCGTCGAGTGGCAACCTTGCTCAATGCTAGTTGCGGATCACCTTCTCATGACCAGAGCCTGACACTATGCGCTTTCGACTGGGGACCGATTCGCTTAAGGGGTCGTTCACACTTTCTCTGCCGAGCGGAGCGGCGAACTGCAATTCTACAATATTGGTCGCGCCGTATCATCAATACCATAGAATTGCACTCTGGGGCGCCGCTCCACGACGGAAGTATAAACTACCCTGAAGGGCTTCCAGAGTCGAAGCAAGCTGTCGTGCGGAATGTGTAGGAACGATGGAGAGTGTTCGCCCGGGATCATACTTCTCGCGACCAGCGACAGGGACAGTGCGTATTGGGCTTATCGATTTCCGTTCGATTTTGATGGTTTACATTGCGTCGCGTCGCTGAAAGTATTATCCCGGTCCTACGCAGCGGAATCCGTGCCGTGCGGAGGCAGCGAGATCGAAGCTTTCAGAGTGGCCGAGCTGAGCGAGCGCCGTCGCATGCTGGTTGGAGCCATCGATTCTTCGCGCGAAGGAAATGACTTTGAACAACTTTGTCGCTCGCGTCGCGTGGGGTCAAATTTGCGACATCCCAAGACCACGCCCTGTTCTCGTTCTGTGGAGCGACGGCGCTAGTTTTCCAGCGACGCCACTCTGAAAGCCCCTATAGTATTCGAATATTCGGTTCATTCGTAAATTTGATTTTCTGATTTCTTTCTTCTAATAACCGAATCATTCCGAATTTTAGATTCTCGGTTTTTCGAATATTCTATTTATTTGGGCAATCAAATTATTCCTTTTTCCAATATTCGCTTTATTCCGAAAGCTCGATTTTTCGTCTTTTGTTTTCTCGGCCAGTTTCGGACAGCTATATACATTGCAGCATTTAGCCACTGAAGAAATTTTCCAAAAATATCCATATGTTTCCATATTCGAAAATTCAAATTTTTTTCGAATATCCTTATAATTTTCCAAAGATTCGCTTGATTCAAATGGTTGACAGGTTTCCCAATAAACTTATTCATTCAAAAAGAAATTTTTACCCCTATCTCGAGTTTTTTTTCTCGGTAATGTTCTCTGTTCTTTTCCACTTCCTCGCACTGCATTTTGTCCCCTGAACAATTTTCATGGAGAACGCACTTGCTTTGTAAGAGAACAGTACACGCAAAAATATCTTTATCAGTTTGCCTGCTCATCTCAAAAGCAGCTCAGCGGTAATCTTGATGGCATCTCAGAAAGCTTTCAATCGCCCCCACCACTAGGGGCGAGCAGGACTAGGTAGCTTGCCAATGGGGTTGCAGAATTTTTGGAGGAAAAAGACGATCTTCTAGAGATGGACGTTAATTTTTGTAGTGAAAAAATAAGCGGATCGTCAGTAAATGAAATTCGTAAATTTGAGAAAAAAGGCATTACGTGTAAGAAAAGTGTGTTATTGAAATTTTCTAGAAATAAGTTGGAGAACTGTAGCATTTTCAAGTAGTAGGAAGAATCGGAGAATTTTTTCGAAAAAGTCAAATGGGGGAGGGTTTTAACCTTATCGAGACCTTCGCCAACGGGTTGCTGGGCCCTGCCCATCGACGATGTAATGACTCTTCAAAGATAGCCTAAATTTGTGCACGAATTCGTCCTCAGGTGTTGGTTCGTTTCTTCTTCATAGAGGCGTTCTCTTCTACTTTTTTCAATATCTAGATTATTTTGACGGATCTGGGTCTCGCACTTGGTGCTAGGTGTAAACAGGAGTGGCCAAATGCAGGGAAATCTCGAACTTTTGTTTTCTAGGGTGCGCTATTGCCAAATTTATGACAAAGTTCCAAAATCGAAGGTGGTTCTCGTCGAGGACGTGCCTGTACAGACCCCTGATTTCTCAAAATGTGGAATTGCTCGTGGCACGGCTGTCGGCTGAGACCAGATGTGTCTTGCATTCTCAGCCTGTCAGTTTCATAGTTTATGCGCGTTTCATTTGGACTGTAACCCTTGGTTTTTCTGGCGGGAAAATTCATCTGTGTGAGACGTTGATTGTGATTTGTGGTGTGCGATGCAGTTCGGGTTTGTCAATTGAATGCGAATCCACTTTTGCGTCCGGTCTCTCGTCCTCCTCGCCAGCCTCATAGCCTCTTTTCTAGTTCTCCTCGTCAGTTCCTCTTTAGAAAGCTTGTTTTTTTCCTATATGCATCCCGCATAACTTGTACCGGTGCGCATTCCAATACTGGGCGTATTATGGGTTTTCTTCTTAGTAATGGGATCCGTAAGCGGTTCCCAACATGAAATTTTCAGTATGTGTTCAGTTTTGATTGAAGATTGAGGTTTTCATTAGCTTTTGGTTGCATTCACTTGGAGCGTTCGAGTTCACTTTTTTATCTTGCCTAGTTGCTATTGCCTTGGACGTGATTTGTGGTCCGCATATTCGGTGATTTACCGATTTGCTGTGACAGTTTCATCAAATTTATGCCGCTATACTTCCTGCGATTCCCAATTTACACATATAAATGGCATCCGTTGCAGGTACGACTGTCCTCTACTCGTGAAGGGCACATACTCAGGAAGCTAGACATATTTGTTTCTGATTAGATGCGGGCAGCTCAAGTGAGGAGAGTGAGGCTGTCCGCCGACGCGGTCGGCGTGCGTGTCGAGTGGCCGTGGGGAGGGCATTTGTCATACTTGTGAATCGATTAGCGAGAATATTGGACGACGACGAATTATTTGAATTTTCTATCGATTTGATCCCAAGTCTGATTATGACCAGTTTTTGAGCGCGCTTGTAATTTGTGAAGCAAGGTTAGGCGCTTTTCAGGCGAAGTCGTAGGCTTCTTATTCGAAGGTTTTCAGCTTACAAACGAGGTACATTTTTATAGCGGGATCAAATGCTCTTCATAGCAGACTTACGCCGCCTAATTCAAAAATCGAACTCTTTTTCCACCTAGTCGAACACTATTCCACCGAATTTCAATATTCGTTCGTAGTAGCTTGAATTGTTATAAAAGGGAGGCTATCGATTTCCATTTTCGTTGGGGCCGCGCTTCATAATGGGCTTTTCTCTGAGATACAGGCTATAAAACGGCGAAATTCACCTGGTTCCTACGCGTGCTGGTGCGGAGCGGAGGTTAGAGACAATGAAAGAGCGGAGGGCAGACGGAGGCCGAGACGTCGCGTGCGTCGCTGGCGCCTTGAATGATGTGTATTACGGCGCTCTATAGAGGGTATTGTGCATTTCCAGACTGAATTAAGCATTTTCAAGTGATGTCGATTTTTTCTTATAGGCAGTGTTCACGTTATAAACAACGTTTGAGTTTTCCCCGGAAATCGAGAGTTTCGAGAACCATTGCAAACTTAAAGGCAGGGTTCGCGATAGAAACGGTTGTTGTGTTATCTTTAAGATAGAAGAAGGTAGATCTGGCCATCTCAAAAGTGAAAATAAGGGTAAATTCAAAGAAAAAAACGCTGAAGGACAAGTCATTGCTTGGTGCCCACCCGCCCCCAATTATCGAAATTTCTATAAATACCTGTATTTTCATCCTTTATTTTTGCTTCTATAGTATTTTCTGAGCACTTCTAGAATTACTTTAAGAGCAAAATTAAAGACGGATAAACAAGCATTCATGAAAATCTTGTTAATTGGGGGTGTGCGGACACCTGTAATTAGCCGTTATACCTTGTTTTTGTGCGGTTTTTACTACGAATTTCCAATTTTTTCATAATTTTTTTGTGATGACCATATCAACGTTCTCATGAAGAGAGCTCAAAAATCTTTTTTTTTTCGCAAACTCTGTCTTCAACGTTGGAGAAATGGCTAAAAACGAGCAATAAGTAGTCCAACACGGACCCTAATAAATTATACTAATACGTATATAAAGTTCATATGTATAGGAATATACATCAAGTATGGACAATTACAGGATCGCCAACATTATAATTACATTAGACCCCATCTTCAGATAATTCATGATAGGTTAATCAGAAGAGGAAAGGTAAGAAAGAGAAGATGACAAAGTTCGTTTGGATGCTTGAATGTAGGATGTGCCTAAGCTTGAATGTGCCATGCGCCCGCCCCGCCCATTTCCTTGCTGGCTGTTGAGCTGGTGGGCGGGGCGGGCATAACACATTAAGGTTAAGTGGTCCTATAAGGTTAACTTTTTCTCGTATTCAGACGTTTTAGCGGCATTAGTGTTGCTATGGACCTCGGATTTTTCGAGTTCCGGTGAAAACTTGAGGGCTGTTTCCATTGCAAAAAACGTGGTGCTTCTACGAGAAAGTAGTTCATCAGTTTCGAGGCGTTCAAGTGTGACAATCTTCTATTTCCGAGGGTAATTTAGTGTTGATCCTTCGCGTGCTCGTGTGGAGCGAGGGGAGAGACAGCGAGAAAATGCGGAGGAGAAGGAAACGCAGCATAAGCGCGCACACTCACGCGACCAACGGCGGTAAATTTCACTCCGAAACAGGGGATACGCATTTCTTCCTGTTTGCTTTATACTTTTTTGCAGTATCATTGAAGGTATCCCCTTCATATCGTGTAAACGAATTTTTTTTTAAAAATTTCATGATTTTTGCTTTAAGTGTCGAACTAAAAAAAACAAAGAAAAGTATCTGAAGTTTTGTCAGATGAAACGTCATCGGTGCTGCTTGATATCCACTCTGCCTAACGAGTCTAGCCCCCCCCCCTCCGTATTCCGATTCTCATGCAGAAATCGAATCTCCTCGATTTGTCTCTGGCCTCGTGATATTCGAAGCACTGGAGGTTCCACTTTGTGTACCTAATTTAGCGTTGTACTTCGTGCGTGCTTATAAAAACGGTGTTCAGCATTGGCGAACGAGCGAACACTGATTGACCCCGTTCGTGTGCCCCGTCATCCTCACATATAGATTGAGCGCACACGAAAATGAGGTCGTGAATTCTTTTGGGAAATCCGTTCTGCTAACGGCGAAAGTGGGAGTTTATGGAGTGATTCAAACGCGCTTCTTGCCGTTTCAGTGAAAAAGACTGTCGCTTACGATTCCTGATCCAGAACAGAGCATGTGTCTTGAGAGACGTTCTATTTATGCACCTCTCTTGGGTCAGGCTTGTCTCTTCTCCTTTTAGAGGCTTGCACCCTGAGAAATTAATGTCCTACCTATTGCTCGATGTTTTGGTCTAGATTTGGTTGACTGTTTAAGGAAAGTCTCGAAAGGTCTAGGCAAGAAACTTGAGTTCAAAATAGAATCAATTTCGGTGTTAGCGTCAAAGCTTTGGAATTTTCGTGGCACTCTTATCCTAAACGCTAGATGACTCCAATACTCCACGTTTGCAGACCAAACAGCAGGGTCGAAAATCCTGTGCGAATTGGAAAACATTCAGAAACGCTTACCAGTAGGCTTAAGTGGCATAGTAGAAATAAAAAAAATACAGAACAAAAATTACAAAAAAAGTGGAGATTTTCAGTCCCAAAAATCGTGAAATTTTTTCCTAGTAGGGACGTTTTTAAAAGAAATATCGAGCACCAGAGGGGGGAGGCGTAAGTCCGTCGAGGTCAGGGACAACGATCTGATTGACCCTGCCCAAGGCCAGGTATAATTTTATGAGACTTAGGGGGGAACCTTACTTGGAGCGATGTTATCGCAGTCAGAAGGGTGATGTAGCACTGGTCGCCGCGCGCGACAAAGGAATCGAGAAGTCGCGGTTAGGTCAGCCGTCGCACGCGGCGTTTGCGTGGCAGCTGCTCCGCGCTACGACGTCGCGCTCACATCGCGTCTAAATCATAGTTTTTTGCGCGATGCCTGCTGTTTAGCGCTCGTTCGCGATTCCATCACATCGCAGCGCCCTGCACTGCGATGTGGGGACATCGCGGGAGCTTTTTCTTGACAATTCGTGGTTTCCTCCTCTTGTTTCAATCTTACCCTCTTCTTTCTTTTATTCCCTTTTCATTCTGTGTCTCCTTGAGCTCGGTTAAACCATTCACGACCGCACGCGTCGCCTACCACTTCGAACCGCACGCTCTTAAAAAATCGAAATCTCTGCCAGAAGGACGAATTTCGAAGCTTTCTCGTGTTCAATGTATTACCCTATCCTAACCTCGACTGCGGAAGTCGTGGTCCGTCGGCAGCTCCGCTATAGCACTATGCTCAAATTTTTGTGGAAATAGCTGAGGCTCAATCGGAAAAAATTGTTGCGAAAACATTTTTTCGAGCACATTATTAAGTATTTTTCCTTTCACTGCCGTTTCTCAGCTCGCTCAGGAGGAAACTTCAATTCAAATCACGTTGTGTTTATCTGGAAACGTGCCACGACCATTGCTAAACCTACCATGACCCTGAAACATCGTGTTTCTTCAATTTAAACGTTTTTATTTACATATTATTCAACAGAAGACTTAAACGTCTCATTCATTTTTCCCTTTTATGCGCAGAAACTTTGCGAAACCGAAACGACAGCGAAAATAAGCTTGAAAACTTTCAAAACCCTGACCTTTCATATTTGTGCATGTTTGGATGAGGACCCGAAACGGCGTCGAAGTATGGTTTCTCTTTAGTGCGATGCGATGTGTTGGCGCGATGTACATCGCAGAGCAAATCACATCGCGCGCGATTTCCGTGACGCGATGTAAGTAAGGTTCCCCCCTTAGCGAAATTTGTGCTGATTTACTTCTCGAAGCAGCTTTACGTCGACAAGACGGAGTATCGTTACAAAAGTGTTTTCCAACTGAAGTTGGATCCTTTTCTCCATTCTTCCCTTGCATTCCTTGCTAGCAATGAAAGAATTGACTGCTTCGGAAGTAGGAGCCCATTTAGCCTGTCTGACCACTATTTGTTTACATATCGCCGGCGGTTTAAAGGCGGTATTTGAGATCAAAACGTTGCATTTATTCTCGGAAACATAAGTTTTGGGTCCTTCTCACTATCAGAAGAGTAAGGACGGCGGAACGAAGATGAAAAGCGGTAAGGAAGTGGGTGAAAATCTCCTGGACCAGCCGGCCCATAAGATTTTCCCGTCCACGTCAAATAACAATTCTCCATCGTTCGTTTCACCAAAGGAACACGAGAGATTCTAACATTCAAGCATGTGCATTGAACCATCGTATTTTTGAAGAGGTTTCTGCATAAGAACCAGAAAAAAAGTGAATAACCCAAATTCGTTGAAGCGCAAAACCATTTCCAAAGTCTGGATTGTTCAAAGTTAGCAGTCCCCCCCCCCACACCCAAAGTTAACCAAGCAGGCGTAACTAAATACTCCTGAGTTTTCTTTAAACAGTTTTCTCCCCGATATTAGTGAGTTTTGTGGGGACTTTCCTTTACTGTCGTTTACTTCGATGACTAGCCTAGACGAAAGCAACAAAAACTTGAATACCGTTCTTTATCGTGAATACTGCTCTTACAACTAGAGACAGTGTTCACGATAAAAACCGTATTCTAGTTTTCATGTATTTGAGTAGGCAAGCTCACGAAGTAGAGAGCGATAGGTAAAAGTCTCCATAAAGCTCTCGAATTCCGGAGAAAAAACTGTTAAAAAGACTTAAATATTCATTTGCGGCTGCTGCTGAGTTTTGTGCACTGCGGACAAAACGTCGCAAATGGCTCTGAGCTTCGAAACTCTTGGGTATGCGACTTATTTGTTTTCTGTTTTCTATACCAAAACCTGTTAAAAATAGGGGCAAATGCACATGCCTGGATTTGGAATCTTCCGCGATAATTCAGCAACTGTACCTCTGGTGAAACGAAAGCAGGACAACTGTTCCATGACGTGGGCGGATTGATCCAATTGGTCGGCTGGTCCACGGGATTTTCACCCACTTCCTGGCTGTTTTCCGTCGTACTTCCTTCTTATTCCTCTTGGAGGGACCCAAAGTTTACGTGCCCGCCAGAAAGGGGGCAACTTTTTTATGGCAAACACTGCCTTTAAAGGCACAGTATTCCATGCTCAGGAAAACAAAAATCAAAAAAAAATCCACAAAAATCAATAAAACCATCGGCAACTAGATCAATGCAGACAACAGCAGCGGTAGAGAAAAGAACTAAGAGGCATCGGAGTTCGAAACACCGGCACATTTTGCAGAAATGGTTGAATATGCGTGAGCATATTTTTTTTTAAATTTCGTTTCAAAATGAAAATGCCCGTGGGACTTCATCTCTCTACAGGCCAACGAAGCTAAAGTTGCCGTGCCAGCCAGCTATGGCACATTGGACCTTACCGGAATTTCGAGTCATGGGTTTACTGGCTTCCCACATGGGACCGGTAAGGTGGCCAACCAGCCTGCGGCAAGTAAAGAAGCAGTTTCGCAATATTTTTTCGATTGAGAAAATACAGTGTTCAAGCGGGAGCACTCACTCTAAATTCGAAACCAATTCATGAAAATAGGTCGGTATTTATCAGCGGTTCCCATAAAGCACAAAATGTCCGCAGTATTTGCTAAGAGCTCTTGGCTCTTTGAGGGACCCAAAGTTTACGTTCCCGCCAAAAAGGGAGCAACTTTTTCATCGCAAACACTGCCTTTAAAGGCAATGTTCACGGTAATCTTCAATTTTGAGATTGTTCGCTATATTGATTAAGTGTCCGCGGGGTAGAACAAAAATGACGTAGAAATTGAGGAAAACGGACCAGAAGTACACGAAATCCTTGGGTGACACTCCGCCTATTAAGTATCACAGGAAGTCTCTGTTGTGACAATGAAATCTTTTGTGGACCCGTATTTCGCAATTCTTTACTATCTATTGCTCCTTTCTTTCCTTAGAACCCTATCTAATCCTGCTTTGCATGAAATATTCTTCTATTTTCGATTGACGCAATTTTCCACCGGTGACAATCACCATGAACACGTTCATCCAACCGGACAACAAGTCCATGTTCTAGAATAATATCGCTTAAATACGACGTTTTGATGCGTTTATCGTCGTTTTCTCGTAATTTTGGTAACACTTGAAGGCCAACGCATGGTTTTATGTGAAAAACTCGCGGACGAAAATCATCTTTTAACTAGCTGAACGACCTTATTCGTTTCTGAAAGCAACGATCTGCAGTCAAACATAGCAACTGTTACGTAGTCTCGTGTGGTGGTTTTTGTGTTAACTAATTTCGCGGGGGTTTTTCAGGCGACTATTGTTAGAAGTGCAGAAAGCTGGAGCCGCAGGTGAATGCGGGCGCTTCCTGGAGGCTTTTTCCGGCTTTTTCTAGTCTGAATTACACTTGCACTTGGCTTGTATTCATATGGTGTAATAGAATTTCCGACGGTGTTTTTTTTCTCTCATCGGTTTTATTGAAGTTGCATGGAATCTTGTAGGAAAGCGGTGAAACCTTGAACAAAACCCGACGAAGGCTTTGGAAACTTGTTCCAGCCTCTGATCGTTTGCTTTTGAGTTTTTTTGTTGTTTTTGAATTGTAAGCTTCCCTATGTGCCTCTCATCCTGTTTGGGATGTTTTTCAAACCAGCGCTTGATGATCCCTGTGTTACACTCTGTTCGAGAGCTTATCTTCACCCCCGTTTTTTGCCATTTGGGGAGTGTTTCTCTGTTCCACTCCTTTTCTTACAGGCGTTGTCTGCGTACAAGGTTGCCCACCTTTCTGTGCTCATGTTCACTTGGACCCAGTTCTGGATGCTCGATCCTTTCGACTTCACCGAATTTTCACTGTTTTGATGCATGCCATGCGTCAGGCATTCCATAGACCTTATCACTTGTCGCTTGTTCCTCTGAAGGATTGCTGCAGAATGCATTTGGCACGTTTGGCAATTGGAGTATCGTTTCAAATAATTTGAAGCTGTCAGCGCACGCGGTAAGCGTGCGTGTCGAGCGGTCGTCTCAAAGGCATTTTTTGACGCTTCGATTGATTAAAAGGAGTATTAGACAAATATTGAATAATGTCCCTGTCAGATGTTGGCAGCCGTGGGAAGGCTTGAATGGAGAATAGGTTTCCCGATGGCCGCTTGACACGTACGTCGACCGCGAGGGCGGACAATCTCATTCGAAACGGCTTTATGACACCCCAGGAATCATCCGAATTTCATTAGCCACCTGTGGACGAGCTGTCTCGGGCCTGTTTTGTCGCCGTTCGTTGTCGTTTCAAAGAAGCAAAGGGTTTGGATATAACTGCAGATGCAGACAACAGCGAAAATTTCGGTAGATAGCCATCGCAGTCTTAGCCTCTATCCAGTTTAAAAACTCGGCCATAGGGGTGTGGTCACCAGGTTCCTTGAGGGGATGCGGCGCTTGGATTCCTTCTGTGTCCTGCTGATTTGGAGAGAAGGAAGTCATGCTTCTGGCAGATGTCGTACTGGAAGAGTCACCTTGCTACCACATCAAAATCTGAGATTTACGCCTATTAGAGTGCAGTGTCTTCAGATTCATCTCGTGCTCAGGAATTCACTATCGGTTTTCGTATCTAGCCCCTTAATAGCGCCCTGCTGAGACTACTCGCAGTTATCCACCTCGAAGTTGAATGAGGCCTTATGGTCTAAACAGGCAGATTTCTGGGACGGTAATCTGCCGCTTTGGAAAGAATCTTTTGCGTGAATTATGTACGTACGGCCTTCGTTATATGTAGATCGCGGATCGCTCGATAAGCATCTACGAATCGGCTGTTAGAAATCCATCAGTTGTGGCCGGAATGAGCGCCTTTGTACCGTCCGTGCCCGTCTGGGCTGGGATTCAAGAACCCAAACCATGGGCTACACTTGGGTTTGTCTCCAAACATTGCGCGCTCTTTCCACCGCAAACCCCAGTCTACCCCTTGGCTTGCGTTCCTGACTCCCAGCCCTGATCGATACGCATGTAATACGTTGCTTACCCAGGTAAAAAAAAAATTCACCCAATGTGGCCGGACTGAGCCCGCATGATTCGTCCTGGTTCAGCTGTGGCCGTTCAGAGATGGAAATCTACCCGTTGAGGCCGGATTGATCCGGCCGCGGTGCACTCGCATACGCACGCCTGCGTAGTCGATTGGCATGCATCCAACACACTGTGCGCGATGTAGGACGACGCAGGATCACTATTTAGGAACGGGAGGGGACGGCTCAGGAGCAAAGGTAACGGGAGAGGACGGTTCAGGATCACTAGGAACAGGAGAGGACGGCTCAGGATCACTAGGGACGGAAGAGGATGGCCAGTGGCCGTATTCATCAAGCTACGGGAGCCTCCCGGGAGGGTTTCTATTAGAACTGAATTGATAGAACCAGCCGATGTATGGCGCTGGCGGGCTTTAGACCCTCCCGGGAGGCTCCCGCAGTTTCATGAATACAGCCACAGGATACTTATGTACGGGAGAGGACGGCCCAGGATTTCTAGGGACGAGTGAGGACGGCTTAGCTCGGCTTTTGGCTGGCTATGACGTGGGCCTACCACGAGATCTTTTATGATGCAACTTCAAATGTTTCCTCATGTGCCTGAAAACTTTTTTTTCGATTTCCAGGGGTTATGTGGTCCTTCTGGTAGTTTCCCTCTCTAGTAAATTGGGTCTATGAAAAAACATGAAAGCCAAAGCATAAGGGCCTTTAGGTCCTCATTGTTCGCTTTCACCTTTTTTCTCTGCGCATGCACCTTTACATTGAGTTCCGTGGTTTCCCCTTCTGCAGTTGACTCAATAGTGGCCCTTGTTTAAACTATCGCTGGCCAGTAGGTCTGCAACAAGCCGCGAAAGCAGGCCGTTGTGTTTAATCGCTGGTTTTATTGGCCATCAGTTGGTGAAGAGGGACTATTGCTGAAGCTCCGAGCCGCAGTCTTCCCGATATTTGCAAGCGTTCTTGAAAGTGCAAAATTTTGCAGCTATATGTGATGTGGCTGTTCGGTTATGTTTCGTTGGAAAGGGTAATTTCATTAAGGTTTTCTGTGCATTTTCCTATTACATTCTTCTCTGGATGTACCCGAAACGGTTTCGCGTTCATACATATGTGTTTCTCGACTATAACTGCAGTATCGCTCCTCTTATTGATCAGTAAAATCCCGTTTTCTCGAACTTGCTGTGATGTGAATATCTTAAAAAACCAGGATGGTATACAGACTTTTCGCGAGGAGAGCTAAATATCCCACACTCTGTTGGATTGACCCTAGAAGGGATTTGGCCGATCATACCTACATACATTTCGTTCTCCCGAAGGAACCGAATAAAGGGGAAAATCGGGTCTAATACTCGAAAAACTGAAGTTTGAACCCATCAGGCCATTTTTAGGGTGTTTAGAAAATTGTTTCCGATTTGTCTTAAAATTTTTCGTGGGGCTACTCGGGGTCCTGAAGACGAATCTAAAGTATGTTCCTCGATATTCTGAGGTTTACTCTAGGTTACGGTAGCTATAATTTTATTTAACTAGCGCAACAAGCTTCGGTGTTCCGAGAATCGATACATAGACTTCAAATTAGTGTTCAGCATCCTAGAACCCCCCCCCCCCCAAAAAAAAGTTTCGATTCAAATCTGAGACATTTACCAAAATACTGTAAACCCACTTTAACATATCCTAATCTTTCGAAAATCGATAAGCGGACCTCAGATTTGAGTTGGGGACTCCAAATAGCCTTTACAGAAAATTTTCGAGGCAAATCGATCATTGTGTTTCGGAAATCATGAAAAGTCGCATTTCGCCCTGAGAATTTCCCGCGGTGATAGTTTTTGTGCCGAAATTGTCGAAAATCTTTGAAACTCAACGATTGGGCCTCAGTTTCGTGTTCAGGATTTCTAAAGAGTGTTCCGGGTAACCCTTTAGAAATCAGGTTTAAGCCAAAGCGGAATAAAGTGTTTTTGAACACCTTAGAATGTGCCTTGTGGGTGTATCTCAGGGTTGGGCAAGGTTGCGACTAGGCGCAACGGGGGTCGTAAAAATTTCGGAAAATTTCCGAAATAAAAGTAAAATTTTTGGTGGGAGCGGGGGGGCTTGTCAATTTTTTGAAGAGAAATGGGGATTTTCTCTAAACCGTCTGGTAAGGTAACATGAGGTAGCAATAAAAAATTGTCTGTTATAACCACAACTTTGATTTTTTTCAAATATGTCACTCAAAAAAAGTCAAAGCGATTTTTCATTTTGAGAGGGGGGATGGTAAAAATTTTCAAATTTTTCCAAAGTCTCGGTCAGGGGTCGTAGCAGCTCTTACAAAAATTGGCGCGACGGCCTGCTCAACGCTGGTGTACCCTTACCTTAGCGCCCATATGATGAAACCCACTTGAATCGGTTTAGTGAACTCCGCAGCAGCTACAAGCATGGATTCAAAAACATCATTGAAAGTACATCAACTGATATGAATTTCGTTGAGAACGGCGCTTCCGACCAGTTGTCGAACCCTAGCGAATATCGTCCGCAAATTTTTCGATTTCGTCTTCCTCTCTTTCCCGAGTTGTCCACTAGCTAGTACTTTTTAGCCCTTGTCAGGTGGTTTAGGTTTGTCACAGCCGGTGCGATGCCGCGTGATATCACACCATGATCGAAAAAGCAGCATATTTCTTGAAAACCTGTGTGCAGTTGCCCTTAACCCGTGAGTTGAATTCACATGACTGGTTTCAGTTATGAGATTTTGAAACTATTCATGTGTGAAATATTGTGGCATCACTGCGTACTTCCTCGGCTTCCCCTCGCTGTAGTCATGAGCTAGTCACGGGTGTACTGATGACTATTGCTGCTGCAAATTCCCTTATTTTGAAGCGACATTCTTAAAGAAAGCTACTTTTTCACACTATAACTATGGATGTACATCCATAAGTCGTTGAACTTCTGCTGTCCTCTGTTTTCTTTCTAAAGTGTCCAATCGGGTTCGCAACATTTTCAGATTCGTCGCTAGTACTAGTTGTTGCAGCAACAGAACAAATGCCTCCGTAGTCTTTTGTTCGGAATGTTCGCCAGTTTCGTCGTCACACAATGCCAGTAAATTTCCCTCCTTCGGCGATGACAGTTTTCCGCTGTGGCGCAGTGTCCGAAAAGTATTAGCGCATTGATTGGAAGTGGCGCTGGATGCACAGCTTTGATGGAAAAAATCTGATTTTCGCGCATTTGGTTATTGGGAAGCATTGATGAGCGGAATAAAAATATTGTCAGATTCCGGAACAAAAAATTTTCTCGGGCTCCGGAAGTTGTTTGTGAAACGCTCAAAGAAATCCGGGGAATTGCGGTTCTTGGACTGCGAAACGCGCAAAGGTTATAAATTTTTGAGTGCCTCGATGGGCCAGAGATTTCCGCACCGTCCAACCTTTTTGCGGCTCTCGGAAATCTGGGGCTAAACGCCCGAAAACGGGCAAACTGTGGTTTTTCGCACGCAATGCCACTCATCCCCGGTGGAAGGTGGGTGTTCTCTTGAAAAATGCACTGCAACACCCGAGGGTCTTCGGACACATTGTTTCGTTGAAAATGTTTTCGTTCATAACTTAACGGAACTTCATTAAACTTCAATATGTTAGCAACCAAGAGACCGCGCGCACCACGGCTAATCTGCGCAGCCGACCGTGCGCTCCACGGACAACTAGTTTAGTGGGTTCTAAAACTAGAATTTCCTATATGAATGAACACGTATAAAAGATTTTCGAGGTGCTCAAGAGTTTGTTTGTACTGCCGCCGCCGAGCGGCGCTTCACAGTGGAATACTATAATATTGATTACACGGCCCTGCGCGATTGACAGCATATATAGGTTTGTACTCCCCTGCGCCTTCGCCGAAAACAAACCTCGTATTGGTGTATAGCTTCCCCAAATAGCTCCTAGCGCGAAGTGAAAGCGCTCAAAATGCCTAATTTTAGTTTCAGATGCCTAGCTAGCGTTCTGGGCTCGTAACTTTCTCAGACCTAGATTAGGGCAAGGGTCACTCCTAGTTTTTACTGCTAGTAGAATGAGCGCCCTCGTTAGATTGGTTTTTCATTTGGCTTACCCCGGGCCAATTAGTTTTCCCCCTTGAGAGCACGGAACAGTTTTATTTTCATTTACGGATATAAATGAAGATTTTACCCATTTCGCCAGTGATTTTCATGGTTCCAACAAGGGCCCAACTGCCCGTTGACAAGGGTCGCGGAATACTTTTGACCCCCACCCCCCTCAGTTGTCAGTCCGCACCCAAAAATATCGGAAATTGTGACGAACCCCCAGAAAAAATCAGAAAAAAAATTACATTACGGGAAGTTTCTCGCAAAAAAAAATCCGGTTCGAATCGATTAAAAAATCAAATAGAACTGTATGAAAAAAAAACAGTCCGTCCGTGACCCGATCAAGAAACAAAAAGTTTGGACATAACGACGGGCTGTTTTTTTAGCTGAGATATGCGGTAATTCAGAAGAAATCTTGAACAAAAACAGTCCCCCACTAGCAAAATCAAAATCAATTGAGAAAAAATGGCCATTTTTAAAGTTGAGTTTGTTTTTCAATGGGGGTCGTACGTCTTATAGTGTGTTTTTAAGACGAAGTGCAGCGATTTTCCATCCACAAGGGGATTAAAAATAGTTGACTGGACTTGGAACAGGTTCTTTTCAGGTCGTTAAGAGATGCAATTTTGTTTTTGAGTTATAAAAGCCATTTTTTCTATGTAATCTACAAAGTTTTTTGTTTCTTTTTCTGTAAATTATTTTTTCCGCCTGAAAACCACTATTCCTTTCCAAATATTTTTCCCCGAAAACATTCATACCCCCGACCCGATAACCCCTTAGCAAGTTATCCGCACCTGCTGGACCTTGGTTTCAACAGCCTGAATTTGTTTGGTTAAATGCTTAATTTCTTCCCTGTGCAGAACGACATTTTCCTCGAAGGTCCATAGGCGTTGGTCTTGTTGTTTCAACTCGAATGATCAATAAAGAAGATAGAAGACTGACGCTATCTAGAGGCTCCCGGGCTGGTTTTTGTGTGAGAGTTTTGCAGGCCAGCGTTGCACTATTCCTTATGCAGCTGCTGTATCTGCAGAAAGGCAATAATGTTTGTGGACACTGGACTCGGCGAGGATTACGTGCCTTTCTCAACAGAACTAGCCTCATTCAGTCTTGTATTCATGCGTGTTGTGTGAAACATGCATCATCAGAATTTTAATCAAGTGCAAATTCTGCAAATTTCACTGCAGTGATCTCCCTTTTTTGTGTTCAGTGAACAACTGAGACCGACTTTGGTCACCTTTTAAAAGATTTGGTGGCCTAAATTAGCGCCTTCGTAGGGTTGCGGCCATCTAAAATGGCTGTGACGTCTAGGAGGGTGTAGCTCTGGGTCTATTATCCTTTTTTTCTAAAATCTCATATTCTGAAAAAATGAAAAAAATATCGAAAACGGGCTATGGATGCACTTTTAAAAGTATTTTGAAGCAGTCCTATTTTTAATGAAGACACTTGGGACCGCTTTGCCATTTTCCTTCATAAGGCAGGTTCAGTGACATGACATCTCGTACAGGACCGATGAAATGTAACACGTTTTCACATGGGGTACCTTTGGAATCCAACCCATTATCCTCTGTTTCTTAGTGAAATTTGTTTCCGTCGCGTGCGTCTTGCGCATTTGCTGCGTTTCCTTTTGCCCCACTCTTTCTCGCTGTCACTCCCTCGCTCCGCACACGCACGCAAATGAGCATAGTAAATTAGGCTCTGAATTAGAAGATACGTGCATAGTATTGGCTACCTCCAAACGATATGACGGCTTGCGACTTTAGCTTGATCTCTGAAGAGCAGATAAGCTCCATGCGGTGTGAGTAGGTATCGCCCCTCCTACCTTCTCTTTTCATGTGATCTAGACCTGCATTTTGCCAATTTCTTGCTAGTTTTTTTTCTGGTTTGGTGTTATAGGTCCTCTTTGGATTCGGCTGCAGTTAGGCCACCGTCGTAGTTCGCCGATGGGCCCCAGCCAGCCCGGTCGATAAATATCTCAATCTTGCGAAATGGGTGTAAAAATCCATTATATGTGGCCGGCTATAGTGCCGGCGACAGCCGACTCGGTCGATGCGCATGTGACGAATTGCACATGGAGGATAAAAAATTTACCTGCTGTGACCAGCTTAGGCCGGCTTGAGCCGGCTGAAGACGACGATGGCGCTGCCAATTGGTTTGCACCTGTTAATTGAAAAAATGGAAGCAACAGGGTCGATAGAACCGTTGGGAGATCCTGTTTCATTATCGACTGAGATACAGCCGACTTCAGCCAAATCGAATTATTGAATCATCATCCGATTGAAAAAGTCATCTATCGATTATTCGAAAAACTGAAGTTCCGGATAAATCTAAAAATCGATCATGAGGTAAAGTATGATTTTGCAATTATTCGCGTAGTCGACCATTTGAAAAAAAGCATTAATTTTGATTTATCTGAAAAGTCCATCATGAGCAAAAACGTGATTTCCAGGTTAGTCGCGAAGTCGATCATTCGAAACAAGTCTGAGTTCCGACTTACTCGAAAAAAAATCAGTCTCTCTATGTATTCAGCTGACAACGGCCGGCTCAGGACGGCTGAAGCCGGCTTTCGTTAAACTCTGGCGGGGTTTCAGAAAGGTGATATTAAAAGGCCTTGATGTTTGATTACCAATGGTATACAATTTGGTGCCAACTGACAAAGCCTTCAGCTGTTTTGAGTGTTTCATGGGACTGTCCGCGTTCCACGCATGGCTTAGAGAAGTTCATATTTTAGGCGAACCCTGCCTTCAAAGGTTTACTCAGAAAATGAAAAGCCAATATTATTCGAAAAGTTTTAGTTCCGGATAAATCTAAAAGTTCCGGATAAATCTAAATTAATTAAATTAAATTAATTAAATATTGTGGGTGAATAGATTTTTATGGGAGTTGTTGATGCGAACTACCTATAGAAGTCCGGACAAGTTTTTCACTCTCAGAAATCGACAGGCAAAAGCAGCGCTGCCATGATCTTCGCTTTTTTCTGGGCGGTATTCCCTCTGTTTTCCATGGGAAACGTCTAAGCGGGCCAGGTACATTGGCGTTCAGGAAAAACTTCATTCCGGTCAAGCTGTTCCACGAGCGGCAATTAGAGTTATCTGATGACGTTTCTTGGAAAATCTTCCCTCTGCAATCTATCATCTGGGCAGCTCATGACTAACCACGTGTGGCAGCTCTGATTAACACGTGCGTCTAGACGGACAGAGCAGAACGGCTGGACACAAATCGAGACCTATCGATGAGACTTATAAACGCTGACTCACTCTTTCCCACCCACTCCCTTCGCGCAAAAAGCGCTTTGTGCGGGTAGTTCTCTGCTCTGAGATTCATCCATTTGTACTTTGAGTGGACCCACGCGATTGGCACGTGTGTGACTATCTGGTGGATCTATTTCTGAGTTCATCCTGAGTTGCGATTCATTAATCAGAGAGGAAGGTGTGATTGCAGAGGAATTCGCAGGCGATCTTCTTGCACCCGTGGTTCAGGAAGCATGAAACACGATGAGGGTTTGCGAGTTGCAGGCATCTTTCGAAATAGAATCGTATTGAGCCGTCCTGTCGCAGCTACTTCTCAGAAAACCGCCGCATTCAATGCGTGTCGAATATGCATTCAACTCGAGTGACCACACCCATCGAAAGGCTCTATTACAGGGGCACGTGCTCCAAACGGCAGCACGTGCTGTAAAATTACATAGCAGGAGCATGTGCCATAAAATTCAATCGCAGGAGTACGTGCTGCAAGATATTCCAGCGTTATCGTAGTAGCACACACCAACGTGCAACGCGGACAGCTCGCCGAGCACCATCTGGGGTCGTCAGCGGTTGGACGAGGCCTTCAGCGGTCGGGCGGGTGAAGTACCGCAAACTTGGGTAATTAAAGGCATCGTACGCTCAAAAAACCGTATCTCATTTTTTCATGTTTTTGCGCTGGCGTTTTTGCGCTGGCAATTTCCTGACATACAGAATAAGAGTGGAAAGACTCCACAAAACCATCGACTTTTGCGAAAAAACTTATTTTGAAACGTCTCGAATTATTCATTTCCCACCCCTCCGTCGATTTCGGTGTGTCTGGTGCAACACGTCGGAAGTTTTTTTCGCAAACGTCGGATGTATTTTTTGCTTCAAACTTATTAGGTGGTTGAATTCCTCTTGCCTCTTGTTCACTGGAACTTATTCTAAAAAATGAAGTATCCATTGGGCAAGTTTGGATGTTAGAAATTCCCTAATTAAAAAAATTCAAATGCAGAATCATCCGCTCATGTGGTGGCGCTTCTGTTCCTTGTGCTAGATGGTTGGTGAAAACTGGTGGCGGATCGTCATTTTGAACCACTCCAACTTCAGAACCTTATATTTTTGACGCGCAAAACTTCACCAACGTGGTCCGCCGGGCTCAATCATGAAATTGAGCCTGAAAATGGAAATTGGTTTTCAGCGCGAACGATGCCTTTAAACCGGCGAAACTGCCGACCTCTTAGCTCCTTCTCAGGAGTGCATCGTATACTTTCCTTTTTTGGATAATCGTTTTGTCATCGAGTTCAATGTTTATCATGCGCGCATTGGACGGCTTATTTGTTGGGGCACGTGCTGTAATCTGAAACACAATAAGAGCACGTGCTTCCCTAGCAGCACGTTCCTTGACTGTGCTCGAAACCACCTTGTCTTCGAGTCGAATGCATATTCGACACGCATCGAATGCGGTGATCGTCTGAGTTCTTATCGTCAATCTCTGGATGGGGGAAGCCGCGTCGCAACGGAAAGCGCGCGTATCGAGCGCGTGCGGTGACCCCGTCATGGAAAAAAGTGATCGATACCGCTCACCGCTGTTTTGTCATGGCCAACATTCTACCATTTCCTCTCCTTTATTTTTATTCTTCCTCTTCCCCCTCTCTTTGTTATATGTATCTGGTAACCTGTTGAGGAGGAACGGGAGCAATGTTGATCATGAGAAAATCAGCGGTGAGTGAGATCGATCGTTTTATCTGTAACGTGGCCACCCCCGCACACTCGACCCGCGCGCTTCTAATTGCGACGCGGTTCCTCCCCCCCCTCACCCAGAGATTGGCAATATATCCTGTCCATTATAAGCCTTTGTATGACAGAACTTCACTTCCAAAATCCAAAAAAAATGGTCTTTACCTCACTCGGCGGAATCGAATCCACTATGCTTGCCTCTGCGTCATAGTGTTTTCTTTTACCATTTTTCGTTTCCATGTTCATTTTACACCTCATTGTCAGTAATCGTTCTGGAGCCATATGTTAACCAGGGCGCCTGTGGGGCAGTAGCAAGAGGCGCCACTGTCACGCAGCAGGTCGAGTGATCGATCTTCGCACTAGAGATTTTTCTGAATTTGCATTGGTTGCTATTGATACGTTTGAAGAGTTTAAGATTAATCCGCAAAGACCTTTATCGAGTCGCCCGGTGGGACTGTAAGCGCCCTCGGGTGTGTGATTGATGGGAAAGGGGTGAGTGACTCTGCTCTTCAGTTTTTGACACAAATTCTAATGTTAGGTCGCCTATTGATCGAAGAACGTTAGGGTCTTAGCATGTGCCAATTTCTTATTCACTCCACCTTTCCAATAGTGTCGGAAACATTTTTCTCTTTTACCTCATGAAGTCGGACTTTCTTTTGCTTCCGTTGTTTCCACCCTAAGGCCGTCTTGCTCTTTGTACATTTCTCATTTCTCATGTGTCTAATTCTGATTATGCACGCTTCAGTCGTTTTAGTTTCGTGCATGTATGTGAGTTTTCTTGAAGTTTTCCCTTTTTTTAGGTTATTTAGCCCCTGTGGAACTCTTAATCGTCCCTCGGTACTATTATGCTCCTGAGATTGTATCTATGATGAGGAACTGGTGGATGAGAGAAGTTTTCTGTCCGCCTTTCATTGAATGACTTTCAAAACCAGAACTCATGTTTCCAATTTCAAGTCGTATTATTTTCTTCATGTGTGAGCTTCCTGCTAATGCAAATTCACCCCTAATACCATGGTTTCTGACTCTTGCTAGGAAAGCTGCACATCTTTTACCTCTTTAGAGGCACAGTCCAACCTCAAGGGTATTTCTTGATACTAGGGTCTGTTCGCAGTGTTTAGCATCCTTTTCAAGCGCGAAGTCTCAATTCCTTCGAATAAGCGGAGGAAAAATTCGACCACGCCTCCGGAGAGGAAAAAGTGGGGCATGCTCAGCAAGATTTCGATCTATTTAGGGACGAGACGCGCAAAGGATTCGAATAGGAATTACACTTCTCTGACATGTAAAATTTTAATGGAAATGTCTTTTCTGTTGAGAGGTTTTCGATACTACATCGATACTGGTTCGAAAAATATTGGAATGCACTTCCATGCTTAAATTTTCTCAATTAAAACCTCATGCAACGAGTTTGTCATAATGTTCGTGTTTCATTTTTTTTCATTTACTGACGACTCATAAAAATTGTGCTACAACAATTGACGATTCTCTCAAATTTTCAAATTTTCCTCGAAAATTCCTACGACCCCATCGATAAGCTCTCAAGTCTTGCTCGGCCTTGTCTAAAGCACTCTATTTGGATTACTCATTGATTCGTATAGTGTCTTCGTTTGCTGATAATCTATAGTACGTTGGTAATTCCGTTTTGGCACGTATTCAAAACGGGCTGGGTATAGGAAATTGGGGCATGGATCGCTGGCAATAGGTGCCGTTTGTCACGATCGGATAGGACCTTTGGCTGTTTATTCGACGGCGAAATGTAAACGTATGAAGACGACGAATGCTTCACTAGGCAAATACGAGGCGATTTCATCGCGTAGGCCATATAAGGAAGGCAAACACAAGCGTTTTTCCTTGCGCTTCCAAAGAAATGTGGGAGTAGATCGCTGGAAATGTCACTTTTCCAACATTAAAATATTTTTGGATAGTTTTTAGTTGTTAATACTTAATGGACAGCGTGTCCACACTACGCACCCACTCCAAGAACTCGATTGTTTCGATTTACTTTTAAAAAAACCGATTCCTTCTAATTGTTGCTTTTATATCCATGCTTAATACAACTTCCATAGCTGGTATGCAGATAATAAGCGCCCAGGGTTGAGCAGGCCGTTGCGCCAGTTTTCGGCGTAGCTACGACCCCCCCCCTCGTTGACCAAACTTTTACGGTCCCCCTCTCATATTGAAAAATTGCTTAAGCTTATTTTGAGCGACAAATTTGGAAAAATTTCAAATTTGTGGTAACGAAGAACCTCATTTCACCTTAACAACTTTTTGGAGAAGAAAAACATTTTACGCCGAAAATTTTGCCCCTCCCGAATTTTTTTTTCAGGAATTTTCTAAAATTTTTACGACCCCCGTTGCGCCGGGCCGCAGCGGTGCTCCACCCTGAAAACACCATATATCTCATTTTGACATAGTCGTTTACAACGAAAATTACAGTTTAAAAACTCACCGAATAGATTGGCCGTGGAGCGCGCGGTCTCTCAAAAGCAGCATACACTCTCGTAAACGTGGTTGAGATAACTACGGAAATAGAATGGAATGGCTCAGAACAGAACGCCTACGCATTTTGAACCGTTAAAAACAGCCCACAATGACGCTACACGAAACAGAAGTTGACCTCGCCCCTGTATCTGCCCACCCCCTCTATTTGCGTCCTTCTCCAAAACAGTGGTGCAGGGCCATTTCCACCGTCGGCGACGATTGTGGCTCACCTATTGTATCTATTCTACCATCCAAAAAGTCGCCGACGGTTGGAATGGCCGTGCACCCCTGTTTTGCAGGAGGACGCAAATACAGGGGCGGACAGATACACGGGCTGGGCCAATTTTCACTCCTGTAGCGTCATTGTGGGTTGTTTTTTAACGCTTCAAAATGCATAGGCGTTGTGTTCTGAGCCATACCATTCGATTTACGTAGTTATCTCGATAGTGTTTAGGAGCGTGTATGCTACCTTCAAGTGTTAAATGGGTCTTAGTGTGATATAGCTACCGTACATACTCGTTAAAGGTTTCTGTTTTGTGGGACATTTTGTGTGTATAACCCTTTCAATCGTGTTCTGTCCGAAGGCTACTTTGATTTAGAAGAAATTCGTCCCCTTGCAAAACAGTATGAGAAACCTGAAATAGTCTTCTACTGAATCGATTTGCCCATATGTGGACGGCTAGTGTGGCAGCTTTGCCCTTTCCTCCGTTCCTAAAAGATCGGGTTTCTGTTTTCAAGAGGATATATACTCCAACGTGGCGTTAGTATAATTTGAGATTCTATATCGAAAGGGGGCCATTAAAGGTGACCCGTGCTTGTGTTTGTACAAGTAACGTTGAGGAATACTGTTCGTTTTGATTATGTAGCCGCACTATCAAGTAAGTCGCTATTGGGTCTGGATCAAATTTGTCATGAGAGGTAATATTTTCAGTGAAATCGCCGTGCCCAAAAATCCTAGTGCTTATTTCTGTGATCGGAATAGCAACTCAGACAAATCGAGGCTCGGAGCGGGCTCGGGGAGCAACGGGAGCGACGCTGTTTTTCCGTTCCGAGCGAAAATCAGCTATCTATTGGGGCGACTGCGGCTGCTGCCCGAGCGATCGCGGTTCTGCTCCGAGCGATATCCGGTTGCATTTCCTGTCCGGGCGATTTTTGAAATGTTCCTGACTGCTGATTTTTCTTCATTTGCGCCTCTTCTAAATAGGAAGAAGCGTTCTGAGAAGATAGGCTATTTGTCACAGCCTGTGAGCAAGAAGGTTAGTCCTGCCACAGCCCGCAACAAGGGTTCCCTTTTAGCATGATCCGCAGCGGGAAAGCCTTCCTTAATGGGGGTCCACTCGGCCGCCAATTGTTGTCCTTCATAGAGTGATCTAAAGTCACCTCTCAGGAGTGGCCTCGAATGGCTGACTGTCCCTGTGGAACAAATTCATTGTCATGGCCTTCATAGTGTGCATCACTCGAACTCCTTCGGGTGGGACATTGGGTTGTGCTTCAGGTAGGGGACCACATAATGATGTTTTTCTTCTGTCGACCGCCACTCCAGACTGTACTCTTGTTACAGATGTCGAAAAATTGCCTGAAATCGCTCCAGCCGCGAAGCGGCTGGAGAGGTTTGGTTTTGCCCGGGACTTGTGATCACTTAGAATTCTGTAAAGTAGTTAATAAAACCTGTTAAACAAATTCTCCAGAGATTTCCATCGGGATATAGGTGAGAGGGTCCAGGAGGCATATGCTGAGAAAATTTGAGCCAAATCGGTTCAAAACTAACAAAGTTAGATCGGCGAATCCTTATCAAAAATTCTTGTTGTGCGCGTGTTACTGCTTCGCGCTTCCTGCTTCGTGCTTCGCTCCTCGTGCGTTGCGCACCCTTAGTAGTGGCCACTGGCAATGGTCGCAGGCGATCAGTTGGGCAGGCAGGTAAGTTGTTATGTGGACAGATAAGGGGGCTTGTGAGTAGGTAGACAATGGGTACTTACTGTTTAACATTAACTACTTCACCTTTTACTACTTATCATATCAAGTGATATTATCCCTTGGTAGGCCAAATCGCTAAAACACGTCGTAGGCTGTATTATTCGATGGGAAGGGACAAGGGAAGTGACTAACAAGCTTGTTACCTACTGTTTAACATTAACAACTTCACCTTTTACTACTTATCACATCATATGATCTTATCAATCGATAGATCAAATCGCTAAAACACGTCGTGGGCTGTACTTTTCGATGGGAAGGGATAAGGAAAGTAACTAATAAGTTTGTTACTTACTGTTTGACATTAACAACTTCACTTATTACAGCTTATCATATCAAGTGATATTATCAGTGGGCAGATGAAATCGCTAAAACACGTACTTTTTCGTAGGGAAGGGACAGGGGAAGTGACTAACAAGTTTGTTACTTACTGTTTAACATTAACTACTTCACTTATTACAGCTTATCATATCAAGTGATATTATCAGCTGGCAGATGAAATCGCTAAAACACGTTGTAGGCTGTACTTTTCGATGGGAAGGGACAAGGAAAGTGACTAACAAGTTTGTTACTTACTGTTTAACATTAACAACTTCACTTATTACAGCTTATCATATCAAGTGATATTATCAGTTGGCAGATGAAATCGCTAAAACACGTACTTTTTCGTAGGGAAGGGACAGGAGAAGTTACTAACAAGTTTGTTACTCTCTGATGACGTCATCAAAGTGCATGGGGCATGTGACAACGTCATCAGAACGTCGTGCCAAGTACATAGGGCATCTGATGACTTAATCAGGACGTCGTGCCTAGTAAATAGGGCATCTGCTGACGTCATCAAGACGTCGTGCCCAGGTCGTGCTAAGTGCATAGGGCATCTTACGACGTCATCAGGATGTCGTGTAAAGTACACACGGCATCTGATGACGTCATCAGGATGTCGAGGAAAGAGAGTCGTACGTCATTTGTAGCGTGCGCAACAAGTCAATCACTTACTGATTGTCATATCAATCCATGCTATTTGGAAAATATTGGAGATTTTTACAGATATTACTTCGTAATATCAATAAAAAGTGAACAATACATCAAAAGGGGTCTTCCAAGCGAAAGAGGTCTGCTGGCGTCAGAAACGTTCCAACAAAGGGAACAATGGGAACAATAGGCAAGTAGGATTAGGAGAGTCTACAAAAATTTAACAATATTTTCTGAGACTGATTTTCTTGGCCGAAACTTCTTAACAGCGAAAACAAACCGTTGCGGTGTTTCACACGGAAGCACTCTGTGGTTCCAAATAGTCTCCGATTATGCGAGTAACGACAAAAATGTATAATTATGTGCACCTACTAGTTATCATTAGAAGAGAAAATGATTTCAACTTTACCTACATAGACGGCTAGCTCCAGCTGCTACGAGAAGCGAACTCAAAGTGCAGCATGGAATAAGAGTATTTTCTTATAATCTCGTCAAGAATAGAAGTCCATTCTTGGAAACCATTGAACTCTTCCTCGGGAAATGCCACAACGGTTTGTTTTCGCTGTTGAGAAGTTTCGGCCAAGAAAATCAGTCTCAGAAAATATTGTTCAATTTTTGTAGACTCTCCTCATCCTACTTGCCTATTGTTCCCTTTTTGTTGGAACGTTTCTGACGCCAACCAGACCTCCTTCGCTTGGAAGACCCCTTCTTCATAGATTTCGCTAGTCGTCGGCCTCGAGTTGGGAACAGTATGTCCTATACCGCGAAGCTTCCAAGCGACCTCCTTCTAACCTCCGCAATTCGCTGTTTTCTCTACGGGTCAGAATTGCCTTAGTGCCCATTGAATTCTCTCTAAGAGCGGCAGATTTTTTAACCGATTCTCGGGTTCTTCATACCCACTGGATTCACCGCACGGAATTGAACTCGCTAGAGGCGCATACCCCTAGGCATCTGAACTATGAGTTGTGAACACTTATCCTTACTCAACCAACATTTGGACTAGATAGCCCACCAAGAGAGAGGGTTTTTTTCCTTGTTTGGAAAGTGCGTTTATACTTTTGAAACATCCTTTTTTGTGGTTTGAAGCTAAAAGCAAGGTACTTTTTTGCTCAGATCACTGAAATGCTGGAGTTTGCGGCATGGCGAGCTCAGCGGTAATCATACCTTCTGACAAATTTGATCCGAACCCAACAAAGAACTCTATGGGTGTGCGTATATACTTTCAAAACACACGTATAATCTCTAAGTTGTTTTCCTATCCCTTCCATGAATTTCGTTCTAAAGCAGAATTTGAGAACTTTTTCTATCTAGTGACGATTGGCGTTCCCATTTATCAGTTGTTTGAAGACATGCACACGGGCAAAATGACGGATAGATTGATGATGACGCTAGACAGGGCGTCACGTTGAACTTTTCTATGATGGTATGAGCTTTGGCGGTTTGTTCTGAGGCTTCTTTCAATAAGCATTTGAACTTGCTCCTGGTATACGCCTCGAAGCTTCTATTACGGGTACAACGTCGCTTCCCTGCTTTCCCCATTTTTCAAAGATGGACAATGGCTGTGAATATTCTGGCAAAACTATATATATTGACGCGATTCACTCCTCTGAAATACTCTGGAAGGATTTGCATGTTAAAAAACAGAAGCGAAACCGTCGGTTCTCAAAAACCTGTGCACAGGTTATAATTGCATTCATTTTTTGATGCACAATCAAACATTATGATAACACGACTAGAGTATCAAAAATCCCGGGTTTAGAAGTCAGCGCCTGCTTATATTTACCTGCATGCGCCGGTTGCAGGTTTCAGAGCTGCTCCATTGAAAAAAAATAAGGATAACAAGGCTGAGTTAGGGAGCGTAATCATACGGAGCAAAGTCCGTTCGAAAGAGACTGTCCGCCTATGAAGTCGGCGTGCGTGTACAAAGGCATCATTTGAACTTGGATATTGATTGACAGGAATACTTGACGAGTTGAGAATGAAATCCCGATAAGCTGTTTGCAGCCTTGGGAGGACTCGTCCGAAATAACGCCTTTGCGACGGCTGCTCCACACGCACGCCGGCCGCGTGGGCTGACTGTTCCATTCGAACAGACTTTACGTGAATTGGCTTTCCTTGCTTCTTAGTGTTCACTGAAGTCAGGAAACATCACTCAAACCCACGTAATTTTCTGTTGTCATCAGGGGGCACGCACAAAGGGCAAATTTTTGGAGATGATTCAGCTCACGACTGATTTTTAAAAGTCTTGGATTAGTGTTTTGTGTAATAGTTTTTTTCGTTCTGCACTCAGCTGCCTTCCTGCGACTGGACGTAATGTAGCCTTTGAATATTGTTTTTCCCTACATCTGAGAGTTTTTATCACTGGCAGAACTCCGATTTATCCAAATGTTCGTTTTCAGGTATAAAGCCTAGCTAGCTCGGAT
Organism: Aplectana chamaeleonis; assembly: GCA_029168955.1. Taxonomy (NCBI): domain Eukaryota; kingdom Metazoa; phylum Nematoda; class Chromadorea; order Rhabditida; family Cosmocercidae; genus Aplectana; species Aplectana chamaeleonis. Next base: position 366,481 of record JAPDOI010000211.1, read on the forward strand.
GAGACCGGGCGGAGCAAGTAGCGGAGCGGTCGGTCATGGAAAAATATAACACTGATAAGGAGATTTTGACATGATGAGCCCGGTGAGTCTTACTCCGACCGACTCAATATGAGGGAGCTAGGCTATACACACAACAGTTTCGCGAGAAGGCTTCTGATAAGGAAGAACAGGTTCTCGTACAGCAGAATTCCAAGGCCACCGCTAAAGAGTAGTTATTTTAGCTTGTCTACAATAAAGTCAAGAAGAAATGTTTTTCGATGTGTACAGGATCGGACAGGACTGGATAGCTTGCCAACAGGGGTCGTAGAAATTTTGGGAAAAAGGACAAAACAAAAACAAATCGCGTCGTCAAAAGTTCTCCGAAATGAAAAAAAATGTTTAGAAATTTCAAAGAAATTCTTTTTTTGAGAATAAGAATATATTTAAAATTATCTTGAACATATTTCATTTCTTTAAACGCAGTAATAAAGAATATAGTTCCGAGACCACCTCAAATACAAAAATTTTATTCCAAAAATATTAATTGTTAGAAAAATGTTACATTCTTGCACACTGCCGGGATGGTCGTATATTCTCACGAAAAAGTCCTGAATAGAGGGGGGGGTCGTTACGCGGTCGAGACACATACTAAGGACTGTTGAGCTCTGAATGTATACATGTTCTACAAACCAGTAAAATACTTTCTTGGAAACTGTACTACGGCATATGTATGTTAAGCAAGTGAACGCAACGCTTCAAATTATATCACGGTTGACTTTGCTTTGATAGGTTAAGCGGAGAAGTTTGTAAAATCCGACCCCTCGTCTTTCGCTACACTTGTCAATAATTGGTCTATGCTCGACCGCCAAATCGCGTTCTAATTTGCATTTTCGGATATTTCACTGCATTTCCTAGTTTTTTTTTTGTTTCAATTATATTACACCAAATTGATTTCGATATATTTAAATTTTTTTTTTACTCAATGGGAGATTAATGTTTTTTTTTTCATTGAAATAGTATTTTGATATATGACAATGCCAAATTATTATGTTTGCCAAGAAGCTACACCTGTTAAGTATGTTCGAATGAGTCTGTCCGCCCGCACGGTCCGCGAGCGTGTTAATCGGCCATCGGGAATGCATTTCCCGGACCTGTGAATCAATTAGCAGGAGTGTCAGGCTAATAGTGAATGATATCCTTGTCAGCTGTATCCGTCGTGGGAAGGCCCGTCCGAAAAAAATGCTTTCCTGACAGCCGCTCGATACGCACGCCGACCGCGTGGGCGAACAGTCTTTAGCAACAGTCTGTTTGGACGCCTAGTGGAAGTTAATAACACGCATACTTTCGATATCCTATGCTTTTTGTTATCTATTACACTTAGCGGCTCTGAAAATCGTTCAAATTGGAACCGGATTTGAGCTTTTCGAAAGTTTTTCCTCTCTGTTTGCGTATCCTGTGTCAACAGTGGAAATCGCAGCCATGAGAGTGGTGGGAGGTGATGTTTTCCTATTTCCAGTGAGTGTTTGGAGGATATTGTATAGTCAGAAGTACTTGAGTGCCAGTCTCTCACCTGATGATGATGTCAACTCAACTGATATAATCGCGTTTCCATGAACTTTTTCCTCCTCAACAGGTGCCCTTTTTCTGATAATCGCTTCAAACTAGATTTAAAATCATTAAGGTGGAAGCTAGTGGTGTAGAACAAAGAAATTGATTCAATGGATATGGAAGAAGTGAAAATTGCACAGTTTTTGCTACCTGTATGTCCAAAAAGATTCGATTAGCTCCAGCAAACTCCTATAGCATCTCGTTCTTGAAGTCGTGTACGTTTCCATTAAAGAAAGCAGGGAGAACCAGTTGTAGTGCCGATAAGGTTCCCTGCTGTTCCCGCGCATCCTGTGTTCTTCGTTTACGACATTATAGAAGCATCAGCAGCAGGCAACGTGTTCAAGGATGTTCGCGTGTGTTTAGTCACTTAGTCCGCATTTACTCACCCAGAGAGGGAGTCATTTATAGAGCTGGTGACGATCTGGTCCTTTTCGGTGTGTGTATAGCGTTTCAACAGGATGAATAGGGGCTTGGTTGGTGACGAGACTAAAAAGTCGCCTCGTCAACTTTGAGACAGAACCAGTTCTGAAACAGTTGTGCACCCACCGCCACCGCGGGTTGGCCAGGCCGCTGCGCACGCCTTGCGCTCGAATCCACGCCCCCCCCCCAGTCGAGAGGATGATGAGCTTTTCGTGTTTTCATGTGTTGTTGTGTGACTGCTTCGGAAAGAGGTGCTCCTTTAGGGACAATCTCTTCCCATAGCTGTAAATTTTTTTACACAAATTTGTATCTGGGGGTTTACTTTTATCGGTAGTGTATCGCATTGGTCAACTCAAAGTCATTATTCAAGTTTCTACTGAGAAACCGATAACTGGAATTTCACTGTTTAACAACAACTCCCTATTCCGGTTCTCTGAATTAGGTAAGCTACGGTATGGCAACTGGAAGGCTCCTGCAACCATTTGGTTGAGCAATAGGTTTCCTATTTCAATCGGAAATTTCTCTCGAAATTTTGAACATTTTCTCACAACAGGTTGTTCATTTGTATACCAGGGCTGTATTATAACGTTAACGTGTGTACGCATTAACGAGTTAAAGGCACAGTCCAACCTCAGGGATAGTTTTCGACATTATGGTCCGACGGCCGTGTGGAGCAAGCCTGCCAAGCGCGAAAACTCAATTCGCTCGAATAAGCGAGAAAAAGCTAGGAAAAAGTCTAACACGCCCCCATGGATAAAAAAGGGGTCATGCGCACCGACGAGCTCTCGATCTCGATATGGAAAACAAGCGCGATTGATTTAATTCAAAATGTGTGTGCTTCCATTTGTTTTTGGTCTGACTATATATTGTGGCTTGCTTCGGAACGATGGGGGGGGGGGACAACGTGGAGAAACAGGCTCGAGACAACTCGTCCGCGGCATCATTTTGATCAGGTTAAAATTTTCTCCAGTGTAAGCAAAACCGAAAATCGATTCTGAGGTTGGAATGTGCCTTTAACGTTCATTTAGTTCGTTAATTGCAGTGGAATTATATCAGTGATTGATCTGCTCCAATGACAAATTTCAAAGCTGGCGCCGTGCGCGTCGCGTCGCGTCGGCTCGTGGCGCTGTCAGTTTCTGGTTCAGTTCTTAGCGTACAACATTCAACATCCATGAAGAATCATTTTCGTACGCAACGTGTTTGATGAATCTTTTCTGGGGCCTCGGGTGTTTTATTGATTTTCGCTGTGGTCAGGCGATGTTCTTGATCTGTTAACGAAATGCGTAATTAACGGAATAACGTGTTTGTTTTTCGAAAATAAACTATTTATACTTGACGAAATAAATATTTTCAAATAAAGCATATCTCCGTTGTATACGGTTCAACAGGAAATTGTTTGCACTCCAAAGGGGTGGAACTGGTTTTTCTGACTGAATTCAATTTATCGATTTTTGGATCGATAAAGCAGAGGTTTAGAAGAGGTTCAGGGTTATCGATCCGAAAATCGCTGACAACAATTAAATCCGGGAATCGATAAAAACAATTGTTTTCTGAAACCCAATTAGATCGTCGTGTAAAGCAGCGAATTCTCTTCCGAACGAGCTAAAGCAAACCACCGAAGTTTTGGAATTGGTGGAATTTCGGTTATTTGAATCACAAAATTTATTCGTAAAGAACAACCCGAATAACAACAAATCCATCATTTATGTAACCTCCGTTATTTTTCACCTCTTCTCACCTCTGTATGTATACTTATCGATAAGTGATGAATTCTGAATAGTCCTGATAATAGATGCCTTTGCTTTAACGGAAATTGTTTAAGAAGTTTAAAAATTTATGTGACATATTATCGGTCAATTGAAAAACAATTTCCCCGCTCTATATGATGGTCTAATGAGAATTTAGAAAATTATTGTTTTTATCGATTTTCGGATCTAAAGTTCCGAGCCTTTTTTAACTCTCTCTATTCTAGAGATTCAAAAATCAAAAAAAATTCTAAGTCAGAAAGAGAAATCAGTTTCGTCATTCTAAGAAGCAAATAATTTCCCATCAAATGTTATATAAGATGTCTAGATTTTTTTTTCTAATTTTGAGAGTAATTCCCGATTGAATTATAACGTGGTATTTTATTTTTCAACCCAATAATCAGCGTCTGAATTTATCTTGGATTTTCTCCAGCAGCCATATTAACCTCTTTCTAATGTGGAGGAAAGAAACAATTCAATGCTTGGAGCCATGTGTACATATTTCCTTGCATTCCTGCTCTTCTGCTCGATAATCAAGGGCTTCGCAGTTTTTTTCCGGTCTTTGGAATGGGTTCCATTCCCTGGATTCTGCCTCTCTCATTAAGTTCTTCATAGTGAGATTAGGGAATCGATTTTTCTTCATTTTCCTGCAATACGAACACATCTGCCATTGTCCAAGCTGGAAAAGAAAAGTTTATCGTTGTTTCGAGAAGATACGCGGGGTTTCGCTTGAATTAATACCTTTAGGTTCTTTCCGGGGCTTTTTTAGGGTGTTAGATCAGTGAATCGATTTCTTTCCATTTTTTTGTTCGAAATCAGTCCTTTCTGAGTTTAAAATGTGGTTTCTTTCTCTTGCGCGTATTCATGTAGTTAATTTTACATTAAAATGGCACCGTGAAAGTTCTGCTAGGGCCAAGCGGGGTTGTTAACAACCGGGGGGGGGGGGGGGGTGTTGTTGTAAAAATTTTGGTCTAGAAAAAGGAAAATTTTAATATTTGGTGAGGGGATCGTCATAATATGAGGCTGAATTTTCGCCAAGGAGGGGGAGTGGTAACGGTCTTAGACGTTTTTCTAAAATTTAAGTCGCCGTGGGAGAGGGTAGTAGTAGCTCCATTGAGATCGGTCATATCGCTTCTCTAGACCTTGAGTAGGGAAGATCGTGATTTTTTTTATCGTCTCAAATAGAAATAACGGTGTGGGGAACCCACCGATTCAGGCCTGAAAATAGAAACTGGGTTGTGGAAATCGTCAGAATCTCAAAAAATTTTCCTATCAAGGGGAGGGAGTCGTAGCTGCGCTGAGGTCCGACACTACGGCCCTCAGCACCATAAATCCTGCCTCTGGTTTGCTTTTTTTGTGTAGTTTTAGGTGTGCCCTCTGTTCGGCGAGAATAACTCACTATTCAAAAGACGCCAATCATGTGTATTTATAGAGAAGCGACCGGAATTCTATCGTAATTTCCTTGAAACGGGCTTGTTTCGGCCTTTTCGAACGTTTTCCTAATATAGAATATGATAATGACAATAATGCTTTGAAAATTTTTATCTGAAATCTATAAGGGAGTCTTCCATTTCTTTCGTGGAGCTGAACAACGTGCGTGTGTTTTTTGGGAGGAGGCAGAAGATGCTGTTTTGAGCGAGTTTCCTTCTGAAGCTATTATAGAGTTCCAGCGACCTGCGAGTGGTTGCCCAATATCAGCTTGAAGCGGCGACAAATTGTTTTCGAACATTGTCGTCGCTGCGTTGGTCGTCGTTCGCTGGCAGTGAGGCGTCGTCTATACTTCTGCCGCCGAGCGGCACTGCGAATTGCAATCCTATAAGGCGTTCTTTATACTTCCGCCGCCGAGCGGCCAGGCACAGTGTGCATTTCTGTATTGATCACGCGGCGCGGCACGATCGATATTATAGGAGTGCACTTCGCCGCTCGGGGGCGGAAGTACAAACTACCCCATATCGATAGTGCCGCGCCGCGTGATCAATATAGCAGAAATGCACGGTGCCGCGCCGCTCGGCGGCGGGAGTATAAACGACCCCTGATATTATTCGCAACGCGATTAATGTCACAGAATTGCATCTTGCCGCGACACTTGGCGGCGGAAGTTTAATAGACGCCCAAACCTCGGCCGTCGCGGTTGCAAGACATAGTGATACCTCCTCGTCGTGTTGGGACCCGAATAGAGTACAGCCTTGGAAGGCGCGACAGCTCGCGGTGGAAGGATGTCGATTATGCGACACTGCAATACCGATTCTCCTCCTTTGCATGTGGCTGCGCCTTTCAGCGGCGAAAGTCTCCGGTAAAAGTCGCGCCACAATGATTGAGAAGGAGCAGGGACGAAGCTACGTAGCTGCCCTCTATTCTTCAACGCGGCGGCGCCACTGTTGTCGCTCGACTATACAGTATACCTTTTCGGGCTCCGTCACGCCGCTCCGGCCGCCATCGTCGCTCAAAGTAATCGATATTGCATTCCTCAACGTTGCTAGTCGCTGCAGGCCAAGCCAAGCAGCGGCCAATCTGGAACGAGTTTTCTGACTTTATGAAGCCGTTTTTCACCTGGAAGTAGAGGTTTTTTGTTGTCCACCGCTGTGATGAAGTATGACTGTGGTAAAGGAAGGAAAATCTTGCGTTATGATGGTGACACCTTTCGTCCATCCTTGCTTGGTTGCTATTGCTAATAATAGTATCATTTTGGTCGATTATTTTCGTAAGGAATTCGTTGTTGTTGTTCAAAATATCTCATTTTGATGGTTTGCCGACATTTTACATTTTTTTATTCCTTGCTGTCTTCTACCCAAATTGTTCAGACTGAACTGCCTGTGCACGGCAAAAGACAGGTTTAAAGAGCCATCTTTTCGAATTGAAGTTTCTTTTTTATCCAATGGTTGTGTGCTAGTGTCGAGAGAACTTCAAGGGAGTGCGAGGTTCTTGATGTCTAAGGTAGGCCGCGGTTGCCCTTCACCATGATTATAGGATAATCGGGTGTGACCCTTTTCGCGAGACCTGTAATAGTTGTTTCTTGTTTGGGGTTTCGAGTCGGCTCAAATACCTAATCCATAGAAATCGTTGCTGTGGAGAAAGCCTGCTATTATGTTTTTTCCTCAGGCTATTTGTTGGACGGGTGTCGCCGTCTGTCTACTGGCGCTGCTATAGCATTGAGATCTGTAATTAAATGGTGTACTGCAACTGGGTGCTGGTGTTAGAGAGCGCTTACCTAGTGACTAGCGGTTAGAAATAGTCTGAAAATGCGTATGTAGAGGTATTAGTGTTTTGTTCTAATTGTCGTCTCTTCCTTTCTCAGTTTTTTTTTGCATTTTCATCTCCTGTGTTATAACAGGATAGATCATTGAGGTTTCAGACCATTTGCTGATCAGGCGAAGTCAAGATACAGTTCACCTCCGCACTGCCGTTCAGTCCGCAATGAGCACGCTGGTTGCAAAAGCGTGCCGCGGGGCGGTTTCGAGTATGCTCAGACAGGGATGTGGGATCACCCGGGCACCAAAGGCAAAACCGCCCGGGTGATCCCACATCCTTGTCTGAGGACACTCGCAACCGCGTCGCAGCACGCTTTCGCTTACAGCGCGCATTTGCGGACTGAACGGCAGTGCGGAGGTGAACTGAAATTGTGTAGATAAGCGAAATTAAATTTTTAGCGTTGAGGAATAAGTTCCTGTGCTTTTTAGGGTTTTCTCTAGTTTGTGTGTTGTTGGGCGAAGTGAAAAGTCTGCCCGGATGATTGTGTCTGCCCACGCGGTCGGCGTGCGTGTTGAGCGGTCGTCTAGAAGGCATTTTTCGGACGACTCTTTTTTCGGCTGCAAACAGCTGTCTTCTGAGATATTATTCACTACTCGTCTGATATTACTGCTAATCGATTTACCAGTCTGAAAAACGCCTTCGCTAAGACCAGGCGGTACGCACGCTGACCGCGTGGGTGGACAGTCTAATTTGGATGGACCTTATGTATGTATGCATGTGAAAGCGCGTTTTTACTACTATTGAAGATGTTATTAGTCGTTCTGCAGAAATTTCTATCACTATTGAGTGTTCGTTTTAGCGCTTCATACTTTACATGTTTGTGTTAGTGCCCTACCAAAGCTATTAATTTATCGTCGTTGAAGGGGCATTAGCCCCTCTAAAGACTAGATGATAATACCAAAGCGATTTGCGGAAACTTGGTAAATTTCGCATTTGGCCCACTGAAGTTGCAGCTTCTGCAATTTTTCTTTTTCTGTGAAGGTTTCGAGGTGTTTAACATTATACTGGAGTACCAAAAGGTATTTCTCATCCATTAAAATTTAATTCGCGAATTATATATTTTTTCCAGAATTCGAATTTTGTTTTTTTTTTCGGTCTTCAAAAAAAATTTGCTTTACGTCGCAGAGTAAACAGCGTTGAGTAGGCTGTTCCTTGCATCACCTTACTGTCAAGTTTGGTGCCTTTGAATCAGGAACAATTGTCCCGTACCCGTCGGAGCTACAGTCGTGCCGAGCTTTGTTCACATATGTGATAGAATATGTGTACCGAGTTTGCGTCAACGCACAGTAAGGAACGAAAGTACCTGTGCAATCGGTACCGACACGCTCTTGAAAACCAGTTTTTTTTTCCAAAAAGTGTTTTCAAGTGTTTTCAGTGTTTCCCATTCTAAAAAAGATCCCCGGTGTTTTTGTGACCGAAACCAAACTCTAATTCTATCAAAAAGGGGTCTCCTAAGCGAAAGAGGTTTGGTTGGCGTCAGAAACGTCCCAACAAAAAGAGAACAATAGGTAAGTAGATTGAGGAGAGTCTACAAAAAGTGAACAATATTCTCTGAGAGTAATTTTTCTTGGTGAACACTTCTTAACACCGGAAACAAACCGTTGCGGTGTTCTACACAGAAGCTTTCCGTGGTTCCAATAATGGTCTTGATTACGCAAGAACCGTTTAAACGTATGTGCATGTAAACCTAACTCTTACCATCAGAATAGAAGATGACGTCGCAAAGACTTAGACAGATTTGCTAGTTTAGGTCTTGCTGTAAGGAGAAGCAAACAATAAAATAGAAATACAGCATTAAGCAAGAGTAATCCCGTAAAATCTCAAAACGAATAGAAGTGCTTTTTCCAAAGACACTATACTCATCATCGTAAAATGCCACAACGGTTTGTTTCTCGCTGTTAAGAAGTGTTCACCAAGAAAAATTACTCTCAGAGAATATTGTTCGCTTTTGTAGACTCTCCTCAATCTACTTACCTATTGTTCTCTTTTGTTGGGACGTTTCTGACGCCAACCAAACCTCTTTCGCTTGGAAGACCCTTTTTGATAGAATTGTTCACTTTTTATTGATATTACGAAGTAATATCTATGAAAAAATCTTCAATATTTTTCAAATAGCATTGATTGCTATAATAATCAGTAAGCAACAAACTTGTTGCGCACGCTACGAATTAAGCGCTACTCACTTTCCACGACGTCCTGATGACGTCATCAGATGCCCTATGTACTTTACATGACACCATGATGACGTCATCAGATGCACTATGTTCTTTACATGACATCCTAATGACGTCATCAGATGCCCTATGTACTTTACGTCACATCCTGACGACGTCATCAGATGCCCTATGTACTTTACATGACACCCCTGATGACGTCATCAGATGCCCTATGTATTTTACATGGCATCCTGATGACGCCATCAGATGCCCTATGTACTTTACATGACACCCTGATGACGTCATCAGATGCCCTATGTACTTTACATGACACCCTGATGACGTCATCAGATGCCCTATGTACTTTACGCATGACACCCTGATGACGTCATCAGATGCCCTATGTACTTTACATGACATCCTGATGACGTCATCAGATGCCCTATGTACTTTACATGACACCCTGATGACGTCATCAGATGCCCTATGTACTTTGCATGACACCACTGATGACGTCATCAGATGCCCTATGTACTTTACATGACACCCTGATGACGTCATCAGGTGCCCTATGTACTTTACATGACATCCCGATGACGTCATCAGATGCCCTATGTACTTTACATGACATCCTGATGACGTCATCAGATGCCCTATGTACTTTACATGACACCTGATGACGTCATCAGATGCCCTATGTACTTTACATGACACCTGATGACGTCATCAGATGCCGTATGTACTTTACATGACATCCTGATGACGTCATCAGATGCCCTATGTACTTTACATGACACCCTGATGACGTCATCAGATGCCCTATGTACTTTGTGACACCCTGATGACGTCATCAGATGCCCTATGTACTTTACATGACATCCTGATGACGTCATCAGATGCCCTATGTACTTTACATGACACCCTGATGACGTCATCAGATGCCCTATGTACTTTACATGACACCCTGATGACGTCATCAGATGCCCTATGTACTTTACGCATACACCCTGATGACGTCATCAGATGCCCTATGTACTTTACATGACACCCTGATGACGTCATCAGATGCCTATGTACTTTACATGACACCCTGATGACGTCATCAGATGCCCTATGTACTTTACATGACAACCCTGATGACGTCATCAGATGCCCTATGTACTTTACATGACACCCTGATGACGTCATCAGATGCCCTATGTACTTTACATGACACCCTGATGACGTCATCAGATGCCCTATGTACTTTACATGACACCCTGATGACGTCATCAGATGCCCTATGTACTGATAGCCTGCGACCACTGGCAGTGGCTAGTGGCGCGAACGAGGAACGAGGACGAGGAACGAGGAACAGGACACGAGGGACGCGTTACAAGAAAAACGCGAATTTTAGCTAAGCTTCCGCCGATCTAACTTTGTTAATTTTCAATCGATTTGGCTCAAATTTTGTCAGCGGGTGTCTTCTATACTCTCTCACTTATATCCAGAAGGAAATCTCTAGAAAATTTGTTTTACAGGTTTTATTAACTACTTTACCAAAATCTAAGTGATCACAAGTGCCAGGCAAAACCAAACCTCTCCAGCCGCTTCGCGGCTGGAGCGATTGCTGAGGGGTTTTTTATTTTCGTTTCATTTTTTTTTCTTTATGCATTACGCTCATTCTCTTCTGAAACCACTTGACCCTGCCCTAAATTTTATCTCCTCAGAAGAAGCTGCAGATGTTGCTATTTTTCAAGAAATACAAAAATCGCACTATCGCCGTATTTTGGGGAATCTGTTTTGGTGTTGTAGTGTAAGGCCAAGATCATACTTCACGCTACCAGCGACAGCGACAGTGCACATCGGGCATATCGATTTCTGTTCGATATGGATGGTGAAAATTGCGTCGCGTCGCTCATCGCTGAAAGTATGACCCCGGCCTAAATCTTAGGAAGAGTGTATGCTCCTTGTACGGTGTTCATTACCTAAACGCTACCCTTTATCTGGTTGTGGTATTCAGAAATGATCGAGTTTTATGGGAGGCGGAAATCAACATTCCATTGAGGAAGAAATGAAAGTGTGCTGGAAAAAATCTTATACTTTGTCAGGCAAAACTCAGAATGTCTAGAAAAAACTAACTTGTTCCTCAACCATTTAGGTATCCCAAGCCCTCGGCGCATGACGCTCCATTACAATTGGATCAACTTTCTCGCCCCCCCACAGTGAAGATTGGTCTTTCTACCCCAGTTATACTAGGTTTGCCCCTTGCAGACTTCCGTCCTCTGTCCTGTTGTTGTTCAAGCAGAGTCGCGTTTTAACAAGATCGGAAACTATCATTTCCTTTCAATTTCCGTCCTGACTGGTTCCGTTCTCTGAGATTGCGTATTAAGGTCGTTTCAGTTTTCTAATTCCCCTTTTTTCTCGCGGTTTCCAAACACGAATTGATTGCCCACTTTACTAAACAATGGATTTTGTTGTCTGAAATCGTATCGTGAAGAAACGGCTCAATTTGTAGATTTTTGAACTTTCAAAAGGCTCCATGACAATGCTCACCTGCGTGCGCACGTTCTGCGGTCCGGTGAGTGTCGCGCGCGCGGCGGAAGCGGAAAGCCCACCATCGTGTGGGAGAGTCCTTAGCACCAAATACGGGAAAACGGTCAATGCTAGTGATATAAAATGAACGCAGCAAAGCAAATAATGCTCCGAGACATGCCAGTATGCTCGATTTCGCTTAAACGTTGAAATGTCGCGTCGCCGCCCGTGCCATCGCTCGCGACGCTGACCAACCGCGACGCAGAACTCACGGGTGAGCAATGACCGCTCCCCCTTTCAAAAATCAACTTATTTCGGTACTTATGCATGATTGAGTTTCAAATTTTCGATTTTCAAAGTTTCAAATGTTCCGATTTCCAAATTCCGTATTCCGATATTCAAAATTTTCATTCTGCTCATTCCTGCCCAATATCCTTATGTCACCTATTGCAAAGTTTCCGCGACTAGATTTCCATGCCACCGTCAAACACTCAGGTGTTTGTTTCTGGTCTTGGTTTGCCGAAGATCTGATTTTTTGGCGAATTTCGGACTAATACTAGATTGCCTAGTGAATCACCGTCTGAATCACGTGTCATTAAAACGGCTATTTCTTCGTGGAGGGGTTTTCGTGGCTGTGCGGTTTTATGTGGTCTTCTAATGGTCGGTGCACTTTCTGAATCATGCTGTAGAATGTATCTTTGCCAAATAGAATTATTGAAGGATGCCGGAAGGGAATTCGGATTCCGTTATTCCCTATAGAAATTGAAATTTAGTTTATAATTATTTTTTTGAAAGTTGAACCAGGCTTTGGTAATTTTTTTTCTTTCAGCAGCAAAATTCGTTGTAATATATTTTGCTGACATTGAACAGGTATGGACATTCTGTGAAATGGTGAGAATTAAACGCTGAAAAACTTCACTCAAATCGCATGAAATGCTGCAAAAGTTTGGACTTTTTGAGCTGTTGGAGGTATAACCTTCGGTTTGGTTCATAGCTGGTTTGGTTCATGACACTACGCATAGCCTAAGTTTTTAATTTCTGCCGAAGTAGGCGGCTAGATCAGGCATTCTTCGCATCCACGGTCCGAGGGGCTAGGCTCTATAACCGATTTTTGATAGAGGTACGACCCCCTTCTTCTGTGTGCGAATTTTTTCAGCAAAAAAACGAAATCACGGACTTCTTCTGATAGGCGGGAATTCAGCCTAAAATTTGTATGATCCCCTCCGCAGTTTTGAAAACTCATTTTATTGACCAAATTTTTTGCGACCTAAGCTCTGTTAAGCCCGGTCACACCCCGCTGAGCTCTGATCACGCCACTCAGCTATGAGGTTGCATTTTCTAGGTAAGGGTTTGTGGTGCTTGGGTCAAAGGCTGGGTCAAATGGTTACTGTATCGCAAGCAGATTTCGGCGCGAGGTATGGAGCTCCTCGGGGGGTTTCTGAGCTCCGCTGGTAGACCAAGTGGTCCACTCTGAGTGGGGTGTACACTATTTAGGATTGGTTTTTTCTAGATGATGTTTGAGGTAAGCTGTAGTAAAGGTGTTAATCATAGTAAAAGTCTTCCTAAGGTTTAATATAAGAAATCGCAAAAAAAATGATTAAATAACGATCCTGGGGGGTCGGAAAAAACCGCCGGAATTGACCAAATCACGCAACTGGGGGAAGGGCTCTGAGAAAAATCGGCTTTCTCCAATCCTTATGCAGTACCCTGACCACGAGATAGGAAAGAATGTTGATTTTTTTCTCGGAAGATTGGAAATTCAAGGAGGGAGGCAAAAATGAAAAACCCTGCTTGAGGCATGTCAGAAGGATAAGTGTCAGTTAGACAGAAACAATAAAAAATATAAAAGTTGCCAAAGTTTTCGTTTTTTTAGAAGCTTCTATGTGCAAGAATCGTCGAAACGATTCTTGTTTGGGGGGGGTTCGCACACGGGATTGCATAAATATTTTTGAAGATTCTGAAAATTTATGGAAATCAAGGGGGGAGGACGTGGCTCCGTCGAGGTTCGAGACTACGGGCTGCTCTACCCTTTTACTACGATCCCCTTCGCTTACCTCCCCTGGACGTCAGATCTGATCCATGCGGGATGCACTCGCAATTGTCCCTTTTCTGGTTTTTACTCTAAACTTGTCAACCCTTCTGATTTTTCTTATTCGTACCCGCGTGTGTGGCTGAGCAGGGACCAGCAGGGCGTTGTGACCAATCTCGAGGGAACTACGACCCCCCCTTTGGTGACCAGAGTCCTCGAGTCTTAAGCCTCTTTCACAGTTGCCTGACCGACGTCGGACGACTCGTTATCGAATGTCGAATATCTACCTACTCTATCCTATCCATCTTATCTGTCTTGACTTGTCAAATTCGGTAATGAGTCGGCCGACGTCGGCCGGCAAACTATGGAAGGCGCTTTAGGTGGAACCCTTCTCCAAATTTTTTTCGATCCCTCTCCCAAATTTACAAATTCCCCTTTTCTAGCTTGAAAATTTCATGACCTCCACCTGATCTCGTTGCGTCCGGTCACAACCTCGCTGGACCCACTGGCTGAGCTTGAGGAATGTCATCATGCGAAGACGTTGTCTTGTTCACGTGTTTCTTGAATGAATATAAAGGTATATGTGTACATGAACATCAAAAGAAGAGTTGTTCAGAACTATCAGCTGACTGCCCTTTAAAGCTTCCCCTGTGGAAAAAAATGGTGTTCGTATTTTGAAGTGTGCGGCGCACAGCGGTGATGCGTGTACTTCTTGCGCGGGCGCAAGCGAGGGGCGGGTTTTGTATAATAATAGTCGCTGGTTGATCGACGTCGGATTATTGCTGTTTTTGCCGTAAACGCTCTGGTGGTGTCCTGTTGCGTTTCATGTTCATGTGACTTTCCCTGATCGTAAATTTCTGAGGAGGGGTTGGATCACCTTGTCAAAGAGCTGGGTGGAGGCTTTGAGTCGCATGCTTTTAAATGTTTTCCGTTTCATTCTATGATCTTTTTCATTTGTTGCAGGACAGACAACTTCAAAGTCTGCTGCTATTACTTTTGTTAGAGAACCTCGATGGGGTTACGCCCTCACCTGGTTACCAAAAAATGTGACTGAAGTTTGTTTGAAAATTCTACGTCCACCCGTAGAAGGAAATATTATGGCGACTTTGACACCATAAATTTCAGCTCTCCTTAAAGCATCACTAGGTTTTTCAAAGTTTTGATCCGAAATTTCAACGCCCATCCTCCAGATTTCCAATTTTTCTTAGTTTCTGCTTACTCCTATTGTCCCAGGGGACAGTAGCCGCTTGGCCCTGTTCGTGATGCAATAGCGAAAAATTGTGAAAATGCGGCGCAGTTTTAGAGGATCTGTCACAATATGGCACGCACTGCGTCACACTTGTCTCAAAGGCAGAATGCATGCTTGCAAAAGTAGTTGAGATAGCAACTTCAACTAGGTCGCACGGCTCCTAATAGAACGCTCGCGTGTAGGTAGCCTTGAAATCGAAGGAAAATTACCTTATTTGAGTTTTCTTGAGTTAGAAAATTATGCACTTTCTTTCACTTCACTCCCCTCAATGCAAACTCGTTCAAATCGATTGCTCAAATTCAGTTTTTTGGGAAGTTTCTGGTGCTTCTAACGACGTAGGGGTTCTACCAGGTTGTCCAATAATTCTTGTCCGAAAATTTCACCATTTTTAATTTTTTTCAACTTTATTGAAAAACAAGTACAATCAACAATATAATCACCACAGTTATCCACAACAGTGGCCCATCGATTGGGCAGATCGCCGATGTCCTTCGCTCAGAACTCCGGGGGCTACGACTCGAAGAAGTCCGCGATGTCGGATTTGATGTTGTCGTAGCTGGTGAATTTTCTTCCGGACAAATGGTGCTTCAGCGGGCGGAACAAGTGGTAGACGGAGGTGCGAGGTCCGGGGAATGCGGCGGATGGGCAATCGTCTCCCAGCCGAGCGTCGCCAACTTCTGCTGGGTCTCCTTCGCCACGTGGGGGCGCGCGTTGTCGTGCAGCAGGTGGACCGAGGCCCGTCGGGGACGCTTTTCTCGGATGGCGGCGGCTAGTTTCTCGAGCTGATCAGTGTAGATGGAGACGGTGACCTTCCTGCCTTGCGGGAGCAGCTCGAAGTACAGCATGCCCTTGGTGTCCCACCAGCAGCAGAGCATGATCTTCAGTGGGTGCAGGTCGGCTTTCGGTGGCTCTTCTCCGCGCGGGATCCAGACGGCACGGCGAGCGACGTGGCCGTAGAGGACCCAGCTCTCATCCCCAGTGACCAGGTCCTCAAGAAACTCCTTGCGATGCGGACGAAGGAGGAGGGACTGGCAGAAGGCCACGCGGCTCTGCTTGTTGGCGTCCGTCAGACGGTGGTGTATCCAACGGGCCAGAACTTTGTGGTAGCCGAGTAAGTTGAGTCGATTGTGGATGGTGGACTTGCTGCAGCCGAGCGTCGTCGCCATTTCACGGGTGGTGGCTTCCGGCTTCTCCTTGATATAGCGACGGACTTCGTGATCATCCACCGTAGAAGGTCTCCCGCTGTGCTCCCTGTTCTCGAGGCTCGTGTCGCCGCTCTCGAAACGATTGAACTAGCGGCTGACTGTGCGTTGGGACACTGCATCCTCCTCGCACGCTCTGCAGATGTTGGCGACCGCGGTGTCCGTGTCGTTGCTCAGCAGCCACTCGTAGTACACGAACGCACGAATTCGGCTTTGGTCCACTTTAACTTGTACTGGTAGCTAGACGCGGCGACTGCGCCTTATATACCCCTAGCGTAGAACTCTGGAGAACCTTCTTTAAGGTTCTTACACTTGATATTATGACACTTCTAAGGAAAATTATAGAGTTTTGAAAATTTTCGGACAGGAATTATTGGACGGCCTCGTAGTACAGACCGAGAAAGTCTACTTGCTTTGCTATATAAACGACTTCGTCCCCAGCTTCGCTATTTCGATCGGGATTGTATGCTGCGGTATTACGCGTCCAATTTCATCCCAAGACGAAAGCAACTCGGTAAATCTCAATTCTCATCACGTTTTCGTTGGCTTTTCGTTCGTTCCTCAGACTACTAGCTAGAAAACTTCGATTTATGTCACGAAATTTGTATCATTTTGAGCCTATGTTATGCCTTTAGGTGATTCCTCACGATCCTGATAGCGCCGCGCAATCGAAGGGATATCGCCATACCGCTAAGCAACGCGGATGCTACGGTGACGGCAGATATCGCTCACCCGTCTGCACACGCGTCGCGGTCGGTGAATGACGCGCGTGGAGAAATGAACGGCGAAGCGACATTTCACCTGCAGCCTGTAATCTTGCGATTTGACCAGTTCTGTAGCATTGGTCCGTATTTTCGTTTTGTTTGATGTACATACCACATATGATTGTGTACCCGCGTGACTGCTCGGAAATTCATCCAAATGATGCGTTTCGCGCGGGCGACACGCACCGGAATGCGGCGCGTATGCTCGCGGGTGACCAGTTTTGTGGAGGTTAGCGGCCACCCGTGCTCGCTTGGCGATGTAGCGGCGTCGCACAAGCCGCTATGTTTTCTTGGCCCAAGTGTCGTCAAGTCGTAAGCCAGCATTATTCATAGCCGGACGCTGCGACTAAACCAAGCACTGTTGATTATTACGTAGCTATTGTATTGAAATGATATTCGGATATTCGCGCCGGCTCTAATAGCTTACAGTTTCAGACGAAGACTCTGAGCATTTGGAGTAGATCATAGTCGCACGCAGCGTCTTCTTTGGTTTCATTATTGACGCACCGACTAAATGCGATGCTTTGTCGTGATGAAAACGATTCCGAACCCCGATCGCTGAAGGTTGTAATTGTAGGTCGCAGCGTGCGACTATGAATTATCCTTTATTTCTTAACCAATTTTACTCTGTTCCTTCGAACGCTTGTGTGCAGCGAGTGTAGAGACTGCGAGAAAGTAAGGCGAATAAGGGGACGCAGCATATGTGCGCAGACGCACGCGACAAACCGAAATGAATTTTAGTCCCTAATAAAGGATATGTTGGCTTAACCAAGTGATCTATGCGTGACGGACTAGGGTAGGATAACTGAATAGGTTTAGAGGAAGAAACCGCGGTATGTGTTAATAGACGCTTATCAATGATTTTTTTCGGTCCTTATCTTTTTCTCTCACCTTGAGTCGCGGCCCTTTGAAGTAGTTTTTTTCTATCCGGTTAGTCGAATATTACAATACTTCCGTCTGGCACCGGTAGATGATCCCGTTGGAACTCTTTCGGGTTTTTTATTTGATTTATGGTGTTTCGTGTAAAGTGGATGTTTGCTGCTCTGTCATTGAGTCGGACCTGTGACCAATTAGATGGACTCCGATAGCTGAGCCTTTTTGCTTAAAAAGTCTAGCCGGTTAAGATTAGACTGCTCTTTTGCACGCAGCGACTTGGTCCTGGAGCATTTCTTGCTTGGAAATTGACGTATGAGGATGACATTTTTGTCAGTTTTCATGGTTTTCCTGAACGCAGGGTTGAGCGGCTGCGACTCGGCTCGACAGGGGGTCGTGAACTAATTGGAAAATTTTTGAAAAAAAAAGAAATCGGGGGTTGGGCTCCTCGGATGTTTTCGAATTTTAAGCTTGAACTTTTTCTAATTGTTTCACTCTCGAAAAGCTTAAGGAATTGTTTTCATCTCGGCAGGAGGATCGTAAAAATTTTGTAAATGTTTTAAAAATAGTCATAATGGAGGGGTCTCAGCTCCGCCAGAAATTGGCGCAACGGCCTGTTACATCCTGTCTGAACTAGAACAGGGGTAGGAGCGGAGGTTAGGCCGAAGTCATACTTCCCGCGTTTTTTTACTGTTTATTATTCATATCGACAGAAAATCGATATGCCTGATATTCACTGTTGCGGTCGCATTTCGGGGCCACATGTGTCACAGTGTGGTGTTCGCAAACCTCTTCAAATTCGGACTTGTGTCTCGTGTGGGGGGGATAGAGTCTGTC
The DNA here is from genome assembly GCA_029168955.1 of Aplectana chamaeleonis. Classification (NCBI taxonomy): domain Eukaryota; kingdom Metazoa; phylum Nematoda; class Chromadorea; order Rhabditida; family Cosmocercidae; genus Aplectana; species Aplectana chamaeleonis. The sequence continues at coordinate 385,106 of JAPDOI010000211.1, forward strand.
CGAATGGAACTGTCTGCCCATGCGGTCGGCGCGCGTGTGGAGCGGCCGTCGCGAAGGCATTATTGCGGACGAGCCTTCCCATGGCTGCCAACAGCTGATAGGGATATTTCTCACCATTGGTTAAATAGTCCTGCTAATCGATTTCCATGTCCGAAAAATGCTTTCGCGCCAGCCATTGGACACGCACGCCGATCTCGTTGGCGGACAATCTTTCGAACGATCTTCATTAGATTTTTTAGTTATAACTATGAAATCTGCCATATATTCATGTGTTTTTAGTGCTTTTATTGGAAAAAAATGGATAGATAGATGATTGTTTTTCATTTTTCATGGAATCATGTACATTCTGCTGTTTTGTTTTAAAAATACACATCTTTGAGCAAATATTTCCCTTTTTCTGAGCCAAACAAAATTCGTCCAAACAAATAACCCCTGATGCTATTTCAGGTGGATGACCCAGTGTTTTGCTTCTCTTGTGGTTTCACCTCCTCACATTGTGTAGTGCAAATGAAGTTCGGTAGGTGGCGAGACTGAAAAACAAAATAGACGTTCAGCATGCATAAAGCTCATGTGACTCACGTGACTAGGATGATGATAAAATGGGCGGATTTCAGGAGCCTGGCTAAATGAAGTCCTTTCAATCAAGTTATTTGTCTCGTGGTCGCTTTTAGAGAATTGTTTTCGTCAAAGGGCAACATGTATGTTGTGGTTTTTGATGTCTAGCCTAGCTTGATCGGATGAGTCCGGGCGGAGTAAGCAGCGGAGCGGTTGGTCATGGCAAAATATAGCAGTGGTAATGAGATTAGCCCTACCACCGGCTTAAGATGAGAGAGCTAGGCTATATGTGGAGTGTTGCTGTATTGCGTTTTCTTCCTGGTAATTCAAACCACAAAGCCCTGCTTCTGGCGAGCGGTCGTGTTGCGGCAATTTGAGCTATCAACATGCGGAGGACGATCTTCTTTATCTTAAGGATATTCCTGGAAGAAGAAAGGGAAAATTGACTAGTTTTCCCCGGAAATAGTGAGCGAAAACCTACAATACTACGCCTACGCGACATATTTTCTGAATGAGGGTGGCAAAGAAAACAACAAATCAAATTATGAACGAAAAAAAAACTGAAGAAACTCAAAAATATGGGAACGCGAAGAAACAAATCAGCGCTTTTGCAAAAACAAATGAATGCATTAATCGAAAAGGAGAAAGCAGAGGACTACGATTAACTCAAAGGGAATCAAGTGCTTGCCACATCGCGTATTGGTCGCCGATTGCCGCGACGTGACCGCTCGCGCGATATCAGGTCGTTTGGAGCCCAGAGCTTCGCGGTGCGATTATGTAGGACTAGTGGCCTTGCAGCGGCGAACACAAAATAAGGCGGGACGCTAGACATTAGGGCTGGAATTCGCGAAACGATCACCACGGTTTAGCCAATGTTTTGAGGTCAATCGATTGGCAAACGGTGTGCTTAACTCTGGTTACGCTAGCATTGGTTAAAACGTGGTTAGCGTTTTGTGAATTCCACCCCGGGAATCGTCACTGGAGAACAACCATCGGATTTTTAAGGCAGCGCAGCATCAAAATTACATACTACCGATTTCAGGACTTACTCTAACAACTGGGCTTCTCTGAAGTATTCAGAAAGCTTGATGTCTTGACATCCCGTCTATTTGAAGTTATCACGGCCTGTGACTGGATGTAGGGTTTTAATAGACGGAATCTTTTCGTTGGTCATCTAGCACTTAGGAAATGTCATCTGTTGAAACAGTTTAGAAATGACCATTTTGTGATTTTCAAATGCAAAAAGAACTTCTTAGGTTGCTACCACAAGAAGTTATGCGCTCCTGCATAGGGCTTAGTGGCCTGAAAAGGCGCAGTTATAGGTTGTTCATCTAGCGCTCTTGAATAAAGTGCCTTCGAAAACGATTGTTTCATCATATTCAAATGCAAAAATTCATTATGACGAGAAACTCAGTTGCCTTATCCAATTATTTTGATTTTTTTCTGCGCGTGGAGGTTTCAAATGGGACTATATCGCCGGTTAGGTTTCCAGGAAGGCGTTACTATACAGAAATACTGAAGAAATAGTATCTGTTTCCGCACGTGTACGTGGACTTTTTAATACTTGTGTCCAGTTAGAAAACGGTTCGCCGGGGTGGACGAGCTGTTCGCGACTACGGACGAGTAATCACAGCCTGCAGCCTAAACGCCGATGGTGTGTAATTCAAAGCCATGAGAAATGAGCTTCAACTGGAAATAAACTGCCGAAAAAATCGCAATGTGGAAAAAGTTTGTGACGGGTACACAACTCTTTCATGGTTTCATCGAACAGCTTCTCTGACAGAGGACGAAAAGGGGTAGGACCCTCTAGGCGTTACCTCACCCCCGCCCACGAAAAATTTCAACCGCAAAAAATTTACGTCAAATTTAGCAACAACGCTATTCTGGGCATTGTGTAAAGTCTGTACGAATGAAACCGTCCGCTAACGCGGTCGGTGTGAGTGTCGCGTGGCAGTATCGAATTAATTTTTTTTGGCGATCCTTTTCATAGTTGAGAGCAGCTGACATGACTTAATCGATGTCAAGGTAAAAAAGTGCGAATGTGACGACCACTTAAAGGCAGTGTTCACGATAAATCTCGTTCTCGAGGTCTCGGTGAGAAACACTAAGTTGGCAGGTGCTGTAGAGGATAGGGTCGAAAAAAGCAACGAAAACTGGCCAGAAATAAATACAAACGGCTTTGAAAGCTCTCCCGGTGCGCCTACCTATCCCGGTCCACCCCCCGATCGGACGAGCTTGTGGCGCCGCACACGTTTCGATGTCAAATTGCCAAGCAACTCCGCCGCAGTTAGCGTTATCGATTCGCGCAGATTTCGTGATTAGCGCGCGCTTGCCGAAATCAGCAGGGCCCATGGTTCTCGTCCACGCCCTGAATTTAGAAACTGTATTTTGACTTATTCTGGACGTTTTTCTTCCCTGTTTCTTCACTATTAGTTACCTCACGATCGAACAATCCCATTTTTGGGTCGAACTCGAGTGTGATATTCATCGTGAACACTGCCTTTAACACGCACGCCGGCCGCTCAGGCAGACAGCGTCATTCAAACAGATTTTACGCACCAAACATGGAATTGCTAACACTACAATTGTGACTCACTTTAAGTAACTACATAACTACTACCTTCTCTCTTCTGTTCGCATTTGCACCTCCAATCCAAGCTCACGAAATGCGAGACATCGCCGCTCACACTCAAACGTTTCAAACGCAAATTCGCCGCCAAGTTATTGAAGCCGTAGTATGCCGTAAACATCCTTCTTTTTCTTCATTCATGTCTCGGAAATCATCATCTATCATTACACCTATTCGTCTGGCTATTACTGTACTCCTATTACTTTTATTTATGTATGTTTACGTGTTTATTTATGTGTATATGACGTTTGCCTTAAGTGACGTAATAAACAAAACAAAACAATCAGGGGTCCACACTTGAGAAATGAAGTGTGGGTGTTGAAGTGTTCCTTCGATGTAGCAACGCTTTTCAATCCATAGACCACAAGTGGATGCCGCGTCAGCAGACCCCGGTTGGTCAGTTGTCTGGCGGATAACAAGCACTTTGTTATTCCAAAAGTGTAGTGTCGAAATTACTGCTGGTTGTCTAGACTTATTGTCCCCCTGAAAGTCAAGCCCTTTGCTTCTTAGATTACCCTAGATTATCATGCAGGGGGTTAGTGTGGTGATCTTTGAGATTTTGCTCGGTTGCGTTCTTCGACTGCAGTCTTGGCTTTGACGATGTTGCGTGACTTGCTCGCTTTTTACTTTGGAGAATCATCTCGTCTCATTGCGCCTAATTCTGAATCCCATTGATTGCTTGTTAGGTTCTCGCACAAGTACCTTCTTCTTTTCAATTTTAGCGTTTTCAAAGCTTAACGTGAACAGAATGTTGTGAAATTTCAATTGAGTCCAAGGTGTCTGTCTACGCATCCCCCCATTACAAATTTTTTTTAACATCTTAAACTTTCACGTTCCCCCAAGTGAATTTTTTTGTCATTTTTAAGAGTTGGAATTTTCGAGCAAAATTGGGATTTCATCATTTTTTAGTTGGCTTTTTTCTCTGTGTACATAATTAGCATCACCCTCTCTACAAAAGAGCCGCGCAGAGTTTCAATTTAACCTCTATTAAAAAAACTCTCAATTTTTCATTTTCGGTCCAACATTTTTTACCTTCCCCATAGTTTTGGATTTTTCGAAATTTTGCGTCCCGCCGTGTTCCTGCGGGACAGCTACATCCTGAGTCAGGAGTCCTGACCCTGTCAGTGGTTAGCTTACTGAGCAAGACTCATTTGGTTGGTATTTCTCAAGAGCGAAAGTGTTTGCGAATAGGGTAAAAATTACTTTCGAATGTTGCACCAACAGTGTCACGGTTTGGTTATTTAGTGTTTAAGGTAATGGAAATCATTAATCACCCTTTCTAATGAAGGGCCTCAGTTTGTGGTACTGATCTATTTATATCAGTAACAATTATTTCACTTTTCTTATGAAATGTCTGTTTTTCTCGCCTGATTGCGTACTTTTTGTTTAGCTTTTCTATCCAATCATTCTTGCTGCTACTTGAAAATTGTTTACGTATAGAATTTTAGATCGAAGTTAAGGAGTACTGAAAAAAATTCATGTTCATACTTTTTTCTATCAGTAGTGCAAAAACGGCATATCGCCTAAATATTGATTTTTTTCGCAGTTCAGACACAACGCTTGATATGCATAGTTGATTAAAGGCAGGGTTCGCGATAAAACGACATTCGAGATTTGTTCATGGGAATGGATATTGTTGATTTTGGTTATAACATAAGTAAAAATAAGTAGAAATCCCCGGAAATTTGCTGAAAAAAAAACGCTCAAAAACAAGGTAAAACGGCGAATTACCAGTGTCAGCCGGCCCCCTAATTAACGAGATTTTCATTAATGCTTGCTTATACGCTCTTTGTTTTGCTGTTAAAGTAGCCAGTAGTCTCTAAAAGTGCTCAGCAATCATTTTGGGAAAAAAAATAAAAGACGGCGAAACAGGCTTTTATAGAAATCGTGTCGGGAGGACACCAAGCAATAACTCATTCCTGACCATTTTTTCTACAACTTTTCACCTAGTTTCATATTGGTGATGGCCAGATCTGCTTTCTCATGATGATACCACAACAACGGTTTCTATGGCGAACCCTGCCTCCAACGTTGATTGGGGTAGAATACGAATCATTTTTTGTCTACGACCCAAATTTTCCACGTCCTTCCTCAGAAGGTATTTTTTTAAATTCTCACGTCCCTCCGTGGTCCCGTGGGACACTAACCGGTTGACCCTGCTTCCAAAAGTTTGTTTCATTTACCTCTTTTCTTGTGTTGTCTCAAAATACTTTCCCTTTTTTTCGCTGCCCTAATGTATGGTTTTGAGAAACTGTGTAGTGGTGTCTCCTCGAAAGCCAGTAAATAATATTTTTGGTACAAAGTTCCTATTCGCATTTATGCGGGTCGTGAAGAGTTCTTCCTTCTACTAATCGAAAAAGTCGTGGTACATTCTCACAAGTCTATTGGGCGTTCTGTATCTGTAGGGTTGTGACAGTCCTACAGATACAGAACGCCCAATAGACTAGTGAGAATGTACCACGACTTTTTCTTGAGCACCTACCTTTCTGAAGTTTTTTGGGACTCGTCTGGTTGGGCAATCTTCAAAAGCAAAGACAAAAAGTAGACGTCATTGAGGTGAACACGTCCTGGAATGTTACACTCCAAAACACGCGAATCTTGTTTTTTTTTCTCGTTCATATTTGCATTCACCGTTGCTTCGCCAGTTTTCATCTCGTCACTGTTGTTGTTGAGTGAGTTCTGGAAGGCTGTTGACTGAGTTTCTCGTATTTCAGAGACTTATGAAGCGAAGAGCAGCGCCAGCTGGAGCAGATGGTTTTTGGCGCGGTGCCACGAGGCTCCCATGCACCGCGCCACGAATTATTCCCGTATGCGGCTCGATTGTTGACGTCGTCTGGCGTGTCACCGCCGTCGGTGCCTGGTGTGGCGGCCGAACGCCCGAATTCTCGTGACCTGCGGCTGGGAACGAACCCGCGCGCGCCGAACGCCGTTCGCACGTGCGACATGAAGCGTCAGCGCGGTGTCACCCGGTTCATTGTTGTTGTTTATGGTGTTGACGGGGCGGCCGGCTAGCAAACGTCTGCAGCAAGCGCACAGTGTTTGCGCAATGCCGTCGTCGTCCCAGCCGGCGCACTGCCGCGCGCGAAGATCACCTGGGTTGATAGAAGGAGGCGGTGACCCGAACCGGGTGGCATTGTTGTTTAAAGCTGTACCGACGGCGGTGATGCAGATTGCGACAGGTTCCTTCGCCTTTTCTGCTTACGTGCTTGAATAGTTGCAGTAAATAGTACTGTTACCATGTACATGGAGGTCTTTCTTTGTATAGTATCTTATCACTGAGGATCTCAGGAACTTTTCCATATCGCAGTGATCAGAGCCGGATACACATATCTACTGGTCTTGTCTCGGTGATATGGAAAAGCTTTATGATCAGATTTGTGTAGCAGTGGCAAGCACATGGGTTGACATTAGGTTTCACTATAATTCGTTTCTTTCTCTTCTGTTAAACGCCATCTCGCCATCCTGGTTATCATTAACCCTCAAGTTGCCTATGGCGAATCGCAAACAAAATCTGGAAAACGCTGTGCGGGGCCTTCCCGGTCAGTGTGGGGTCAAGCACCTCAAACTTGGGTAATTGAACCGGCAGCAACGCCTGTCCTACGCCTGACCCCGAGATGCGTCGTACACTTCCCTTGAAAATGCCTTCTTGGCGGATTCAGCTTACATGCGACTCACCTTGTACCATTCAAGTTACATGTAACAGATCGGAGGTGCAGTGCACGCGCCTAGTGAGATCTGCAACTACCCTTCGTCAATGCGAAGATTAAGTGCAAATCTTAGCCCAAACATGAGATTTCTGCTGATTTTCGAAAGGTTGTGAATTTAAAGGCCACCTGGGTCCGCACAATGTTACGCTATATCATGTTACCCTTTTCTTGGCTTCGCCACGACTGACTAATCTGCGCAGCCGTGGGTTCATTCATTTGTGTTTTGGAAAGTAGTTTGAGACTACTCGGATCAGCTCCAGGGCCATCAGGGACGGCTTTTCCAAGCGGAGTTATTCTGAGCCTCATGTTCGCTTCCGAATCAAGCTGAAAGTGTGGTTCTTGACACAAAAGTTGGCAATAGTGGGTTAGCCGTTAGAGCTAAGCAAATTAGCTAGTTACGTGTGTGAGGCAAAAAAAGGTCATATATTATTCATCGGTTAATATTTGACCTTCATGCAGTTTCGCGAAAATGTCATGTTAGGGTTAAGATCTAATGGTTGACGTAATAAGTAGGTGCAGTTCCTATTAGCCGACGTAATCAGTTTTGGTTTTTTCCTATTCTGAAAACATATGAATGTCTGCATTCCGTATTTGGTACGCAATGTTTTTTTTGGAAAGAGAGTATATTATAAAGAGAGTATAAAAAAGGTCATATATTATTCATCGGTTAATATTTGACCTTCATGCAGTTTTGCGAAAAATGTCAACATATATATATATATATATATATATATATATATATATATATATATATATATATATATATATATATATATATATATATATATATATATATATATATATATATATATATATATATATATATATATATATATATACCATGCACCTCAAGGCATGTAATGGGGTTTAACTTCCTGCGTTCATTCCCTATCAAATAGATCACAAGGATTGAAAGGTTTTTCGGAAGTTGTCCTAGTAACTGATTATTGTTGGGGGGGCACGATTCAAACACCTCAGGGTATAATCGGATTACCTTTTGAGAGCTATCATCTATTCTTGGAAGGCAGTGTTCACAACGAAAAAGTTGCCCAATTTCTGGTGGAAACTTTGGGTCCCTCTAAGAAGAGTAGGTACGGAAATACGACGGAAAACGGCCAGGAAGTGGTTGAAAATCTCGTAGTCCAACCAACCCGTTGGGTCACCCCGCCCACGTCGTGTGACACTTGTCCTGCGTTCCTTTCACCAGGGGGGCAGAGGCCAAATTTTTAAATTCTCTCTGTCGCGAACGATTCTAACATACAAGAACGTGCATGGACCCATCTTATTCTTTGAGAGTTCTTCGTACAGGAAACAGAAAACAAAGAAGTCACTCATTTGAAACATTTGAAACATTTGAAGCTCGAAACATTTGCGACGTTTGGTTTTACGTTTTGTCCGCAGTCCACAAAACACCAGCAGGCGAAAAAATGTTTAATAGGTTTTCTTTAACAGCTACATTCGACAGTTTTCTGGGGGCTTGTCCCTATTATCCGCTACTTCATAAACTTGCCTACTCAAAATTAAAATAGAAAACTAGAATGCGGTTTTCTATCGTGAATGTTGCCTTTAAGGCCTGGGTTTTCAAACCCATCCTTGTCAAAGGCTTTCCAATTTCCTGATCTTAACTGAGCCATTTTGCTCGTCCTGCGTGGGTTCGTTGCCCTGTTGGTGTCCTCTGCCCTGTTTGCCATCCGGATAACTTTTGAATGAGAGGTTTCTGAAGTGTTATCATGGCGGGACGACGTGGCGTACTTTTTGTTGACGAGGCTTAGACGTTTCATGTGAATATGTTTATCGCGAAACGTTCATTAACATGATTTCAATCCCATGTGATTGCGTAGGGGGATTTTGTATTTGTGTAAGTGGAAGAAAAGCTGCTTCTAAGCCTTTTTCTCATCTGTTGGAATTATTTGTGATTGAAGCGTCTCTTGAGGTTTGAATTTGTCCCTAATAGAGAACGAATTCGTGGAATGAATATAGGCTTGCTTGATTAGACTTTTGGATGTATTTATGAACTCCGGGAGGCCGCTAAGGATCTAACATGATTGGCCCTTTCTGCCTACGGGAGAATGTGTTTATGACAAAACGTTCATTAAGGTGATTTCAATCCCATGCGATTGCGTTGGGGGGATTTTATATTTGTGTAAGGGGAAGAAAAGCTGATAGCTGATACTAAGCTTTTTTCTTGTTTGTCGGAATATTTTGTGATTGAAGTGTCTGTTGAAGTTTGGTTTTGTCTTTAATAGAAAACGGATTCGTAGAATGAATATAGCCTCGCTTGATTAGACTTGTTAGTGTATTTATGATGTCCTGGTTGATTCTGCAGAATAGAATTCAAGTTCAAAGCAAATCCTGAGCACCAAATTTCGATTCACTGTTCTGAAGACTCGTGACCGAATCGAGAAATTTTTCAAGTGATATTCGAATAATTTGAATATTCGAGAATGTCAACTTCTGATTTTTTCGAATATTCGATTCATTCAGCATTGTCAAGCGGAGTTGCGAAATTTCGCAAGGGGGGGTCGTAAAAATTTTGGCCCGAAAATGAAAGTCAGGGAGATCGCAAAAGTTTTCGAACCGAAAATGAAATTTCGGTGAAGATATCCCGGAAATTCTCGATATTTTTGGTCACCAAAGGGAAGGAGCGTAGCATCGCTCAGGTTTTAGACACCTGAGCCCGAGTACTGAACGAATTTTCGGCGTCTGAAACTTCTAGCAGTCAACTATAAAGTGCCTTTGAATCGCGCCTTGGGTAGAGGGGTTCGCAAAAAAATTTTGGATTTTGGAAAAATAGTTGTTGGGGGGTCGCTTCGATTTTGAAAAATTACGCAACGCCCCGCTTGACCCTGTCATTCAGAGATTTTTGTTTGTGATTTCTTTCGAGTATTTGATTTTGTTTTTTCTTTAAATGTTCGATTATTTTGTGACACTGAACTACTAGTTTTTTTTTTGGAAATTCGAGTTATGCGGAAAACTAAATTAATTGCATCTCAAATGTTCGATGCCAAATTAATCGATTCTCCGACAATTCGGTCAAATTTGGGTCACAGCATTCGAATATTCAGCCTTTCGCTCCAACGAGACCTCAGAAACTCAAAGGGTCCGACCGCAGACTTCTGTCGGGTCGAATCCCTTCCCTTTTTCGCCCCTCACTTCTTCCAACTGAGACGACATAGGGGACATATGGATCGAATCCACACCGCGGTTCTGGCTAAGGAGCAGTTTGGCTAGCACACGCGACGGATAAACCCTGTGCGCGCTCATCGTCCCTGGGGCGCGTTAACCGACAATCTTCGAAAAAAGTAGTCGTTGTCCCATTTAAGCCGTCCCCCTTTATCATTTTTTGCATTTTATTCATGTTTTCTTTGGTTATATTGTGCTTTCTTAGACGCAATGCCTCTCATACCATCATTTCGCTGGATTTCGCACTTTTTATACAAGTTTTTTTTAGAGTTCTTTTTGTTTGCTTCTTGGAGCGGAATGAGAGATGATGATATTGATTCCGACGCCGACCCTACGTCTGACACAACAACAACATGAACAAAATGCAAAAAAAATGATAAAGAGAAACGGCTAAAATGGAACAACAACAACTTTTTTGAGTGCCCTCCGTTAACGCGCCCCAAGGACGATGGGCGCGCACGGCGTATTACCGTCGCGCGACTTGTGTACCAGCCGAACTGCTCCTTAGCCACACCCGCGGTGTGGATTTGATCCACATGCCGACGTGGGGGGGGGAAGTAAAATTTTTTCTACATGCATAGCCGATTTGGGTTTTGTGATACGTGTTTATGTAGTCTATTTTAATGTTTGTCACGTTTTTGTCTACGTGGGAGAAGCAGGTATTCACAGGCTGTAAATCATCCGTCCCCTAGGCTATTATCATTAGTTTTCCTTCAGTGAGAAAGGATATGAATTATTTTTGTCTGCGTATCTACATAACTCATCTACTTTTTTGCCTCATTGAGAATAGGCTTCCTGTTGTAAAGTGGTCTTCACCTGGCACTGACTTTTCAGGATTGCTCTCTATGCACCGGAAATTATTCTATTTTTTCTAAAAAAATAGTGCGTTTTTGGTGCTATAGTGAAATTGAATAAATCATATTAGTTTTGTTAATTTGTATGCAAGTTGTCAGTAGTGGTACAACTCGCTTGCCAAAGGGGAGGTGAGACAGCAGGTTTTCTTTCCTGGGCTAACTCCTATACCTTATCTAGCCCTGAGCAGACATGCAGAGTCATGAGTGACAGCTTATTTTTTTGGTTTCTGCTGCTATAGTGCGTATTTGAAAGCTAAATTTAGCCATATTTGATCTACCCATGGTTCCTACTTCGCAAGGCGATCGTTCTTGGCAGCCCAAGTTTTGCCTATCGGTTTCTAAATCATATGGGTAACATACAACGTGTGAAGTCGCAAGTGCCATGAAGTATGAACCTGGCTTAAAGATCCGTCGGAGATATTTATGCACAATAGACGGTGAGATTTGAAAAGTCTATCGGGTTTTGGTGCAGAGCACCTACACTGGCCTAGAACAACCATACGCGGCGATATTGCGGCGGCCCGTCGATTCTGCGACTTCCCGCGACATCGTGATAGGTTCCCTGAAGCAGTATTCCTGACTCCTAGTGAGTGAGATTAGTGAGTGTTTCTCTGGTTCCCGGTTAGTTCCTTTTTTCGTTTCTCGGGCTCCGTATGGTAGACCGCTTCAGGCCTCTTTGTGGCTCTTCTGAGATTTATTGCATGCAATTTATTTCCTTCGGGCGTGACTTTTGCAGAAGTGGACCTCTGGTACGGGTGCACTGAACGGTTGAAGAATGTTCGTTCAGAGAGGTGTTTAGATATCTGGTTGCAGCTGTTACCCTCAGAATTCTGCAGCGTGATTGATAGCAGCTGTTTTGCAGATAGCTTCCTCATTAGTACGTATTGTTGAATATTTTTCAGCTACGAAGATACCTCTCTGTAACTTCAAATTTCTCTAGAGAGCGTGAACATTTAGTTTTGTAGAGTCTGTACCTAGTCGAGAAAAACGTTCCCCTCACTTTGAAATGATGGACTTCTCGCTGCTGGCTATTTAGACATGTTTCTAGTAGCGGATTATCCTCTAATACGACTGATTCGACCTAATATGATTTTTTTTCTTTGTGAAAGAGGATAATTATTGCTATTGCAGTTTCCTAGCTAAAGTTTTTGCCGCCTGGAGTTCTAATTTCTAATGCAGATGTTCTTGCAGCATAGTGGGGTGTTGAACGTTCTGCGAGCTTGATCAACGGAAACGGGTCTTTGTCGTGTGGTTGTTATTTAGCATTCTGTAAAGCCTTGGTTTATCCCCCTCATGATCGTCTTATCTGCCTTCCACGTCCGCGAAGATGTTAAGTAATCGCTAAAAATATCTAAGAAGAAACTCAGAATGTTCCTTATTTTCTCGACTGAAAAAATTATTCAAGACAGTGTTCACTAAGAATAAAGTTTCCCTTTTTTTGCAGAAACGTAAGCTTTGGATCCTTCTAAAAAGAGTGAGAACGAAAGTACGACGAAAAACGGCCGGGAAGTGGGTGAAAACCCGTGGAATGGCCGTCCCATTGTATCATCCGCCCACTTCATGTGACAGTTGTCCTGCGTCCGTTTCGCCAGAGGAACAGTTGCCGAATTTTTGAAAACTTTATTATTCCGAAATATTCTAACATTCAAGCATGTGCATAGAACTATCTTATTTTTGAAGAGTTTTCGGTATAAGAAACAGAAAGCAAAGTCACTTTTTTGAGAACTTTGAAGCCCTTAATCTATTTCGACGTCTGGATTGTTCAAAGTACGCAGTACAGCAAACAGGCGTAATTGGATGTTTGAGAGTTTTTTTAATGACCAAGTATCTCTTGTGCAATCCTGAAATCGCAGTCGTTGAGGGGAAAAACAGTTTTTTCTCCGTTATTTGAGAGTTTTGTGGGTACTTTCTCTTATTATCATTTACTTCGTGGGCTTGCTTACTCCAAAGCATCGAAAACTAGAGTCCCATTTTTTACCGTGAACATTGCCCTTAAGACTGGTTGTGAGTAAAATCTGAGTATTGCGCTCAGAGCAGTCTGAAGAAAATTAATCTCTGGATCGGATTGTGGAGTTTCTTGTAAGAGAAAAGGTGCCGAGATCATCAAGAAGGTTCGACACCTCTACGATACTGGTTTTCGGGCAAAAGAAGCTTCGACTCCTTTACGTCTAATTTAAAATAACTTTCTGCGTTACTAGCTAGCAGAATTCGAGAAGGGTGGAAAAAATAGACGACACCTTCAATGTCCGAGACAAAGCGAACCGCTCAATGTTCGACTTTTGTCGACAAAATAACCCCCCCCCCTCTCAGCATTAGGGGTCGTTTATACTAACGCCGCCGAGCGGCCGGCACAGTGCGTTTCTGCAATATTATCACGCGGCGCGATCGATACTATAGGATTGCACTTTGAGGAAGTATAAACTACACCTTACGCTGCTTCGCGAACCAACTTGACCTTGACCCACCCACGAGACCCCTTCTTCCCATGTAAATATCTAAAGATGGCCTCAATGCGACCCTTCCACTGCTTCCTCGATGGAAGTCTTTATTTTCTACTTTATGCGACCCCTTCGTTGTTCGGGCGGACAAGGAAAATTATTTTCTGACCTCTTTTGTGGGCGATTCTACAACTGCTTCTCCACGACCCCTTCCTTCATTGTTTTGACTTTTCGAGGACTACTCTCCGACCACTCCTTTGATTGCGAAGCAGGTTTCTTTCTCTTACTTTCCCATTACGATTTCACTATGTGAGTTGTGGGCGATTCTTTTTTTCCGTGCATTTTTCATGCGAAAAGTGCAAAAGCTTTCATCCAAAGAGGGCTCGAAAAGTATTTACTTTCACCCGCTATACACCTATGAAATCTCGTTCTTGATGGGCTTTTTTAATCCCTACTTTTTTGTGGATTTTCCGCTATGCACGAAAACGGCAGTCTTTTAGACATTACTATCTATTTTTTGCTTTCAAAAAGTGTTCTTTGGGAAGCAATTGGTTATAGTGGCTATCAGTGGCGAGCAAACTTTGTTCCGCGTGTTATCGCTGTTCGCGCGCGCGCTGAAGAGTCGTGATTGTTGGCCTTGTGCAGTCAAAAACGGATGGCGTCGCAGCCGTGTTCAAATGATGACTAGGGGTTTCCGATGTGCTTTGGCCGAAGTGTTGTTGACAACAACCACCGGGAAGAACTGACAAGCGAACTTATGCGTGTAGTTAGCACCTGTTAGCTGATTGTGGTTTTCTGGAAAGATCCTCGCCCTCCCCACAGGGTTCCTGTGGAATTTTTTGCTTTTTTTTTGTACTTATCTCTGTCTCGTGAAGGAAAACGTTGAAAAAAGACCTATAGAAAGCTTCTGTTTATGACAGTTCAATTTTGCTGTACTATTCGGAGTTTTCCATTGTCTCATGAAGTTCTTCTATGGCGAAGGGCTAGATGACCGACAGTGTGATCTGGCGTGGTATGACTTTCAATGTGACCCTCTCTCTATTTCCCGACTGATCCCCTCATTTAGATTGTGAGCGGCGATACGTGAAGATTGAGACTAATAGTTGATCTGATCGTATTCTGACTTCAATTCGCCGCTGAAAGTTAGAAGTCTTCCTCTAATACGACAATACGACCAGGGTCAAGCGGGCCAATGCGTAGAACCTCAGCGTATTCACCTCCTCCCCTCTATGACCAAAATTTTTGGAAATTTTCACGGACTCCCTCCCCACATTTTTGTTTCCGAGCCGGAGTTCTCACGATCCTTACCCAAAATTCAAGTTTTTGTGCTCGAATCATTGCGACCCCCCACAATCAATTTAGAAATTAGACAGCCGCGCCTAACCTTGAATACGACCCTGTCACAGAATACGTAATTACTGAAATATCGAAGTTCAATACGAGTTCTCCATGAAGAGAATGAACGGAATGGTAAGCCCCTACTTTCATCACGACCCCTTCCTGACGTGCGACAAGACCCCTCGCCTACAGCAAAATTTGTCTATCTCGCCGGCTAGTAGTTGAAATAATTGTCTTTTTATGCTTTTCTCCTTCTGTAGGAGTAGCGTGAACTGTGACGCAATTCTTCCATTGTCTGTAATTAGACCCCTCTGCTTTGGCCATGTTTCGGCTATACGACCCCCCCCGCAAAATAAGGATGTTGGTTCTTATAGTTAGGTGACCCAGCCGCAAAAAAGGGGATGGAAAACGAAAAAGAGTGAATGACCGTGGTTGGCGACCACGCAGCCAGGTGGCAGCACACTCGATGCGTCTCTGACAGCTGTGTCTTCCCCTCCTGCGTGTAGCCCGTGTGACCGCCAATCACAACCTTTGGCTCCTCCCCCGTTTTCCGCGCCTTTTTTGCGGCTTTGTCACCTATTGACCACCACACTCGAAATGATAGTCGAAATAATCCTTTTTCAAATTCTAATTCTGCAACGTATGAAAATAAGGGAAGGCATTGGAAGTATAAAATTGTGGGGTTCTTCCTTGCGACTCCTTCCTTCAACTGTGATACGACCCCGTATTTAGATCGCTATCTTACGTTGTCGAACAAATAATTATCGGAACAATCTTATTTCGACTTCGGTTTTGCCAGAGGTGTAGAGAGAGTATGATAGTTGGCGAAGTTCATCACGACCCCTCCCTTGAGCGCAATATGACCCCAGGTTTTGACAGTTAGCCAGTTGTTATCAAGCGATTTCGGAAAGGTTTCCTGTTCATCTCGGATTTCGCCATATGACTTCCCCATTGAAGCTGTGGGCGTGAGCCTTCTGCTTTAACCACGAGCTCTCCCTGGCAACAGGACGACTCTCGCCTGAACCACTGCTCATAGTCAGGCCTGGGTGTGTGATTTCTCAACGGTTGGTCAGGGGGGTCGTGAAAGCTCGCTCTAAAAATTCAAATTCTGGGTGAGGATCGTGAGGATTTATTTATTTATTTAGTGACATCTAGTGAAAGAAACTGTGGAGAGAAGATGAAAAGTCTCGAGGAAATCGGTAAGTGAGAAGGAGGGTCGTAGCCCAGCTGAGGTCTGATACAACTGGCGGCTCGACCTTGGAACGAAGCAGGAGGAGAACCCTACTCAACTTTGGTTTCGCCGCTGAATGAAGGGGCAGTTTGATGATGTGCGGTTCGAGTCGCGGCCCCCGATTTGCCTATATTACGACCTTGTTTTGTTTTCTGTGTGCCTTCGAGGTTTCCTAAAAACCTCGAAGGCATACAGAAAACAAAACAAGATTAACTCACAATGCCGAGGTTGCAAGACAGGAGAAGTTGGAGACTATATTACGACCCCCACGGTTAGTCCATGGCACGGCATTACTAACCCACCGTGGATGAAACTGGCCGCTGGACAGTACGAATTCGCGCGATTCTCATCGGGGGTCCCTGCCTTGATTGCGATACGACCCCGTCGCTCAAATTGCGGCCTTACCACGAAACGGTGTGGAAGAGAAACGCAAGACTTCAAGAGTCTCCATCACGAAGCCATAGTTCTTGAAAGCTAGTTCCTGCGACTTCTCCACGGGCGACTTCCTCGAATCCGTAATTATTTGCGGCAGGAACCGATGCTCCGTCAGCAGCACTAGCAGCTAAGATGGCTATTGTTTTCTGTGATGTGTTGTGCCGGTCCCGAGGGGAAATTATGCAGGGTGTGTGTGTGTGTCGTGTTGGGTTGTTTTGTTCGTTGGCACTTGAATGAGTGCGTCGCGGACTGAAATGGTCGAGCTGATAAACGGTTTCCAAGTGGTGTCGCGTGGTGTGGTGGTCGGTCGAGTCGAGTCGCGGTGCCGAGTCGAGCTTGACACCGAGGACACCTGAATACCGTTCCGTTCCCTTATACGACGGGTGGGGGGATTTGGACGGCGGTCGGCCGGTTGTTTACAGTTGTTGTTTGCTTGCTGTTATTGTTCGTCAGCACTGACTCCCCCCTCGTGTTTATCTAGTGTCTGCCTTAGCGGCATTTAACCCATAGCAATGAGCGTGACTGATTAAATATTACCTCTGCATGAGATGATTTAGTATAGTATAGCTGTGCTGAAATTCTTGTCTTGGACTTTTTTGTGCTAGTTGTTGATACATAATTTCCGGATTCACCGAATGAATGAATTCGAAAATCCAGTGATGTACTGCAGTGCCACGCAACAGGATGATATTCGTGCTGGGATCACTTGGTCCCGACACGATTATCACGTGTCGCGTAAGGCAACAGCCGTAGTCCGCAATCGCGGACCGGAATTTGGCTCCGAGAACGGCAGTAAACAGGGATGCACCGACTTTCCGTCGTATGTTTAGCGCCGTCGCCGTTTTTGCTATAATCGAGAGAGGGTACTGCACGAGGTGTGGAGAAGGCCAGTTTTACTCGGACTCTTCAGGAGTGTGACTTGGTAAATTTTTTGGCGATTTTATCAGACCCCCCCCCCTCTCTCAGGAGCGTGACATAAACAAGCCAGTGACGGTGAATCAGATCATGGACGAGAGTGTTCTTGATGTAATGCTTGGAGGTAGAAAAACTTTACTTCAGATTGCCCCGCATTTCCGAATAGTTTAGAGATGTCAGAAGGCCTTCGCTATGGTCTTACGAGCATGTCGCACCAGCTTCCCTACGTTATGGTGTCGCTTTGCCCGCGAGGTCTCGTGATAGGTCCTCTGAACCAGTACCGAAAAGTGTATGCTTTCTGAGACTGTTATGAATGCAGAACCCAATTTTTTAGGTAGTGTTCATTTGCCGTTTTCTGTGATATCCGATTCAGAAACTCGAAATGCGATTCACCGAAAAGGGCTGTTTTCTGCTCTCTTCAGAATCCGATTACCCAATTAGCTTCCCTGTCCCGGTCGAACGGGAGTGGGCCCTTTTTCGCTCAGGTCTGTAGGAAGTGCCTCACCTCTATTTCAGAGTCAAGTTTACTGTGTTCCTTTGCGTGCGTGGGTGGATCGAGGGTTGGGAAAGTGGGGGGGGGGGGATTTGTTCTGTTCCTTCGCGCGCGTGCGCGTAGCGAAAGTAGAGACAGCGAGAGAGTGTGGGGAGAAGTAGAAGCAGCATGCAAAAACAAGCGCGCGCGTTAGACCCAAGTCATTAAATAATTTCTTTCCTAAAATTCAACTAAAATGATTTTCTGTTTCTTTGAAGTTTTTGCCGCATCAATGTATTCGTTCGTTGAACCCTCTAGCTTTATTCAGAACTTTTCACTCGTTTTTGGCTATATTTGATCTCTATAGCGGCCAGACCCTTCCTTGATTGCGACGCGGCCCCCTCGCTCAGATCACGTCACCACAAGACGACCCCTACCACGAAACCATGTGGGAGAGAATTTCAGGTCTCCTTCACCCCCCCCCCCCTTCTCTCCACCAAACCCAGCTTACGGCCTCTCACCCACCCACGTTATGGTACCCGATTGAGTAGGATTATACCTCGTTACTACATATTTGGATCTAACCGATAGAATTGCTTATCAATGATTCTCGATCGTTTCAGGGGTGTGCGTTAATGAGTAGTTTTTTTCGTTAAGCGTTAATAGTTTTTTTTTCACAATGCAAAATTATCGTGCGCCACAGCAATGATCAATAGATCATTAGAGATCGCACATCATTCAGTGACATAATTCTACCACAATTAAAGGCATCGTACACGATGAAAACCATGTTTCTTTTTTTTCGTTCTCCTGTTGTGATATCCCTATAGTGACTAAAGGTTGCTATAGGCCCCTCAGAAACGTCAACTTTTCAAGCGAAACTCATTTTAAGAAACATCAAATTATAATTTGAAGTTCTCGCCGACATCAACTTGGGATAGTTGCGCGGAGAGCGCGAGGAACAGTTCTTCGATTCTTTCTTCGGCGCAGCGTTGGAAGCAATTCACCGAAGGCGCCCACAAAAACAACGACTTGAACGAACTCAAAAAAGATTACCAACCTGTTGCGTCCATTGATATCAGCTGCTTTCGATCGATGCCGAATTGGAAATCGACTGGCGTGTGCTTTGCGCCCTACGACGCGTCAACGCACGCCCGCCACAGCGACCCCGAAGTTTTGTCCCCTCTAACAACGGATCGATCCCAAACTCAGGAATCCGTTTTGAGATGAGAAAATCTTCATTCTGATACGCTTTTGAAGCTCCACACTTTCTGAGTGACCTTGTCGTGACCCTCTAGTCCGGCTGTAGGCAAAAACTGGAATTCGGTTTTTATCGTGTACGACGCCTTTAACGAATTAAATGAATTACTGTGATTTCAACTTTTTTTGTTAGCGTTAATGTTTGTTTTTCAAGAAAAAAAAAACGCGTTAACCCGTTGATACTTTAACTTGGGAACGTAATAACTGACAGCCCTGGTTCCTTTCATTGACTTAAAAATAGGAATTCTAAGAAAAAACTGTGTTTCGCCCAGTTGCGCCACTATTCCGTACATTTCACCTTCTAACCGCTTGGCGTTTTCTGCCTCGAATTTGGCCAAAATATTAAATTTATAACTGCCACAATTGGGAGCTAAAAATTTTAAAATCAAAATTCTGCCCGGTTACTGCCTTAGTGTTTAGGTCGTTATTGTTTTTCTGTAAGGTGAACCACAGTTTCTGTTTCCCCATAAGTCCTAATTTATATTCTCTGTGACGCGGTCTATCAATCAAATGCTTTTTCTCACAGTTTGCATCCTTCTCATCTCATTACCGCGCGCGCTACGTGAATATCCCTGTTCTGAAGTCGACTTTTTTCTGATGAAAATCACTTGATTTGCGATTCTAGCATATGTTCTTTAGTCATGACGTCGCTGGCGTCTTTTGACATTTGTGGCGCACCTTCGCTTATTCATACCAGATTTTGGTCTCGTTCGGCAGCCGTTCCCGATAATTAGGAACGTGCCCGCCGCCGCCGTTCGTTCGTTCGTGATCAGACGCATTTGTCACACAATGGCTGACATTTTTCAGAATCCGCTGGTTGCGCTTTCTTCACAAGGAGTTCTCCGGGACCGGCAACAGGTTCCAATTGGAGGTGTTTTTGTTGGCTTTTCTCCGCTTATTTAAAAGACTTCCGTATCTTTCTCTCTCTCTCCCGCGTTAAAAGATTGCGAGTGGAGATAGGGGCGCTTTGTTGCGTGGGTGCTTTTTTTCTTCTTCACGTTCACTGGGTCTCAAAATAGGGTTCATAAATGTTGTTCGAAGATATGTACTGACGTCAACTCCATGTCACCTTCCTGAGTTCCGTAGGCATTAGTCAGCCGTCAGCTGGCATATTTCAGTTTAAAAATGTCCAGATTTTTTAGTTTATTCCTCATAAAGTTCCAGACATGATTTTCGACCTGTGAACTTATCTTGCTTGACATCTGCTTCATTTTTCTTCGTATATACATACATACGCAACTGTCGTTGTATTATTGCATTTGACTGCTACATAAGGTCGGTCCGAAAGGGATTGTCCGCCCACGCGGTAGGCGTGCGTGTCGAGTGGCCATTGCGGAGACACCTTTGGATCTGTATATCGATCGGCAGGAATATTTGGCGAATATACGAGTAATATCCCCACCCAGCCGTTTGCAGCCATAGGAAGGCTCGTCCAAAAAAAATCGTTTGCAACCGACACGCACGCCGGTCGCGTTAGCGGACAGTCTCTTTAGACACACTTCAATTGACTGGAAACTTGAGCGGGTTCTCCCCTGATTCTCTTTTTTTCGTTCCTAAAAGGTGTTCAATTGCTTGTTCCGGTGTAGTATTCAATTGAGGTTGAATGAGTTTTAACTTTTCAAACTGCTTAATAATCCCAGGGTTCACATATCAAGAAAGATACAATGTTCATACTGGAATTCGAAAGTTGCTAGGTTCACTGCAGCAACAATGCCCAAGACGGCTTAAAGCGAGTTATAAATAACCCTTTATGGTCCAAAAACATGAAAACCCGCCCGATTCCTTGGTGGATGTTCAGGAGGGAGGTGGGACGAGCATGCCGCTTTCGAGGGCCGTACAGGACTAGCTAGCCTCCATTACAGAGCAAAATGTATTGATATGGATCGCGTGCGTTTGCGCGCGTACGCTGCGTCTCCTTCTCCCCCCATACTCTTGCTGTCTCTGAAATCCCTCCGCCCACGCAGGCGGAGGAACAAAATAAGTTTCACTGCGAAATATGTGGAGGATATGATCCGTTTTCATGACATTGTTGCTGCTGTGGACCTTCAATTTTCCGATTTCCGCTAAAAACCCGAACTCTTATCGTGAAAATTGCGGTCGAAGGTTAAGTTTTTGGAAAAGAATGACATTGGAGCTTGCTGCTGTGAGAAAAGAAAATTGTGTATGCTCATAAAAAAACGCAGAACGGAAAGAAGTGATTAAAATTTCTTTTTGAAATTGTGAAATTAGGGGTACTATTAATCGTTTAATAGATTCTGCGATATGTTCTAATTTGCACTTTCCAACGTAAGGTTCAGTGAAAGTTTAATGGGCTACCCACTTAGTAATGAACGTGTACTCGGAATCATGGAGAATTATGAGATTTTCCATTCTCCTAATAAGCCTCCCCCCAGAGAACCATCTGTTAACAGCTTCTCAAGTATTTTCTGTTGTTTGTATATCCCCTTTTGTGCATAATTGAAATTTTATTGAAGTTGTGAATGCTTGTTATTGTCTGAATTTTCAGACGGTTTTGATATTTTTTGATTTCCTGATTGTTTAAATTAGTTCCTTATTTGCCAATTACCTTTCCTAATTGTTTCTTTTCTCATTAAGCGTTATGCAGTTCACTAAGGAATTAATGCAGCTTTTCTCTGAATTAGTAGAACTTGACGCAGTGGGTTTCCAATTAAGGTTTTGATGAAGACTTTTCTCGTCCTATCTAATTATCATTTGTAAGCCTGTACTTGCTAATTTGAAAATTTAACAGCTTTTCAGTTATTGCAATGTAGGTTTTACAGAACCATTCATAAATCATAAGAACCATTCATAAATCACAAAATTTTAAGTTTTCCTTTACCTTTGGTTCTTACTTTTCTATCGGAATGAGTTTCACAGGCGCTCTAAATCAGCGTACTGCACGAGGTGTGGAGAAGGCCATGTTTAACTGATCCTCCCCCAGAGAGCTTGTTTTGATCAAATTTTGGCGAGTTTTTTTGACCCATCCCCTCCCCCCCCCGAGGAGCGTGTTTTGGACTGTTTTTTCTTGTAAATTTCAAGAAGAGGAACAATTTGTGTAATTTGGAAGTTGAAGCATAGCTTGTTCGGATGAGTCCGGGTGGAGTAAGCAGCGGAGCGGTCGCTCATGGGAAAATATAACAGTGATATGGAGATTTTGACATGATGAGCCCGATGAGCCTTTTTTCGACCGGCTCGAAATGAGGGAGCTAGGCGATATAATCAAATTCTTCGTCAAAAAAATTCTTAACATTGTATAGCCCCATTCAGAATGGTCCATTTGTGCTCCCGGCGGAGCTCAGACCCCCCCCCCTCGTGTGAAGCTACATACCCTGCTCTGAATTGCTCCAGATAATAGGCATCGTGCGCGGTGGAAACCACTCTCTATTTTTCAAGCTTAATTCCGTGATTGAGCCCAGTAGACCACACTGATAAACTTTGGCACGTAAAAACGTTGGGTTATGAGGTTGGAAGTGGTTAAGGATTACTGTTCGCCACCAGTTCTCACCAGTCGTCTAGCACTTTCTCATAGAATGCTGATCCGACCGTTAAACCTCATGAAAAACAGTTGTGGCACAAATTCCACATGCAGAAAGTGAAAATGACGTTGGCGAGGTCTCCAAAATCAGAAAAACTTCAACAAATGATCTTGGCGCGAAATTCAAATTCAAATTTACAATGTGTTCTGCCTGAATTTCCTTTAGAAATTGATTTATTGAGTACGCTACATAAGGCCAGCGCAGGAAAAATCAATACAGGTAACTACAGAGAACATGAACCGGACAAAAAAAGCAATAAATACTTTTTTCTCAAGTGGACCTAGAAACATCAGCTTCTTCCCTGTAATGCGTTTGAAACTCCACAAAGCAGAAGGTACCGGTACCGGTGTAATATCTAGGTCAAGAGAGACAAAAGTTGATCCGGCTCTACAAGGAAAGGTACAGGCTCTAATATTGCCCTTCGGAGCTGCATATGAAATCTTAAGCCTGCTCCCCCTGGTCCTCGAGCGTTTCAGCCTATAGAATCTAGAAATGTTGATTTTCGCTATGCCAGCTAGTAATTTAAATACCATGCAGACATCCTTTAGGCGTCGGCCAGATTTAAGAGAATGGTTTTTCAACTCTCTATTCCTTGCGCACGCACCTGATATTTTGTCAGAAATAAAGGTTTTTATGGACCTTTTCGACATTTTCGTTCACTAGGGGGGCCAAGCTTAACAAAAAGGTCAAAAAATAATATACGGTTTTCTGCGTGTACGATGCTTCTGAGGAAGAGTTTGATTACTAGCATACTACTCTTCATCCTAATAGCTATTGTATCTTAGATGGTATACCCAATCTTTTCGTTAATTGGAATTCGCACAGTTTACTCGCATGCTTCAATTTTCCTCTAAAACCACTGTAATTAAGCTTGTCCCTATCTGTTAATGCTTGTCTCATTTTTCTTCGAAGTTTTTTCTTATATTTTGTGATTCACTGGTGATAACCTTTGCAAAAGAAATTTACCGTAAATGTCGTTTTGCCAGGAACTGGACATTTTATATTGCTTAACAAGTCCCTAATTGTTTTACCAAGCGCTGATTCTGTGCACTTATTAATGAGCACTTGAAACCAGCGAAACTGTTCTTTCCTGAATTATTAATTTTGCTGGCCGTTACGTCAATTTACTTTACTAATAAGCAGTAGATTTCCCGAAGGATTTTTGTCAATATTCGTGCAGCCCATTTGCAAAACGTTCTTCGGAACTCGAACTTTTGAATTCGCTCCAGACTTTTTTCGTTTATTCTGTTTTCATCAGCTATTTTACCGCAAAAAAAAAACCTTTGTGTTCTTTGATGAATTCGAAACAGAAGTACAGACAAATTGCTTTGAAAATTACCTATGTGTAATTTGTATCCACGCTTTTCAAGTGGTCGTTGAACGTGCACCTGAAGAAAACGTTCATTTTGTGAGAACACTTAATAGGTCAATAAGCTGCAAATGTGCAATTACCAAGTTACAAGCGTGAAAGATCAGACAATGGAAACCAAGGCAGGTTTCAAAAGTTCCAAAATTATGTAAAGTCAGTGTCCAGAATTATTCATCGTACTTTCACTTACCATAGATTTCCTGGGAAGTGGCTGACCTGTAAACGCTCATTTTGGGGCGAGCAGTCGCGTAGCGGCGATCATTGATCAATTCGCGGAACTGATTGGAAATCGCCGTGACGCGACAGATTGAGGGATCTGCAGAGTTGTGCCAACCGGCGGCTGGTCGCCGAGCGTTCGCCTTGACGCGGCGACAAAAATGTTTCCGAACATTATCTTCGCCGCGTCGGTTGCCGCTCGCTAGCAGTGACGCAGGGTTGTCGCAGCGTCAAAACACTGCGGTGCCTCCTCATCGCCCTTCACACCGCGTCGATCGCCCTCGTCGCCGAATGTTTTCGATGTTGCATCACCCAGTGCTGTTCGTCGCTGCGAGCAACGCCGCGACTTCAACTCTGCGGACCCCTTTAGACCGGGTGCATGCTTCACGCGACGGGCAACGCGACGTAGTGTTTATGATCCAAAACGATCGAAAATCGATATAAGTGATGTGCTTTGAGGCTGTCGAGCGTCGCAAGAAGTATGAACTAACCACAAATATCGAACAAGCCCGCCCCAACAAGGGATGAGCGAAACTTTGTTTTCCTGTTTGCCGATTTCCAATGGTTTTGCTCTTCCGATTTCCGGATGCCGATATTCAAAAAACACCTCAATATGCGGGCGAAAATCGGAGAATCGTATAGGATTACAAATTTTCCGATTTCCTGATTTCCGGTTGGTTCCGGCTTTTTAAATTCCGGAAGTGGCAGTTCCTTGTTGAGATTTCAGAATCTTTTGAATGAACTTCCTCTCATCTATGTTCTTAACCTATGGTAACGAGTCTATTCTGATTTTGTATTAATCCTGTTTAAACATGAGGGTTGGAAGCAGGGTTGAGTGAAATAAGAAGAATAGGATAGATCGGACTCTGTTTTTTTCCTCGGACTCCGGAAGTCGTCCTTCAAACGCC
Organism: Aplectana chamaeleonis; assembly: GCA_029168955.1. Classification (NCBI taxonomy): domain Eukaryota; kingdom Metazoa; phylum Nematoda; class Chromadorea; order Rhabditida; family Cosmocercidae; genus Aplectana; species Aplectana chamaeleonis. The sequence goes on from JAPDOI010000211.1 coordinate 410,152, forward strand.
CAAAAAAAAAGCACGCAAATACAGTTTTTGGAAAGCGGATTTTTTTTGATATTATTGATTGGCTCTTTGCGCTTGCGATTTTCGAAATGTAGACCGGGGAAGGCCGAAAACGTGCCAGACTGCGGGTTTTGAAACGCGGAACTCAGTTTTGATTGACGCCTACTAAAGTCCAAGCAACTGATTCAGTCCCTTCGAGAGCGTTTCGATGAGCGTATACCTGTGGATGACAAGAAAGTGCATCATCCAGTGAATAAGCGCATAAAACCCGCTGTAGGGGTGGAGTGGGGGAGGACAAATGCCGTACGCATATGTACTTATCCGTTAGTTGATATTTTACGTGCATGCTTAATCTGTGTAATCCGTTCGTTCATGTTCACAGTATGAGACATGTAGTCCTGAATATCATTTGGCATGCATAGTTGTGAAGCCACGGATGGACTTGTTCTGCGCTAGTCGACTTTCCATTGTCGTCGCTGATGTCTTCTAAGCAGCTTTGTTCGGGATTCTGCTCGTGGTTGTACGGGAGATATACTTTTCGGACTGCATACGACGGCGCATTTCTCGGAACGCATTCCTCAGCAGTGCTGCGTCTCGTGGAGCGGAAATAATGTCGTATTTTCGGTCCAGTCCAATTCCATTCGGTTTGCACTTGCAGCCGTCCCGGCATCTGACATAATGCCCGGATTTGTCCTCTTACGGCTTCTTTTTGAGGCAACGTCCAAGCGTCAACATCAGCTGTTGGGTTTGTGGGAAGGAACTCGTGATGTGAAGGCCAGTTTTGGAAATAACAGTGTACGACTCAAAAAGCTCTATTCGAAGAGAATGATCGGCGCTCAACGCAGGACGCTTATTGCAAAAAAAAACTGTAAGGAATTAATCATGAGCGGTTTTACTCCCTGAACGATGCAATCATGTTTTTGTTAGGTAGTTCAGCTGAACGGGCCAGGTTTAAGAGCAATAGCTTGGAGTTAGGCTTGGTTTTTTAGCGAACCGACCAGATTTCCAACTCATGACACACTTGTCTTGACAAAACCCATGTCATAAAGGTTGAATGGGTATACTGGGTGGCGGGCAAGTGTGCTTGCATACCTCGGGAAGGTCCCGCTTTAATTTTGTGAATTACTTTAACACCAAAGATTGTGGAATGAGATAACACGAATAATACAAGACCTAGGCTGAAAAGTTCGATCTATGGATTTAGAATGTCATTTCTACAAGCCAACTTGAAATCTTTTGTAATCACCGAAATATGTTGAAAAAGAACCAGTGCTCTCAAAGTATGTGTTATTACACAAGAAATGAAGTGAAGAAGAAACTTCAAAAATTTATTCATACAATTCATAATCTGTTGGGAAGCATTCTGGGGCGAAGCGATATGTTACGCTCACGAAGAACTTCGAAGCCATACCAAGTCGTGTTAGACAGGAAAGAAGATTACGACCCGAAAACGAAAAACGAAAATGGCAAGGCAATTTGCTGAAAGGGACCGCCAGTGAAAATGCTGGAATCGGAAATTTCATAACTTGCGCGCTACATTTATCAGTTCATTCTATCCGTACCTTCCTCAAGAAATCGTAAGAAGGCAGTCTGAAAACGGATGTGCAAGAATGGCAGGATGATGGAAAACGGAAAGCGGAAATGAGATCTTGCGCATTTTCGGTAAGGCTCCCGTTAGACTTGGCAGAACAACCGACTGAGATCGGGGCTGAAACACCGACCGCGGGTTCATTGGCCCTGCGCGTGTACGCGCGTGGAACACTAGTACCGTTCGAGTGGATAGCGGTTGCAAGCAGACGGTCGCAGGCGGACTCATTGTGCGGATTTTCTGCACCCGTCTGTCACTATTTCGGTGCGTATTTACCGGGTGAGACTCAGTTTATCGACTAGCTCTGACGGGGCCTAATGGCTTGATCGCTCCTTCCCCATGAGTTTTCCAACCGGGACAGTGGAACCCATCCACGAGGTGTTGGTTGGGGCTTATTCAAAAGCATTATGTGCACTGAAAACCGCTTACCGTTTCTTCTGTTCAGTCCCTTTCTTGGGACCGTCAGAAAAAGTAGTGTTTGGCTAGCTGCTTAAAATTATTTTGTGGACGATACAGCAGTTGATTTGGCTCTGATTCGCAGTTGGTGAAACCACCTACATATTGCCGGTTCAGTGAGGTGTTTCAGAAATAATTTCAGTCTCAGTGCGGTGAAGTGGTTCCACTGAAATCTGTACCATTACAAACGACCACGACTTTCACCTTTATTATCGGAGTGCGCTGATTGATCAATGTTGGTACCATTATGGTGCTGACAAAAGGACAGTAAGAGTATGTGTGAGGAAGGGAAAAATACCCTGGGACTGAAACTGAGTTTGTCGGGGTGAGAGTTTACGATCGACAATCTCATTTCAATGGTTTGTCGTTTTGCTACAATGGCAACGACGTCAACGACCGATTGTGTCAAGTGTTCAACGGTCGTTTGTCATTTTCGGTTGTGTTATTGTATGAGAGGGTTTTGTTGTTGTTGTTGCAGTTGTTGTGCTAACGTTGTTGACGGTGTGAGGTATAGAGGCTTTGCTCTGTCTCTTTCCCTCAGCAGCGGCAACTCCAATAAATCGCATAAAACATCAGATGCACAACGAACAAACATCATCATGCTCAGCAGCGACAGCAGAGTTGTTTTCGAGCCTAGCCGATAAGGATGTTTGAGCCAGAATTGGAAAGAGAGGTATCACGTAACTGCATGCTTCTGTTTCGCTCCGTTAGAAGCCAGAGTTCTGTGGATGGATGGAAGCGATTGCTGATGAAGATGGTCTCTTGTTCTCGTCATGATTCTATGAAAAGAACGTCACTTGACCAGGGTTCAATTTTCCAAGCCTTTCGTGATATATTGCGCATAACACCTGTGCCCAAGGTGTTGATTGTTTCGGATTGAGCCGAGTCTCTGGCGCTATCCGACAATTTATGGTGGCGTGGGTGCAAAGGTCATTAATCGACTGTTGCGTACAATCCCTACATGTGTCATTAAAAATACAGCAAACTTCTTGTTTGTGAATGGCGTAATGCCAAACGCACTGAAGAAGTGGCGGAGCAAAGGTGAATGGATTCGCAAGAGTGCTCGCATTGTAAAATTTGTGTTCAATGAAGCACACTCAATTGCTGAAAGGTGCATCGGGAAGTACCCCAAATCTTTCGGCATGACCTGAGCAACGGCGGAGCAAGTTTTCTTTTTATCATATGTCGAAGCCGTCACTTGCAGGTTCCATTCCCTGCCTTCGAACGCTCGCCTGTTGGTCTTCCGATTAATTATGTAGGAAGATAAGCTATATTTCCTCGTTTTTCCGCTCTTCGTCAGGCTATACAGAGTTTGCTCGTAGCAGGTCTGCATGTCAGAATTTGATAGCGACTTCATTTAGTCGCTTGTGAAAGCGGCGCCCTAATCAGGAAGCTTGACGGCTCCCTATCACGTGGACTGGTGGGTTCCCTGTCACCAAGCCTGTAGATCGAGAGATTTACAACCTCCTGTTAGGTTGAGGCAACTTGTCAGAAATGCCTGGTAACGTCCTGAGCCCTCAACGGAGGCGTCTTTAAAGTTTTTGGTTCGGAAGCACAATATTGGCTGCTGAATACCGGTGCGAAGAGATTAGGCTCTTCCCATTTCAGAGATGAGAGGCGTGATCTTCCTTTGAGTATAGGGAGCATTGCATTAATACGGGGCTGCTCAAAGACATGGTGTTCAGGTTGGACTCTTACAATTTTGTGTAGTACCAAGCTTCAATGTGGTGAGGCTGCCTGCTCGCCGGTGAGCCTTTGTCGGTCTCATCAATCATTCGGACATGGGTCATTGAGTTGCTTTTTAGAATCAGGGTGTTTTGGGACACCAGACCTGTTCAATTTTAAGCCAACGTGACAGCGTTGAGCGTTCCAAATTCCGGGTTACATCTACCCTTGCACAAATGTGAATAATTCTTGCGGTTCAACCATGCGTCGGACTCAACCAAGAACGAGTATCTAGTTGTGCAACGCGTTGTTGGATTTCTCAATCAAGAGCTGGTCCTCACTCTTAATGTAGTGTGTTGCTTCGACGGTGTTCCTCCTTCTGCCATCGATAGGTGTGACTAATCGCGCGTTGAAGCCTTTTTGTAGTGAAATTTTCTCTGAAAATTGATCTACCCATGAAAGTCGTTTTATTGATGCATTGAGACCCATTCGGGAACCCTTGGTTGTGCGAGAGGTGCGGGCAGCAGACTGAAAACAACTTTTTATGTTGGTTGTCGTCAGCTGATATATTTCTGTTGGTCATCCAGTTTATGGAAGTGTTCAACGGAGTTGTTTGCGAGCGATGAAAAACACATCGCTATAGTCTGTCTAATAAAACGGAGGTGCGTCGATAGGAGTTTTTATGGGCTAGCGAGCACTCGTATATATCCCTATCACAGCGCGTTCTGTTGTGAAAATGAAATCGTATAGAACTGAGATTGGTCACAAAGCATAGGTTTCTCGTGCGTCCCCAGCTCTGGGTTTCTTTGGTGGCCCGTCAAAGTTGTAGTTCCGTGTAGCCATATGCGGCTGTGTGAACATGTGATCGGGCGGTGGAAAACATTAGTGGAGAATTTAAATTGTTTGACTGGAAGTGAATTTGTAAAAGGGATTAGTCAGGGCCTGAAGCATAGATTGATGCTATAAATCGCATTGCTTGCTAGGCGGCTTTGCAATAAAGTTAAATATCCCTGAAGCAGTACATCTGCACCCGTTGAGTCGTTGTGAACTCTTCTAGTACTTTGTCCGTCGTTGGGAAGGGAAATGCTCTTGTTCGATTGCCATTGCGTCCAATTTTCAAGCAGGAAGTTCAGGCTGGGGGATTGGCAAGCAGTCGTAACAGAAACGGATTTTTGTCATATGTCAGTGGTGGGTGCTCCGGCAAAGAGTTTCCCGTTCCCTCTGCCTTTGCTGGTCTATTGATTGTCCTGTTTTCAGTATGAAGGTTGAATTAGAATTTCCGTCCGCATAGGGCTACTTTCTGTTGATGATTACTTCTTAGTACATTATTTTGGATCGAAACTATAAAAGCATGAGGAAGGCTGCCGTCATGTTGTAATGACAATCGCACAAATAACGAAAAATTAGGGGTTGAATGGACGCGTCCGTCTACCGTAAGCACTCGAGTGTGCCCCATTGCTTTCGCTCACCACGTATGAGTATTTCCTCATTAGAGTGGCAGCAGGTGATTTACCGAACAGATAGCCTAAAACCTCCTGGTCTGGTATGCAGGATGGCTGCGGCTGGGGTAGGGACGCGCAACGTTACACGCGCGTCACAGTTTGAATTTGAAGGGTGGTGGTCGTTAGGTGTTCAAGGGACGGGAGTGGCGGGCAAAGAAGACACCGAGAATCTGTGCAGTAGCGTGACGCCCTCGCGCGCTCCCTCTTATAAACTCTCCCTCTTAAAGCCGCATACACCCTCGTGAACGTGGTTGTGATAACAACGTAAATCGAACTATAGGGCTTACAGAACAATGCCTAGGCTTTTCGAAGCCTCAAAAACGATCCAAAATGCAGCTACCTGAGTAGCAAATTTTGTTCCGCCTGTAGTTTCACACCCCTGTACAGGCCATAAACCGGCCAATGTCTCACCGTCGACTGCGTACCACGCGCTGCGCGACCGCACGTGCGTCGGAAGCAGACGGGTTTTGGCCGCCGCGCGACGAGTTTTGGCCGCCGCGCGACGTTTAGACCGCCGCGCGGCGGCCGAAACTCGTCGCGCGGCGGCCAAAACTCGTCTGCTTCCGACGCACGTGCGGTCGCGCAGCGCGTGGTACGCAGTCGTCGGTGAGACATTGGCCGTTTTATGGCCTGTATATATCCCACGCCTCCAAAACAGAGGTGCTGGTCCATCTTCCCGCCATCGGTGCTGTTTGCAGACTACTCAACAAGTAATCCGCACACGTCACTAACGGCGGGAATGGCACAGCATCCTTGTTTCGGAGGGGTAGGGCAAATACAGGGGGCGCGAAAATATGAGCGAGGCCAAGCTTGCTTCTACTGTAGCGGCATTGTTGGTCGTTCTTGACTCTTTAAAGTGAGTGGGCATTGTGTTGTAAGCCGTACGCTTCGATTCTTGTTGTTACTTCAACCACGTTTACGAGCGTGTATGCTGACTTTGAATCGCCTAATTGCCACCACCCGGATTGAAATGATGACGTGTGCATGCTGCGTTCTGCTCCCTGACCCTTCCCACCGCGTTCATACCGGCCACTCCTGATGAGATCTGAGCGAGGAATGTTGTGATCATGTAATTTCTTCAAGCAGCAATCAAGTGAAGATTAGAAGTCACATTTGTGAGGCTGACCGAAACGTTGACACCAGCTGAGAATCATTTCATCGGCGTTAGTTTCAAAAGACCATATGCACTTAACAGCCGAAACGCACGTGCCTCGATCATTCACACCCGCAATTTCGCTCAACGCACGTTCACCTACTGGGGTTGGAGCACACGTTGTCCGAATCGAGTGTATTAGCGACAACGCTCTATCGCACATTCTATCTGTGAAGCTCGTTCTTTAAGTTGGAAAAAAGCGGCTATCGAAATCTTTTGGAACCGTGCTTCTCGACGAAAAGCACCTTCCCAGTGGGGTAATGTGCATATGATGGACGATATTGGTTGAATCCTCAACGCCAATGTCAGTGTAATTGCTCTTTTACATGCATGTGACACATATGTGAGCATGTAGAGGGGATAACGTAAAAACTACCAATTGTCACATGTTCCTCAATTCGCATGCATAGCTGAATGCTGTGTGGCACGAGTCTATTCTCTTTCCTCCTCGGATCAAGTTTGGCTGACACAACATTTGACTGCATCCAAAGTTGTCCTACAACAAGTCAAGATGTGCTGGTCTCTATCAAGTTAGGATGTGCTCATCTCTTCCAAGTATGATAGCCGCATAGTGCAGTTCTCCGATTCTGGAGGGCTAGGCTAGAATTGCAAAACGCGGAATGAAATGTTGGCTGCCGGACTAATTATGTGGCGTCCTCGTCGATCTGTCGTTCGGTTGGACGCACGGACGGATGGACTGGCATCGATATGCTGCTCCACTTCCTAGTCCGACGGCACGGCATTGCCAGCGGCTGCGTCCTCCGGCAATGCAGTTATCCATGCTTGACTGGTGGTTGTGTATCGGTCGCAATGGCTGCTAAGCCCTATTGATCCCACGCCCCATATTGTTGCTGCCTTTAACGACCGGCACTTTTGGCGCATGTAATTTGTCTATTTGATGATGGATTAGCACTACATCCTTCTCGGCCATATGTCAGTTTTTTGTCTCGGTGACTTCGATCGATCTGTGTTCTTCCTCTTCCATTTGCTAAATGATCGGCTGCCGGCTTCTATGAAATGCCTAGTTGGGCACTCGTTTGTCTACATTCTGCTTATTAACTTCTTCTGGAATTATAGCTTTGCGTTTGGGAAGGACGTAATTGACTTGTCTCGTGTATAATTGACGGTGAAACCCCTATGTCAGTAAGCTATGTAGTTTTATGAAAATCACTGTTTTTTCGAGGTGATTGTTAATCACTACTGCACTCCTTTTTCAAGGCTCTGATGGGTTTCCCACAGAGAACTAGGGGGATGAACTAGATTCAATATACACATTTGAAATGCAGATGTACTGCACATACAAACCAATACATACCTACATAGAAAAGTACACATAGTTGCTCGATTATTGTTGTTTGCATTGAAAAAAAAATTAAAATAGAAGCACGATAGTACATGAAACATGAAGAGAGAAAATTCAGCAAGATGATTGAAATATGTTGAAACAAATTTTCCTGTGAAAAAAAAATCATAAACGGGTGCGAAAACAAAATCATAAAAACAGGATATACCGAAAATTGATGGATTAACGGACTAATGTAAAATCGTTAATTAGAGACGGCTAAAGCCTAGTTTTGACTGCATCGCTGCTGTTTTTTATCGCAGCGATTATGCACCCGCTACTGTAGCGATGTAGCAGCGGCAGCGATTCTGTTCATAGTGCATAGACTCACGGATGATCGAAGAAATTCAATCAATCAGTGAAATTAATGGCTGGTATTCGTCAATAACGCGTTTCGACTCGAAAACACTGATCTTGTCATGTCAAATGGTCAACGTTCACTAGAAGAAACGTGTCATTCCCTGGCAATCGCTCCATCGCTGCCATTTTGGCAGCGATGGAGCGATGGTCAGCGACCATTGAAAATCGCTCTTCAAGCAGGGATGCAGTAAAACATAGGATTTCATCGCCGCGACTCAGCGATGTAGGACGTTTGCCACGAAGCGATCACAATTGGAATTTACAGAGGCGTATGCAGCGCTGGGAAAAACTTTTGAGTGTTCTAAATGGAGCTCTAAAAAAAGATTTCTGAGAAACACAAAAACGTATATTTGAAATTTTGCAAAATAATTTTGTGTACGCCAAGAATGGGAGTGCACGCTTGTATTCGAATAAATCTGCATTGAGTGGACGAAGCGTTCACTGGTAGTATTGGTATCAAACTAAATAGCCTTCATTAAAGGGCTCACGGCTAGATTGAAAAGCTTCTCGTTTGCAGCGGAGGCGTCGGGTGCGAGGCGTTTTGCGTCGATCTAATGCATTGCTTCCACTTTATTCGGATTTTTCTTTTTTTTTTGTTGGAGCATTCGACGGCCTTGCACAGCTGTGTTATTTGCTGTTCTCATTCCGCTCGTTTCTGTTGATTTTTGATCTCCTATGATGGCCAACGGGGTTGTATGAAGCGCAGCGACATTCTAGGATTGATTCGAACAGAGAACACATTCCCGAATACGGTCACCTACAACTCTCAAAAAAACCCGACATGAAAGGCGATAGAACTGTGAACGAGTGTCTCGCGTGTTTAAAAAAAACTAGCTCAACAGTAGTGTAACTATGTGACTTTTAAAGACTTTTAACCTTGATTTGGAGACAGTGAGCTATTCGATCGTAGAAGCAATTTCCAACACATGAATCTCAAGGGCCAGATTCATCAACAATACATCTTTGGTCTGACAATAAGAGGACCCTGAATGGTGTGATGGACGTAAAGCGCATTGAGAAGTGCGCAGAATCCGATAAGCGGCTCACCGTAGCCCATGGGGTTACAACTCCTGGTTCTGAGTATTATGAGCAGCCAATGGATCTGCCACAAGAATCCTTGTCGCTACTGATCCATGACTGTCAGATGATGAAGCTCAGCTTGGACTCAAAACATTTTCAGCTGTTGAACTGATTGTTGTTCGAAAATGTGATGTATGAAGAATCATTACCTCCACTTAAACCCTTAGCCTTGGGTTGGAATTTCCTACCTGAGATCTTTGGGAAAGGTATTGGGCCGCACACTCATCTGCCCCCGAGTGTATCCATGCTCGCGAGGCACTCCCCCTCTCCCGCCGTCCGTGATTTGTCAGCAGCGGTAGTTGACCAATAATAGAGGGGCTACGTGCCAACGCACTCTGTTAGACGAAAGTTCTGTACAGCCGCATTGCAGTTACTGCTACTGTTGGAGTGTGACTTCTCATATAAACGCATTGGGCCCGGTCCAACCATCCGACCAAGCTACTTTGTGAGCGGTGAAGTCGATCAATGCTGATCTTCAGTGTGGAGCAATTCTCCGGCAGGTAACATTACGCTTCACCCTTAGCAGACCCTATTGCTAAGACCACCATGTAATGGAAAGCGTGTTGCACAACGGTAATTTTTCTTCAAGGTCCGAAGAGTGTTGAGGCGGTTTTTTGTCTCCCCGAATAAACCTTCAGATTTGTTCAAATGCGTTCGACCAGAAAATAAGAAAGCAATCTTTGCTCAGGGAGGCTAAAGCTCATAGATCCTTGTTTGTGAGTGTCTACAACTCGCTGAACATGGATTGGTAAATATAGGCGGATCTTGTGGTCTGTGTTGCCTTACATGGCTGTGGCGCGACTGCGGCCAGCGCGTTTTCATTTCCGAGAAGTGAGGTTAGGCGCGTGCGTGAATTGTTGTTGTTCTGTGTTGCCATTGACGGCGGGATGCTGGCGAAATGTGTTGATGTTTACGTCTGCTTCTGCTATGGTTGGGATGTGTCTGTGCCAGTGAGGCGATGTTGTTTGAAATGCGATTCTCTACTCATTTAATGGATGAAAGAGGATCCGATGTTGTTTGAAGTGACAGAGAGTGTTCACAGATTGCCAGAAAGGCGTTCGCATAAGACCTCTTTTGCCAGCAATCCTCTCACGAGGTCTGTAAAGCTGCTCCCATAGGGCTAGTCTGGCACGTAAACGCGTGAAGTACCTCAAGGACAGCAGCGCACGGAGTCCATGAAGACTTGTTGAGACAAAATAATTAGCTCAGCTTCAGCGGATTTCCCGCTTGGGAATCCAACGTCTTCCGAACCTGCGGGTTTGATTGAGTCATTCCATTCGTTAGTCGATTTCGCATGTAGGGTTGTTTTCTCTCTTTCAGCTTCGTCACCCTCCACCCATTCTAATGATGAATGTGATCTATAAAAGCGACCTGGGCAGGGTTCAGATGGATATATCAGTCCTATCAGAAGCAACTGTCGGATAGTGGGCGGCTTTGAACATGATATGCTTTTCGAAATCATTATTACCATTTGGTAGAACGCAAATTTAGAGGTTTGCCTCATCCGTTCCATGAGCGGATCTCAGTCAATATTTCTCATTCTTATACCTTGCACTCGAGGTACACTATCTACGTGACACGAAGGGATAACTGCCCAAAAATAACAAATGTAACGCGAATTAATCAAGCGAAAACACAATCCACATTTCAACCTCAAGCGTGGTCAACAGGAATGAAACACAACAAAGGGATAAGGAGTTGTTCTGACAATGAAAAAAGTAGGATATGTAACAACAAATTAAGATGTAACAACATTTGCTAAAGGTTTGCCATTGTGTGCCGCCTTTTGATCCTTCAACGACGCAATTCAAACTCGGGATAGTAGCCCAAGTTCGTTACGAACTCCATTGTGAGATCGGACTCTAGAAAGTCTTGACAGCCGAGCTGTCTTCAAAGGCACCATACAAGCCGGCAATTGTGCTTGAAGTGGCAATTTAATAAGCCCGTGCGGCTGCTATCATAACACGAACGTCTTCGGAGGCACAGAGAACCAGCCGGGATTGTAATAATCGAGCAGTCCAGGCTCATTCTTCTGTCAAACTCCACTACAGACTGTGAGCACCTGTGAGAAGTTATCATATCTCCAGATGACAAATGAGCGGGAAAGTTTCCCTCAGAATGTTTCGGCAAAACATCTAGCCGATGACGGATAACGTGAAAGTAATTATCCATTAAGAAGTGCAGGCACGGTGAAATGAAAATTTCATGCTTAGAGTCACAGCGTAATCCTTTATTTCCGTTTGATCGCTTTCAAATTGATTGGCTTCCGGTTGTAGAGCGAAGATTAAATGAAATAATGAACTCTGGGAGAGTTCACCTCGGGTTGCACTTGTTGCAGAATCTGGTTTTCGTTCTTTACGAAATACAAGTTGCAACGACTATGTGGCTGGCACGGGCATTTTTCACTGTTGCTAAAAGGTCCAGTATCCTCCAGTTGCACGCGACAGCAAGGCCAGTTGGATCGGTGCCCTCGGCGTGCAAAAGAGTACGCGCTAGATCCTCAGCATGTCTAGTTTTTTTTTTCCTTGTGCTAAGAGATTTGCAAAGAGGTGATAGGCTGGTGGTAGGAGCTTAGAGCGGGTTCAGGAGAATGAGTGTAATTGAATGGTGTTCAGAGAATGATGCTACTTCAGTTCGGACTCGTCGAAGAAGATACACGTGAGCTTCCCGGGAATGTTTCCATGGGATGACTAACCCTTTGCGTCGGCGGGGTGACTATTTTGAAATGTTTCAAAAGACAGTTCTCACGTAAGGGTTGACGCTTTTTGTTTTTGGTCATTCTATGTGCATCATAGGATGAATGTTTAATAACATCCATGGTCATGTACTCGATGAATAAACTCAGATGAAAGGCCACATTCTTCGTAGTCATATGGACAATGCCTATGTGACACTTTAGAGAACTCACTGTGTTCTTTAATGTTTATCTCTCCTACTAATCCTTTCGTACTTGCCCATCCGTTTGATGGGATTCTTGATGTAGCATTCGTATTATATATCATTTCTCTGAAGTCCTCTTTTCATCAAGGCCGTCTTCAACATTAGGCGTTCTCACATAATCCTTGTTTGCATATAACGCCTCCAGATTGTCCCTTGTACATCCAATTGATTCATGCCATTGTGCTGTTGGATCCTATTGTGATATCAGGTCTGTAGATGAATTTCATCAGAGTAGGTATGTATCCACATTAGGAGAAATGTGTCATCGATCCATTGCGGAATCTAAGCTGTATGCGGAAAAGGGAGAACATGGCCCTACGGGGTCAGCCGTGTGCATCGATCGACCACTGGTTGACCTAAATCGTCGGCTGAACCCCATGTTCCCACTGACGTGAAGACCATTTAGAAATTGAGCGTTCTATGGAATTCGCGCCGTACTGGCGCAATCAGCCATAATTTCCATTGAATGTCGTCGGAAGCAAATTCTGATAGATGCCTGGTAAATGCACTCTTTTTTTGTTTTGGAAGGATGTCTACCTTATCTGCAGGGGTGCATTTTTTACGCGCCAATCAATCCTGTCTGTTCTTTGCTGGGTGCAAATGAGAGAATGAAGGTTCATCCTGCCCGAGACTGTCGTAGCACCGGTTAAATTCGCCTTGGGGGTTGGATTAGGTAGGCAGTTGAGATATGATCAGAGCCGAATGGGCGGCTGAGCATTGCTGAGGAAGTGTTTGAATTCCTGCTACACAACACGTTCCTTGCCCTGAAACTAGTACCTTGGGTAAACCCGAATCCTTTGAAAGTGCAGTCCGACAGCTGAATCGTTTTGGTTTTTTTCTGCTTTTTTGAAGAGAATTTCGTGGTGATTACAATGGTGTCTCCAGAATTGCTCAGAACCAGCTACGAACGGAGTTATGGCCCTTGAAAGATCTTGAAGTTGAGCGGTGAGAAATTCGTGGACGAGTTCTCTCGTGCCTATTTTTCCTCGTCGATCGCGGCCATCGCACCGGAGCAGATCACACTATAAAGCTAGACCTATAACAATTCGAAGAACGTCGATTTTTTGCAAAATTTATGACCGTCGCGACCCTATTGTGACCGGAAACCCTGAAATGGGCGAAGAAAATGAGTGCTCGATTTTTCTCGAGAGTTGAGGTTCCGCGATCGGCAGGGTTGCTACCCAAAGCGGCCGGACCATAATAACAATTAATACCCACGAGCTTGGACTGTGCCTTTGAGGCTGAAGGCAGACTCGAGAGATTCCATTTTTCTGAATGGGAGTCGGGTGCATGGTGCATCTTGCAATGCGAAATGCTTAGCACTTTATCCTTTAAAGGCAGCATACAAGTGGGCGAAAGTACTTGAGATATGTGCGCTAATACGGCTTCTAATAGAACCGTCGAAAGCGTCAAGAACGAGTCAAAATTATCTCATTTGAACGATCAATATGATGGTGTTTGTGCATTGAGGGGTGGTTTGGCAACAAAATGGGAGGAGTCCCAACGTTTCGGTGGGTCTAGATGGCTCAGATACGGCAAATCTGCCTGGGTTTTTAGGCTTAAAACATATGAGTTTATAAAAGCTATGTTTACGATAAAAATGGTTTACGAGTTTCCTCAGTAAATCAAATGTACCGGGGTGAGTTGCAACAATAATCGCGAAAGAATGGCGAAAAACGGCCCATTGATAGCCCTATACTGCCTTTAAACTCAGATGTGCTATGCCAGCCCGCCTTCTTCCTCAACGGCCAACAAGGAACTGGGCAGGTAGGGCACAGAGCTTACAAATTTGAGCGCTGTATTTGGCTATCTGTGGCTCGTCTTTAGCCGTTCTTTCGCCATTGTTGTTGCAATTGACCCCGTTTCATTCGATTTCCCATGAAAACTCGAAGATCGTTTTTTCGAGATCGCTATCTCGACCACACTTGCAGGCGTGTATGCTGTGCTGCCTTCAAGCACATTGATTGCTGCTCAGAGAAAGTTGTGAAGTGAAACGAGGAAGATTCTTCTGAAGAATAACTGTTCCCGGATGTGTTTATCTTTGATATCTAGCTCATACTGGATACACGCCACCTCTGTGATGCCTAACTGTTATGTGCGAGTTAGTTTCTGTCAATAAGCGGTGGCGGTTTTTGATTCAACATCCGCGTTCGACGATTTCCCATCATCAATTGTTGTTATGGCTGTCGAGTTCGCGTAGGGCGCTGAATGGAGGCGGAGCCCGGCTGAGAACACCGCGATCAGCTGAGCCTCAGCCTCACGGAACGCCTGCCCTTGTACCCGCGTACCAGGAAGGGGCGTGGCTGAGCTGATGGCAGCCGGCTCGACGAGCTCTCTCTATATAAGGCTGTCGTCTAGCCTCAAGGCAACGTGAAGTGTTCTATGAGCACCTGGGAACTCGGAAGTGAACCTTCTCTGCGTCTCGTGTATGCTTCTGTTTCTTTGATGTGAGATTTTGGGATTTCAAAACTGCACTCCCGTTGTAGGTTTCGCAATGTTTGCCTAATGTTGCGTAACTTCGTTTCTTTCGCTACAGCTCATTGAGTTGCGGACAGTTTGCTTTTCCCGTGCGGCTGGCTATTCAAGTACGAGTTCGGCCGTGACAACTGCTGACCCCGCTTTCTTTGTTCGGCTTGCATCATGGGCGATTTTCGGTGCACTTGGCTGGTTTTTTTTTGGCTTTTGAAGGGTATTTTGGATCTATTTTGTCTCCCAGGATCCTTTTCTGTTTATTTAAAGTCCCGCTCTAATTCAGTCTTATCCAATTGTTTCAAACATCTTTTTGGCTGGTTTCGAGTGGATTTTACCTCTGATAATTCCTTGAACAATCAATCAAACAGCAAAACTTATCAATCTTGGTCCTTCAGCCTCGTTGGGTGTTGAAATACTTATTCGAATAGGGACCGAAAGAAATTTCGAAACCTATAAATTTTTTAAGCCTCAAAACCGATAAATATTGTAGTTATTTTATTTGAGTTCTCGTGTGCCGCACTCTGCGATAAGGAAGTGTCGCAGGACTGAGGTCAGACGTTTGGGTGTGGCAGTCACTAGCCGATCGATGCACGCTGCTGACCCCCACGCGCCCAAGTGCTTACCTTTGCTCTAAGTGAAGCACTTTACCCTAAGTCGTATTTATTATTGTAAAAATTATTTTCACTGATTAAGTGTGGATTTGCCCTCATGACCTTCCTTAAACGGTTCTCACGATCCACTAGGACTAGCCTGGAGTATTTTTCGAATTTTTTCATCTTTTCCCGCATCGAAGGTCCAAATAATAAGATTTTTTAAAGTGTCTAATTGACTAATAATTTAGTCAGGCACGACCGAAAATCGCTAGTTCAATGCTCGGTAATGAAATCGGAAATCGAAACGATCTTTCGAATTTGAAAAATTCTAATTTTCCTGCAGAGTCTAGTTTCCTGGTTTGACAGCTCGATTATTAAATTTTGGGGGCCAATATCGAAGGTTTTCTCCTCTGAAAACGTTGGTTCAACTTTGTACATAGCAGTGGGATGAGTAGGTAGAGAAGGAGTTTCCCACATAATACTATGATTCTCATCGGTCAGCGCTAGCAGTGTGATGGTTATTTCCCTTCACGGTGAAAAACTGGTGGTCATAATGAAATTTTTGTGGTTACTTGAGGTCCTCTTTCGATTCAATCAATTTCTAAAGTGTTTTATTGATTTTTGCACAAAAAATCAATAAATTGGATAATTCCAGAAAATCGATAAAATTATACGACGTTGATTTCAATTGATAGAGGATCCTCAAAAACTTGTAGCTGTCAAGTCTGCCCTCTGATTTTCCTTAATAATGGTAAATACCATCTCATTACTAGCGTTTACCGAGGTGATTCAGAGGTTTGTGTTTCTCACCTCTATCATATGCACTTTTTTATTCTTTAGAAACTCATGTTTTTGTTCAGATAATGCCATAGCGCCTATGCTAACATTTATTAAACCTAAGACTTTTGCCCTTTTGCGTAAGTGCATCTCTTGGTTGTGTGTTCTCATTGTGGGCCGCACTTCCTTGCACATTAAATCACCTTTTTGTACTTAATCGGCTCAGTGTATATGCTAATTGTAATGTGTAAACTCTATGCTTATGCCTCTTCACAAAGTTTATGCCTCTACAACGCTAACTAACCCTGGAAAATGGCTTTAGGATCGAAAAATTAACACAATTGTCGGAGTTTTGGGGCAAGAAAAGCGGAAGTTCCAACGCTTCAGTATTTCGGCTCTATTTCGTCCCGTGAATTCTGCACGAATTAGTGTGTTAGGCCGCTGTCTGCTCCATTATTTGTTTGTTGGTGTTTTCGGCGATCAGTTCCGATTTCTAGGGCTGTTTTTTGTTCTTGTCATAGTGTTCGGTTAGATTATGATCGAGTTGTTTACCAGTTGATGTGGTGGGGGTCATCGTTGCGCGTGCTTAACCCGGTGAATGAATGCGGGCAGATCAGCTGTCGCCGGGGCGAACGCGAGCGCGCGAAATCTGCAATCTTTGATTAATGAGGTTTCAGTGCGTTAGACGACGCCGCGGCTAGTGCAGTGACCGCGCCAGGTGGCGCCGAGGCCGTAGGGTCACCCGGTCTCGTGCTAACCTCATACAAAGAAAGGATGTACTCCCAGCCCAAAGGTTACGTGTTGGTATCGCTTGCCGCTCCTCACAGCGGGGTACCGGCCGCTCGCGAATTCTCATGAAGCCACACCCATTTGGCGGTGCCGGCTGATGCCTGCCTGGCCGGTCGGGTTCAATTGGTGGTTTCATCATGCTGGCGGCGGCCTGGGTGGGCTGGCAGCGGTTTTGAGTCATCATCTGACAGTTATCAGCCCCTGGTGCCGGTCTGTTCGTGTTATCGCTGAAGTTTTAATTAGGCATAGTGTTATTGCTTCGTTATTGCGTCCGAAGAATGTTCGACTTTTAATCAAATCTAGTGTGTTTTGTGATGTTCTCATTTACATCTCTCTTCTCCTCCCATTTCGTCTATTGCACACATGGTGTGTTTTCCCAAGTGTGACCCAGATTCTTCAACACGTCGCGATGTCTTTGAAGTAGATTGTTCTGATTGTTTTATGAACGCGTCTTTAACCAGCCAGATCTGATTATGGCGAAATATGACCGTGGCGGTGGTCTTTCATTTGGTCGTTAATATCCAGTCGGGGCCAAGTAACCATGTCTAGCCATACTGGAGGTTCTTTTTACGCAGATTCTGAGTCCGGTGGCCAAATTTGCTTAGCTGTTCTCTAACGGAAGTTATGTTTAAATGATGCAAAGGGCAACAAGCGTTCATTTGTAGTGAAAAAGGTCACGTGGCCTGCACGTGACAACGTGGCGCAGTTGGTAAGATGATGGACTATTGATCCAGAGGTCGCAGGTTCGAATTCGGGCTCATTTGCTCCTGTTTCTAGGCGTCGTATCGGAATCTCTTGTTTGTTGTGGTGTCATTTGTTTCTACCAAATTGATCGAATATGCGTAATCAACGCTGATGACCTACTTTAAACTGAACTAACACAGTGTTTATGACTAATTTGATCAGCTTAGAATTTTTCAGGAAAGGTTGTTGTCCAGTAATTTTTTTCCTTTACTTATATAATGTTCATCAAGAAAAGAAAATGAAGAATTTGTTCACCTGTTTTTTTAACTTACTGATGGTTTTTTAAAAATGTACGATGTAAGGTGTGTCCCAATGAAACTGTCTTCCCAAGCGGTAGGCGAGCGTGTCGAGCGGCCGTCGCAAAGCCATTATTTGCACCAGCCTTCTCACGACTTTAGTCACCTGAAAGGGATATTATTCACTTCTCGTCCAATACTGGTACTGATCGATTTACAGGCTCGAAAAGAACGCTTTTGCGACGGTTGCTGGACACGCGCGCCGACTGCGTGGGCACACAGTCTCATTCGGACTTACTTTACAACATCTTTTAGCATTATTATTATCCATTTTCTTGAAAAAAGTTAGTGATAACCAATTGCTGCGTATAATTTTGAAGGAATCAAAAGAAAGGAACTAGTTCGCTCTCAGGTTGAGAAAATGATTTTTCTAGATAACTCATTCAGTTAAGAATTAAAAGGTCAGGTTTCTGAAAAGACAGTCGTTCAACAAAAATCGTCTGTTCAGGCCTAAAAATGGGTTTCTATAATTTGCTTGATGAACTGCACAACAACGACACAAAAAATATATTTGTCTTAACATTCAAAGGCAATCGTCGCGATAAGGACGGTCTCCAAGTTTCGTTGGAAATCTGATGTACCGGGATCCATTGCCACAACAATGGCGAAAGAACGGCTCAAACTGAGCCACAGCTAGCTTCTACAGCCCGGAAACTTGGTTCTGCAAGTGCCCGTCCCGCCCATTTCCTTGTTCGCCGTTGAGGCGGGCCGGGTATAGCGCAACAACCAAGTTTGAGGGGCGTATAGGTCTATCTGTGACTCGTTTTTAGCCGTTCTTCTTCCATTATTGTTGCAATGTATCCAGGTACATCCGATTTTTGGGGAAAATTCGAAATCCGTTGAGGATGGCTGTTTCACAAAAGTGGCCCTATTAAAAAAACTTATCTTTGCATGGGAATTCCCTTTTACAAACTAAAACTAATATTTTCAAGTCAGTCTATTGTCACATAATTATGCACATTGAACGTTGCAGAAAATTGCAAATTCTGAGGAATTCAATATTATATTTTTTTAGAAAATTTGCTAGAAAACGGCATTCGCTGCATGCCTTATCTCCGTCCTTGGTCAGCCTCCGATTCATTAAAAGAAGTCCTCTCCATCATAATTGAGCCCGTTGTCACATTGGAGTTCATACGTCACAGAGTAGAGAACTAACCGGTCCACGATGACGGTAATTGGATATCTCTGAAGTTTCTGCGCTCTTGAACACCATAATGAGCTGCAGATTTCAATATATCTTTCATGTGGAGTATGTGCTATGTCAATGAAATAGGGAAAATATATAATCTTAAGATTGTACCCAAACACAGTAAGTAATTTCGCTTTGTTATGTCTTTCCGCCTACCTGAACCTGTAGTTCTCATTCTCTTGTGATATCAATGACCACTTTTAAGTAGTCGGTTGGCGGATTTTGTTTTTCCGCTGTGGATATTCGCATGTTGTTGCCTAGTGCCACCTAACGCGCTGTGAACGCATGTGCTCGTACTTTTTGTTTTGGTGGTCATGGGAGGCGGGAGGGCAGGAAGGAGTTCACAAGGATCATTTCCTCGCTCCCGCCCCGCCGTCTGAGCTATGCACTTTTTGGCCTTGAATGGGCGGAATTGCGAGAGGAGACCATTACTAGTCGACCGCGGACGTACGCAGCGCGTCCTTGTACGAGGAGCGTGTTTCGCAACAGTTTCGAAAATCCTTTGTCGCAGTTCTCGGTTGCGTCATGCACACGTAAGCCGCTTCGTCTCTGCCAGCGGAGATGGGTTGGAGTGGATATGCACCCCTTTTGCCAACATCTGTATCTAATATCCACCGCTTTGGGTTAAATTTCGTCAGATGTTCTTCGTGGTCTACATTTGCTTACCCTTTTTCATATTTACCTCCTATCTAACAGCTCATATTCACCTTCTATCTATAAGTGGCACCCTCATGTGTGTTTTTAAGTGTGATTTGTAAAGCAATCTAGATGTGCACCCTTTGCTCACAGTTATTATATGCACCCTCCCATCACAAACAAGTTACCAAGTAGTTAGTAATATGGAATTTTATGGAAAATTAGGTATATTTTTATTTCTATATAATCAAATTGCTTCAAAATTATTAATACTTTTCAATTAATTTTTTAATTATTTTTATTAATTTGAATGTAAATTTATCAATTTCAATTCTAATGAACTCAGTTGTGTTCTGTTTTTGCAACTCTTTCCACCACCATAATGTCATTTTTGCCCCATTCTTGCGTTTTGGTAACTATTTTTGGGTTGTTTTTGCTTCTGCTGCCATTACATGTACCCTTTGCTTGGAATTTTATATGCACCCCCGTCCTCCTAATGAGGGTGCGTTTTAATAATGGGATTATTTTTCAATTGTTTCTTATAGAAATTTATTTTTTTGATTCTACGAAGTTTTTTTGTACTATGGATGAACCACTCGATTATCGCATTTTCGAGACTTATCCCATTGAAAAACTCAGTAGAATCGTCAGTTTCACGAATCTTGATCGATTTTATGTTTCCGAAAATTGCCTAGAGATTCTTGTAAACGACTGAACTTTTTCTGAATTCTCGAGCTCAGTTTTTTTTCAACATTTAAAAACTTTTGTTCGATTCGAGTTAATATTCGTGTTTTTATTCGAAAACCTAGTTAGTTTTTCAAGGTTAGTTTCTCCAAAAAAAAACTCAAATTTCGGGGCTATTCTTTGATATTTTGCGTATGTGATTGGATATTTTCTGTGAATTCTCGTGAATCATATTGAAAATAATTCTATTCGATCCCGAATGTTTATTAAATTCGCCACCTTTAATGCAGGTTGCGAATTAAACGGGCCTGAATCGGGTATTACTCGAATATTCGAGTGATCGAAAATCCGTGTCTTTCGGTATTCAGAAATTGCTCTTATTCGTGATTTTAATTTGTTTCATTTTTCGAGTATATGGCCAATATGACAAACTCAAATTATTCGGCTTTCTGAGTACTTCGATTCGGCCAATTTGAGGTTGCGATATTCGAATATTCGATCACGAATTTTTTCGAATCCCCGGGTTTCTTTTTTTTTAATATTAGCTTAAAAATTCGAGTAATTTCTTAGTGTGCTTCGGACTATGGGCTGGACGCCAAAATTCTTGTGTTTCTGAGTAAACTGATTCGAAAAAAAAATCAGCCGGATATATTATAACAAGCCATCTAAAATTTTTCACGTCACAGATTCCATGAGACTTGAATCACACTTCCCGCGTTCAGCGACAGCGACAGAGCATAACAGGAATATCGATTTTCGGTCACTATCGATGGTAAATATGGCGTCACTCGTCGACGGAAGTATGATCTTGGCCTTAATGCAATAGTCGTTTTCTTTTTTTTTCATTACGAAACTAGCAATCTAATTGAAAATCTGAAAACTTGAGCGTACGCCTCACTATTCGGCTTGTAGCCTTGGCCGCTGACCAAACTGTGCCAGGTACATGACGTCTTAGCTGCATGAAGTGGGGTTTCGAAAGTCCGTTTCGAAAATGCCTCTTGATTAGTCATCCTCAGTCGTATCGCGGCGGCAGTCACGGCGACTCTTCATTGGACTCCTGGCGGAAGCTCGTTCCGTTTTTTTCTCGTCGCACCAGTTACCGAGCCCGTCTGAGTTTTTTCTCCGTGTTTACATTCTCAGATGCTCACACAGGACAGGTGGACACAATGCCCTCCGTGTGATCAGGTGACACCTGATGTGTCCTGAGTAGCACCTCAGGACTGATGTTCTGACGCTAATTGCCTCATCACGACTGTGAAAGTCACCAGGGGTTATTAGATCTGTTGAATGGGTGGTGTGAATGGATTTAGCAGTTGTTCGTATTAGAATCCTTACAAAAGTTAGTAGTACCTAGGAGTGCATCTACGTGCCACGCTCTCATAAAGTTGTACAATACGCGCACTTTGTCAAAGTTCGTTTCATTCTGTTGTAGTCATATTATTCAGAAATCCGGCCACAAAAGCTGTAATCCTGTTTGTAGCGTGATGTCATTAAGTACATTCCCTAAAAGAATCGCAGATTGATGTGCAAACTCCAGACCTAACATTAAATGCGTAAGAAATATACTGTCTTTCTAGCCTTTTTGTGATTTCTATAGCTTGCCTGCCTCTCTTTTCATCATTGTTTCTCGAAAGTCTGAAATTTCTGTTCTCAACCAATAAGCTTCGGCTAAACGTTTTGGTGAAGTTCAACGGAAAGGAAAGATGAATCGAACGTTTTCAGCTACTCTCACCTCTGTTTCTCATTTCTTTTTCTCTTTTTTTTTGTGTTTGAAAATCGCCCAATTGCTTCTCAGGTATTCAGTTTTGGGTGCTGAATACGAAATTGGGCTCGGTTTCCGTGACTCTTGGTTATGAGAAGCGTCGAATATTAGATCGTTGTTTTAGACTCAATTCAAACTCTGCGTGAGGGTCGGTCACTCTGTGCTATTCATGAATGCAATAAATGCAATATTTGTTTTTAAGAATTTTTTTTATTATCGAAAAGTTTGACCTGAAAATGAGGGTTAGGGGGATCGCAAAAATTTCGGATCAAAATGAAGATTTGGTGAAGATATCCCAAAAATTGTCGGTAAATTTGGTCATCAGAGGGAAGGATCGTACACTGCACAGGTTTCAGGCGCTTGAGCCCGACTACTGAACGAGTTTTTGGCGTCTGACAGTTTTGTAATCAAATATATTGATTTTTTCGGTTTTCTGAACGACCGGAATATCCAAAAAACGTATACTCCGATTTCATAAGTAGATCGTGCCTCAGGGGAGGATCGCAAAGTTTGGATTTGGAAAAAAATTGATGGGGGGTCACTCTGATTTCAAAAAATTATGCAACGCCCCGCGTGAGCCTGGGCGCGGCGCTGTGATCGGTCGGTGGGAGGAGCCCCCCCCCTCCCCCACCCCCTGCGGCTTCAAAAACTTGCGGCCTTCTTCTTCAGTATGAAAATCTGTGCGTTCCTAGGTGGGTCCTGAGTCGCAAAATACGGTGATTTCGTGCCCGAATTACAAATGTTTCCAATTGCAGGCTATTTTTACTGTGTTCTAACTTATAGTTTCATCCTATCTATATTTTTACATTTCAACCACAGAATACCGACTAGTTTTTGCATGGTGGACGGCGGAGGCTGCGCCTCCTTTCCTTCTCGGCGTCTAAAGCTGCGGCCCCCCTCTGTGATCATCACAGCTTGTGCCTAACCCTGCAAGTAAAAAGAAACAATTTGAAGTTTGGTAAATTTCCCTAATGCACATGGGTAGATCAAATGCAAAAAAATGGATTCCAGAAACTCGAATATTTTCGGCCCAAACTGTGTTCAGGATGGTAAATTGGGCGCTGAACACGAATATCAGGTCCGTTTTCAGTTTTCTCGGAAGATTACTGTAAGTTACAGTTGGAAAATTATCTTTTTTCCTCAGTAACCTACCGTAATCTCCGTAATTGTTTGTTTTCTTCTCCTCACGACATTCGACAGACCATTTTCCTAGACTCTAGTTTGCGCAGGGATCAGTCCCTAGTTTAAATTTCATAAGTTTTCTTAGATGGGGTGGGATACTCTCTTATTTCGAGTATCTTCGCATACTTTGCTAACGGATACCACGATTTAACTAGATTTTTCTACATACTAGCTGCATCATCCAAACCCAAAAATTGAACCTTTCTAACGGGGCATGCTAAAGGCTTTCTTTATGATCATTAGAAATCACATGTGTTTTCTGCACCTAAAAATCAGAACTTGGCTGTACAGACCAGGGCTGTACAACTCGATATGTACACGTGTGCGCCTCTCGAAAGTGTAGGTAATTTATCGACGTGAAACTAGTTTACAGTATAAGTTACCGGCGCGTCGTGTAAGGAAGTGTCGTCGTCGTCGTTGAAAGTTTTGCGCCTTGTTATTTCGCGCGGGTTGGTCGGTAGGTGTATCGGTCGGCGGCGGGGCTGGTGGTGGTAGTTTCTGCTGGTTTTCTCCTACCCTGACGTCCGAAGTGTTACCTCCCCACCATTCGCTGACGGACGGCCATTGGATGGTTCCACTCTCGCTCATGTTGGTCTTTGTATTGACGTGGTGGCGATGGTGGTGAGACTGTGTGCCCCTTGCTGTACTGGTGGTTGAGTTTTTTCGGCAGGATTCATTCCTGTGGAGTCGTTTCTAACCTTTTTCTGTAATTATGGCGGTATTCCGCCGACCAAATATGGGCTAATAACTTCTTTGTACTTTGAGAGATTGCCTTCGATTATCACTGAACAAGTTGATGTGAATTTCCGTTGATGTCATACTATGCATGTCATCCTCTATATGTGTATGTATATACGTATGTCCCTCGTCTCAAGTTAATACACTAATTATAGTAACGAACATCATATGATTTCTTTGAATTTCAGGTCTCCTCAAACCCGTGAACTCACCAATTTCTCATCAGAATCGTCGTGGAGTTCCGACTCCGCGAACGTACGCGAACAAAACGGCTCGTGAAAAGCATCGGAGTGTGAGCGCCGAGGAGGCGGCCGCGACACCAGCGGACGTGGTCAGTAGTACGGGTACTACTGGCGCGGATACGGATCGTGTAGTGAAGTCACAACAGCCAAGGTGAGCCTCAGCTCGGGTTTTCTTTCTTTAGGTTCCTCGCCGAGATTGTAGTGCTAACCAGGGGTGTGCAAAGATATCCGGTTTCGGTTTCTTGGTGATTTTTGCATTAAAAAAAAACCAAAAAATAGGTAAGGTAGCACCGGAGTCTCGAAGTATTCCCGTATTTTTCCGTTTTGCGCATCCAATGCCGCTTACACGATTTCCGTTTCCGGATAAAAATATTTCTATGCGCTTTCTCAGACATATAAAAACAAGTTACGTGTAACTTATCTAAGCCTATTTAAGTTACTTGCAACCTATCGCAGGTCATTTAAATTACATGTACCATATCGAGGGTAGAGCGCCTCCGATGTGTTGCATGTAACTTACTTGGCCAAGATAATTCTCAAGTAACTTGAATCGGCCAATAAGGAAGGCATTCCCTTGGGAGTAAACGACGCACCCTTGGGGTCTGCCTAAGGACAGGCGATGCTGTCTCTTCAATTGCCCGTGAAGCAGCGAAAACCCTTGCGCTGTTTCATGTTACAGCTTAAATAGAGCCCTCTTGTGAGGGAAAGCTAAGGAATACTTCGGAATCTGTGAAATTATCAAAAAATTAGGGTTATAAACGTTCAAAAAGGGTGTATTTGAAGTCCGTCTTATAGCCGTTTCCGAGTTTTTTCTTTCTGTGAGCGAGGCGTAGGAGCTTTTCTTTGTGAAGGATGTATGACATTCTGTTCTAAAATGATAGATGACCGACCCAAGGAAGTCTTTTTTTCATGGTTAGAGAGCGAGACGCAGCTCTGAGGCAACAGTTTGTGAGTATGAGAGACGGTTCCAGTTTTGTGGACATAATTCTTTTATATGCATCTCAATGAGGATTTGCGGAAAATTCTCGAAAATGAAAAAATTGAAAAATGAAAATTTCCGTTGCGAGATCATTTTTTTGTGCAGAGAGGATAAATGGTGATAAAAAATTCTTCGAAAAAGTGGTCTTTTGTATTGATTAAGAAAAAAAAGAAAAATCGAAAATTCAATAAAGTGCATTTTTGAGACGTAGCAGAGTATAGCGGAGCATTCTACTGATTTTTTGAACCGATTTCGTTTTTCGGCATCAAAAGTTTTTCGCACATCACACACAGAGTCGCTGTTCCTTGGCGCATCGTAGGCTCCAACGATCTTACTCGGAACGATTCCATCCTTGCTTTTCATTATACGTTTATTATTAAAATCAGAGATAAGCGGAATAAAGATGGGAAACTAGTCGATTATCTTTCCCATGTTTCGAAACGCCCGAAAATTCACGGAAATTCGGTTTCCGGAACGCGAAACTCTTAAAATCTTTGAAATTCTTGAGAAGTAGTTTCTGCCTCAACAGACCCCTTAATTTTGCTCTTCGCAGCACTTTTTGCGGTTACTGGCGCGGAATACTGGCGCGAAACGCCCAAGAAAGCGGGGAAATGCGGTATTCGGAACACAGATCTCAGAAATCTGCTCATCATATTTAGCATTTAGAGGAATTGTTCAGGTGTCTGGGGTTTTTAAACCATCCATTTTGATGTGTGATACAAATACTCAAATTACGTGAGAGTTGTTTTCAATGATTGCTGTAGTAATGCACTTTCGATGGTGATTAAAGTTTAGATGGTTTCTGACCATTTGGGAGTACTCTCTGATCATCGCCCGGGCACAGGACGCAATCATTTGCCCCAAGGATTACGAAGTATTGCGCCTGGATCAATAGGATGACTGACTTTTTTCTCTATGTCTAGTCCTCATGATACTAAATCTTCTAACTGTGAACTCACCAATCAACT
Source organism: Aplectana chamaeleonis (assembly GCA_029168955.1). Taxonomy (NCBI): domain Eukaryota; kingdom Metazoa; phylum Nematoda; class Chromadorea; order Rhabditida; family Cosmocercidae; genus Aplectana; species Aplectana chamaeleonis. The sequence goes on from JAPDOI010000211.1 coordinate 436,286, forward strand.
GCAAGAGAGGACTTATCCATCTTGTCACTGGAAAATTCGCGTTTTGCGATTAGCTAGGCTCAGGCCAGAGAATGTACTCGCCTGGGAAGTGCGAAGACCCGTCAAAGGCGGTGGTTCGGCTCCGTCAAGTTCAGCTGAACCCGTCCGTGCTCATGTCCGTTCTATGTCATTTCTAAAGGGCGCGTCGCAATGAGCCACGAAGGAGCCCTCTGTTCGTAGAATCATCAATTTCCAATGCGGCGTTCTCATAATCCGCCCGACTAACCAGGGTATAAAAAGGGCAGACAGAGAACAACCATCATTATAGCCCATCAGTGCCAGTGCAAAGGCCATTAGTGCCTGCCATCGTCACAGCTCCCATTTCTATTCGGAGTGCCGTCACTGCTTGCAAATTTCATAATTATTTAGTCGGGGAATTTAGGACGTCTTCGGCCAACGATTTAGGTGATTTTCAGTATGATTTTCGCCTTCGACCGGTCCGGAAGTTTCAACCGTAAGTGGCCGCCATCACTGTGGAAGTAGCCGCGGCCCAACAATTCAGAAGCGAAATGCGACTGATTGTGAGCGCTGTCGGGGCACAGTTGAACCCCTTAATGTTGCGGATGGTTCGGTTCCTAGGTGTTCTCGGTCAGGTTTCCGAGTTGCTAAGAGCGACCAACGCTCATGAGAAGATACCCGCACGTTCGTATACTGATTGAATGTGTGGAAAAGTTGTGGAAGTACCTGCGGCGCCCGATGTGTCTCAGATTCCGTCTGCGAGGGCTGTTCGATCATTAGAAAAACCATCACAAACCATTAGTATTCGTGCCAGCAACGCGTATTGCACCATCTGTTTCGGCGTCCTTTGTCGAGAGTTCGGAAAGAACGGCAAGATATGTGAAGAAGATTCAGCGCCCGGGAAATCGGGCCTGTGTAATTACGGTTCACATCTTTCCCTGATATGAGTCGTCCCGAAAAATGGGACGAAGAATCATCAAACGAATGACGAGCACCGATCTAACCTTGGTTAGTGATCTTTGGATAGGACCTGAATATTGCCTTTAGGAAGGAAAGAACTGCGAAACTCATCTCCTGGCCACTGATTTTGCTGTTCGTTCACACTGGACGAGCCCGGACAGACAAAAGCACCGGTGGCCTGGTAAGTAACAGCAGTGGCCCGGACAGCAACGCAAGCCAAGCCCCAGATTGGGAGAACGAGCCGAACTGTCTGGCGGCTCGAGAACGCGAATCACCTAACATGAGATCGAACAATAGTGAGCAACATTAGTCCTGCTTGGCAATGATGCAGTCACTCCGATAATGAAGCTCAAGTCGATTTCGGTTGGTGATCGTAGCTAGGTTCGGCTGATGTTAGCGTGATCAACAGCAGCTCACGAATTCTGAGGTGTCGACAGGAGGTTAATCCGCTTCTTTCTTGATACCAGGTGCTTTCGGTGGAGAATTTTCAAGCTGCTATCAACTCTCCGATAACCCCCTAGTAGCCGTTCAGATTCCGACCTGTGTTGGCAGCTTCCAGTGAACCCGTGGAGTGTACCATTACTTGACAGGTTCCAAGTGTGCGATCGTTTCATTCAACCATGCTGGAGAAGCGCAAACGTCCCTCAGGCGATTCTCGACATCGAGTCACCTCAGGGTTCGGCTCGTTCTCTCAATCTATGGGTCGGCTTCTGTTGCTTTCCGGGCCATTGCGGTTGCTTTCCGGGCTTCTTCAGTTCGCCCGAACAGCAATAGCAGTTGTCTTGAGATTGGGAGGACGACCCCGACCTGTAAGGCGGCTCCGGTTCGTGTTCGGTACCGCTCGGGGCCGAGAATCGCCTGAGTCGTCAGTGCCCTTCATGCACTCTTGGATCACAAACGCAGAAGATCTCAACGTGTTGATGGTATGGAGTGTATGTTTCGCAGTCTTGAACGCGAGCAGTGGAATATTTCGGGGCAAGAGTGATGCCACATGGTCGACCACACATTCGTTGGTAGAAAGTCAAGAGCTGGAGCTTTCGGTTTGATGGCGGACTTGCGAACAGACTCCGTCTATTTCATGGTTGTGACTTAGGAACTTGCTGTCCATATTGGAGAACGTGCCAGTACATTCTCCACGTTTGTGTTAGCAATTCGATAGAGCAAATGCTCCCTACGAACCCCAAAGTGACGCTTGAAGACCATTTCGCATATCTTCTTGTCGCCGTGTTGTGACTGTGTTTGCTGTTTTTCAACGTTATGCTGATGCGGCAGCGCTGAGCCGCGTCATCATCGCGGACTTAGTCAGCAACAGGCAATGCCTTTGCCTGTTTCGTATTTATCAGCTAGAAATCGCTGATATCTCAAAACAATTACCCGTTCATCAGGACGCCAACGGCGCGGCCTGGTCTGTCTGATCGGAGCAAATGATTGCGAGTGACCTTCGGATAATTAGATGATTGTCATTGAGCAGCAACTGAGATAGAACGATTTCCAGTGATCGAATTGAGTTTTTTTTTGCAGAAGGATGTGATGGATCGCAGTGGTTCTGTAAGGTAATGCAGTCATGCGGGGTCGTTTGAGATAATACGCCGGCCAAGCCCACCAACGGTGTGAAAAGGCAATTTCGGGACGTTAATTTAACGACGTAACTGTCGGACACAGTGCATATCGAAGTCGAAGATCGATCGATTTCACAGCAGACGGAAATGATGCCATAGAATTTTGGCAAACTATTTAATGAATTGTATGCTGAAGCATATTTCGCTAAAAGGAAGTAAGACTTGAGAGTGCGGTGTTGGATCATTTAAGGAAGAACTGAACATCCGCAGAAGTGCAGAAACTAGTTATGTCAGGAAAGTGCGATGTCATCAGATATTCGAAGAATAGAATGCACTGAGAATTGAATATTCGGAACAGAACAAAAACAAGGAACTCTCGCTATACGCAGCAAGGTAAAATATGCAGAACCTTGGAGAAGAAATACATTATTCAAACAACGCACGTAAACAAGTATGACGAACAAACAAATGAACATGAAATCTTGAAAAGTTTCCGAGCTCGATTTTAGTCGAGAAGAAGGAGAAGTCCTTTGTGATACCCGATTTTCGAGCATGACATTCAACATGTCTCGTCATTTCGACAGTTTTCCTCGAAAAGTTGAAGGGCAGAGCTGGGGGAAAGCAAACGCGGGCGGCTGCGCTGCGGTTTTAAATGGGACCACGCGTCGCCCCAAATCAGCTTCCTTGCTTCCGCCGACTTTTTCCTGTCATTATTTGTTTTCATCATCTTGCACCCAGTTCAGCAGGTTTATTGATTTTAGAAGAGTGACAAAAAGGCGTCGACGAATCTGAGAAACAGTGTGAGCGTTGACGCGCCGTGTGAAAACTACAGCGCGGCCGCATGCGTACGCTTGGCTCAGTTTCTGGAGGAAAGACTATCCCTAATTTTGGAGCGAAATTTGATTGGTCATTTTGCTTGCGCGTCCGGAGCAGTGGAAGAGACAGCGGTAGAGTGTGAATGGGAAGAAGACTCAGCATGCGCGCGCTTACGCACGCGGTCGACCCGGTTAAATTTAATTCCGAAATAGAGGATAGACAGCCTGAAGTTGGTATCTCCACACACCTAATATTTCTCGAAAATGGCCGATTTTCGACTGTTTCTTCGCATATATTATAGTTTTTCTAGGTTTCAGATTTTGTTGAAATTTGAAAAAAAAATCGATTCCATGTTTTCGCACTTTCACAAAATGTGGCGTAGTTGATATGGAATTTCAACGCGAAATTATTTTATAAAACACAACTTTTCTGCCATATAATATTGCACTTCGATTTTTCTTTGTGTCATTCCGTTGCTTAACATGGCACAATATTGGACGACAGTGAATTTTATGTCCTGAAATTGAATTCGTATGAATTCTATAATATTTGAAACATAGAGCAAAATTTATTTAGACTTCTAGCAGTTGAAAATTTTGTTCCATCCGAGAAGTCAATGTCGAAGGATTTTTTCAAATGAAATTACATTTTACGTGTTAAATCTTCCCAAAAGTAGTAGACGGTAGCTCTGATTACGTTCCAACTCTGGGTTCTCTATGTTCTTGAAGCGAAAAAGTATTGCTACGAAAAGTTGAATGTCTGCATAGATAAAAATCAAGCTGAATTTTCGGCGAAAAATTGCAACTGCGGAAAAAAGTACAAATTCGAGTGGGGAGGATTTGATAAGGATCTAGTGCAGAGTGTTCGGTGGAGTTGTCCTTTGGAGTCTCGGCTAAAGCAACCCATCTCAGTCCACTATCGGCCAAATGTTTGTTCAATGATTTTTTCCGTTTCATTTCAGATTCTACGGTGGACCATTAAAAGCCGCAATGTCTCATCCGCTTCATCCTCCGTCGTCTCGCTCGAAGACGTTGGCCTGGTTTCTGGCCGATGATCTGTTGGACAAGAAGAATGGTGAGGATTTGAGATTGTTGTTAGACAAGGTGTTTCTTAAAAGGCATCATTCGCGTAGTTAAGTGTTAATCCATTTTTCATCTCTTCTAGTAGACTGTAAGGGAAGAGTTTGGAGAACCTACAGCGATGTCGCGTGAGCGGTGCGACGTCGCAGTCCAACGCCTCTATCTTGCCCCTGTTGGCCACGCGGCGCTTTTTGAAGCTAAATATTTCGGATAATGGGCTTGTGTACCCAAAACACGAAAAAGAATGAGCTGCTGACGAGTATTCTCTGCTTCCTCGTGGTCGCTATAGTGGGTTTACCAAAGGCTCCTGAGAAGACCAATTGAGTGAACGGAGCAGATTTTGGCCGGCCAAACTCGTCCGCTGCTCCTCCATTTCGTGTCTTTGGTCCACAACCCGAAATTATAAATATTTCTCAAAAAATTGATCAAAATTTTGAACAGAATTTTCAAGGGCTTCAATTTTAGTTTGAATAAATAGTTGAATTCAGCAGCTTTTTCTCTATTCGATTGGAATGCATGTCGATAACCTCGAATATTCAAGTGGATATCCAAAATTTCGTGCATTTTCAAGTGATATTCCGAGCTGAGAGGATAATATTTGCAAAATTTCATGAATATTAACAAAACATTAAAAAGAATAACTGTACCGAAATTAGCCCAGTATTAGTAGAAAACTCAAACACATCTTTTTTTTTTCGGAGAAACAGAATATTCGAAAATGCGATTAGTTTGAGTTCCGTTACCATTCGGGAATTCAAAAAAAATCTTACGAGTTTTTGAACGAATCGAATGCTCACTAAAACCGAAAATTTCAACTCGATCCCGTTTTTGGGCAGTCGGATATTCGAATTACCCTGTATTTACTGAACTTCTATTCGATTGTATCAAGTCCTGAAATAACATTATTTGAGGGCAGCTTTGAACATCAAATTTTGCGAACTAAGCGCAAATATCTTATAAGGGTAAGCACGAAAATTGAAATTTATTTTCTGTGTGGGCAGGGTTAAGAGGATCGTTGTCCGGGACTCGATGGAGCTACGTCCCGTCCTCCTTGAAGACCAAATTTGTGGAAAAATTACGAATTTTTCCCGTCATCCCTAGGTCTATTAAAGCCACCTCCAAAAATCCCCACTGTCTGCCCCAAATTTTCTTCGTCCCCCCAAATCTCCAATTTCGGGAGGATTTTAACGCCCCCCCCCCTTGTTCCGCAGAACAGTAAACTCTTGACCACGTGCGCGGGCGACGCCTTTTACCCCGATTTTGAATTTTTTAGCGGTTTAATGGCTTTGAAAAAACTCATCTCCCATTTTTGAAAATATCTTGGTGCCTACTATCATCATGTGATCTACCTCCAGGCTTAGTCATTCCTGAATTATTCCATGGAAAGTTGTTATATCGATTTCGATCGTCGTTCCCTTCCTTGTTCAGCGACGATGCGATGGAATGGGGGCGGGTAACCGGCGGGCATGAAGTGCGGGTGGGAGGCGGGCGCACAGACGACGTAGGAGGAGCTTCGCCTCTTTGTTTCTCATTCCTCGTTTCGTTCACTTCCTTTGAGCCTCACAACAGCTTCAGCTAATGAGTTTTGATTCTTACGTGTCTTTGTGGGAGTTGTCTGGATAAGGAACAGTTTGTTGTCATTGGGGCAGTCGGTTGGCGGACTCCTGACGTTTCAGGGGCAGCTGCTACTTGTTTTTGTGATGGTATGCGAATTTACTTCCTGATTGTGATCCTGAGTTACTGTAACCAGTACAATGTTCCGACTTTTTTTGGATTTAGTTTTGAAAATATGCTATTTTTTATTATTTTTTTGAAAAATTTTCGATTTTTTTCCATTCCCTTCCTTGTTTCTCGCTCCATATATCTATAAGACATTGCGTTCCATCGCTTCGGTAGCGCAGCTCCTTGTGCGACTTTCTGCTTACGATCTTTTAATAGGCGCTCTAAACCAGTACCCTTGAAACTTCGAAATTCACCCAAGCAAACGTGGGGTTTCAACAGTGTCGTTTTGGGGGGAGTTCTAATTTTGCTAGTGTCATCATCTGTCCTAAGGACCGGAACATTTCTTCTTCTAAGTGCGTCTATAGCCTTCGTCTCTTTGGGTTTCAGCCTTCTATCTAATCGGGGATCGATTCGTTTTTCGAAGTGCTGACGTGACTTCGAATGTGGGGTGTGCTATATGTGTCTGTGGGAGAGCTGGTGTTTCAATGGAGAATCTGCTTCGAATGTAAACGGGGGCTATGCGGCTATCAAAGCTGTATAAACAGCATCGTTTGACGAGGGGCGGAATGGCATTCTATGCTGTGAATGCGCTTGGGTGTGATGTGAGGAAGATGGAATGTTTCCGAGAGGTTGCGTTGAGGTCGTTTTATGAGGTGGTGGGAAGGTTTTCTGAAGGTCCTAGGGGATTTGAGGAGTTTTACGAGGTTAGTTTAAAGTTGTTCCGCTTTGAAGCGGCTTCTTGAGGGCCTGATGGGTTTATTCATAGGTGATAGACTTGGCCGGTTCGCATCAGGGTGTTCAAGAAATTTTTCGAAAGCGAAAAACGAAAATTTTTTCGGTCAAAAATTTGTAGAATGCTTTCCTACACTATGTCACGTTAGAATTTTTTTTCAATTTTTCGTCTTTTCAGTTTTTTTTTCGTGTAAAATCAATACCGAAATTTTGTTAAATTTAATCGCACTTAAAATGGCCTGTCTGCACCAAAGAATTTGGTGTCAGAACGAGAATCTCCCTTTTTCGATTTCGAGTTTTCGAAAAATTTTGGCACGTCCCTGGTGCGCATCCAATCGTTCGCACATAGTACGCTCAATTTCACAACTATGATTTTGAAATCAAAAATAATTGGGCACAGTTTGACCCTCAGGCGACTGTTTGTAGCGTTGAGCAGGTATCTAACGTTCGTTTCCGGTTTTTCGGGCGAGACGCTAGGTGTACGGTGGGCCAGATTCCACTGAATGTGTGCCCAGGATGTTTTAAGTGGTGGTGATCACTAAGTTTTTATCAGTTTTTTTGGTTTTTGGGGTGTCATGGTAAGTTACGATAGTACCCATCAAGTCAGCTAACTTTCGTAACCTGACCTTACCCACCGAAATTCGGGTTTCAAGTTCGTGAAAAGCGCTAGGGATGAGCAGAACCCTATTCGCTCATTTCCGGTGTTGCCTGACTTTCCGATATTCGAATAAAAACCGCATGAATTCTGGAAAAATGTTGGAAAGGTCCTCAAATTTCCGATTTCCGGTTCCCTGAGTTCAGATGGGTTTGGAGTTCCGATTCCGGAATAAGAAAAAGTCCTTACTCTTTCCGGTTTTCGAAATTTTGAGAGAATGGTTCGCTCTCGGCTTTGCTACTATTCACCTGCTGTGAACACCCTAAGATCTTGAAGCGGACTGTAGATCAGAAGTGCACCCTGGGACTAATTTTGGACGAAAATTTCCTTGATCTGAGGATTTCGATAATCGAAATATTGTAAAAAAAATTCTCAGTAGCCAACAACAGGTGAATAGTATGCCATCTTACAAACAGCTTCCTGTCGGTATCCAAAACTAGGCGGGCTTGCCGGGAGATATTTGTTTCTCGCTCCGAAAGACCTGCCCATTGTGAGCCTGTTCACATCCTATTATGTCGCGTTTAGTGTCCTATTGGACAGTTGTTCGCTTCCTGTGGGCCTTGCTTATTTGAATAAACCTTTTTTCATCGCCGAGACATGGAATAGTATAAACTTTTCAAACCTTGATTTATAGTCAGGTCCGTGGCTTGCGTCCTCAAGAAAAAACATTTAAATCTCACCCGCGGCTGGCGCGGTGGTCACGTGGCCGGCCCGCTAATTGATTCAGGCCGAGAGAGGAGTGCAGCTGATCAGCTTATTAACCGCCAGCCGCCGGTGAGATTTAAACTGTCCGTGCCAGCCGCGGGTGAGATTTAACGGTTCTTTTTTTTTTGAGGAGGCAGGCCACGGACCTAAATGTACCTAAGTAGTCATAAAAATTACGGTTGTTCATCAATCTATTTTTGGATTGAACAAAATGTGTAAAAAGTATTTGGAATTTAGTTTGACTTTATCTGGACATTTTTGCTCTTTTCTGATTTCTTTGTCTAAAAATTAAATGAATTATTAGAAAGGCGGTATGTGTGTAATTGCTGAAAGTCTCCGGTAGTTCCTGTTTTTTCCTGTAGTGTCAGCTGATTGGCTGAATATTTTTAGAATTAGCTGCAATATGGAGTCGTGACCCCATCTGGTGTGGTGGAATCGCGTGCGTGCGCAACCCCATCCGCTAGCGTTGTCGAGTTATCGCACCTGTCGATCATCCGGTGGGCCGAATCAGTTTCCGTGTCAGCCAAGGAAGTCTTCTCGACGTAATGCAGGCATTATCCCATTGCTGGAAACATGGGTTAGTTTCTGGTTGGTGGTGCGAAAACCATGGGTTTCAGTCGATGAATTTTCCCGTCCAGCACAGGTGTCGTGCCTGTGTAGGCGTCGGGGAATCAGTCGATGGGAGAAGTGCAGTGCAGGCAGCGCTTCACATCTGACATCACAGACGTCATCCGGCTGGGGACAATCAGCTGATTTGAATGTGAGCGAATGTGTGTGTGTGTTATCGTTCGGCATCATGTCACACATCTGTCTATCAATCTGTGAAGAGATTGAATAATGGCGATAAGTGTGCCTAGCACGATCTTGTCTCCCTTCGAAATGCCCGTCTCGGTGTCTGTCTATCGAGAGACTGACTCCCTACTCCTCTTCCTTCCATGTTCCGTGATTGTCCACCCGTTTTTCAACACACACGGGTCGCTCTGCTTCCTTTTTCCTGTTGATGTGTCATCATCCATAATGGCAGGAGACGTTAGGAACGGTGTTATCAGCCGAGAGGACGTACTGTGCGGGCCGGGGGCTGCTGTGTTCGGCGTTTTTGGGTGTTATTGTTGAGTCAATTCTGTTCGCAGCTGCGCCCAACGATCGATCATGTGGGGTTCTGGAGGAGAATTTTCAACTGTTTTGTTCTGTGCTTCCACATTGATATGGCGACAGTGCTGTCGTTCCGTGATGGAAAGCGGTTATCAGTGTTCAGAGGACCTGTCTTCAGGGTTTTCTCACATCACTTATCGCAGATTTGATCTAGACTGGAGTGAACCAGATTGTGTTTAAATTGAATTCCGACGTTTTTTCTTTTATTGTCGTCTGTTTCACTGATCCACATTGTTTCTTGATATTTTCCAAATTAGTGATTTTAACTATCCTTCATTTTTCGCAAAATTTCACAGAAAACGTGGTTTTGTGGTGAGCCATTATTATTGAGCTTGCGCACAATATTTTTGCCGCAGTCGAAAAGTTCACTCTCGATGTTTGTTTTTAAATAGCGAGCTGGTGTTTGGAAACATCTTTTTTCAAAGTTTAACCAAAAATCGACACGATTTTGATGTGGGACACAGTCATTGAGTCGAAGTGTCTCCGTATTTTCGCCTTACTGTGCTGATTATGTGAAATATTATATTTCCGAATTTCGACTATAGAGCAGGCGTTCCTTGGTGTGTTGTGAGACAAAAATAGATTTATCTTCTCGATTGTATTGCAAATTACCCCGACGACGCGCCAGGCAACACCTGCTTAATTCTCAACGTGAAAGTGGTTTTTGTTCAGATTCTTTGTGAGTTTACTTGGAATATGTGAGGCGTTCTCGCTAAAAGGGCGTTCGCAGTTGTGTCGTAGGAAACGCGAATGTTATGAATTTTCTCTTACGATGCGCCAGACAACACTTTTTGTATCTGAGTGCGAGAGTGATTTTACTAAATCTGATTCAACTCTTTTGTAGAGGGCATCAGACATTATTAGATGGGTTTTCGCTAGGTTTTTCGGGTGGTGGCCATCGTGTATCAACACCCCTGAGGAGGCGGGAGAAACGTGGGAGGAGCGAGGTTCCTGATTGGACGCAACACGGGCTAGCCCCGACCCCCGGCTGTTGCGTCCAATCAGGAACCTCGCTCCTCCCTCGTTTCTCCCGCCTCCTCAGGGGTGTTGATACACGATGGCCACCACCCGGTTTTTCTCAGGAATTGCAAGAAATTGCTACGAATTTTCTTCAACGATGCGCCAGGAAACACTCTCGATTGCAAGCGCTGTTTTTCACCTCCTGATTCAATATGAGTCTCATCTACAAAAAACTATTTCATGAATTATTCTTAATTCAAGCATTCTTTGTTAATCTAAGAAAGTGAATCATACTTCTTTTTTTAATACGATGCGTCACACAACGTTTTATGTTTTCGATTGAGAGTATGGATTTTTTAAATTTTTCTTTGTTTGTCTTAGGGTAAATTTTGTAGAGACGATGTGGGGCTTTACTCAAACGTTCTTTGGCGTATCGTAGGAAAGTAATCTTGTTACGAATTTCTTTTAACGACGTGCCAAGAAACACCTAACTCCCTTGATTGCAATAGTGGTTTTCTGCTGATTTCCTAAACAGAACTCTGAAGGTGTTACCCAAACGTGTTTGTTGGCCTAGCGTCGGAAGGTAATTTTGTTATGAATTTCTTCTAACGATGTGCCAAGCGACATCTAGTTCTTTTAATTGCAAGCGTTTCTGTCCTGGTTCCGTTGGAATTGCCGTTTTTTTTCACTATTCTCTATAATTACCTAAGGTTCCTCTAGCAAGCGCTAGTTGTTGTATCGTAGAAAACGAAGGTTTTTCTGCCACATGATACGTCAGACAACATGTAGCCTAATAGCAGTGAGGACAAATTTATTCCAACGACAGGCCAGACAACGTCGAATTTTTCTGTTTAGTGAATACCCTCTGGATGATTTCTTTGAGGTTTTCCCTACATTTTTATGAGTTCCTTGTGTTTAGGTACATCCTAACCTTGTTTCCACTGCCTTGGGAAAGTTTATAGTGGAATGGGGGCGATCATTCGAAATGTACGTGTACAGAAGATTAGTATTATTGTCCTGAGACACGTGCACCGGCGCGATATATAGTGTTTTTGTGTTTTTCTCACAGTCAGCGGGAGAGAGGGTGGGTAAAGAGAGGAGGCACAGACCGATGACGATGACGGGGGTAACACACTCACAAACGCACCCACACACATACACACACAGCTGATCTCTTTGTGTACGGTTCCTGTGTGCGTGTGTCTCGACGTGACACCGTCGAGCGGAGTCATTCTCCACGCGACCATAACATGCAACTGTAGTAGATGGTTTTTCTCGTCGAAAATTTAGACCCTAGAGTGTGGAATTTGGGAGAAAAAGTTGGTTGGATAGTCCACCGCGCGTACAGAAGTTCCACATTTTCTAGGCTACGACGTATCCGAAGTGGAGGCTGCGGTGTACTCTTCCCTTGCCATGGCTTAGCCAGAAACCAGTAGGATCGAGATCGTCTCGCGCCGATCTTTGCTGGGTTCTGGCCCTCACAAGTATCTCTTGTATTGTCGAACTTCTGCGAGAGTTTGCTACTATTTGGGAGTTGTGGGTTACCACTGGGTTAGATGCAGGTTAGATGGCTACCCAGTATTCATTGGTGTGCTAAACACAAATCTGATTATGCCAAGCAACTTCTTTTGCTGTACATGTCTCCTTTTTTTCTGGCGATATCTTCTTTTGGATTTTTCAAAAATCATAGTGGGTTACGGCAGGGTCAGGTGGACCGTTGTCCCGAACCTCGACGAGGTTACCCCTCCTCTGTTAGTGAATGTAATTTTCGAAAAATACTGAAATTTTTCACGTCCTCACTCCAAAATTTGTCGGCGTTTTTCAGGCTGAAATTTTAAGAAAAAAATTCTTGGTCTTTACTTCATTTTTCAATTTCATGTGAATCCCACTACCCTGGTTACCCAACTGACTAGCCCTTTGGGAGCGACTTCCACTCCTCACCTAAGGTTTTTGAAACCCCACCCACAGAAAAAATTTTACTTTTATTTTTGGCATTTTGACGTCCCTCTCGTTATCCCGCCGGACTTCAAACGCCCAACCGTGGGTCACGGGGTTTTGTCACATTTCAAACTACAGAGGCAGATTTTTACTCGAGTTTTGTTCGGGAAGGTGTTCGGGAGGGTTGCTCGGGAGGTGCTGAAGACGGATGGGAGATCCATTAGAGGCTCCCGGAGTGCTTTGATAGGTTACGGTACCTTCACCGTTGTAGATAAATGTTTGTTTCCCGTATCATTCTGGATTAAGCTTCCGACACGACCGGCCGGGGGGGGTGGCGGGTGGCGAAAAGCAGTCGTGACGCAACCGCTCGCGTCGAAACCTAGGGTCTGTAGACCGCCTTCTTATTCAGCTTTTCTAGGTGAAGGGAATAGTTCCTTATATGCAGCCGAGTTCTGCAGGATAGACCTCTCAGCTTGCCAGGGAGTAATCTGCATTGTGATCATTTAACTTGCTTTTGCCTTTTCTTAATGGGACCATCGTCATTTTGGTCTTAGGATGGTCTTTCTAGCAGCGCATATCATGCATGTCTTTTGGTTGAATCGAGCACATACATATTGCCTTGACGAATCTAGCATTTTGTTTTGAGGACAGATTGAACATCCTCTCTTTTTATAATACAATGTCCAGACCTGATGTCCACATGCGAGGATTCGCACGTATGACTGGTTTTGTATTTGCGTGTCTGTGACGTTGCGGCCGTGGCTGAAGCGTTTCCCTTTTTCAAAAGAATCATAAGACACGGAACGTTTCTTTGTGGAAAACTTCAAATCATTAATATTAAGGCACGATTTCCATTTCAGCACCGGCAAACGGTTCCATGAAGATAGATGGCAAAAACACCGCACCGCAGTCCGGTGGTGCTGGTGCTGGTAACGGTGGCAAATCTGAAGACAAGAAGCGTCGTCGAGCGATGCGTCGTGCGAAGAAGAACGAGGGAACGGCCGCGGCGGCCGCAGCTACGCAACTGGATTTGACCGATGCTGAATTGAGCGGTAAGATGATTGCTCTTTAGAAGTTGTTTTTTTTTGTGTTAGGTCACAGTTGGGAATCCGCAAGACGCGTCTGTTAGTTAGTCGACCTTGATCTGGTAACAGTTTTGCTTTGTGGTGAACTCTGCCTGGGGTGGTTCTGTCTCAAGTAGGTCACAAGCGATGCCACAGAGCACACTCCTTGCTATCCACTGTGCCCTATTGAGGGGTGGCATGCATGAATGCGGCGGCGAGGATCAGGGAGCGCAACGCCGCACGCACGCGTCACGATTTCAATTGGAATTGTGGCGCGTGCGCGCGGCGTTGCGCGTCCCTACCCCAGCCGCCGTATTCGTGCTTGCCACCCCAGAGAAAGATCAGCTGTTAGCAGAAAGCTCAGTGCTTGGGAGAGCATCTGTACAGAGCAGTGTGGGCCCCGACGCGAATCGTGACTGGTGAAGAAACCTGTCGTCCAGCGAGAAAGAAGTGTAAGGTATAATAGCGGTCTAAGGCCGGGTTCATACTCGGCACTACCGCGAGGGTGAGGCAAATCTTAGGTGATATCTCACTGCATCGCATTGCCGTTCGCGGAAGGTATAAATCTGGACTAACAACACATAGCGCTATTGACGCTTACATGGTGGCAGAATATTTACATCACTATAAGATAAGCTGTTGTACGTTCACGTGGGGCGACTGTGGAACAGGGCTGAGTAGGCTGCGATTCGGCGCAACGGCGGTCGTAAAAATTGTGAAAAATTTTTGTGAAAAAAAATTAAAATTTGGGGAGTCGTTAAAATTTTGGAAAAAATAGGAGTTATCCCCAAATTTGAATTTTGCCAACGTTATTGCTCTCAAAAAAGCTATATAAGCTTTTCATTTCGAGGGGAGGATGGTGAAAATTGTCGAAGTAATAAAATTGGTCAACAGGGGGGTCGTAGCTCCGCCGCAAATCGGTACAACGACCTGCTCAACCCTGCTAGTAGAAGAAAGGTTCAAAAAACAACACAGGAGCGCAAAAATCCACCAATCGCTCCAGCCGCGAAGCGGCTGGAGAGGTTTGGTTTTGCCTGGCACTTGTGATCACTTAGATTTTGGTAAAGTAGTTAATAAAACCTGTAAAACAAATTTTCTAGAGATTTCCTTCTGGATATAAGTGAGAGAGTATAGAAGACACCCGCTGACAAAATTTGAGCCAAATCGATTGAAAATTAACAAAGTTAGATCGGCGGAAGCTTAGCTAAAATTCGCGTTTTTTCTTGTAACGCGTCCCTCGTGTCCTGTTCCTCGTCCCTCGTTCCTCGTTCCTCGTCCCTCGTTCCTCGTCCCTCGTTCCTCGTTCCTGCCACTAGCCACTGCCAGTGGTCGCAGGCTATCAGTACATAGGGCATCTGATGACGTCATCAGGATGTCATGTAAAGTACATAGGGCATCTGATGACGTCATCAGGGTGTCATGTAAAGTACATAGGGCATCTGATGAGGTCATCAGTGTGTCATGTAAAGTCCATAGGGCATCTGATGACGTCATCAGGGTGTCATGTAAAGTACATAGGGCATCTGATGACGTCATCAGGGTGTCATGTAAAGTACATAGGGCATCTGATGACGTCATCAGGGTGTCATGTAAAGTACATAGGGCATCTGATGACGTCATCAGGGTGTCATGTAAAGTACATAAGGCATCTGATGACGTCATCAAGGTGTCATGTAAAGTACATAGAGCATCTGATGACGTCATCAGGATGTCATGTAAAGTACATAGGGCATCTGATGACGTCATCAGGGTGTCATGTAAAGTACATAGGGCATCTGATGACGTCATCAGGTGTCATGTAAAGTACATAGGGTATCTGATGACGTCATCAGGGTGTCATTTAAAGTACATAGGGCATCTGATGACGTCATCAGAGTGTCATGTGAAGTACATAGGGCATCTGATGACGTCATCAGGATGTCATGTAAAGTACATAGGCATCTGATGACGTCATCAGGTGTCATGTAAAGTACATAAGGCATCTGATGACGTCATCAGGTGTCATGTAAAGTACATAGGCATCTGATGACGTCATCAGGGTGTCATGTAAAGTACATAGGGCATCTGATGACGTCATCAGGGTGTCATGTAAAGTACATAGGGCATCTGATGACGTCATCAGGTGTCATGTAAAGTACATAGGGCATCTGATGACGTCATCAGGGTGTCATGTAAAGTACATAGGGCATCTGATGACGTCATCAGGGTGTCATGTAAAGTACATAGGGCATCTGATGACGTCATCAGGGTGTCATGTAAAGTACATAGGGCATCTGATGACGTCATCAGGGTGTCATGTAAAGTACATAGGGCATCTGATGACGTCATCAGGGTGTCATGTAAAGTACATAGGGCATCTGATGACGTCATCAGGTGTCATGTAAAGTACATAGGGCATCTGATGACGTCATCAGGATGTCATGTAAAGTACATAGGCATCTGATGACGTCATCAGGGTGTCATGTAAAGTACATAGGGCATCTGATGACGTCATCAGGGTGTCATGTAAAGTACATAGGGCATCTGATGACGTCATCAGGTGTCATGTAAAGTACATAGGGCATCTGATGACGTCATCAGGGTGTCATGTAAAGTACATAGGGCATCTGATGACGTCATCAGGGTGTCATGTAAAGTACATAGGCATCTGATGACGTCATCAGGGTGTCATGTAAAGTACATAGGGCATCTGATGACGTCATCAGGGTGTCATGTAA
The DNA here is from genome assembly GCA_029168955.1 of Aplectana chamaeleonis. Lineage (NCBI taxonomy): Eukaryota > Metazoa > Nematoda > Chromadorea > Rhabditida > Cosmocercidae > Aplectana > Aplectana chamaeleonis. Next base: position 452,342 of record JAPDOI010000211.1, read on the forward strand.
AGTACATAAGGCATCTGATGACGTCATCAGGTGTCATGTAAAGTACATAGGCATCTGATGACGTCATCAGGTGTCATGTAAAGTACATAGGCATCTGATGACGTCATCAGGGTGTCATGTAAAGTACATAGGGCATCTGATGACGTCATCAGGGGTGTCATGTAAAGTACATAAGGCATCTGATGACGTCATCAGGTGTCATGTAAAGTACATAGGGCATCTGATGACGTCATCAGGGTGTCATGTAAAGTACATAGGGCATCTGATGACGTCATCAGGATGTCATGTAAAGTACATAGGGCATCTGATGACGTCATCAGGGTGTCATGTAAAGTACATAGGGCATCTGATGACGTCATCAGGTGTCATGTAAAGTACATAGGGCATCTGATGACGTCATCAGGGTGTCATGTAAAGTACATAGGGCATCTGATGACGTCATCAGGGTGTCATGTAAAGTACATAGGGCATCTGATGACGTCATCAGGTGTCATGTAAAGTACATAGGGCATCTGATGACGTCATCAGGGTGTCATGTAAAGTACATAGGGCATCTGATGACGTCATCAGGGTGTCATGTAAAAACATAAGGCATCTGATGACGTCATCAGGGTGTCATGTAAAGTACATAGGGCATCTGATTACGTCATCAGGGTGTCATGTAAAGTACATAGGGCATCTGATGACGTCATCAGGTGTCATGTAAAGTACATAGGGCATCTGATGACGTCATCAGGGTGTCATGTAAAGTACATAGGGCATCTGATGACGTCATCAGGGTGTCATGTAAAGTACATAGGGCATCTGATGACGTCATCAGGGTGTCATGTAAAGTACATAGGGCATCTGATGACGTCATCAGGTGTCATGTAAAGTACATAGGGCATCTGATGACGTCATCAGGATGTCATGTAAAGTACATAGGGCATCTGATGACGTAATGAGGGTGTCATGTAAAGTACATTGGGCATCTGATGACGTCATGAGGGTGTAATGTAAAGTACATAGGCATCTGATGACGTCATCAGGTGTCATGTAAAGTACATAGGCATCTGATGACGTCATCAGGGTGTCATGTAAAGTACATAGGGCATCTGATGACGTCATCAGGGTGTCATGTAAAGTACATAAGGCATCTGATCACGTCATCAGGGTGTCATGTAAAGTACATAGGGCATCTGATGACGTCATCAGGGTGTCATGTAAAGTACATAGGGCATCTGATGACGTCATCAGGGTGTCATGTAAAGTACATAGGGCATCTGATGACGTCATCAGGGTGTCATGTAAAGTACATAGGGCATCTGATGACGTCATCAGGTGTCATGTAAAGTACATAGGGCATCTGATGACGTCATCAGGATGTCATGTAAAGTACATAGGGCATCTGATGACGTCATCAGGTGTCATGTAAAGTACATAGGGCATCTGATGACGTCATCAGGGTGTCATGTAAAGTACATAGGCATCTGATGACGTCATCAGGGTGTCATGTAAAGTACATAGGGCATCTAATGACGTCATCAGGGTGTCATGTAAAGTACATAGGGCATCTGATGACGTCATCAGGTGTCATGCAAAGTACATAGGCATCTGATGACGTCATCAGGGTGTCATGTAAAGTACATAGGGCATCTGATGACGTCATCAGAATTTCACGTAAAGTACACAGGGCATCTGATGACGTCATCAGAACGTCGTGCCAAGTGCATAAAGCATCTGGTGACGTCATCAGGACGTCGTGCCAAGGTGGTGCCAAGTGCATAGGGCATTTTCTGACATCATCAGGACGTCGTGGAAAGTGAGTAGCGCTTCATTTTTAGCGTGCGCAACAAGTTTGTTGCTTACTGATTATTATAGCAATCCATGCTATTCGAAAATTATTGAAGATTTTTCAGGATATTACTTCGTAATATCAATAAAAAGTGAACAATTCTATCAAAAAGGGGTCTTCCAAGCAAAAGAGGTTTGGTTGGCGTCAGAAACGTTCCAACAAAAAGGGAACAATAGGTAAGTTGAATGAGGAGAGTCTACAAAAAGTGAACAATAGTTTCTGAGACTGATTTTCCTGCCCGATACTTCTTAACAGCAGAAACAAACCGTTGTGGTACTTCACAAGGAAGAGTTCAATGGTTTCCAAGAATGGACTTCTATTCGTTGACGAGATTATTTTAAAAATATTCTCATTAGATGTTGCACTTTGGTTTCGCTTCTCGTAGCAGCTGGAGCTAACCGTCCGTCTGTGTTTTTGGCATCATCTTCTATTCTGATGGTAAGTATTAGGTTTACATGCACATACTTTTTAACGGTTTTCGTGTAGTCAAGACGAGTTTTGGAACCACAGAGTGCTTCCGTGTAAAACACCGCAACGGTTTGTTTTTGCTATTAAGAAGCATCGGGCAGGAAAATCAGTCTCAGAAACTATTGTTCACTTTTTGTAGACTCTCCTCATTCAACTTACCTATTGTTCCCTTTTTGTTGGAACGTTTCTGACGCCAACCAAACCTCTTTTGCTTGGAAGACCCCTTTTTGATAGAATATACACATAGTAATGCAGTAAAAGAGGAAGAAACCTAAAACAGTTCGTTTTGAAAAACTCGAAAAAGGTTGTCCTACGGCATTTTCCACCTCAAACACTCCCTTGGGTAAGCTATATTTTTTCGCCCATTTTGGTAGCTGTTCGCACCTCACGTCGATCTCATGGTTACTTACTATGTAGTGAAAAGGCCGCTCCGTACAAATTTAGATCATGAACCATCAAGTTTTTGGCCTCAGCCAGCACAAACTAGATGAAGACTTTGTTCCACTATAAACTAAGATTACATTTATACTTACAGCTGCAGCGCTGGAGGATCTGTTCACCGGTGAACGTCAGCGTGTGATGAGCGGCAGTGGCGACGACTATTGGTATTACGACGTGGCGTCAGATGGCTACTACTATGAACAGAATGGCGCGAAAGGCTGGAGACGACGAATGCCGAATTCGGCAATGCAACGCATCAAGGAGCAGGTAAGAGTGTTGATCTGAGGGTCAATTGCTGACTTTCTAAGGTATGGCTAGTGATGATAGCCACTCTGCAAATTGTGAAATTACTTCCGCCTTGATAACTGAAAGGGTAAATCAACACTGTGCCAAAGGAACTGTTTCATAGCGTTTGTTGGGTTAGACTCGTTTGCAAACAGGCTGAAACCGATATAAACTGTTCTATGCCGTAAGGTTTATAGCTAGGAATGCACTATGCCTAGTAATGCAATACATTGTCTTCTTGGAAAGTGATCCGTTCGACGTGTGCAATGGCGGCTCAGGCTTAGGCATAGGCTTAGATTCAGATGCCAACTATCATAAGACGAGGCAGATGAGAAGTGCGACTGCTTCCGCTTGTGAAGGGCAGTCACCTGACTATATTAGTAACTGTTTGTTGGGGTTGGATGACGGTCGCTGATGTTTGTGGCGTTACTGAGTATTGTTTCCTCCCTGCGTCAACTGGCCGTGTGGTTAGTTAACGTGGGTATTGTAGTCGGATGTTTTTCGTGCGGATTAAATGTTTTCGCGAGAATTCTGATGAAGGGTGGTTGATGAAGTATTGGGGTTGTTGTTGCTGAGCAAGAGTGCAGCTCAGAATTTCCTGGTGAGGAAGTAACTTCCGAATGGAGGAAGGGAGCGAGGGAAAGAGGTTGATGTTCGTGAAAAGAACTCTGTTGCCGTAATGTTGAGCCGGCGCGGAACGTTGTCCTTCATCTTGTGCCACAATGTCATGAATGAGAATGAGCCCGTGTTTGGCTCCGAAAGTACAAAGCGGAATAATGTATAGTGGATGAACGTGAATGGGTAGTCGGAAAGTAATCTTTGAAGAGTAGCATAGGCAGTTGTCCTCACTCTGATGTTTTTGCTCCGGATGTTTTCGAGAGCGCCGTCGTCTTGTGATGTTTGGTGAGCTATTGGATCGTAGATCGTCGCGGAGGTACTGCAGTACTTTGTGATCCCAATGGATGTGGATAAGACGAAAATAGGGTGGCCAGAACACAGTGTGGAATGAGGTTTGTGGGTTCAACAGAATCTGTTGACGGCTGGCGTAGGACCTCATCCGACGAACGTCCTCGTGAGCAATTTCGCTCACGTGGTCGGGTTGTTTTTCCGCGAAAGGCAAGCGGTGCTCGTCGAACAGCAGGCCCGTGCCGGGACAACAAACAGCTGCTGTCCCGTCGTCTCGTCGCCTATGTGTTGTCCGGCCAAATAAACAAGGTGATCATGAACGACATCGTGGTCGTGGCCGTGACTAATTTGACTATGTCGCAGATCTCGTGGGGCTTGGGGTTTGATGAACACTGAGCTGATGCTCAAAATGAGTAATGAAGAAGTCAGCACTGACAAGGGAGACTAAAGCTGAGCACTGACAGGGGAGACTGAAGCTACACTCCGACCAGTTATGTTCCGTAGACCTGAATGATGCGGCAACTTGATGGCCTTGATTACCACATACTTGGACACCAAGTTTGGTGAACCTCATGCGGCACTAGCTGCGTCGGATTCTTGGGAGCTCGTAAGTTAGCTTCACGTTGCGCAAGCTTTCGCTGCCTCTAAACAATAAAAGGATCCTTCCGACTTCGCCAGAGAATTCAGAGTGGAGTTTAACCTGCAGTCATCCCAAGTGCTCAGGAGCATCTTTCGAAGGAAGTTTTTGATGGACCTGCACTATGAGGCGGACAGGAAGTCATTTAAGTTGATGTGGCAAGGGGTTACATGGGCCCTGTCGAGCGGACGTTGATCACGGCAAAAGAGATGCCTAAGGATATTGATCCGTTTTGGGATTAAGAATTCTTGTCCACAAAACTGGTCGTCATCCTCTAGAGGGAGTAGAGTCAGGAATGCAACTAGGCTACTGATTTGAACTCGGAGCTGGCAGCCATGGTGGTGTACGACCGTCGTCCTGTAGAACTACCTCAATCTAGTGTGGGTCCGACTTGGAGCATCTTCCGATGGTCTCACCAGTGGAGTTCCCAATTATCAACCCTTTGAAGGCAGTCGGGTACAAACCGCTCAGATTTTGCTTCATTGCAATATACGCGAGCTGAAAGTCTGAGTTTAGACGACGATATAGAAGTTGGAATGTCTGGCAGTAGCCACATGCACCATGCCTTTCTTGGCCGATCGCTACACCTTCTATGAAGGCCTGTCGCGTGGCACATTCGAAACTGTCCGTTATGATAGGTGTGAGGCTGCGTCAGAGATTGACTAGGGGAGCATGTGCCTCAGGCTCTGAGCCTGATTATCCACTCGACAAGGATGGTCTGAGAGTTGTGGACTGGTCAGCTCGCAAACGTTCTACCGGCTCTAGTGTCGGTTTGGTTACAAGCGACTAGGGATCCGCATTGCCGCTGTGACAACATCGGAAGAACATGGTTGAAAGCTTGTGGCCTGTTCGTTGGTGCTTGTTCAAAGTACAGACACCTGACCTAATGGTCATAATCACAACCACCGTCTTCTCTGCAATACACCACTGCGGAAGTCGCGAGTGAGATCGACGTAAAGCAATATTGAGAGTCAATCTCAGTTTCGCTTGAAGACATGCATCAGGAGTAAACTTTTTGCAACTGTCATGCGCCGTCTTCATCTTTTGGAGAGGAATCGAAAACTTTTCTCAGTAATGCAGTAGACAGCTCTGAAGCGAGTTCCGACTCCGCGACTATGAAAAAAACCACATAACCTATGAATTTGAATGGCGACGTGGGCGACATTATTCATCACACAACACCTGCAAATTCTGGAGAGTGGAAGGAGGGAGTACAAGCCTTCATTCACCTTAACTGTTATTCGATCGAGTAGCCTAGATTGAGGAGAGATCTCTCTTTCGAAGCGATCAGCTTGACCTAGTAGTCTTCGCTTTGGGTAATTCCATTCGTCGATGACGATTAACCTCGTTCCATGAGAAATCGCACATGGAGCGCTTAGTCGAGATAGTCATGTAACGGGCGTGTTGGTATCGGTTTTTCCAACACTACCCATTGCAATTGTTTGATCAGCGTAGGTGGCGGAATTCCGCCGAATTCTGGCGTTTTTCGAAGAGTACGCCGAAGCGCAATGTGTTCGCAGGTACCAGCGTGGATGGAGTTTCATAGAGTTGTTTTTCTGAGGACGATTGCGCGTAACACTGCAACCAGACGTCGTTTGACGACGTTATGGAAGAAGTGTTTGGTGTCGATGCGGGCCGGTTCCTGCCCGCTGCCTGCCCCAACTGGGTTGGCAAGTTGTACGGATGGGTGCGACATCATTTGAAGTGATTTCTGATGATCATAATCCTTTGATGGAAAGTGGTCGCAGACCAGTATTTTGCGATATGAGGAAAAGAGTGCGGGTGACCTTGGCTGTTGCCATTGGACCCTGTTTTTCTCGGAGCAGCCAGTACATCCAGAGTGTTTACGTGGTTGCTGTCATTGGCGTGCATGTGCCCTTTTTGTTTTTGGGGAAAGCCTGTGATCTATGGAGGGTTTCAGCTGGCCTGCAAATAAAAGTAGATGGATCGAAGATGAAAAGTGCAGAGTCTATAGGGATCAGACTAGAAAACAGAATCATAAAATCTTTTGAATGGCGTCTATGAAAGAAGATTCTCTTGCAGGAACTCTCTCAACTGACTGCTGCGAACGGTGGAAAACTTCCGATGTTGAATCTGCAAACGGCCGCTCAGGCACATGCGTTGCTGCAAAGTGCACTCTTCTCTCAGCCGGCTCTCAAGTGAGTACTAGATTAAGTTCTTTCTATTTGAATCAGGCAGTCCGCAATGTCACTGCAATTTTCTCCATGTAGTGTCAAAGCAGATTTTTCTAACGATCACACGTTATACTCAAGTAATTAGTAACATAACGCATAGAAACAGCCAAAAATGTTTGGGATCTCACAGCGGGCGACAGTTTGTGTTCTCGTTCGGCGCGTGGCGAGCGTGCGTTGACTCTGAACTTCAGTTCTCCATTGACGAAAACAGCGCAAAAAAGTTTGTCCCAGGGGTTGAAAAAGTTACAAATGTAGTTTACGCCACTATCCGATGCAAACCACGACAACTGGGAAATCCCCCGATTTCTAATGTTTCTGCATTCACACCAAATGTCACTAAAATGACGACAGTTATGCAAAACTGTATAAGAACCTGTGTGAAATGGGTGATGGTCGAATGTTTGTGTGGGTACATAACCTGTTTTGGAGATAAATTAGCTTGTGTAATCTTATTTCTGCCTTTACGAACAAATACACCACATGTCACTAATGTGACGACACCCTAACAAAACGGGATAGAATGTGGTACACTATTCGATTTTTCGGAATTTGTTCGTCCTTTCACCACTGGCTTATTGGGGGGGGGATGTTAAATACGAGTACCTATGGGGTCCTTTTTTAGATTCCAAGGGGTACGCTAGATACAACGTTGGCATGGATCCGGAAGAGACTTCGCGTTCACTGTTGGAGCTTGGCGCACACTCGGTGCCATATGCTATAACAGAGCTGAATCGAGTTTGCTCCAACCTCCAATGGGGAGCGCAAAGTCTCTTCGGGATCCATGCCGACCATACGGTAGTTTGGTTAGAGTGTAACATCTAACTGAAGATTCGTCTAGAGCGGCTCTTCGGTGGGTTAATTATGAACCCAAAGTTTTCCGATTTTCGAAGGTTTGCGGTAGCTAAAGTCCGTCCGAAAGAAGCTGTCCGTCCACGCGGTTGGCGTGGGTGTTGAGCCACCGTGGCAAAGCTTTCTCTGACCTGTAAACCGGTTGGCAGGAATATTAGAAGTCAACTGTCAGCGGCTGTGCGGACGCTCGTCCGGAAAATGCCTTCGCGATGACCGCGCTATACGCACGCCGACCGCGTGGGCGGAAGTGAGACTTCAAATAACGTTATAGCTACTGTAGCATACCTCAATATTCCCAACATCGAGTAAAATATATTGGGATTTTCGATCAACTTCTCAAAGAAGCGTTCTGGGCAATTTTTTGGTGGAATCTGAAACATCAACCCGTCACGGTATGCGTACCGTAACTTACCGCGATGTTTCCGCAATCGAGTAAAAAGAAATCCAAGGAGGTCACTTAGGTGAAGTTCCCCACTCGAGCTCTCGTTTGTCCTATGAATCTCGTAATTCCAGATACTATGATGCTAACTCGGATGGATTCTTCTATGAGATGGCCTCTGTGGATGGATGGAAACGTCGACAACCCAACAAACCAACCCAGCAGTCACTGTCGAATGGTGTCAGTAACAACGGATCATCGGCGCCAACAGATGCAGTGACGCCAACTCGACCCAGCTATGGCGCCACGTTGGCACGAGGACAAATTCCGCGACATCACTGTGTGCTCGATGACAGCAGTGCGTCATCGTCTGTCAGCGAGGACACGAGCCTACAGGTTGGTGTTCAGACTTCTTACTGGGGTTGGACTATATGATGCTGGAGTTGAACTATATGATCCAATCATTTATTTTAGGATGTTTTCGGGCTGGATACGGCGTTTAGCGGATTGACGATGGGATGTGATAGTCCGTTCCGACCATTGAACAGCCAGACGAATTCGAGCAACACCAGCAGCAACAACAGCTCGACGACCTCCGTCTCACGACCCGAATCGCTCATGCTCAGCGATCAGATTCTGCCTGGATTCAATGCTGACAAATTCATACAGGACCTCTCGTTCTCCGGCATGGATCCGGCTAAGGTGAGCTAGTTTTTCAACTTCTAGGCCTGAAAAATTGAAGGAGGTCATGGCGAAGCTTTGGTTATTGATGAGATCTGCGTCATCAGTAGATACTTTTGGGCGAAACGAGGACGCTGCTAGACAGGACAGAATCAATCATATTTATGCATAGGAGGGTGCTTAGCAAATTTGGCCACTAGATTCGAAATCAGCGTTGAAAACTGGTTCAAGTCATATACAGTTTGATACGAAAAGTTACCGCGTTAAGAAGTCCTTCGTCTGTAGTTTTGCTAAATAGCGCAGTAGGGTAATCGCGAGGCTGTCAAACTGAAGCTTGCGAGTTCGAATCCTCTTATTAAAATTTTTGCACTATCGTCATTTTCATGACACTTGTTTTTGACGAACTCTGCTTTTGTTTTTCGCTCATACAAACAGTTTTAAAGAGTTTGATGCACAGTATTTGCCCTCACAATCAGTTTGATAAGAATTTGCAGCTCACCGGGTCTTCCGTTGATTGAGGAAATTTTGAAAAAAATGGAGTTTCTGCATATTGTCATAGATCTGTGGGTATAATTATTTCAAGTAGTTTTCAAGTCTGAACTTCATGAAAGGTTCAGAATTCGTTATTTATCCGAGGAATTTCTGAAATTTTGTTTGCGTATGTGCTCAAGTTTATTCATTGGATTCAATTGAATTTTTTGATATATCGAAAATCTCATTTGTGTGAATATTCAAATTGAACAATTCCAAGTTTTATATCTTCTTTTCTATTAGAATATTTAAAAATTATGGAAACGCTGTTGAATTAAATATCGAGGAAAGGAAAATTGATTAATTTATGGAAAATCACCTTCATTACCACCGTTCAAAAAAACTATTGAAACGAAAGCGAAAAAGGGTGAAATCCGTAAAAGTAAAAGTTTGAAAAGTGAAAAAAATCAGCGGGAATTATTCCGGAGGCTTTCCCCCCCCAATGAGGTCGTTTATACCTCTGCCGAGGAGCGGCGCGGTGACATGCAGCTCTATGAAATTCATCGTGCCGTTCCGTGTGGTTGCTATACCAGGATAGCGTTTCGCTGCGCCGTCCCGTTGCAGAAGTATAAACGACATCTATGGCAAACTGAACCGATCAATACTCGCAGTGTCATTATTGATCGGTTTCGCGCTTGTGGCCAACATTTTGCATTAGTGCCAGCTAGTGAACAAAACTATACTTTCATAAAAATTGCAAAATTTTTCCATGCATTTTATCTCTACAACATTTTAGGTGCTTGGCTCTGTGTCACGCACGCCAGCTGATCCGTGGGCGTCACGATGTGGTGGTTGGGCGTTGCCGCCGCTGGATAAGCCGTCGACGATGACGACGCAGACGACGTCGTTGATCGAAGACGACGACAACTCGTTCATGCTTCTCAAGGATCTTGAGAAGATCTGGGCGACGCCAATGAATGCGTGAGCTGAGCCAGACAGAGAGAGAGAAAAACGTCAAATCTTCGCTTTGTTAAAGTTAGAAAAGGACTTTTGTTTCTTCTTACCCCCTGTTTCTTCCCACCCTAATCATACAGACTCACTGAAGCTTGCTCCTTGTATTAGCGGCGTACCGTTGTACTCTCGTGCTTTCGATGATAGCGCGTAAGTGTATGTGCGTAAATGTACATAGTTATATCTAGGAGGCAAGTATTATATATACATATATTATGCTATATTAGATGGAAGTTGGTGATGTTTTTTCTTCTCACATTTGCTTTTCGTCATTGTTATTATCTTCACTGATTCCACCTAAACCCAAAAATTCCATTAATTCTTCGTTTTCCTCCCTATTGTTTCTACTCTTTTCCCCCTTCTTCACATCCTCTTCCCAGTGTCCCCCCTCAGGGCGTGACGTGTGTTGGTTCGGCCGTAGATCGGTTCGGACGTCCGCCCCATGTATAAGCAACCAGCTGAAGATATGTAATTCTAGGATATTTACGACATTCTCCCACTTCACACCGACTGCACTTCCGTTATGCGTTCTTTCGTTATTGCTGGATCGTGTTTTTCTGAGAAGTTCCCCGAGTGTGTTGCTGTTTTCTGTTCTTCTTCGTCTTTTTTTCATCTTCATCATCGTGTTGGAATTACATATCTGCCTGTGTGTTTATTTTCTTCTTTTTTCCTTTTTTTTTCTGCGTAGGAACTACTGGTGTACGTGGCGTGTCACATGCTCTCCTTGGTCTTCTTTTCTGGCTGGAACGTGTGCGCAAAAGGTGGCCTGGGTAGAGATCGATAGTTGTGCGGGCTGGACTGTCCACTTTCGAAGAAAATTGATGATTTTTTGCTCCTTGGACCATTCCGGCCAATGCAAACGGTCGGGGTTTCTTCGCTGATTTCAACTTTCTGACTTGGTGTAGCTTGAGATTTGTCAGACAAGTTACTGACAACTTCAGGGCAAGTTGCTTGGTAGTTGCATGTATCGTTTTGCATTTTTTTGCGAATAACTGGTTCTCCACGTCGTTTCATGTTACACGCAAGCATAACTTGCTTGTAGGTCAAAATGATGGTAGGGAAAACTTATCGTATATATAGGCTGTCGGTTCTGTGAAAGCTTCAAGCAGCCTGTTTTGAATGTCGCAAATTCTTGTTCTGAAGGTCCGCTGTGATTAGCCTGTCGTTGATGCTGCAAGTAACCTGTTCGGATATCTTGTGCTGAAAGTTGCAAGCGACATGTCCATAAGACCATAAGTAACTTGTTAATAAGGCTAAAAGTAGCATGTTTAGGGCCTGGCGCATGCTTCTCGCGACCAGCTACGCGACATAGCGCTTATCATCGATATCGATCAAAAATCGATATGGGTGGGGAGCGCTGTCGATGTCGCGCTTCTCAGATTGTTATGCACTAGGCCCAGGAGGCTGCATGCGTTTTGTTTTGAAAGGTGGGCTCAATGTGTTCTAAAGGCTGCTGGTAACTTGTTAAGGGGTTTTTTTTGGGCTAAGGCTGAACATTCATTTTTTGTGTAGGCGTTCGAAATAGCTTTTGGTTGGATGGACTTACCGCGTCATTCCCACCCCCTTTACTGCACTTGTGCCAGCTGTTAGCGACTTCTGAGTGTGTGGCGCGTGTTCAGGAGACTTAGCCTTGCATCACTTTGCCACATTCGTCTATACATACATATATAGTTTCTAGGTTATATCGTCGTTTTTCCCCTTCTTTCCCGAATTCTTCCTTTTTCGTGTTTTCCCCCTGATTTTTTCCCAGCTGTCATCTCAGCTTTATGTGCGTTGTAGTAGAAAGTATTCCTTGCTGTCTTCCCGACAACGTTAGTGAATTAGTTGATATAGCTAGGACCTGTTTAGTAGTAGAGAAATACACCGCATTGGGATTACTGTGGGTTACGGTGTGTAGTTACGGTAATTTTACCAGAAATTGAGGAATTTGATTTTTGTTGTTGTAGATCACACCGTAGCCTGCCGAAATGAGGCAGATTTCTCTTCGTGTAGGAAGCATTTGAAGGCGTGGTACCTCTGTGCTCTATCGTCGTGAATGAGAAGTTGATTGATGTCGTCGAACGCACATTTCGTGGTGTAGTTTTGCGTTATTTCGATTGCGTCGTATGTAGTTTTCCATGAAGAAATCCTCGATTACTTAGGACGGGTTGTTGTTGTCAATTGTCTGTCTGTAATTGTCCGCCGCGTGTATTTCGAGGTTTTTCCCCAGTTCCGGTCCCCTCTTCGATTTTTCCTAATAATTCAGATCAGAGTTAGTAGTGATGTTAAGCATATTACGACCATTTAGTGTCGCGAATACATATTGTACCATATGTGTGTGTGTGTTGGTTGAACCGATTTGTTAGAAATGTTACATATACATATACATAGTAGAGGTAATAATTGAGAGTAGCCGGCCAATCAGCCTAGCTTCACTTTGAGCCATCAGATTTCACTTCTGTTCCGTTGACTGACGACCACGACGATGGTTTTGGTTCGGTTTTGCCGCGTCGCTGTGCCGCCGATGCAAGAATCCCACGTTTCCTGATGTTGGTATACACATCCTCCCTTTCCACAATCACATACTCATCTGACTGTTGTAGTAGTGTATCGGCTGAGGGAAGGATATCATAAAGATTGAATCTTATATGGTGTGCATTGAAATCTTCACGAAAAGACGGCTATGTACAAGAAGCAGAGGGGTGGCGGCCAAGGGTTGTAAGCGAATCGCACACTGATGGTGGAGTTCGGACGAGTATCACGTTCTAACGGCTCGCGGCAAGATTCCGTTCTGTTTACTCCATCGCTAGAGCGCGCTAGCGTGAACCGTGCCCGAATTTTCGGGAGCTTATAGTATACGCGCTTCAGCGATGGGGTAAACAGAATGGATTTTCGCCGCGCATTGCGTCAGAACGTAAAACTCGTCCGAGCTCTTACTTTACTGCGCAATACGCCTACTGCCCGCGGCCGTACGCAACGTTTCCCCTGGAGGACTGTTACCCTGCATTTAAGCGAAAGGTAGTTCGAGCAGAAGTTCGGGGTCTGCGTCAGACCGTGGTGGAACTCCGGTTGGAGAAAACTGCTTGGATACTACCGTCAGCAGAACTGCCCATTGCAGAAGGGGACCACATTAGCGCTCTGGAGATTCCTCCGTAAGATGCTTTTCAAGACGAAACCAGTAGAAGAAAACCACGAAACCGGAGAGCAGCAAAAAGTAGCGATGCAGTAAGATGTTCATCTCTTGAAGGCAGGGTTGAAACGGTCGTCGAGCTTTCACCGAAAATTGAGGGGAGCCCGTTGCAACAATAATGTCGGAAAAACCGCTGAAAATGAGCCATATATGGCCCCGAAAATCGAATGTTTTTTGCCCGCCACGACCCCTTCATGGTTATTCAACGAGGAGATGGGCGGGGCGCGCTCCGGAACGTTCTATCTTCGAGGCCATATATAGCTATTGATGGTTAGTTTTCGGCCGTTGTTTCCACATTATTGTTGCAATGGATCCCGTTACCTCCGATTTTCGGTGAAAACTCGACTACCATTTTTTCGTTGACACTGCTTTTAAGAGAAAAAAAAATGGATCGGCTGATAGTACTTGGCGATTTCCTGCTTTTCAGCCTTGCAGTGAGATGTACACGATTACGCTTCGTTTAAATGCAGTATCCACGATAAATATCGTCCTCGGTTTTTGGCCGGAAATCGAAAGCTCAGAGTCTCATTGGAGCATTGGGGTCGAAAGAACGATCGAAAACGAGCCCGAAAGAGCTCCATACGGCTCCGAAGACCGCTCGCGCTAGCCCTTCATCTCGCGGTCGAGTTTTCTGAGGAACGGTTTGGTCCGTTTCTATATTAGCATTGGAGCGCGAGCGCGGCTGATTTTAGCATTGGGGCGCATTTGAGCAGGCTGTCTACTTCAGGCCCATGCCCGCGCAACTCATCCACCGTTGAAATGTGGCTTTTAAGACGAAGAGCTAATTTTGGATGTCTCACAGCGTTTTTCATGATTTTTCGTCACTGTTAAAACAGTCAGACTCTAAACCATCGTTTTCTGGTGGAAACTCGAGAACAATTTCTATCGTGGGCACTGCCTTTAAACTACGGCGGAGCGGCATGGCACTATGTGTTTCCACAATATTGATCACGCGTCGCAGCACGATCGATTCTTCTCCTCAGAACTTTTGAAACAAGGTGTTAACACGCAATCCGCTAGTAACGGATTGTCCCCGTACCGAATGCGAAGCAAGCAGAAGCTAACGCCAAGCAAGCAGAACCTTACGTTAGGAAGGGGAACGAGTGGAGCCATGCACCGAAGCGAGCGGAAGCAAACGCGAAGCAAGTTGAAACTAACACTGAGCGAGCGGAAGTTAACGGGAAGCAAGCAGAAGCTAACGCTAAACAAGCGGAGGTTAATACCAAGCAAGCGGAACCATACGATAGGCGGAAGGGGTTGAATGAGAACCATGCGGAATCATGAGCGAAGAGAGCGGAATCTCTTCTTATGCAGATGTAGCGAGGGAAACCTCATGGTACGTCCACAGAAAAGAGGATAGTTGAAATACCTTGTGCTAGCAGCGCATAAAAAATGCGATGATTAGTATTTCGACTACCAATGCTTTTCGAATTCGAATAGCACGGAACCGCTACCTTATACTGTCTATGAGTCAAATTCTACCTTCATCATAACCGCAGATACATGAAGATAAATGAAGTTCGCCTTTTACCCACTCTATGAATCATGTAACAACATCGATTTCCCATATGTTTATCTCAGAAAACTCGCAATAACAACTGCCTTACTGGGGAGGGGGGAATTAATTAAGGAGATATCTTGAAGACAGTGTTTGCGATAAGAGTCGTTTTTCTGCTTTTCCGCCTATCTTGAAGACGGTCCCATGCTGATTCCAATGATGTTTTTGGAATAGCACAAGACCTTCTAGGAACAAAGTTATGGTCCCTCAAAAATTTAGCTAGGGAAAATGGTAAACGAGTTGTCCGAGGCTTGTAACTTCGGTCCTTCGCAGCCGATGTATGCGAGCTGACCTGAGTGAAGAGAGAGGTTGAGAATGAAGGGAAGAACGGGGCTATTGATCGGAAACCATCGCTCATCTCTCAATCTCGAGCATTCATTTGTTCACGAGGGTGGGCGTGGAAAGTGCATCTGGGTGTGACGGGCTAACGGGTGTCAACTTTGGGGCCGTAGGGGACCGTTCCCAGCTCATTTTTCTTAGTTTTTTCAACGTTAGGGTTGCGCTAGGCCCTGCAGCTGCCGATCTCCACCAAAAAATCAGACACGGTTTTTATCGTGGACACTGCCTTTAAGGTAGCTGAGTCGAACGCAGAACTCAGATATCAGACAGGACTCGAGGCTTTAACGAAATTTGAATTAGGGAGTTTCGCGTTGCTACAACGTACGGAAAAACTATTCACGGACCAGAGTAATCAATTGCATTCTTTTAGCCGGTTAAAAACGTTCTTTGAAGACAAATTTTTAGGTGTGATACAATCGATTGTATCACACCTAAAAATGGGTATTCAAAGACCGTTTTTAACCGGTTGAAAGATTGAAATTGATTACTTAGATCCGTGAACAGGTTTTACGCACGTTGTAGCAACGCGAAACCCCGTTATTCAAATTTCGTTAAATACTCGTAAATATTTCACGGCTATCGATTTTTTCATGGACCCCTTCCTAAGTAGCGCTGTTCGGCTTTAAGCTGCGTCCATGAAATTTCGAGTGCGTTTTTATCTAAACGAAAAAATCTAAACTTTCAATGACTTGATGTGGTTTTCATGCCCGACACCGCACCTATTCGCCCTCAGGGCACTAATGAATGTTTAGCCATTGAACAAACATTTAGTGTCATTGTCGCAGTAGAGTTGTTCTTCTCTGCTTCCGTGGAAAACATTCATTCATTGCATTATTAGGTCTTGATGTAGTCTTGATCTAAGAAATTCGTTCACTATAAAAATTCACGAAGTGAGGACCTCCCCCCCCCTGTCGTAGCCATCACTTTTTCCCAGGGGGCGGACTAAGCAAATCGCTTGATTCGATTGAGGGGTCGGACCAATGTTGGGTTGTATCACACCTCGCGCCGTAGCCTGACTCGAGCCTGCATTGCACGTTTCCGAGCGAGAGTGTTACCATCACACCACCGACACCACGGTCCGCAGTCCTCAGCTATTCACACATAAACTGTGTAGGCACAGCAACAATCTGTCGATAATGGGTATGATCTGGTAAGCACAAATCGGCATTAAATCCATTCAAAGGCACAGTCCAAGCTCGTCGGCAAAATTTGATGTTATGGTCCAGCCGGTGCGTGTAGCAACCCTGCAAAACGCTGAGTCTCAACTCCTCCGAATAGGCGAACAAAATCGAGCTACCATTCCTTCCGCCTCCCCCCCCCCCGAGAATCAGAATTCGCTCCACCCACTTCAGGGGTTTCGGTCTCAATAGGGACAAGACGCGCCATGGATTTGATCAAAATATAGGTTCTTCCATTTGTTATCGGTCTATTTTTACAGTGTGGTCTGCTCCAGTGCGATGGCTGCGAGCGACGAGGGAAATCAGGACCGAGACAACTCGTCCACGAAATTCTCACCGTTCAAAATTTACAATCTTTGAGGGGCCATAACTCCGTTCGTAGTGGGTTCTGAGCGAATCCAGAAACAATAATGTGATCAGCGCGGAATTCTCTCTAAACTGAGCAGAAAAACTGAATAACAGTTCTGAGCTCGGATTGTGCCTTTAAAGGCAGGGTTCGCGATGACCTTCGTTCCCGAGTGTTGCACTCAAAACAATACGTTGGCGTCCAAGTCTTATCGAAATTACGGAGAAACGGTGAGAAACGCATCAAAACGTCGTAATTCAGTGACACTATTCTTTAACATGGACCAGCCGTCCAGCGGGCTCCGCCCGCCTGACGGCTGGCTGGGGGCTTCGCCCCCAGACGCCAGAATTTCCGCCCCGGGCGGAAATTATCAAGTTGTCTCTGCATACATAGAAACGGCTCAGGAATAATTTTGCCCCAATATTTTTTGTTGTAGACATAAAGGTTGCCTGCCGCACATGTTGACACATGGAAAGGCGGACAGCGGCAAATTATAGCGAGAAAAGCAATAAATCTGGTTCAGTTGTGCAAGCACACAAAATCAATCCGAAGTGCGGCAAATCCTGTAAATTACCGTTCTCGGGCTCGTTTCGAAGACATTCTTCTTTCTGTGGCGTCCTGCGCATTGCTACGTTGTACCGCACACTTTCTACGGCGTCCAGAGCACTCCTCCTGAGGTCGCGCACACTTTCTACAGGCGCGATCCTACATGGGTCCCGCACACTTTATATGGCGTTCGGCGCCCTCTTACATGGGTCCCGCACACTTTCTATGGTGTCCGGCGCACTCTAGCATGGGTCCCGCACACTTTCCATGGCGTCCGGCGCACTCCTGAATGGATTCCGTACACTTTCTATGGCGTCCGGCGCACTCTCACATGGGTCCCGCACAATTTCTATGGCGTACGGTGCACTCTTGCATGGGTCCCGTACAACTTCTTCGGCGTTGGGCGCACTGCCGCTGGTGTCTCGCTCACTTTCTTCGACGTCCCGTTCGGTTCTTTTGGGCGTAAACCTTGCAAAACACAAAAGTCTGCATTTCCAGACTGCACACCGTAAACTGCCGGGCGGACGGACGGGCGGACGGCCGGACGGACGGACGGACGGACGGACGGACGGACGGACGGACGGACGGACGGACGGACGGACGGACGGACGGACGGACGGACGGACGGACGGACGGATGACGGACGGACGGACGAACGACGGACGGACGGACGGACAGACGGACGGACAGACGACGGACGGACGGACGACGGACAGACGAACGAACGGGACGGACAGACGGACAGACGGACGGACGGACGGACGGAACGGACGACAGACAGACGGACAGACAGAAGGACAGACAGACGGGCGAACAGACAGACAGACGACGGACGGACGGACGGACGGAAGGACACGACAGACGAGACAGACGGACGGACGGAAGAACAGACGAAGGACGGAACGAACGGAACGGAACGAACACGGACAGACGGACGGAACGACGGAAGAGACAGACAGACAGACGGACGGAAGACGGACGGACGGACGGAAGAACGGACGACGAACAGAAGGAACGAACGGACGGACGAAGAACGACGACAGACGAAGACGACAGACGGACGGACGGACGGACGGAAGACAGACAGACAGACGGACGACGGACGAACGGACGGACGGACGGACAGACAGACAGACGGACGGACGGACGGACGGACGGACAGACGGACGGACGGACGGACGGACGAACGAACGAACGACGGACGGGCAGACGAACGGACGGACGGACGGACGGACGAACGGACAGACGGACGGACGGACGGACAGACGGACGGACGAACGGACGAGACGGACAGACGGAACGGACGGACGGACGGACGGACGGACGGACGAACACCACTCTCCTTTATTACTATGGAATGACCAGTTGTCCGATTGGATTAACATGTTCACGGTGGTTGTCACCGGTGAAAAAAGGGGTTAATCAAAAATGGAAGAATATTTCAGGCAAAGCAGAATTATTTAGGGTCCGAAGGAGAGAACGGAGCAACAGAAAGAGAATAATTGCAAAAGACGGAAAGATTTCATTGTCACAACGAACAGTTCCAATGAGAAAAAAATGTGGGGTAAGAGTGAAGAATTTGGTGCGCTTCTGGGACGTTTTTTCTCAACTTCTTCCTCATTTCAGTTCTACCCGGTGACCAAACAATCGATTTAGCGATTGATATCAAAATCGAAGATTATAGTGAACACTGCCTTTAAGCTGAGGCCTTGGAAGATGTGATTTGGATGTTTTCAAAAATTTTAAAGCTTGACATCTGAGTTTTGTGTTCAACTCGCCTATTTTGCTATATGTTATGCTATATCAGGCCAAAAAAGGGCATTAAACATTCTGAAAACATCAACATCAGAGAGGGAGAAATGAAAAGGAAACCGCATGACTGCTAATGAACGAAGCAAAAAAAAACGAATCGATGAGCAGGCATCGCTGTAGAGCCGAGTCGCACCTGCAAGATAGCGTGTCAACTTCGTGCAAAGCTGCTGGAACGGTTCGGCAACTCCCATAGGCTGCTTGCACGGTGCTTTACGTGCCTAAGGCTGATTGCACGGAACCGAAGCTGGTTCGCACCCTACTGATCCACGATAAGGAGGCTTGCACGGAACGAAGTGTCAGTGAGCTGGTTAACACCGTACAATAAGCTGCTGGAACGCTTCGAAAACCCCCAGTAAGGCTGTTTGCTCGGTGCTTCCTGGGTCTTCTACACTGAGAAAGCTCGTTTGCACTATACCAAGACGCGAATAACGTGTTTGCACCAAACGAAGTGGCTTTTAGCGTGTTAACAACCTGTTTCAAAAGTTCTGAGTCCGCGCCGCTCTGCTGCGGATCTGGAATCGTTTATACCTCTGCAGCCGAGCGGCTCGACGAAGTGCTGTCCTATAATTTCGATCAAGCCGCGTCGCGTGTTCAGTGTCGCAGAATCGCACTGTGCTCCGCGGCTCTATGGCGGGAGTACAAATGACGCTTATAGACGGCGCTTTACGCAACCAGCGTCGCAAGGCTGGAAGTATGACTCAAGTCTAACAGCCCGATGTGGCGTTTCGCGGTGTTTTCGTCCAGTTAAGTGTTGACTCAGCGGTGCTTTACCGCTGTGCAAACGTTTTTAGGCGTCATTTACCTAGTTGTTCCGCGGCGTCCTGTCGGAGGGTAACGAGCAGGGCTGTGCGGAAATCTTTCTCAAGATTTTCGCAAACGGAAGAAAAATGACCAAAAACGCCGGAAACGGAGGAGACAAAAAATTACGAGTTGTCTCATTCTGACGTTTTTTTTTCGCTGCTCATAGCTTGCAGCTCTCATTTGATAACCTCTGGTTTTAGTCAATATACTAATCATTTATCAAATTACATGAAATTGCTATGAGGAATTCCACGATTTCGAATCCTCGCTCCTGAAAAATCCGATAAGGTCCAAAAATTACTCAGTAATGTCGCTCCTTCGAAGTAGTGTATAGCCTGTTCCCCAGAATGGAGTCCACGCTGTACCAGGTATAGACGAGTGCGGGCGGTCGCGTTGCGTGTTCAAGGCTGATCAAAAGTCCGTCCTCAGATTGTCACCGACGATTTTCTAATTTTATTATAAACCTTGATTGCTTACAGGAGCGAATGCTTTCACGATCAAATTCAAAAAATAAAGAAAAAACCTTTCGGCGAGCATAGGAAAAATCACTCATAATTAGGGTCCGCCTCTAGCGCGCAGTGCCGCTGCCCCCGCTCAGACTCCGGGAGGGCAGGCTGTACGTGCGAAAACGTGTACCTATTGTAATTGTTGCTGTGGAGGTATACAAACGAATGGGAGGGCGTTAGCGGAAAGCCCCACAAAGATCATTCTCGAATGAGAAGAAAAAAAAATTCGCCAAAAAGCGGTCAGAATCCTGCCACTCCTAATATGTCTCATCACTCTATGGGGGGGGGGGGTGGTTTAGAACCCCGAACGTTGTCGAGGATCTGGGCCAGGCTCAGATATTCGACTGAACACGAAAGTTCGAAAGTGATTTTCAGCCCCTCATGATGCTTTCGAACACCCTTTCCTAGACCCACCACTATTACCGGCGTAACACTATTTTTTTCCTTTTCCGGGCCCAAAAACCGGAAACGGAAGCGGAATGGAACAGCCCAAAGAACGCCGGAAATACGGAATCGGAAAAGTTCCGCGCAGCTCTGGTAACGAGGCTCCTACACAGTCGAGACGGACTGCGCAAAAAGTTTCCGAACGAGGATGTCCGCTCCGCGGTCGGCGTGGGCGTCGAGCGGCCGTCGCGAGGGCATCTATCGTACCTATGAACCGATTAACATGAGTATTAGTAAACGAATAATGAATAACACTCCAGTCAGATGTCTGCAGCTGTGGGGAGGCTCGTTCGAAAAAAGCGGTGCTACAGATGCTCGACACGCACGTCAACAACGTGGGCGGACAGTTTCATTCGGGCAGACTTTACAAAGCGATGGATTTGAAAGGGTTGATATTCGGATCCTGGTACGTCATGGAAAAAATACGGCAGTTAGGCGGTATTGCCGTAATATCGCCTGATCGAGGCGTTGGGACCTTGGCAGAATTCAACCAGTACCTTGGTTGTACTCGCCGGGAATCCGTCGCTTTGGCAGGTGCATACTCAGACATTCGCCGGGTCCGACCCCAGCTCGAACGGGGTCCATCCCCAGATTTCTGTCGGGTTGGACTCTTTAGCATTGTTCCTCCACGTAGTCCCAAGTGAGAAGACATGGGGGTAAAATAAATTTCATTTCTCCCTCACGTCGTCTCAGTTAGAAGAAGTGAGGGCGAAAACGGAAAGGGGTTCGATCCCACAGAAATCTGCGGTCGGACCCGTTCAGTTTCTGAGTAGTCGTGCTAGATGCCCAGAATATTAGGTTGATACAAAAGTTTCCAGACTTTTCACGACTGCGAATAAAAAACGTTTATTTCAAATACATACAAGGCTCACCCAACAAAATAATTTCCGCCACATTCGAGGATCCTTCGCCACCGATTGGGCAGATCATGAATCCCCGACGCGTGGCACTCTGGCTGTTTCGAGTCGAAGTATTCTTCTAAGGTCATTTTGACTTCGTCATCGTCAGTGAACTCCTTCTTCGTCACCCTCCATATAGCACAGAACTTGCCCCTTCCGACCATCCTCTGTTCCGCTCGATGCAGCACTTTCTGGATGGAAAACAGTTCACTAACGATGACGAAGACAAAATGGCCTTAGAAGAATTCTTCGACTCGGAACAGCCATAGTTCTACGCGTCGGGAATTCATGATCTGCTCAATCGGTGGCGAAGGATCCTTGAATGTGGTGGAAATTATTTTGTTGAGTTAGCCTTGTTTGTTTTTGAAATGAATCTTTTTCAATCAAAGTCGTGAAAGGTCCGGAAACTTCTGCATCAACCTAGTATCTCCTCCCTACAATGTTTGAGCGGGAGTTTTTTTCACTTCTAGAGCCCTATTGAGGTAGCTCGTTTGAATTTCAGAGACGCCGGAAATCGAAATTTCTTTCCGCCCGAAGTTTGTCCAGGGGTTTTTTTGGGTCACGACTTTGTAGTCCATTTTTCAGTTTTAAAATAGATAAAGGCACATGATACCTGAGGAATTATTTTTCCTGTTTTATGCCTATCTTGGAGAAAATCACACGCTGATCACAAAGGGATTTCTGAAATCTCTTAAGGCCTACTAACGGAGGCATGACTCCTCAAAAATGCGTATGTGTTGAGGGCGGAAATTCAGTGTACGAGTTGTCTCAGGCATGTATTTCTCATCATTTACAGTCGCTGCGCAAAAGCGAACCAGAATGAGGAGACGGACCGTCGAGGTAGTCAAGAACGACGACGCGGTTCAAATTCATCGATCTATCTAGCAGCCACCGGCTTGTGATAGCCGCTTATATCTTGCTTATCTGGAGGAGTTGAGGTCTCGCGCTTGGCACATGTGTATGCCGGAGGGGTTTACTTCACCAATAAATGAAAATCACAAAATCTATATCTGAGTGTGTTCTGTGCCTTCACAAATGTCACAAATCGAGCCGTGTGGAGGAAGCAGCTGAGAGGTCGGGCATGGCAAAACATAATTGTAATAGGTAGGAGCTAGAAAACTGTTCTAAATCTATTAATGCAGTGAATTCGGACTTTGGAGCTTCGCAACAGTTCTTTAATGATATTTATGTGATGTGTTTTGCTTTTTCATAAACGCAGATTGGAACCAGATGTGCTGCTGCTCTCTGAGGCAGAGACAAATAAATCACATGAGAGAAACAGCTCATGTTGTTGAAGACAAAATGCGACACATCGCCACCAATATTGCGTATACTGATGGAAAAAGTAAGATGGAAAATCCAAAATTGGGATAAGACATGGAACGGGGCTTTTCTCTGACCGGGGACGTTCACCCGTGTTCTGATGTTTCGAAAAACCGCACAAATCTATGGCCCTCTTGTAGATATTCGGAGGGTTAATGCAGGCTACGGCAAGCGTAATGGCTTTAAACTGGCGTAATTTACCTTAGTACACATTTCGAGAACCGACAAAAGACCTCATTCGTGTTCGGTCTCGTACTATGCTTGGGTTGAATCGAATGATTTAACCGTAATCCGATTTAAAAAGTCGACTTCGATTAATCGGTTATGTCGGTTTTTGGTAAATTTGAAGTTCTGGATAAATCAAGGTGTTGATCGTTCAGAATAGGGCGATTTGCGACTTATTCGAAAAATCGATCATTCGAAAAAAATTCCGGCTTGCTCAAGTACACCTTATATCCGCAGCTACATACCATAATTCAGGAAAAATCCATGTCGATTTGGCTAGTTTTTTTGCTTCCAACGACGTAAGCGCATGGTTGGGCTGCAGTTGCGATTATCGCAAGGAGCGGGGTCTTAAAAGGCCCAGAGAAACCAAAGGGAGGGGTACGTCGTGCTCATAGGAGGTCGTATCAAGGGCTCGAAAACTTTTTTCTTAGCCCGCATCTTCAAGCTAGAGTCGTTTTTTCGAACCCTCTATTGAAAAACCAATTCATCTAGGGTTTACCTGAAATTTTAATTTTTCACGGTTTTCATTGTCCATCACCCAGGTGTGGGGGCGAATAAAAAGTGTCCGCCAGGACCAATTTTCTTGAGTTTTGGACCTATTAGAGTATTTTGAAGCAAAGTTTGGTGGCTGTAATTTTTTTGACTTGGTCCGGATTTGTGACGTACGATTTTCGTGTGATTTGTGTGCAATGTACCCGGGTTTTGAGGCGTCTATATCCTGACGATGCGGTTTGCTGCGGATCTGCTTGTAGAGAAACTTGTCCAACTGAAAAGTACCACGAAATTAAAGAAAACTTCAAAACGAAAGAAATTTCCGCGTCGCGAACGGGCTGCGAAGCGTCATTTTTGACGAAACCTTGACGAACTGTCCACTTCAAGGGACCCTCCTGGCTCTTGTAGACAACGTAACGAGCTCTCCTTGGGATATGTTTAGGTGCGCAAAAAACGCTTTCGACCACAACTAAAACCAGCCTTAGTGCTCATATTGAAGAGGAAGTTAAAGGCAGGGTTCGCGATAAAAACGATTTTCGGGCTCTCTTCATGAGAATGAAGATTTGGTCATAACAAAAGTGAAAATTAGTGAAAAAACCCGGAATTCCGCGGGAAAAACGCAGAAAAACAAGGTATAACGGCTAATTACTGGTGTCGGCCGGCCCCCTAATTAACGATATTTTCGTTATTGCGTGTTTATCCGCCTTTTATTATGCTGTTAAAGTAGTCAGGAGGCTATAGAAGTGCTCAGAAATTACTTTAGAAGCAAAATTGAAGTTAACAAAACAGGCTTTTATAGAAATCCCGATAGCTGGAGGCGGGAGGACACCAAGAAATAACTTGTCCCTGAGCGTTTTTTATTCAGTTTTTTACTTATTTTCACGTTTGTGATGCCCAGACCTACCTTTTCATGGGAAGAGCACAACAACCGGTTTTATCGCGAACCCTGCCTTAAAGGCACTCAAAATCGAGCTGAAAAAAGGCCGCTCCCAGAATCCATTATATTTCCGCTAGTTTTCAATTTCAGACCCCCATCTTCGAGCTGGAGTAGTTTTTTTTTGAACCTTCTATCGAAAAATAAGCTCAACCTGGGCCTATCCAAAAATTTTCTTCGCGAGTTTGTGAACGGGTTAAGGCCGTGAAAAAGTTCTCACGCAAAGCAAAGAGAGTTGATTTTTCGATAGAGGGTTCAAAGAAACTACTCCAGATTGGGGTCTGAAGTTGTAAACTAGCGAAAACACTTAGTTGCGAATATATTCTGGGAGCCAAAGATTTTTTTAAACTTATCCTCTTCTGAGCCTGAATGAATGAATTATGACACGACATGTGGAGGTAAGGGGGAAGTAATCAGTGGTTAGGCAAGAGGGGGGGGGGGGGTAGTAAATTCTCATTATCGCAATTATCGCAACGCCGTGCTGAACCCTGCGTGAGCGTTTTACTATAGGCTGTATGATTGGCTTCGCTACCCTGGTATTTCTTTTGCTAGATTCGCTATTTCCATCGTGCGGGTGTGCTGTAGCGTAACTCGTCTACTTTCATTCCAATACAAAAACATATAGCTATACAATTAATCAAATTTTCGGCGGTTTTTTCAGATTCAATTCAAATCAATAGCTTTATCTGGCGACAAAGAAATATACAAAATGTATAGGTTTAAACAAGACAGCCTGGACATGCAGGCAAACAAAATTGTAGGCAAAGAAAACACCCGTACGAATATGAGCACCTTGAATTTAGAGCTCTAAAAGAAAGTACGGCCATCGACCCCATGCATTGACCTGAGGTTGAGACGGGATAGCCTGCTTTTGAAAATCGAAAAATGCGCGGTCTCAACGATCTCTGAAGGTAGTTTGTTGCAATTTGGGATGACTTTAAATGCAAAGGAATGCAGCACGTTGGACTTCGACGTAAATCTACGTGTGAGCTGAAAAGCGTGCTGGCTGGAGCTTCCAATGCTACCAGCACTAAACCTTCAAATTGTGTCGATCATTCCAAAAAAATTCAATCTGGCCATGTTAAGTAGACAGTGACGAAGTTGTCCCCGCTGCTGACCGCAGATGGGATCACCCCTCCTCCCTCTCCGTGTGGGTCCCCCCTCAAAACCGACAGTACCAAGAATTTATTGAGAACTTAGTGGGCGAGACTCTGATTCGGTTTTACCGCGGTGTGAAAGCGTTCTGATGACGGTGGAGCAATGGTTGAATGACTGTGGAGCAGCGTTTCACCAAAGTGACCGCGGAGAGGCAACCGGCACGGCCGCCGATTATCCGTCCCCATACAGGAGTACAGGCCTCGACCTTACTGAGATGGGTCTACCATTTACGAAGTGAAGGAAGGCATACCACATCCGAGTTCACCACTGTTCAGTAGACCGGAATGTACTGAAATGCATGGAAACTCCTTCGCTAGCTGTTATATACATACAATAGTTGGAATGAATCCCAGCGATACTTTGCCTTCCCTATTGAAGGTTGGCGCAAACTAGGTGTCATATGCTATAACAAAGGTGCACCGAGTTTGCGCCAACTTTCAATGAGGAACGCAAAGTATCATTAGGATCCATGCAGATGTTACTTGGGCATCGAATAACTTCGAATCAGCCGATAAATCGCTTTTTCTTCTTTGTCAGAATGGTTTGAGCTGCCTTCGGTTTCAAGACATCAAGTTAGGGAAAATCTCCCATAATTTCCGGTGGAATAGATTTCTACGCCTTTACAAAATCGCAGTTATCAGTTTTTCAGAAAAATAGTCGGCTATCAGTCGAATTCAACTATTTTTGCGGATAATTGCAAGTTTCGCCTCATTGAAGGCTAGGAATTCTACTTTAAAGGCAGTGGTCGCGATGAAAAAAGCTGTGGAACAAGCCACAGTTTGATTCGCAAGCGGCAAAAAGACCACAAAGGTTAAGCCGCATGAAACGAGCTACCCTCTATAGCACGTCGTATTTCACATCATTCGAGGCGCGAGCCTCAGCCTCTGTCTGCCCTCCGCTCTTTCATTGTCTCTAACCTCCACTACGCACCAGCACGCGTGGGTACCATGTGAATTTCGTCGTTTTATAGCCTGTATGAATAGAGTTATTAGGATCCTGAGTTTCCAATTCGTGCAGGTGCACAGCCCCACCCAAAATGATCGCCGTCTCATGCTGAGCAGTCAAAAACGCACCTCATTCATTGTTCTGGCTAGATGAGTACAGAAATATCCGAGCAGGTCCTACCGAACGCTATCGTTCGTTGATTGAATTCCAATTTCAAGCCAGCTGATATTCTTGATATTAGAGATCATCGATACCGATGGTGTGGATTGGGCTCGTCCACTATTAAAAGACAGGAAAGTTCAGGCTTAAAATTGGGCGCAAAACAAAGGTTTTTTCCGCAAGTTTTTCTTATAGGTCCTTCTGCTCCGAATCCAGAAAGGCGTTTTCATCAGAAAAGAAGACACGCTTATTTTAACGCGACCACTGCCATTAAAGGCAGCGCACGCGCGGAAAACCGGAGCCGATTTTTTCTGTTCTGTGAAGGTATGTCTACGAAGTTGCGGTATGTAGAAAATAGGTCACATACAACAGTCGATTTTCGAATAAAAACCTGTGCAGAAATCTCGGAGCATTCAACTTCCGTTTTTACGCCTATCCTGGTGTGTTATGTGTAGTACGCAAACGTCGGAAACTTGAACGTCTGAATGGAATTAGCACCTCAAACTCTGGATGTTAATAAATTTTTTTGACTTTCTTCGTCGGGAACACTAAAAAAAGGAGTCTGCATGACACGCGTTGGAATGCGAGGATATTTCAAAATGGAGAATTATCAATTTTGAATGTCCTGAAATCATCGTGCCTCGTATTAGATGACCGACCGGGAAAACACCATTTCAGATCACACAACAGTTTTCATGGGGCTATTGTATGTACATATTATACGTAACACTCGGGTCTCAAGCTTAGCCATCTACATACATATCTACACTTACTACGGACCACCCCGAATACAAAGTGGATTTTTGAGAAACGGTAGTTTGGGGGGGGGTTGTAGAGGAGATAAAAAGAAGCATCTCGAGATTCTAAAATTTCTTTCAATCCCCAATGGTAGATCAAAAGCGATCAAAAAGAAGAGAAATCAGAACTCTGGATCGAGAGGATATAGCACAAATGTAATCTATACAGTGTCCTTGAAATCATCCGAAAACGATCTCCAGACTGAAGTTATGTCTTGTTTGCTGATCCCTTGAACAATGCTCGTTGCATGCAAACCACCGATCATTGCAATGAGGTAGTCGGGAAATGCGATCGCTACACGATGGCTCACCCGTTTAGTCAGTGGACGCAGAGGTAACGGGATATAACCGGAGAACGTTTATCATTTTATATCAGAAAGTATGAAAATCCCCAGGTTTCAACATTTGCTACTGTGCTTATCTGGGTCAAATTCCGGTCCGCAATTGCGTCTCGACACGCTTTGCGGCCGCGCGCTTTCGAGTCGGAAGAGTTTCCAGCACCGCAGTTGCCGATCTGTTGACTCTAGGTGGGTTTTAGAAACTGGAAACTAAACAAAATTGAAGAAAATCGTATAAAAAAGCCATATCGAGTCGGCTTTGGAGCTGGAAACTCGATTGAATCGAGCGCTTGCGGACGCAAAGCGTGTCGAGACGCAATTGCGGACCGGAATTAGACCCAGATAAGCACAGTAGAACATCAAATGAGCGCCCTTACCCTTCTCCCCACATGTGTTACAGAAAAACTATTTTCAATTCTCCAGAACGTTTTTGGGGGATTTGTTTGGATCTATGCTGGAAAAAAGGTTCGGACAATAGAAAATCTAGTAAACTTGCCAAAACTAAAAAATTCAGTGAAGCGACCTACACTACCTTATGGCTTGAATACTCTAGACAAGTGTTTCATTACCAACTCCAAGTTATAGAGTACAACCGTTCTGGAAACGCATCCTACTAAAGAACTATTTTTGGTAAGCCGGGCCTTTCTGGATGAATAATACTTTTCTAGAACGTGGAGTCCGAGTATGCTCTTCGCAGCTGCCTAAAACCACTCTGAAAAACTTGTGGGCGTTTTTCAAAGCCTCACGGCAAGGTGAGGGCTTCGCACCAGCAGGGAATTTTCGGTGTGTTTTGAATTTTTTTTTGGATATAGCTCGAGGCTTGTATTTAGGGGTTATCTAGGGTGCTGAACACGAATCTGCGGCGCGCTTGTCTGAATTCCGAGGTTAACTGTAGGTAACGGTAGGTATCATGCCATTAAGGGGCTTAACCTACCCTAATAATATTTTGAAAATCGACAAATGAACATTAAATTCGTATTCAGCACTCCGAATATCCCCCGCTGAGAGTTTAGAGTCAAATCTGAGACTTCGGCCAAACTACCGTATGCCCACCGTAATCTAACGTAATCTGTCGAAAATTGATAAACGAGACTCATATTTGTATTGAGCACTTCCAATAAGCCCCGAGAGCGAGGCTCGGGCGTTAAATTTTATTTCGACATTTGAAGTGGTGTAAGCTCAATATCATTTTTGGGAGTTCAGAGGTCGAATACATTTTTTCACCCATACTCCGCCCAGGGAGTAAGTTGGGGCGGCGAACACGAATCTAAGATGCGTTTCCAGTTTGTTTTACGGATTATGTTAGGTTAGGGTGCACTGAATGGCATTTTACCTACCGTAATCTATTGTTTTGATCGTTTTTGATCTACCCATGAGGGTTGAGCTAAATTTTGAATCCTTGCATTGTTTTTTTTTAATCTCCTCTACATCCACCAGAACACGGTTTTTGAAAACTCCGGTTTGTGCTCGGGATGGTCCCTAGTTAGTTAATGCATCGGATTGAGAAGAAAAAACCAAAAGTGGCTCTCTGTGCGGACGCTGCCTAACCTAACTTATGGGAAGTATACCCCCTACCTGTTGTCTGAAAATCAAAAATAACTCAATCCGTTATGAAACTAAAAAGAAAAATTAATTTATCGGATGATTCGAAATTATTCGATGACCAAGTATACTAGCCATTCTATTCTTTGAAGATTCACCCCGGCTGGACGAAGATCGGGAACCACGGCACGCATCCTGATTGCCATAGTGAACAGGAAGTTTTCTCGAATTTTCATTGCTCAAGGAAATGAACACCTGTTGGTTTTTTTGTGCAAAGCTTCCGTGTCATGCTGTCCATGATGTTCAAACTAAGAGCAAAGTAAGGTTTGATAACTTACCAGAAAACACTGAAAAAATAAGTGCCATAGCTCACTTTCTATGAAAGTGCAGCTGTGAAGGAATCGTGCAGATGCTGCAATGCGGAAGCTGCCCAGTTCACAGCAAAGTACTGGCGTTCTTTACACTGGTGTACTTTAATGCGGTGCAGGAAGAGTACTTCGGATTTCCGGACACATATCGGAAACTTCGGGATTTCTATTGATGTTGGTGAAGATGCGAGACGTCCTTTTCTCCAAATCTGGTATCTTAACAGGGGCAGGGGTCCAAAAACGTAGCCTGAATCAGATTGTTTCGCTTACTACACTGCGATTGATGTGCATTTGCTGATCGGCACCCATGAAAGGTGGCCGATCAGCTGGGTTTCAAGGGGAAAGCATGGGAAAAGGGGAGCAAAAAGTGCTCACGAAGAGCCTGTATGCGTTTGTCTGCAGCTAAACCGGTAGTAGATAGTGTTGTTCTGAAAAAAACCCGGCCGGAGAAAGTTCACCCTCTTCGTTTACATACGTCCCGGAGTAATGCGTGGTCAGTTGTCATGGACCGGGTGGGAGTAGGCTGAAGTTTAGGTAGCGTCCATAGCTAGCTGCGAGTGTCAAGTGACGCAGGGGATTCGCACTGTTAACAATTGTTGTTGATTTCTCTCCATGGCTACTATACTTTTTTTGAGATGGAATTCTTCTTCGCAGTTGAAGAAAAGCGCTAATGCTAATGATTCTCATCGTACTGCTTTCAACTACCCCAGCTGTCCGCAACTAAAAAGCGAAATTTCGCTTTTGTAAGGACAATACGACTGCAGCCGACCTGTCGCTAATGCTGACGGCACCGTAGCTGCAGCGGCTACCACTTATATTATCAATACCATCATTACATCTTGCCGTCCTCGGACACCCTCTTTGCTTCAACGATTGAGCGTTGACCGCCTGCGCTTTGGCAGGCGTTGAGAGTTCATTTGCAACGCGAAGTTATAATTAACCTACGTACTGATGAAGCGACGTCGCGTGGCGTCGTCGTTAGGCGTCCACAGGGAAGTGGCGCGATACATCGAATTTAACGCGCAAATGTTGATCGCTCCGCGTCGATCGCGCTGCGTTGCATTGCAAGCTAGGTGCTAGTTTTTCTCAGAGTATTTTTTCTTTAACGCAACAGATCTTACAGCCAAAACAGTAAAATTTGCATATTTAGGACCACTTTCACTCGAACAAACACGAAGGGACTGTTAATAACTTTTCTAAAAATTGTTGTCGCTTGTTTACGCGAAATCACGTACGTACGCGATCGCGCGTAATCGCCCAGCGTTCGCTCAGTGTCCTCACCTGAATTTCTATGCGACGCGATTTTCGCGTCGCACTATTATGTGCCATCGCGAAGCCACGCAACATTTTGAACCCCGCCTCAGACCGAGATACTCCCAGCGACAAGCGACGGGGCGCAATGCTTACCACCAATATCCACCAAAAGTCAATAAGCTTCATATGCAGTGTCGCCGTCGCTGGTGGCTAGAAGCATGATCCCGGCCTTAGGCGGCGTACAGAGTTCATTCGAGGCGCGACGCGTTGTTATAATCAACCTGCGTATCGATCAAGCGAAGTCGCGTCGCGTCGTCGCAGAGTGCTCACAGTGAAGAGGCACGATACATCCGAAAAGACGCGTGATTTGCCTTTGCGCAACGTCCAGCGCATCGCTTTGCAATGCAAGGCGACGCGGTGGACGTCGCACGATGGCAAACTCGTTGCTGCTTTTCGAGTTTTTTTATTTAAACAACCAAATCTAACAACGAAAGTAATAAAACAAGCTCACCTAGGAACACATACATTCTGAAGAACAGGAAAATAAACTTTCTTTTTGCTGGAAACAAGCCATTGCTTGTTTACGTGAAATTGGACACGTATGCAATGGTGCGTAGTCGCCCAGCGTTCGCGCAGCGTTCACACCTACTAAATACCTGCTGAACGCGATTTTCGCGTCACACTGGCATGTGTCACACACCTTCTCTTCTGCAGCATATGCTGCTGCAATGGATTCCTGCCTTCCAAAGGAAGCTCAGGTGCCATCCGATAACATGGGTCATCTCTGTTGAGGCTTCCACTGGATGGTGGATCACGCACCACGGACTACGATGCGGTGCACCTCACTGCGGACAGTAAGGGGAAACAGGCCCGCAGAAGGAAGCCACCCCCCCCCTTCTCAAAAGAGACTCGAGGCCACCTTCCAGTCCGTCTCCGAAGAGCCGATTGAAGCACACGGTGAGATGCAGAGCCTTTCATGCCGGTAACAATGTTGATACCTTCGTCTAACCGTGTTGATGATCCTGATATAGCATACATCCGTCTACGAGTATCTGAGTGCCTAGTTTGCCTTGTGAGCGCTCCACGAATCTCACAGGATATGCTGCTACATGTGCGCGGGATATTCTGAAATCTTTAGGAGCTACGAGGCATATACTGCCTGGTATACCGTATACGCTGCAAATCTTCGACCAATCATGACTGAATGGGCGTATTCGGAGAATATGCTGCAATGACCCTGCAAATCGGAAATAGAGGTGGAGCCTACGAGATTGGTATTTAGCGTGCTTCTGATAGTGAGGATAGGTGCTCTTTGGGGCAGTGTTGCTAGTCAGGGATGTAGGGACTCTCTTTTTTTCCTTGGTGGAATAGTCTCTGTGTGTTTCAATCCTGCATTTCGTCCTCATTTTTTGTTCATTCTCATATTGATGCCGTTTATTTTTTGCAAGTGTCTAATGAAGGTGTCTGCTCCACTATTATCCCAATTGGTTGTCACCTGGCGATTCCCTCACTAGCAGCCACTAGTTCAGAGGCAGTGTCCACGATAAAAACCATGTCTGATTTTTTGGTGGAGATCGGCAGCTGCGGGGCCTAGCGCAACCCTAACGTTGAAAAAACTAAGAAAAATAAACTTGGAGCGGTCCTCTATGGCCCCAAAGTTGGCCACCCGTCAGCTCGTCACACCCCAGATGCACTTTCCACGCCCACCGACGTGATCAAATGAATGCTCGAGATTGTGAAATGAGCGATGGTTTCCGATCAATAGCCCCGTTCTTCTATTCATTCTCAACTTCTCTCTTTACTCAGGTCAGCTGGCATACATCGCCTGCAAAAGACGGAAGTTACAAGCCTCGGACAACTCGTCCACCACGCTTCCCTAGCTCAATTATTGAGGGACCGTAACTCCGTTCCTAGAAGATCATGTAGGATTCCAAAAACATTGGAATCAGCATTGGACCGTCTCCAAGATAGGAGGAAAAGCAGAAAAACGATTCTTATCGCGAACACTACCTTTAAAACTCTTGATGTTGTTCACGACACGAAGTTTCTGTCCAAATAAGTTTTGGGGAGACAGTGAAGTTCACCACTGCTGGAACTGGAAATGCCTTCAAAGACTGCCCACATAGGTTCTTTGGGTTCTGTCGAGGCCGCCAGAACTAACAGAATCAGGACAAGAAATCTGCGTTTTTTCTATTATAGATGCACTTTTATAAGACAGACGACTTGCCAAACGTGAGTTTTGCAAGAAATATACCCGTGATGTCTGAAGTGTCAACTTTTTCAACACTCGCAGATAGGAGAATATGGACAAATTCCCGCGTCAGTGCCGGGAAAGCATTTTACTCTCATCCTCAGTAACAGTACGACAGTGGATGCAACAGTTAAAGGCAGTGTCCACGATAAAAATCGTTTTCGAGTTTCCTTCAGAAAACGAAGGTTTAGAATCTAGCTGCTTCATCAGTGAAGAAAGAATCATGAAAAACGCTGCGAAACATCCAAAACTGGCTCTTCTTCTTGAAAGCCACATTTCAACGGTGGATCAGTTGTGCGGGCATGTGCCTGAAGTAGACAGCGTGTGCAAATGCGCCCCAATGATAAAACTTAGCCGCGCTCGCGCTCCAATGCTAATGTAGATGCGGACCAAACTATTCCCCGGAAAACTCGACCGCGGACGGAAGGGCTAGCGCGAGCGGACTTCGGAGTCGTATGGAGCTCTTTCGGGCTCGTTTTCGATCGTTCTTTCGACCCCAGTGCTCCAATGAGACCCTGAACTTTCGATTTCCGGGCCAAGAACCGAGGACGAAATTTATCGTGGACGCTGCCTTTAAATGTACGATTGAGAGTTTATTGGAGAAACTCGGATCTCAACCCGAAATTAGCTGGCTTTTGCTTCGAATAGGCTGTCCAAGTACGCATTATCTTTTCTCAAAGGTACTAAACTGAATGACGGTTAATATTTATCCTGGCTCTCCATGTTTGCCATCGTTCTCCGAGCCAAATTCCGATCCGCAATTACGGGCTACGGCTATTGCATCATGCGACACGAGATAATCGTGCTGGGAGAAGGGTGAATCGTGTCGGGACCAAGTGGTCCCAGCACGATTAACGCGTGTCGCATGATGCAATAGCCGTAGTCCGGAAATGCGGAAAATTGAATTGGACCCAGTGAAAGACAGTATTATTTCATTTATTTATTGTGTTCCCTGGTTCTGAGCTAAAGTTACCCTGTTCCTTCGCGCGCCTGTGCGGAGCCACGGTAGAGACAGCGAGAAAGTGTGGGGAGAAGGAGACGCAGCATACGCGCGCAGACGCACGCGATGTACGGAAATAAATTTCACTCGGAAACAGAGGATACGTCGTTGCCGACGTGCTCAAAAACTACAAAACAGTGAGTTCAAAATATGGTAATGAATACAAAAACAAACCAAAACATGGTCAACGATTTAACCACAGCCGACAACAATACAAAGGCTCAAGCGACACTAGCTAAAGTTAGGAGCCAGGGTTGCAAGGTTGCAAGGTCAGTAAGGAGAAAAACCAAAGTAGTGCTAGAAGCTTGGAACCCATCCGTATTTCTCGTTCCGGGAAAATTATCGTTATCATCCGTATCCTACCAAAGTAACTGTGTGGAAAGCGACCCTACCCACGAGGCTTCTTAAGATGCATATAGTTCTCAGACCACTGTTAGGTATTTGGGCGATGTATCTTAAAGACACAGGATACCCAGGAAACTACTTTTCAGATTTTGTGCTTTTCTTGGAGGGGGTCCAACGCTGATCACAGCTGTATCTCTAAAATCGTCCAAGACCCCTATTAACAGAGTTATGGCTCCTCGAAGATGAGTATAACTTGAGGGTAAAAAATTGGTGGACGAGTTGTCTTAGACCTGTATTTCTCTTCATTCGCAGTCGTTGAGCGAGAGCGAGCCAGGATAAGTAGAAAGTCCGGCAATGGACTCAAGAACGACGATTTGTTGGGATTTCATCCATCCATGTAGCCGATATCGAGTTTGAAAATCTGGTAGGGGGTGTGGTCCGTGGTGGTGAGCAAAGGAGGTCGGACTTGTGGTGATCGCTTATATCTCGCTTGTTTGGAGGAATTGAGATCTAGCACTTGGCACGTGTTGTACAGGAGGGGTCTACTACACAATCAAACAAAAATTACAAAATTCATGTGGGAGGGAGGGTGTACTGTGCCTTTAAAGGCATAGTTCGCGCTGGAAACCAAATTCCATTTTCCAGGCTCAATTTCATGAATGAGCCCGGTACACCTTACCGCTGAGCTTCGGCGCGTCAAAAACGTAGGGTTATGAGGTTGGAAGGGTTTAAAAATGAGGATCCGCCACCAGTTCTCACCAGCCATCTAGCTATTTTTCATAGAATGTTGTTGCGATCGTCAAACAACATGAAAAACAGTTACGGCACAAACTCCATATGCAGAAAAACGTCGAAAATAACAATGAAGAGGTCTCCAAATGCAGATAAACTTCAAAAACGATTTTGGCGCGAATTCCAAATTCGTATTTACAATGTGTTCCGATTGATTTTTCTTCACAAATGAAGGTTTTTCATTGGCCCCTTCGACATTTTCGTTCTCTAGAGAGGCCAAGATACCCAAAAACATGAAAAAATATTATGCGGTTTTCTGCGCGCACGATGCCTTTAAGATATTTGCGAATGTCAATAGTTGATAAATGTGGATGACAAGTGAACGCAATTCCATTTCTTGTTGCAGGCCTGTACCACCACACCTTAGATACTAAGAAACTTGAAGGATGGGGGAAGAAGAAATATATGGCTCCGAACTCAAGTAGCGACCACCTTATGAGGTATGGGATGAATCGCTTTGTATTTGAATGGAATTGTTTTTGCTTTCGTTCCTCAAAAACGTTGCGCGCGGCAAAAGTTTGAGTAATAATTTTACAAGTTAAAGAAGAGCAATTTCTACGTTTCCATTATGAATTAGATGCAGATGGGACTCGGGATTTGTGGAGGTCGATTTTCGGAAATTCCCCATTAAACACGCTTGAGAACTTCCTGGGAAGTCACGCCTGTGTTGCGAAAACGCCGAAACATTACCTGAAAAAGTTCGAAAATTCAACCTGCACAAATCTCCAGATCGTCCCACTTGCATCTAATTCAGGAGGAAAACATAGAGATTGCTCTTCTGTTACATGTACATGTACTACTTAAAGTTTCGCCGCACTTTGCTGCGCACGATGTTTTTGAGTAACGACCCCAAAAACAGATTCATTGAAAAATAAAGCGATTTTAAGGAACCTCGTAACACAAAGCACATTTTTCGGTAGGTATCTGAGCTATGAATATGACACCGTTTTCAGAACTCAAAAAAGTCTTTCTTCAGAAAAGTTACAAGCATCAGACGTTTTTTTTTCCAAGTTTGGCAAATGCTCCTCGTTTTTGCAAAACTTGGCGCGGGTATTGTATGATTTTCGTAACCGATTAAGGCTGACGCAAGGACCACGCGGCTACCCGTGCGGTGTTCGCGGTATGGCGTCGTTTACACTTCCGCCGCCGTGGGGCGCGGCGGAGTGCAAACCTATCGCATCGATCGTGCCGCGCTTTGTGGTCAATATAGCAGGATTGCACTGCTCCGAGCCGCTCGGCGGCTGAAGTATAAACGACCCCTATCACAGGCCACTGGGGTTTTGATCGCGCCCGCGGTGATCTACCGTCGCAGCCCCGTCCATTCACCAGACTAAAATTACTACGTGAAGTCTACAGTTAGATCCGTGGCTTGTTTCCTCAAGAAAAAACATTTAAATTTCACCCGCGGCTGGCGCCGGCGGTTCAAATTTCACCGGCGGCTGGCGGTATGGCTGATCGGCCGTGCTCTTCTCTCGGCCTGAATCGATTAGTGGGCCAGCGCACGCGACCGCCACGGGGGAGATATAATTTTTTCCTGGAGAAACAAGCGACGTACCTAACTATACATGCGAGACCATGCTACTCTTCATAGCAGAGAAGGGTTCAATTGCATTCTCAAAAACGAACTTTTGACAAGATCATCTTAACTTCCGGCAGTTTGACCGTTGGTATGGTGCAAGGAGGAAAATGTTGCGGCTAGGCGCGAAATGGTCAACGTTTTTCTCGTTTCTGATAGCAACTAAAAAACCGTGAATACATTTCGACGATTTTGCTATAGCAGTCAGCGACGGGACAGTCAGATTTTTCTCACTGCTCGTGGAAAAATTGTCATATTCTGAGTCAGTCGTGTTGTCTTAGCTGTTGTTAGAATATGGGTAAACTGCAGCTTCTTTTGTGCAGTTCCATGCTGCGAACTGTCCTCGCGACAAGCATGGTATGATGAGGGGTTAGAGGACAACCGGTGCACCGAGACTATAACTAGGACGTGACAACTCCGCTAATGATGTTCTTGAAAAATCGATCATGACTGCTTATCTAAGAACTTTGAATTCCAGACTTCTAAAGAAGTTTAACATTTCCCATTCGAGAAAAACACCATGAGCTTTCTGATCATGTGATTAAACTAACATCAGTGTACATTCAAATGAATTTTCAAACTTCAGAACAGCACGTGAAATTTTGCAGCAGAACAATCAGAAGGGGTGTTTTTTCTTTGAAAAATCCATTCAACAGTATCTTTCGATTTGGAAATAAACTTTGAAATGTGTATTTTGTCTAGGCTGGCATACAGACAAGTTCGTAGGTCCATCTCGGAGCGACGCGATGGCAAGCGTTGAATGCGAATCGACGATCGACACGATCTCGTTCAATACTCACTGATATCATATAATGAGGCCGCGCCGCGATGGAGGTGTCAACTTGCAATTCGTCGCGTCGTCCGACAGCGGAAGTGTAAACGACCTCTAAGGGAAAAGGTCAGTGTCCCTTTTCCCCCAGACAAGTCTTGTGCCAAATGACCGATGATGAAAGGATAGCAGACATGATTAGCCTAGGACAAAAATTGATCACTCGACCGTTTGAAGCGACAATGGCGCTTCACACGTTTGTCAGCGCGTCCGACCAATACTCGAATTCCGAACGCTTGCAACAGTTTTTATTCCTCAGTCGCTGGTCAACAGAAGATGACTGGTATTGAGGAATGGCTTAGGCCCCCGTCATAGTCCGCCGATAGGCTGTAGCCATGCCGGCCGATCCCTTTGCAATTTCTCTTTGAAGCTCAATGTCAGGTCAAAAAAAAACCCAACGTGTCTGGATTGACACCACCTTTCCCGTTCGTGGCCGTCTCGGTCGATACGTATGTTTACAGAGGTGGAAAATCCCTCCCCCGTGGTGGCCTGACTGTGCCGTCTGCAGCAGGGCTGTGCGTAACTGGATTTTGTAATTTCGTAAATCGTAAATCGTATTTTTTCAAATTCTTCGTAAATCGTAAATCGTAATTGGTAATTCGTAACTGATAATGAGTAACAAGCCCACTCATAAGCCAAACCTGATTCGATAAGGGAAACACTTCAACACTTCAGTAATGAGGTGCTTTCATAACGAAGGTAGGTTGTTCTGGACAGAACTTGACCAAATTTTCAGGGTACATATGTATGTACCTGGGATAAGAACGGCTTAAATAGACAAAAGTTAAATTTCAGGCTTGATCGAGTGCGAAGCTTGTGCCACATTCTGCTCTACTTTTGAATACGTAATTGAATACGTAAATATGAAGAATCACCGCTCTATCAAACACATTTCGGTGGAAGCCAAGGAGAGAAATACTAAGTTGAGAAAAAATTGCGGTTCGAGAGTTCAAAGCTATCTGTCAAAAGTTCAGGAGAAAAAAGCTGCCCGTTTTTCCGGCAGAATTGTAAGCTTTGGGTCCCTCTAAGAAAGGTAAGAACGGCTAAGAAGCGGGTGAAAATCTCGTGGAACAGCCAGTCCATTGGATCACCCGCCCACGTCATATAACAGTTGTCCCAAGTTCATTTCACTAGAGGAACTTGGGACCGAACTTTTGAATATTTTCTGTGCCGAAAGACGCTAGCAACCAGACATGGACATTTACCCATATTATTTTTCAAGAGTTTTTGGTCCACTAAACAGAATACAAAGAACTCATTTACCTAAGAATTTCGAATCTCAAAACCATTTGCGTCGTTTTGTTTGACGTTTTGTCCGCAGTGCACAACACACACTAGCAGGCGTAAATGAATATTGAATAGTTTTTAAGCAGTTTTTTCTTCGGTGTTTGAGTGTTCTGTTGGGACTTCCCCCCATTAACGTCTACTTGGTGGACTTATCCACTCAAAACCATCGGAAACTAGACTAAGGTTTTTTAACGTGAGCACTGCCTTCAAGAGAAAGACCTTTGTATGAGGGGATCCTATAAATGAAATATACATTTTCAAAAACAATTTTGATGCAGAAGTAAATTCTTTCTCTTTATATGCAAAGCGTTACTCTAAGTGGAGTTGCAAGCGTTTCTCCCTATAAATATAGGGTTGTTGGAGTGGAGATAACCGTTGAAGAGTGGTGAAGGTCGTGTAGGGTTCCGAAATGCAAAAATGTGAAGGTCCCCTCAAACTCGCGCGTTTCGAAAACAGACAATTACCTGACCTATTCTTTTCTTTCGTATTTAAATTTGCCAAATTCTAAATTTTTGAAATATTTCACAATTTTTTCGAAAAGGTAGGCGACTTTACAGCCGTCTTTTTTTGTTAGAATGTTTCGAACCGAGCTTCAAAATTACTTTTCCTCTCATAGCTCCATTGTCTTTGAAGATAAGAATCTATCAAAGTTAAATTCGGGAACCTCGTAAAACTTCTTGTTGAATAGTGTTCTCATGTGAAAAATAATTTGACGATTCCTCAGCAGATTTGAATTCATGAAATACCAGATTTTCTACTGGTCACTTTTGAACCACTGATGGCGAATGCGTGTTGGAGGCTGTTTTCGAAATTTCCTTATAATTCTGCAACGAAGTGTATTTTGAGTTCCAATCTATTTGCTCCTTAGACCAGCTGTGGAGCCCAGCCCGTACTATTATATTTCGCCATGACCCACGGGAGAGGAGCTCTCTACACACAGAAGGAGGAGTTGTCCCGTTCTTGCAGATCGACACGTCACACTACTCAATGCAATCGAAGTGGTCCGGAGTGGCATTAGAGCCGCAAAAGACGAGACAACTCCCCCCTCGGAGTGTAGAGAGCCCCTATCCGATGATCGACCCCACTGCTGCTGACAAAGCTCTGGGATAGCGGGCCACTGCTGTTGCAGTTCGGGTGAACGGGAAGAGTCTGGTCAGCAACAGAAGCCGACTCGCAGATTGCGAGAACGAGCCGAACTGTCAGGTTGCTCGGAGGCAAGAATAACCTAAGTTGCGCCCTCGAGTGCATTCTCACGGTTTGTTACGATTTGTTACGAATCGTTACGATTTTAGGCCACAATTTCGTAAATCGTAAATCATAAAAAAAATTGCTAAAAACGCCCGTAATTCGTAAATCGTAAATCGTAATCCGTATTAGCGCACAGCCCTGGTCTGCAGTGCGCTCGAATCAAGGTGCGGCAAAAGATTTCGAGACTTCGGGAAACGGCAATCGGCAAAAAATTCCAAAAACGGCCTGCAAACGGCAAATGGCAATCGGCAAACGGCAAAAACCCTATCCCTTAGAATGACCCAAAAGCTATTCACATGTGCCGCTCTACTTTTCTCCTTTTTTTCGCATACTTATGTCAATATAGTAATAATTTCAATTCACGAGCAGAGTTCCAGTTCAAGGCATCATGAAC
Organism: Aplectana chamaeleonis; assembly: GCA_029168955.1. Lineage (NCBI taxonomy): Eukaryota > Metazoa > Nematoda > Chromadorea > Rhabditida > Cosmocercidae > Aplectana > Aplectana chamaeleonis. Next base: position 493,354 of record JAPDOI010000211.1, read on the forward strand.
AGAAACAAGACATGTGAGAGCCCATGGAAACAAAGAAAGCGCTGCTGCGGCTTTGCCAGGAAGCCGTTTCGGCTGCTACAGGCACCGAAGCGGCACTATCGCGGAGTCGCAGCGATAATGTCGTGGCGGCCCCGCAATAGTGCAGCTGCGGCTCCGCGATCGGTGACCGCGTTCTAGCAAAAATAGGACCGACGGCGAGTAACTCATATGAAATGAGTCATAATACAAGTGGGTGGGCCTACAAACAGAAAAACACACCTGAGCTAGCTACGACCTCTGTCTGATTGGGACAGAGGTTAGCCCCATTATAGCGATGTAGGAGATTCGGGATATACCTCGAACTTGGGCCATTAAACTGGCGAAAATCTCGGTCTATCGCCCAGAACAGTGCATCGCAGTCGACGCGGGTTCGCTGATGCATCCTCTTGGAGCCGTGCAGATCTAACACGGAACTGCCACGGTACGGTCGCGGCAACGTCGCGGCGTTGTCGACCCTCAAGGCACTGCAACAGAATCGCCACGGCACAGTAATACAAGTTTATCATTTGCCAATGGCACAAACTTCTCAAGAAAGTGTAGACGTTTTGTTTTCGGAGTTTTCCATGTTTGAAGCCCGATATCGCGATATCCTTATCACCGATGAGGCTGCTTTCCTACTCCCTAGTCTGTTCCGAGCTTTAGCCGCTTACATCTGGAGAAAGACGGTGTGCGAATGAAACACACCACGCTTCATTTCTTTTATACCCTACCCATTATCAATTGGGTGTCATCAATTTTGTTTACCGTGAGAATTTTGTTCCGTTATCGTCTCACAGTAATCAAAGAGTTATCGCGGCACAGTCGAGGGTCGCGGTACTTTCCTGACACTGCCGCGGCAGACTTTCTCAGAGTCCCTGTCCATGTGAGTAGCGCGTATGCTTCCTGCTTCTTTTACATACACCAGAATCTGTCAGAACTCTAGAACAGAAACTGAAACACAACTTTGGAGTTGAACTATCTACATGTTGCACTACATCCGACAAAGTAAATACTTTCCGTATGGCCATCCATGAGTTTTTTGAGTCCTAGCAAGTCAAATGATGGCAGCTCACTGCGTCAATGAATAGATGGTGGGTGGGGAGCGGGGGGCTAGAACCCGTGAAGCCTATACTAACGACCATGAAGGCACGGGAAACCCAGATAATGAAACACCGCTTTCCTTCTATAGCTTACCATGAACGCTCGCTTATAATAATACATATGGTGAGATTATGAAGGTTTTTATCCCTCATCTTGCTCAGAAATGGCCGGCGACAAAGTGGAGAGCAGGTAAATCGAAACCCTCGGATAACAGTTAGCGAACAACAGGTAGTCGGCCCAACCTTGTGCCTACATGGCCGTGAGCATAGCTCGCGTTTTCTTTCAATGTTTTGCCGAGTTTTGCCGGCAGAACAACAAAAATTTCGGCAAACGACAAACGGCAAAAAAGTCCCAAAAATGGACGGCGAACGACAAAGGGCAAACGGCAAACAGCAATTGCCGCACATCCCTGGCTCGAATGCGCCGGCCTAAACGATAGGCATACAGCAAACCACTAGAACGGGGGATGATAGCGCAGTCCGGCCTTCGACCGACTATGACGGGGAGCCTTAGGCACAATCAGGTTCAAATGGGAACCAGAAAAACGGAAAATCGACATGCGCTTCCTGCTGGACCGATGTCTTCGTTAGCTCAACTCAACAACTGTGCAAAAAATTCTTCTGTAAATCAGGCACCGACGCAGTCTTGCGTACAACACCGTCTCAACATTGCAGACCAAAAAGTCGGAGCAATCGACGCATAAGATGCAGTGAGCAGGCTCATTATCTAAATAGATAGGGGAAATGAATCTGAGGCGACAGAAAAAATGGAGGAAAGACTGGAATGATTACAGACATGAAATCCGAATAAGGAATGAGAAGCTCGCGAGATTCGATGAACTCCCATCTGGGTTAGACCCCGCGACCATACAGTATATACTATACGCTCTGGCGCATCCCTAATCGCTCTGGAGAGGTTTGGTTTTGCCTGGGACTTGTGATCACTTAGAATTCTGTAAAGTAGTTAATAAAACCTGTTAAACAAATTCTCCAGAGATTTCCATCGGGATATAGGTGAGAGCGTCCAGGAGGCACATGCTGAGAAAATTTGAGCCAAATCGGTTCAAAACTAACAAAGTTAGATCGGCGAATCCTTATCAAAAATTCTTGTTGTGCGCGTGTTACTGCTTCGCGCTTCGCGCTTCGTGCTTCCTCGTGCGTTACGCACCCTTAGTAGTGGTCACTGCCAATGGTCGCAGGCGATCAGTTGAGCAGGCAGGTAAGTTTGTATGTGGACAGATAAGCAGGCTGGTGAGTAGGTAGACAATGAGTACTTACTGTTTAGCATTAACTACTTCACTTATAACTGCTTATCATATCAAGTGATATTATCAGTTGGTAGATCAAGTCGCTAAAACACGTACTTTTTTCGTAGGGAAGGGACAGGGGAAGTGACCAACAAGTTTGTTACTTACTGTTTCCCGTTAATTCGTATTCTTTACTGCTTATCATATCAAGTGATATTATCAGTTGGTAGATCAAATCGCTAAAACACGTTGTAGGCTGTACTTTTCGATGGGAAGGGACAAGGAAAGTGGCTAACAAGTTTGTTACTTACTGTTTAACATTAACTACTTCACTTATTACTGCTTGTCATATCAAGCGATATTATCAGTTGGTAGATCAAATCGCTAAAACACGTGCTTTTTCGTAGGGAAGGGACAGGGGAAGTGACCAACAAGTTTGTTACTTACTGTTTCCCGTTAATTCGTATTCTTTACTGCTTATCATATCAAGCGATATTATCAGTTGGTAGATCAAATCGCTAAAACACGTTGTAGGCTGTACTTTTCGATGGGAAGGGACAAGGAAAGTGGCTAACAAGTTTGTTACTTACTGTTTAACATTAACTACTTCACTTATTACTACTTATCATATCAAGTGATATTATCAGTTGGTAGATCAAATCGCTAAAACACTTACTTTTTCGTAGGGAAGGGACAGGGGAAGTGACTAACAAGTTTGTTACTAACTGTTTAGCATTAACTACTTCACTTATTACTGCTTATCATATCAAGTGATATTATCAGTTGGTAGATCACATCGCTAAAACACATTGTAGGCTGTATTTTTTCGTAGGGAAGGGAAAGGGGAAGTGACTAACAAGTTTGTTACTTTCTGATGACGTCATCAAAGTGCATGGGGCATCTGATGACGTCATCAGTATGTCGTGTAAAGCACACACGGCATCTGATGACGTCATCAGGATGTCGAGGAAAGAGAGTCGCACGTCATTTGCAGCGTGCGCAGCAAGTCAATCACTTACTGATTGTCATATCAATCCATGCTATTTGGAAAATATTGAAGATTTTTACAGATATTACTTCGTAATATCAATAAAAAGTGGACAATTCTCTCAAAAAGGGGTCTTCCAAGCGAAAGAGGTTTGGTTGGCGTCAGAAACGTTCCAACAAAAAGGGAACAATAGGCATATAGGATGAGGAGAGTCTACAAAAATTGAACAATACTCTCTTAGACTAATTTTCTTGGCCGAAACTTCTTAATAGCGGAAACAAACCGTTGTGGCATTTCACGAGGAAGAGTTCAATGGTATCCAAGAATGGACTTCTATTCTTGACGAGATTATAAGAAAATACTCTCATTTCATGCTGCACTTTGAGTTCGCTTCTCGTAGCAGCTGGAGCTAGCCGTCTGTGTAGGTAAAGTTGAAATCATTTTCTCTTCTAATGATAACTAATAGGTGCACATAATTATACATTTTTATCGTTACTCGCATAATCGGAGACTATTTGGAACCACAGAGTGCTTCCGTGTGAAACACCGCAACGGTTTGTTTTCGCTGTTAAGAAGTTTCGGCCAAGAAAATCAGTCTCAGAGGGTATTGTTCAATTTTTGTAGACTCTCCTCATCCTACTTGCCTATTGTTCCCTTTTTGTTGGAACGTTTCTGACGCCAACCAAACCTCTTTCGCTTGGAAGACCCCTTTTTGAGAGATGAGGCCTTGATTTTGATTTTGACAGCGCTCACTTTTCGTCGGAACATCCTTACCACCATTTATATTTCACGGAGGCCTAACGCTACGCTGCCGGTGATAAGTGGTCTCGTGAAGAGACTTCGCGTTCACTGTTAAAGGTTGGCGCAAACTCGGTGCAATATGCTACAACATAGGTGCACCGAGTTTGCGCCAACCTTTCACAGTGAACGCAAAGTCTCTTCACGATCCATGCCGATGTTACATCAGCTATGTACGTCTTTTTCCAAGTTCCTCCTTCTACAACCCTTTAAGGTGTCTCAGGAGACGCTCTATAGTGGGATTTGTTTATGGCTTGGCCTAGCTCATCACACTTCCAGTGAAGTTTACTCAATCAATCCTTGTTCTATCAAAGAAATTCTATCTTTCTCTTCTGGCGCTATGGGTTTGGACGACTTCGTGTTCTTTGCTCACTCATCGAATATTACTGTGAATGCATTATTAGTGGTGAGAAGATGGCAGGAAGTGCGACGGTTGGACATCAGATGGAAATTGCCGTAAAATGATTCATATCATGATAGTGACATTCTCAGCGACTGTTTGATTATATCAGTAAAGAAGATGGTATGGTTTTCTTTAGCAGTACGGCTAAGGGAACAACGCAGACACACGAGGTTACCAAAGTGAATACGAAATCATTTCCTGTCTCCCTTTTTCGTACTCTTGCTCGATCTCAGGCTTCGTGATCTGGCAAGATCCAGAACCTTGGGCCAGATTCATGAACTATGAGTTGGCCAGTTTTATGAATTGTAAAACATGGTTTAGAATTGATCGGTGAGGCGACATGGTGTCATAGAACAACGAGCGGCGCAGAGCCCGCGGTGCTACTCTAGAGTTTTTGATAAAGTTACGAATAGCTTGAAAAGCCAAAGTCTTTTTTCAGTAGGCGCATTGAGTGTGCGAAAACTTGCAGTTCATTTTACGTTACTTGACAGTAGCGCTAAACGGCAGGCAAATTTGTAAACGTCAGAAGCGAAGTGAACGTGTGCCTGAACAACTAACTTAAAGCTTTTTTGTAAAATTTTCCACCACGCAACACATGAAGAAAAGTAGAAATAATATGCATTAGCTGCCGTAAACACTCACGAACGACAGAAGCCTTTTCACTCCCTGAGCATTGAGCACCAACAACTTAACACTTAATGGACCGCGTGTCCACACTGCGCACCCACGCCAAGAACTCGGTTTTTTCGTTTTACTTCAAGGAAAACGGATTCCTTCTAATTATTGCTTTTACATCTGTGCCAAGTTCAACTTCCATAACTGGTATGAAGATATTGAGCGCCATATATCTCTTTTTCACAGAGGCAATCATAATAAAAAATTAGTTTAAAAACTCACTAAAGTGATTGGCCGTGGAGCGCGCCGGTCCGCTACGGGGGCTAGCCGTGTAACACGCGGTCTCCTAAGTGTTAACGTACCCGATAAATCAATAAATGGCACTGGCGGCATCATTGATCAGATTTATCGTTTCTAACTCTTATTCTGTTCATGCGTCTCTCTCCCCTTTTGGAATGTCTTTCTTGAAGGCAGTGTTCACGATAAATTTCACTTCCGACATCTCCACGGTTTACGGAAGGTCTGGTGCCCTATATAGCAAGGCATGCTTAAAAATTACGCGTAAGCGACGTTTTTTAGCAAAATTAGGTCCTCCCTTGTTTAAGTTGATTTTTGAGCGTGGAGGAAATGACCGCTAGAAGGATGATACCTATCAGTGCAATGAAGCGATCACTTATCAGCACTTCCTTGACTTGATCATTCCTGTAATCTGAGTCTTCATTTGTTCATTCCGAGGGGGCGGATCTGAGGCACCAAAACGCTTGTTTGCAGCCGTTATTTTGCCGCTCCTGGCTCGTTTTCTACCGTTCTTTCGACATTGGGAGCCTGGGATCCTTCTCGCCTATCATTTCACTGTGGAAAGTCAACGAGGATGATCATCGTGAACGCTGCCTTTAAAGGCACAGTACACCCTATATTTGTTCCAGATGAAATCCATTTCGAATATCCGACTTTTCGACTATAGTCGGATATCGTACTTTTTCGAATATTCGACTTTTCGACTGTAGTCGGATATCGCCCTTTTTTGGAATTTTCGACTTTTCGACTATAGTCGGATATCGCACTTTTTCGAATATTCGACTTTTCGACTATAGTCGGATATCGCACTTTTTCGAATATTCGACTTTTCGACTATTGTCGGATATCGCACTTTTTCGATTATTCGACTTTTCGACAGTAGTCGGATATGAGACTTTTTCGAATACTCGACTTTTCGAATAAAAAGTCGACTTTTTTATCCGACTATGAAAATAATTGAAGTGCAAGTAACTGTTTTTTTTTCACATGAAAACACTTCGATTTCTCACTCATCCACTCGCGGGCGTTCTGACAGATTAAAGCATCACTTTTTAAACCAAAATCAGACCGATACTCAGACACGCTGACGGTTGTTCAGCGGGGTAAAAAGGCTTGTCGGTGCGACGGCGGGAGCCAAAATGGGGAGGAGTCGAATTGTCGGTTGTACCGCAGATAGAGAGAAATTCAATTCACGGAGACGGTTATTTGGCGGTGGAAAAGGGGTTGACGGTGCAACGGCGGGGACGTGCTCTACCGTCAATTATGTGACACGTTCCGCAACTCGGACCAAAAAAGATGGGTGCGCCGGCATCAACATGTTTAGACAAAAGTATTAACATTGATAGGGGTATAAAAGGCTCCTCATCTCACCGTGAGCCTCAGTCAGCTTTTCGGAGCCGGACCTGGAAGATGATCTCGAGTCACCTTCCGGAAGATCCACCGGATACCGGAGGATAATTTTTGTCGCCGAGGGGAGGGGGCTCGCCACGGCTCGGGGGGGGGGGGTGGTACTCAACTGTAGGGCCATCTCCCCATGGTCAGCAGTAGGGTGCACCCCACCGTAGACCGTGGGATCACCTCTTTTGTGGGGACCCCAATAGGGATTTCCCCGGGGTCTCCTCTGCGGACCCGGGAATACCCAGGATGTATTGGAAAGCGCGTGACCGGAAATCTGGTTCGGTTGTACCGCGGTGTGATATCGGTTGAATGGCGGTGGAAGATGGTTGTCCAGCAGATGCCCCAGCCGATCAACCGACGTTCCCCCGCCGAGTAACCGCCCATGAGTCTGTGCGGTTGTACGGAGGAACAGTATCGGTTATACGCTGGATGACCAGGGAAGGGCAACCGACATTCCCCCGCGGAATAACCGCTCCGATGCCTGAGTATGGCTGCTTGGCGGATGTTTAGGCGTGCCTTATAGTGTTTGTCACAGGTTTCGTGGTAAGAGCTTATATCTGGCGGTGTTTCCGTAGCTATATGCTGCTAGCGTGCTATATTCTTCAATTTAGATGTGAAAAAGGCAGCTCGCAATGAATAAAGTGTGCCCAAATGGAAATGGCGGCCCACGCGGCCGGCGTGCTTGGCAGGCGGCCGTCGCGTGTGCCGCCCTCGGACGAGTGTTGGATTTCAAGGACGGCCGTTTCCTCTCCCACCATCTGCAGAGCAGATTGATCGGCGCAGTGCTTGCTGCCAGCCGGTGCCGGCCTTGTTCGTAGTCGATGGCGGTGGGGACTTTTCGCATGCTCGTCCGAGAGCGGCGAACGCGACGGCCGCCTGCCGAGCACGCCGCCGCATGGGCCGCCAATCTCATTCGGACGCACCTTACGTTCGCCGATCAGTCAGAGCTGTCCGATTTTCTTGCAAAGAAATTAGGTTGATTCTATATCTAACTTTGTTTTTGAAGTTGATTATTGCGTTCTAGAGTCTATAACATTTTGATTTGCTATGAAATGTCACATATTCAGAGTTCTACTACCGTGGAGGCAAGAGCCTCTACAATTTGGGAAAAAAACGTAAAAATATAGAAGTTTCAAAAAAGTTGCTAGAAATTATTCTTCCTGGGAGAATCTGCTCTCTGCCGACGGGTCGCGAAATGCCTCACACGAGTACATTAGATTCCCGGGGCTTTGGAGGTATCTCGTCTAATTTTATCGCGAGAATTTACATAAACTACGGAATATTAGCCCCAGTTGGTGGAATTTAAGCTACGTCACCTTCAAGAACTACGGAAATTCTTGCCGAGAATGCGGGAAAAAGAGTGGAAGATTCTCGCTCTGATCGATCCACCCTGTCCTGATCAGTACTATAGGGCGATCTCCGCTGCGATCGACCGCACTGGCGTTTCTTCCCACCTCTGCCAATGCGTAGCTAGATGCCTCCGAGGGCGCGGCCTGAAACGCCGCCCATTCCATGTAGCGAGAATTTAAGGGTTTTAGCTACGATAGCTAAAACCCGCATATTCTTGTGTCGTTCGAACCATTGTTCTCTCTGACGCTAAACCCGTATATTCTCGCTATAATTTTGTAGCGAGAATCTACGGATTTAGCGACAGGCTGTGTTGAAATGCAATCTTAACCCGCGTTGGCTACGCGGAACGCAGGGATGCCGTTCAATCAGTCCTGGCACAGTCAACCCACGAATAACTTGACACTCTGTGGGTGGTCGTGGAGGGTGACACCGTGTCGCTCACTGCAACGCAAGGGATAATTTTGGCCGCTGGTATGCTGAAGGCCGTGGGGAAGAAACGGCGATGCGGTCGATCGCAGCGGGGATCGTCTTTCTAGTACGGATCAAGACAGGGTGGGTCGATCGACCGAGTGCTGCAACGAGAATAAGCGTAGAATATGCGGGCGCTGTAGCTAAAATTTCACCAACTGAGGCTAAACTTTCCGTAATTTACGTAAATTCTCGTGTCAAAATCAGACTAGATGCCTCCGAAACCCTGGGCATCTCTTGTTTCCGTGCGAGGCATTTAGCTACGCATTGGCGGAGACGTCCTGCAGCATCCCCGCGGTCAAAAGTATCCTTGGCATGGTCTCCCAGAGAGCGGTTCGGGGTCACCCTCCACGATCAGCCACAAAGTATCGAGTAATCGATTCGTGAGATGACTGGACCAGTACTACGAACGGCATACATGCGTTCAGCGTAGCCAACTTTTCGACTGTAGTCGGATATCGGACTTTTTCGAATATTCGACTTTTCGACTGTAGTCGGATATCGCACTTTTTCGAATATTCGACTTTTCGACTGTAGTCGGATATCGCACTTTTTCGAATATCCGACTTTTCGAATAAAAAGTCGACTTTTTTATCCGACTGAAACAGTCGGATACTCATCCGATTATTCGATTCGGAACAAGTATAGTACACCCTCAGACAAGAATTTTGTGATTTTTATTTGATTGGGTAGTAGACCCCTCATGGATAACACGTGCCAAGTGCGAGATCTCAGTTCCTCCAGATAAGCGAGATATGAGCAACCACCACAGGCCCGACCTCCTTTGCTCACCATCACGGGCCACACCCCCTACAGGATTTCCGAACTCGATAGCGTCTGGATGGATGGATGAATTCCCCACAAGTCGCCGTTCTTCACTGCATTGCCGGACTATCTCCTTATCCTGCCTCGTGCAGCGATTGCGAATGAAGAGAAATACAGGCCTGAGACAACTCGTCCACAAATTTTTCACCCTCAAAATATAGGCATCTTTAAGAAGCCGTAATTCTGTTTATAGGGGGTCTTCAACGATTCTAAGGATACCTATGTGATCAGCGTGTGACTCGCTCCAGAATCAGCATTAACACTGAAAAATAATTTCCTAGATGTTCCGTGCCTCTGAAGACAGGGTTCTTGATAAAACCGGTTGTTGTGCTATCTCCATGGAATGGTAGATCTGGCTATCGCAAAACTACATATATTAAAGGCAGTGTTCACGATAATCTTCGATTTTGAGATTAATCGCTAAATCGATTGTTTGGCCCCCGAGTAGAACTGAAATGACGAAGAAACCGTGAAAAACGCACCAGAAGGACACGAAATCCTCAAGTATCAGCCCGCCTCTCAAGTATCAATGGAACTGTTCGTTGTGACAATGAAATCTTTTGTGGACCCGTCTTTTGCAATTCTCCATTCGGTGTTGCTCCGTTCTTTCCTTCGGGCCCTAACTAATACTGTTTTGCCCAAAATATTCTTCCATTTTCGAATAGTCCCATTTTTTACCGGTGACCACCACCGGTGAACATGTTCATCCAACCAGACAACTAGTCCAGGCCCTAGAATAATGTCACTGAAATAAGACGAATTAGTGCGTTTTTCGCTCCCGCCCCTATTTATCGAGATTTTTGTAAAAGCCTGTTTTGTCAAGTTTTGGAATGCTTTTAAAGTAATTTCTGAGCTTTTCTAGAGACTACAGACTACTATAACACAGGAAAACAGAGAACGATAAGCAAGCATTAAAGGCGCAGTACACCCTCAGACACGGATTTTGTGATTTTCAATTGATTGTGTAGTAGACCCTCCTGTATAACACGTGCTAAATGCAAGTTCAATTCCATGTCCTTTAAAATAACTGAGATATAAGCGACCACGACGGGCCACACCCCCGTTTAGATTTCCGAACTCTATTGCGGCTAGATGGATGAATGAATTCCCCGCGAGTCTTCGGGCTTGCCGGGCTGTCTCCTCATGCGGGCTCGCTCGCTCTGTCGCAGCGATTGCGATTGAAGAGGAATACAGGCCTGAGACAACTCGTCCACCAAATTTTCATCCTCAAAATATAGGCATCTTCAAGGAGTCATAACTCTGTTCATAAGGGGTCTTGGACGATCTCAGAAATACTACAGTGATCAGCGTGTGACTATCTCCATGATCACCATAAAATCTAAAAAATGATTTTCCTGGGATTCTGTGTCTTTAATGTCACAGCGTGCCCCTCCACTACCTATTCCTAGTGGAAACTGAAACACACTCTCTCAGAGTACGGCCTCTCAAAATTGAGCTGCGGAAACGTGGTGGACGAGTTGGCCGTGGCCTGTAACTTCTGTCATTTGCAACCGATGTATGCGAGTCGACTTGAATGAAGAAAGAAGCTGAGAATGAAGGGAAGAACGGGGCTATCGATCGGATACCATCGCTCATCTAGCCATTGTTCAGCTCGAAAGATCGTGAAAGGGCTGTGCCAAAGTGACTCCCCTAGGTGGGCGCCTAAGGGTGACTTCCTTCTGTATTTCGCTGATTCGGAGGAATGGAGAACTCGCCCTTGGCAGGTTTTATATAAGGTGGGTCTACTTCACAATTACGTTTAATTCTCGGGTTTCGTCCCTGAGCTTGGACTGTGCCTTCAAATCTGACCTAAGTGATATTGCGGAATGGAGAGGATATCGAAGAAGTTCATGCGCTTCTACAAATTCTCCCTCTGAAAGAAGATGACATAAATATGGAAGAAAATCTGGAGAATAGTGCTTACATCCTGTTGGATTCAAGATCTGTTGCAAAAATAGCCGCGGTGCACGTCAACGGATGATGAGGACGTGAATTGAGCCGTATCCTTGATTTCGCAAATTTGAGACTACCTGCTCAATTTCATATACGGGAAAGGACGTATTTTCGGAGGAGGAAGTCGTGTTATCCCAGATAGGCTTTCAGGAAGCAGTGCTCTATGCACACTGCTGTCAACAGCCGGCGAACCATAACGCTTTATGAACAAATTCCGATTGCCGGCTTTATAGGCGTGTCAAATTCCTTAGCGTCCACGTCACATTTTGAGAAAAAGGTTTTTAGAAAAAATGCCGCGAGTTGTTCGTGCCGATAAAAGGGTAGCGATCAGGGCTGAGCGATCAGGGCATGCCGATGTTAATGTCTACGTTTTTAAGGTACAGGTTGCCTAAAGAAGTAGAACTCAGAAATATGGTATTTTGCTCTGGTAGTCCTCAAGGAATATGTTTTCAGAAAAATTGTGCCAATAAAAACTCGCTGCCCTCCTAGTTCTCACTTTGGAAGAGTGATGAACAACTTACCTAGGATCGTTTCTACCACTACCAGAACAGCCCGCCTTTGTCTTCCCCGCTGATCCGTAGCTGAGAACATGATTGTATCCCGTGACGTTTCAGCAATATGACTGCGATTTGGAGAAACTCGCCGAGGCTTCCGTGCAAAGATGCAGCAATACTCCTTATTCCGGTGTTTCATCCACTATGCAACAAAACATCTATGTCATTCCGAAATCCATGGCAATGTATCGCACTGATGCCATATCCGAAGTATGTTTCCTCTGTCAATGCACTGAAAATCTTATTGTTATGCTTTTCTTGCAGGCTATCAAGCACTGGTGGTCTCAAGTGAGAAAGGTTCCTGGTCCGGGCATGATGGTCACGTACAAACAAAAGCATGATAGCTCCACAATCAGCTATATGACAAGAGTGAGCCTTCTCTCAGCAGAAACTATGTTCAGAGACTGTTCTATAGACAACACGTATAGTTCATCTACGCAATCTCGTTCACGCTGATTGCGAACGCGTGTTGCAGCGCGGTTTCTAGGACTCTCAGACAGGAATGTCGAGTCACCGGGCGGTTTTCGCCTTTCTTTGCCGAGGCGAAAAAAGGCAAAACCGCCCGGGTGATCAGACAACCCTGTCTGAGGATACTTGAAACCGCGCCGCTTTCGCAATCAAAGTGCACTTTGCGGACTGAGCGCGATTGAGTATATGAACTGTAACTGTACAAGATCAGCAACACTGCAGAAAAAGCTTTTTGTCAAATTTGGCTATTAGTCCATTTTCAAAGACGAAGCTATTTCATTCTAGATGGCTTGGGCATCTACCAATAAGCTGGGCTGTTCAGTCTCGGAAAACTGTGGCAGCAACTGGTCAATTTCTTGTGTCTACAACCCAGGGTACTATTCTCCTTCTGGGCTGGAATTCATGAAACAAACGATACCAATGGTTTAGCCAGGTTTTGAGGCCAATCGATTCGTTTATCAGGTGTTCAACCATGGTTACGCTAGCTATGGTTAAAACGTGATTAGCGTTTCGAGGATTCCACCCCTGGATCCCATGGTACGGGATTCGCTACTTAGTTACTAAAAATTTTCATTTTCAGAGGAAACGTCGTAGACAGCGTTATGTACATGACTGGAACACCGTGCTCGCAATGCCCTGCCGGGAGCAAATGCGACACCGACAAGCTCTGTGTTTTCTGATTGTCGCAGTCTTGTGTGCGCGTGACACATCAGTAATCAATTCGCCTTTAATTGACTTACTTTGACTTAATCGGTTGGCTTTCGCCTGACGCGGTCATTCCGCATCTTCACCGAGGTGTGCCGTCCTAGTAGTCAGCCGTGTCCATTTTTCACGGTCTTCAGCCACAATTTGAACACATTCCATCCAGCTGTCACTATTCCATTTCCTGCGAAACGAAACATCGCGCCTGAACTGTCTTTCGATGCCGAGTGACTTTAAATCCTCTTTAACCACATCCGTCCAGAACTTTCGCCTACGCCCAGGTGGCCGTTTCCAGACAGGATTTGGAAGCATTTTTAAAGCGTGTTGTACGAGACGATCCGGCGTTCTTCTTAGTATATGCCCGAGCAGTCGAAGTCGACTTTCCATTGCTGCTTGAGATGGCGTTAGGAGATGCTGGCACCTCCCTCGTGTCAAGCGTTGATGTACTGCGTCGATTTCCTTGTAAAGGTCTTCGTTATGGCATACACGCGGCCAGAAATATCCAAGCAAACGCCTAAAAAGCTTCCTCTCCGTGCAATCCAACCTTTCCATCTGCGTTTTCCGGTGCTGCCCACGTCTCCGATCCGTACATCATGATAGGGCGAATAGCGGATAGGTAGACGCGCAACTTGACTTCCTTCGCGATGGTGGTAGACCACAAACACTTGGTTAGAATTGAATGCAGACGTAGCTTTCGCACATCGTTGTCGAATATCCGCTGCATAACTACCATCGTTCTTCAGCAAACAGCCCAAATAACAGAAATCGTCCACCAGTTCGATACGTTGTCCGTCCACACAAACTCCAGTTGAAGGCCTCTGTGAGACCCACATCTGCTTGCATTTGTCGGGACGAAGACGAAGTCCATAGGCTGCGGCATACTTCGAAACGAGGTTCACAATCCTTTGCAGTTTTGCGTTGTTTCAGCGAATAACACAATGTCGTCGGCGTACTCCAGGTCGACAAGGAGCGTCCTGATGGTGTTAGGATCACATCCGCAGGAAACTGTTCTGCAACTCTACGCATGATGTCATCAACGGCGAAGTTGAAAAGAAAAGGTCCTGCAACGGCTCCTTGCCTTACTCCTGTTTTCACCTCGAAAGCTGACGTAAATCCGACAGGTGTACGAACTGCTGCTGTTGTTCCTTTGTTCATGTCCTCGATTAACCGAACATACTTTTCCGGGACTCCATCTGCTCGCAGAGCATTGAGCAATCGATCACGATGAGGAGAGGCGGACGCGGCTTCAAAGGCCAAAAAGCCAAAGCTGTAATGGCTTCGAAAACCGCTGCCACGATTCAATTACTCTTCTCACGACGAACACTTGGTCGATGGTCGATCTTCCAGGTCGAAAACCGGCTTGCTCATCTCTGGTCGTTCCTTCACGATGTTTGATAAGTCGCTCGAGAATGATGCGTTCTAAAACCTTGTACATGACACGAAGTAGAGAGATTCCTCTGTAGTTCTTAGGATCCGTGACGGATAGCTTCTTGTGAAGAGGTACGATGATCGCATGTCTCCACGAATCCGGTATCCTTTCGCTCATCCATATGGCACGGATGGTGTTGGTCATTTCACGAATCCCAGACGGAGGAAGAGCTTTCAGCATTTCAGCAGTGATGTTGTCATCTCCACCTGCCTTTCCATTCTTCATTTTCCGGACACAATCCAAAACTTCAGACTCAGTCGGCGGTTCCTCACTGACATCGTAATGTGCTCTCTGAACATGCGGGAGCTCAGGTACTGATGGCGCTGGACGATTCAGTAGTGAACTGAAGTAATCCTTCCATATTGGCAGCGTCGCATCACCAACTGCAACTCCATTGGTAGTGTTCAAGACAGGAGAACATCTCTTCATCTTCCCGCTATACTGTCGCAGCAACGTGTAGGCTTTCCTCGGATTCTTCTCCTCCCAAGCCTTCTCGAACTCCTTAGCTCTACACGTCCACTCTCGTTCGCGGTCACTTTGAAGCTGCCGACGCAACTTCCTCCTCAGACGCTTCTCCTCCACGAAGTTTCCTGCAGTTCGGAGAGCACATACTCTGTTGTAGGTAGATGTTGTTTCTTCTGAGACGTAGGCGAACTTCTTCTTAGGCTGCACAACCGGGAGTGCCTCTTCGAAGCGTCCTGGATGCATTTGACAAAAGAATCCGCGTCGCAAAGTCTCTTCTTAGTCCGTACTCCGATGTGAATAGAAAGGCGTTGTCGGAAATTCCTTCTGCACTCTTCATCTCTGAGACTTGTCATGTCAATCCTCTGGAGAGGCTGAGCCCTCGCTTCCTCTTATGAATCCTCGCAGTGAAGTTCAACAGAACAGGACGGTGATCCTGAATCGAATGCGACATCCCACACAGCTCTAGATCTTCGAATGTCCGATACTGGGAATATTCCTCGTCAGGATATAGTCAAGCTGTAGTTTCAAAGTTGTCATCTTCCGCTTCCGCTGCTCTTCTGGAGATAGCCGGGTTGGTCCCTGCCACGTAAGCTGATGGCGGCGATGATTCCTCTTGAATGTCGATGCAATAATCAGACCACTGCGTTCACAAAGTCGACAAGGCGGTAGCCATTGTCCGATGTTTGCTCCACTGGGTAGAACCATTTACCGAGTACTTCGGATTCCTGATCAAGTCCCATCTTCGCATTTGCGTCAATCCCACGACAACAGCATGTTGACAAGGTATCCTGGCCAGCAACGTATTGAGTTCCTCATAAAACGCATCCTTCGAATTGCCTCGGGCGGTTTCAGTGGGCGCATGAGCACTCACTATCCACAGATTGAATCCTCTGTGATCCCGCAGTCGTACGAATGCATTCCGACACGACGTTGAGCCGAACTCCTTGACCATACCATTGAAATCCTTCCTTACAGCTATTGCACAGCCTCCCACTCTCCTATCGTCAGCGTTACCGCAGTAGATGGTGTACTCTCCGACGCTGATGACGGGTCTATCCTTGAGGCGGGTTTCCTGCAAAGCAGCAAACGGTGCATGGAAATAGCTCAGAAGTCTGGATAGCGCAGTTTTTGGATATCACTCGACAGCGATCGACAGTTCAGGGTGGCGAAATTGTGGCTTGTGGCCAAAGACTCCATGACTCCCTAGGTACGGATCCTAAGGTGTTATGGACCAGAGGCCTTAGTGTGCCGGACGGCGACACCTTTATGCAATGTGCGGGATACTTTCGCGATATAGTTGTGCACGCTATATCGCTCGAACGTTCCCTGTGTACACTCAAACGTCTGCTGGGTTCAGTAGAAGCAGGGGCACCAACGAGCAGGTACCAACAGACTTGTATACACACCCCCTCGCCTTTAATTATCTCCTCTAACAACACAAAAAGAACCAGCAAGACCTGCACGCCACATATACCTGAGCATCTCAAGAAGTGTGTGTGAGAGAACCTCAAAATACAAACTTGCAATCTTACCGAGTCGTTTTTCTTACATCACACAGATTCGTGACCGAAGAACAACGCCGAATTCAATCGCAACCACCGTCCATCTCGACAAAGAACCGTTCAGACAACCAAAAGGGCTGCAAGGCTTCATGAGGAGGCGTAGCTCGATGCTCTGTACTTATCCGAGCTGGAGGGCTTCCTAAGAGAATCAACTATGTTTTCTTAATAATCAACTTTCAATTCCTTCAAACAGATGACCGTCTATGGAAGAATCTCAGATTTTTTATATTCCTTAGAGTGGCATAAGCGGACTCGTCGGTCGTACTCTTCTTGCCTTTCTTGGCGATTACCGCAGCCCAGGGGATGCTGAAATAAACTATTTAAATACAAAAATGACAGTGGGTATTATGTTGCCATGGCAGTGTACGTTGAGTACGGGTCGACCATGGGGAACGGTGAAATGTCAGAGCGTATAGCGGCAGCTAGTCCCTGTGAGCTGAAAAAGTAGTATAAGCTTGAATGAAATGAGGAAAAAAGGCGAAAGTTGCATATGAAATCAACCTCTAACCTGGGAGGTGTACAATCAAAATTCAAATCGCTATCCTCGTAGCCATCGGAATCTACCGCCGCGTACTGCGTGACGCTCGAGGTTGGGGTCGCTGAGCCAGTCGTGCCACAATCTTCTCTAATTTTCCTTTGGAACAAGACTCTAGAAATAAATGCATGGATGAAGGGTTTTTCGAACAGACGGAAAGACAGAAAAAAGGAAAAAAATGAAAAAAAGAACAAAAGCGATGCCGCACAAAAAGTACAATGCAAATTTCAGCATAGTACTTATTATGGCTCCCAAATTGTCCACTTTTTTTCTGGTTTTCCGCAAAGACCGCCCGGACTAATCCCGAAACTTGATCAGAAATTAGAATACTCCGGGCAGGAAATGCATATAGTAACATTAGGTACCTGTGATAGCAATGCTATCGAGCAGGATGTTGTCGTTTCTTCTCTTCCTATCTCGCACAGTAATGCGGGCCCAGTATATCTACATTCATCCAGGCTGATCGAAAAATAAGAAACTGGAATAATTCAGTCATTCATTGCTTGGCCTCCACCCACCACAACATGTAGATCAGCGTCCGCGAAACAAAAGAGCCGCTGAACAACATTTGTTCCATGAGAAAATAATGAGAAAACTGTATTGCGAAACGCAACAAAATAAAGGTGATGCGTTGGGTCAAACTTTAGAACACAGTCCGAAGATATTATTTGGCCCACAACTACAGCATTCAGTCGTCTACCTAAGTTCACTTCGAAGAAAATCGAGTTTGTTTTACGAATCGATCGAGCTTTGCGAACTCTTAAACCTTCGGCTGGCGCAGTGAATCCAGCAGACCCGAGAAAGGGTGGGAGAAGTCGTAGGGCTCCACCAGGCAGGAGCTGATCATTCGTCTGTCCAGTAGGCAGCAAGTTTCCAGGAAAAACACGAGTTTCGAGGAAAAAGACGATTTCCCACAGTTGAAATGTGCAAGGCGTGGGACGGAACGAGGATGAAAAAGACTGCCCGTGCCAAACGAGTCGACAGCTGAAATCAGCGGGTTTTAGGTTGCGAATCCTAGAATTCCAATCTTTTCCGTTCACTAGAAAATGGAGCATATTTTCTCTCTGAATAGCAGAAGCTCATGCAGATCCATGAATGGGAGCACACTTTTCGCAATGTCACCCACCGATTCATGGCCTTAAGCACGGCCTATTCAAGAACTGACTCATCTACCAATCAAAACCCAACAGTTTCAAATTTATCGCAGTCTTCTCACCTTACACTTATTGAAAACCTGTTTTACTATCTCCAACTGAGACGAGAAACAAAATGTAACAAGGTGGAAGAGATAGGAAACGGTGGGAAGCGCAATTAAATAGGCCCAAATTGGTTGATTTGCGCGGGTACGCTTTCAAAATCGATTGCGAGATCGCGCCGAGACCCAAACAAAAGCCTAACGCAACTAAATGCGCGATTCAGCCCTGCTTGTACGTAGTGCAGAACTGTGGATTTGACGGAATATCGTGCCATTTTAATGAATTTGCTGAATAACTGACCTAGTAAACTATGCAAAATTGGCTTAAGGGCCGTCTGTTCGTCACGTGCTCGCGTTTTGACTTCACATGCGATTAACTGCTTTTGACAATACCTGAAATTAGATAAGTTAGTCAAAACTTCTTCTTATCGTAACCCTCTGTTATATTCAGACCGACGAAATATAAAATACATAAAATGTCTTGGCCGGTGAGCGAGAGTTTCCGAGTCGTACAATACCCGCGCTAAGTTTTGTAAAAACGGGGAGCATTTGCCAAACTTGGCAAAAAAGCGTTCGACGAATGTAACTTTTTTGAACGAAGACATTTTTGGATTCTGAAAACGCTATCATATTCACAGCTGGAATTCCTACATAATATTGAGTACTGTGGACCGAAATTCCCTAAAATGACTTTGCCTTCGAGTAAAATTGTTTTTGCGGACGTTTCACAAAAGCGTCGCGCGAGGCAAAGTGCGGCGAATTTTCGAGTAGTAATTGTGCAAGGAATAGTAGAGCAACCTGTATGTTTCCATCGTGATTTATGTGAGAGTGGGGCTATCGCGAGATCTGTACAGATTGAATTTGCGAAATCCGTTTATCGGTCTGGGGCTCTCGCAACAAAAGTCCGACTTTTCACGAATCTACCGAGAGTGTTTAATGAAGGATTTCCAGAATTAAATCTGCACGGATGTCGAGCTAGCCTCAATTTCGTCTAATTTACGGAGAAAACATAGAGATTGCTCCTCTATTACTAGTACATTTACTACTCAAAGTTTCACCGCGCTTTGCCGCGCGCGACGTTTTTGTGAGACGACCGCAAGAACAACTTCACTTAAAAGCAAAGCGATTTAAGGGAACTTTGGTCTACAAGGCACATTATTATGCAGGAATTTGAGATGTGATTATTATGGCGTTTTCAGAATCCAAAAACTCCTTTCAAAAAAGTTACAAGCATCGGACGTTTTTTCTGCCAAATTTGGCAAATGCTCCCCGTTTTTACAAAACTTAGCGCGGGTATTGTAGTTCCTTTTCATGAGCCGGTGTTTTTTTTCGAAGGCTGCAGCGGAAAGTATGGCTGGGTTGCCTCTATGCAATATGTCCTTCGATTCATGTTCCAACCACAACTGAAATTATCAAAGTACGTTTTTGCATACTCAAACGTATACAATTTTGACTCACATATTTTTTATATGTAGCTGCTGCTGGCGTGTAGGCGTTGTCGTATAATTTGCTACAAAACTTCATTGTAAAGCAAATTTCTTCAGTCAACTCCCCCGTTAGCTGCAGTATGTACCTTTCACATTCATTCAAGTAAGAATAATATAGGGCCAAAAATAAAAATGAATTGGTCATGCCTCAGTTTCCTGCATTAATTTTGAGAGCAGTACAAGGGCAAATACCACCGTTGCTATTTGCCTAGAAGGTATTAACGCTACAGCGACGATCACCTGATTGACAACTGATGCCAATTGAAAGTTTTTTTTTCTTTTAAAAAATTGTATCATTAATTAGTGTATTCTGTACTGCAGGGTCACCCACAAATTAGTAATAACGTCCCATTTCTTAATAAATGAGCGTACCATTTCTATTTGCGAACCTGAGATCCGGTGCAGGTGTTTCGGAGAATGAATCACGCTAACTATGTATTTGGGCAACACAGCGTTGGCCAGCATCCCCTCTACGGGCTGCTTTTCATCTGTAATAAGTCGCGATGGTGACGTTGTTGTGAATATCCCTATTATTTTGTAGTCACAAGATAAATCATCCGGAAAGTTTAAAAATAGGAACCTTCGTAAATTATCTAAATAATGCCCTCTTGATAAACATGGAGATGGTCGATTACATTGTCATACATCGGCAGTATACTCCCAAAACATGAGGGCCCTGCAGCGGCGAGATTCATATCTGCTAAGGTATGAGTCAAAAAATGTGGAAGCTGTGGTAGACCAACCATGTACTCCATTTACTCCAAGTTGCTAATCTCTAGAACAGTCCTGCCTACTTCTTCCGCTGAAGTCGCCCTGCGGCCAGGTTATGCATCCGACAAGCGGGTTATAGAACCCTGGGTGGCACCACCGGTAACACCCAGAGTTCCCAATCGTCCCTTTCGGAAACACTTCGCGATCGCCTGGTAGACAGTCATCGTACTAATGAAATTTTTCTTACAATCACTATCAAAGCTCTCCAGCCTGGTTGTTGGTTTTCGACGCAGTAATACGGAAACGGACAGTCTAGGCGACTCCCTCATTCCCAATGGGCAGACCGTGGATATTCGTTTCGGCGAGAAATTTCCGAAGTTCCTAAATAGAGCACTCATAAAACTCTAGTATAGGAAAACTAGAACACCAATAATCTAAACTTTCAATGCCATTCCGAAATGGTAGTCCACTGGCCTTTCCGCGCAAGAGATAGTTGACACCAACAGCGTGTTAACATTCTTCCTCCTCATATGTTCGCTCAAATCCAGTAGCTCACAGCTTATTATCCATGTAGATCCGATACTATTCGTTTTCCATTCATGGACTCTTTCAAAATTTCACTTTTGCTCCGGCTTAATTCACGTCCTCTTCATCCCTTGGCGTGCACCGCGGCTATTTTAGCAACAGATCTTGAGTCCAACAGAATGTAAGCACGGTGCTCACTATTTTCCAGATTTTCTTCCTTATTTATGTCATCTTCTTTCAGAGCGAGAGTTTGTGGAAGCGCATGAACCTCTTCGATTTCCTCTCCATTCCGCGATATCCTTTAGGTCAGATTTGAACGCACAGTCCAATCACAGGGACAAAGTCTGAGAATTCCACGTAATTGTGAAGTAGACCCACCCTACATAACACCTGCCGAGGGTGAGTTCTCCATCCCTCCGAATCAGCGAGATATTAGAGGAAGTCACCCTGGGACGCCCACCTAGGGAAGTCACTTTGGCACGGCCCTTTTACGATCATTCGAGCTGAACAGTGGCGAGATGAGCGATGGAATCCGATCGATAGCCCCGTTCTTCCCTTCATTCTCAGCTTCTTTCTTTATTCAAGTCGGCTCGCATACATCGGTTGCAAATGACGGAAGTTACAGGCCACGGCCCACTCGTCCACCATATTGCCGCAGCTCAGTTTTTGTGAGGCCGTACCTTTGAAAGAATGTGTTTCAGTTTTTACTAGGAATAGGTAGTGGAAGGGCACACTGTGACGTTAACGGCACAGTACCCCCAGAGAATAATTTTTCAGATTTTACGCTATTATGGAGAGAGTCACGCTGATCACTGTGGTATTTCTGAAATCGTCCAAGACCCCTTATGAACAGAGTTATGACTCCTTGAAGATGCCTATATTTTGAGGAGGAAACTTTGGTGGACGAGTTGTCTCAGGCCTGTATTTCTCTTTAATCGCAATCGCTGCGCGAGAGCGAGCGAGCCCGGATGAGGAGACAGCCCGACAATGGACTAAAGCCCGAAGACTCGAAGGGGGGGGGGATTCATTCATCCATCTATCCGCAATAGAGTTCGGAAACCTAATAGGGAATGTGGCCCGTGGTGGTGATCGAAGGGGGTCGGGCCCGTGGTGGTCGCTTATATCTCGCTTATTTGGAGGAATTGAGATCTCGAAATTGGCACGTGTTATACAAGGGGTCTACTACACAATCACATGAAAATCACAAAATTCGTGTCTGAGGGTGTTCTGTGCCTTGAATGCTTGCTTATCGGCCTTTTATTTTGCTGTGTTATAGTAGTCCGTAGTCTCTAGAAAAGCTCAGAAGTTACTTTAGAAGCATTACAAAAGTTGACAAAACAGGCTCTTACACAAATCTTGATAATTAGGGGCGGGAGGACACCAAACAATAACTTGTTAATTTTTCTCCATTTCTTTACTTAGTTTTAGTTTTGCAATGGCCAGATCTAAAATTCCATGGAGATAGCACAACAACCGATTTTCTCAAGAACCCTGCCTT
The DNA here is from genome assembly GCA_029168955.1 of Aplectana chamaeleonis. Taxonomy (NCBI): domain Eukaryota; kingdom Metazoa; phylum Nematoda; class Chromadorea; order Rhabditida; family Cosmocercidae; genus Aplectana; species Aplectana chamaeleonis. The sequence continues at coordinate 515,945 of JAPDOI010000211.1, forward strand.
TAAAGGCATAGAACACCCAGGAAATTATTTTTCGGTGTTAATGCTGATTCTGGAGAGAGCCACACGAGATCGCAATGGTATCTTTGAAATCGTCGAAGGCCCCCTATGTACAGAGTTACGGCACAGTCCAACCTCAGAGATAAAATTTGATATTATAGTCCACCCACCGTGTATATAACCCTGCCAAGCGCGAGATCTCAATTCGATCAAATAAGTGTGAAACTACAGGAAAAAGTCGGCCCGCCCCAGTACCCTAAAAGCATAATCAAGCGTTCCGCCTCGGATAGGGAACCAAATTCTTTGCAAACGGAAAAATTGGTTGGCGTAACAATGCTCAAAGGCAAAATGTACAATAGCAAAGCTCTTGGTTCCTTTCGGGGCGGTATGCGCGGTTAGGCTTTTAGGGTAAAGTGGGCGGGGCCGACACCTGGTGTTTCTCGCTTGACATGATCAAGGTAGTCTCGAATCTTTGCAGGTGCCACGGCGGCAGGCAACCAAATATAATATCAAAAATTACCCCTGAGCTTGGACTGTGGCTTTAAACATGCCTATATTTTGAGGGTGAAAAATTTGTGGACGAGTTGTCTCAGGCCTGTATTTCTCTTCATTCACAATCGCTGCACGAGATCGAGCCAGGGTAAAGAGACAGTCCGGCAATGCAGTGAAGAACGACGACTTGTGGAGAATTCATCTATCCATCCAGACGCTATCGAGTTTGGAAATCCTGTAGGGGGTGTGGCCCGTGGTGGAGAGCAAAGGAGATCGGGCCTGTGGTGGTTGCTTATATCTCGCTTATTTGGAGGAACTGATATCTCGCACTTGGCACGTGTTATCTATGAGGGGTCTACTACCCAATCAAATAAAAATCACAAAATTCTTGTCTTAGGGTGTACTTTGCCTTTAAAGGCAGCGTTCACGATAATCATCCTCGTTGACTTTCCCCAGTGAAATGATAGGCGAACAGGATTCTAGGCTCCCAGTGCCGAAATAGCGGTAGGAAACGAGCCAGGAGTGGCAAAATAACGGCTGCAAACAAGCGCTATGGTGTTCGAGAACCGCCCCGTGCTCCAGATCCTCCCCCTCGACGTGAACAAATGAAGACTCAGGTTAAAACTCGAGCTGAATTAAATGAGCTGACTCGAGCTTACTCGAGCTGAATTAAATGCAATTAAGGAGAGCAGATTGAGTCGAAAAGACGGAGGCATAGTCTGTGAGCAGGTAGCCGGAACCCACCATGTGGGTGACCCTACTTCTCAAATAGAAAATGCTTCTGGCATAACCAATGCCTCGGTGAGTACGCATTTAAACTGAATGATTTTCCTCGGTTCTTTTCGATTAATTGTTTTTATTCTAATGCAAGATCAATCGTTAAAATTGCTAGAGAATTCGACTTAATTTTGAGGAATTCTTATGACATTTATGTATTTACCGAGACATAGCTCAAAACTATTCATACTTTGTCATCTTTTTTTTGTAATGTTGCAAACGAGTTTGAGGCTAGTCGTTGCGATAGGCCTGGTAGACCGGGGGGAGGGGTGATGGTATTACTAAAAAAGTCGCTACAGCATGTTACTGTTTTTGCTGAGTCGGTTCCTAAAAGCTATGAAATTCTGGCTATTGATGTTTTCTGTTGTCCTAATCCTATTCGCTTTGTGGTGGTCTATCGTGCTCCTTCCTGCTCTCAGGCAAATACGGATCAACTTGTTAACACAATAAGTGATTTATTCGCAACTGATGGGCCTTCTGTTCTCATTGGGGATTTTAACTTCCCGGAAATTTGCTGGAACGACCTATCGTGTCCTACCTCCGACTCCAATAGTCATTCCATCTTCATTGATTATTTGGTGAACCATGATTTCAATCAGTATATTGATCATCCTACTCGTGGTGAACATATCCTTGACTTACTTTTCGCAAATGACAAGAATCTAGTTGATAATGTTGTGCCAAAACCTACGATTGGTACCAGCGATCATTCAAGCGTATCATTCATTGTTCGTGCCGTCATCTCTGCCAAAAACGTGACCTATCGTTAATAATTTTCGAAATGTGATTACTCCTTGATCTGCCGTTATCTTGCGGATGTGAATTGGTTGGCCTCGCTAGAATCGAATGGCACGGTAGATGAAAAGTATGAGATGTTTCTGAGTATACTCCACCATGCTATTGAAATCTTTGTGCCTTGGAATCGCGTTTTCGCTTCTCGAGCATTTTTACCCACGTATTTGAGAAACATGTCCGATCATAGAGACTGTCTTTTTTCTGTAGCCTTCCAATCTCAAAATACTTCTGACTGGGAGAGGTATCATGCTTTTGCTCGATGTTTTTCCAAGCAATGGGAGAAATATAATCAAAATATAGAGAAGCGAATTATCGATTCCGGCCAAAAACAATCTTTCTCCAAGTATATGAGGGGGAAACTAAATACCAGAAACACAACTTCTGTTCTTATGAAGGATTCTGTCAGGGCTATTTCTGATACTGACAAAGCCAATATGCTTGCCAAAGAATTTTACAAGGTTTTCACTGAAGATGATAATGTCTGCCCTTCTGACAATTCTCCTGTTGTTAGTGAAATGGAATCGTTCCCATGGTTTGATGATTTTAAAATTTTTGAACTGATTAGCAAATTACCAGATTCGTACTCGATTACTCCGGATCACATCCCTTTGCGTTTTGTGAAGGAAGTATCTCATGTAATTTCCATGCCTCTTGCGTACATATTCAATCAATCCCTCATGCTAACTGAAGTCCCTATGCGTTGGAAACATTCATATGTTACACCTCTTCTAAAAAAGGAGCCCGCCAGTGACCCTTCTAACTATAGGCCAGTAAGCATAATTTCGTTATTTTGCCGGATTTTCGAAAAAAATTCTTAAAGAGCATATAGTTGACCACATAACGTGGAGGGTAAGTCAGTTGAGACAAATTTATTGGAGTGTATAAATGATTGGTCCAATCTTATTGACCGAAAGATGAGTTGTGATGTGATTTACTTCGATTTCTCGAAAGCGCTCGATCGTGTTTGTCATTCTAAATTGATTTTCAAAATGGAGAAGTTCGGTTTTCACCCAGAAGTAACTACATGGATTGAGCGTTTCATTAGAGATCGCACGTTTCAGGTGAGAATAAATTTGTCATTAACCGAAATTTACTGCGCCAATAGCGGTGTTTCCCAAGGAGGCGTCTTGTCCCCTGTACTTTTTGCAATCTCCACGTCGGAGTTAGCACGTATAGTACGAGAGACTGGGGTGAAATGTATGCAATATGCTGACGATTTCAAAATCTATGTAAATCCGGATGACTCCTCATCATGTGACTTACAATCCGCAATCAATGTTGTGGAATCTTAGGGTAAGGACTGGGCATTACCACTTGCACCTGAGAAAACCATGCACATGGGACCATGCATTTCGTCTTGCAAGATAAGGTAATTCCTCTGATGGACAGAGTTGTTCATCTAGGATTTTCTTATAATAGCAAGTTAGACTTCTCAGAACATTACAGAAATTTTCGCAGGAAGGGGTATGGTCGGAGCTATCAATTTTTCAAGGGACTAGCAACAAAAAACATCCATATTCTCGTAAAAGCATACAAAACGTATGTCAGGCCTTTCTTAGAGTGTGGGCCCACAGTTTTTTCACCGCACAAAAAGAAAGACATTGTATCCCTCGAAAAAATTCAAAACAATTATAAACGAAAATTGAGAATCAGATACGGGGGTTTCCTCTACGACCGTATCCCTAAGTCGCGTATTCGAAACAAATTTCTCGGGTTGCATTCACTGGAGTCTAGGAGAAAACTGAGGGACGTATGTATGGTGTTTAAAATCATTTCTCGTGATGTCAAGGTAGATTCTACGCATTTCTACAAACGCATTGCTTCTAGAACTAGAGGAGGTAGTATAAAAATCTCCTACCCTACTGCTAAAACTGGAATCCGTGCCCACACATTTACGGTTCGCGCTGGCGCTGCTTATGTTTCGTTAAAGAGTACCATAGATCCCCTGCCCTCGCGATTTCAGTCATTCAAACGAATGGCCTACAAAGTCATCCTCGCGTATTAGGCATATGTATTCCAGGCTGCCTTTATTGATATTAATAGTTTCACTTCTACTGTGTAATTCAAGTGTGATTTCGCAGCCTTTAATCGCTCCAGCCGCGAAGCGGCTGGAGAGGTCTGGTTTTGCCTACACCTTGTGATCACTTGGAATTTTATAAAATAGTTTGTAGAATCTTTAAAACAAAATTTCTGAAGATTTCCTTCTGGATATAAGTGAAGGGGTCCAGAAGACACCTGCTGTCCAAATTTCAGCCAAATCGGTTCACAAATAACAAAGTTGTGAGCCCGAAAGCTTAAGAAATTTTCATGTTGTGCGCCGTAGGCCGTAGGCCGTAGGCCGTCACGCTTTTCAGTCCTCACTGCTAGTAGCCACTGCCGATGGTCGCTGCAATCAACTTGGCAGACAGGTAAGTTGGTAGGGGGTACGTAGGCTGGTAAGTAATCGATTTGTAGGTGAGTGGGGCTTCTGATGACGTCATCGGGACGTCGTGAAAAGTGCTTCGGGCTTCTGATGACGTCATCGGGACGTCGTGAAAAGTGCTTCGGGCTTCTGATGACGTCATCGGGACGTCGTGAAAAGTGCTTCGGGCTTCTGATGACGTCATCGGGACGTCGTGAAAAGTGCGTCTGCTTCTGATGACGTCATCGGGACGTCGTGAAAAGTGCTTCGGGCTTCTGATGACTTCATCGGGACGTCGTGAAAAGTGCTCGGGCTTCTGATGACGTCATCAGGACGTCGTGAAAGTGCTCCGGGCTTCTGATGACGTCATCGGGACGTCGTGAAAAGTGCTTCGGGCTTCTGATGACTTCCATCGGGACGTCGAAAGTGCTTCGGGTTTCTGATGACGTCATCGGGACGTCGTGAAAAGTGCTTCGGGCTTCTGATGACTTCATCGGGACGTCGTGAAAAGTGCTTCGGGCTTCTGATGACGTCATCGGGACGTCGAAAAGTGCTTCAGGCTTCTGATGACGTCATCGGGACGTCGTGAAAAGTGCTTCCGGGCTTCTGATGACGTCATCGGGACGTCGTGAAAAGTGCTTCCGGGCTTCTGATGACGTCATCGGGACGTCGAAAAGTGCTTCGGGCTTCTGATGACGTCATCAGGACGTCGTGAAAAGTGCTTCGGGCTTCTGATGACGTCATCGGGACGTCGTGAAAAGTGTCTTCGGGCTTCTGATGACGTCATCGGACGTCGAAAAGTGCTTCGGGCTTCTGATGACGTCATCGGGACGTCGTGAAAGTGCTGGGCTTCTGATGACGTCATCGGGACGTCGAAAAGTGCTTCGGGCTTCTGATGACGTCATCGGGACGTCGTGAAAGTGCTTCGGGCTTCTGATGACGTCATCGGGACGTCGTGAAAAGTGCTTCAGGCTTCTGATGACGTCATCGGGACGTCGTGAAAGTGCTTCGGCTTCTGATGACGTCATCGGGACGTCGTGAAAAGTGCTTCGGCTTCTGATGACGTCATCGGGACGTCGAAAGTGCTTCGGCTTCTGATGACGTCATCGGGACGTCGTGAAAAGTGCTTCGGGCTTCTGATGACGTCATCGGGACGTCGTGAAAAGTGCTTCAGGCTTCTGATGACGTCATCGTGACGTCGTGGAAAGTGCTTCGGGCTTCTGATGACGTCATCGGGACGTCGTGAAAAGTGCTCCGGGCTTCTGATGACGTCATCGGGACGTCGTGAAAAGTGCTTCGGGCTTCTGATGACGTCATCGACGTCGTGGAAAGTGCTTTGGCTTCTGATGACGTCATCGGGACGTCGTGAAAGTGCTTCGGTTTGATGACGTCATCGGGACGTCGAAAGTGCTTCGGGCTTCTGATGACGTCATCGGGACGTCGTGAAAAGTGCTCGGGCTTGATGACGTCATCGGGACGTCGTGAAAAGTGCTGGGCTTCTGATGACGTCATCGACGTCGTGAAAAGTGCTTCGGGCTTCTGATGACGTCGTCGGGACATCCTGAAAAGTGCTCCGGGATTCTGATGGCATCATCGGGACGTCGTGAAAAGTGCTTCGGGCTTCTCATGACGTCATCAGGACGTCGTGAAAAGTGCTTCGAGCTTCTGATGGCATCATCGGGACGTTGTGAAAAGTGCTTCGGGCTTCTGATGACGTCATCGGGACGTCGTGAAAAGTGCTTCGGGCTTCTGATGACGTCATCGGGACGTCGTGAAAAGTGCTTCGGGATTCTGATGGCATCATCGGGACGTCGTGAAAAGTGCTTCGGACTTCTGATGACGTCATCGGGACGTTGTGAAAAGTGCTTCGGCTTCTGATGACGTCATCGGGACGTCGTGAAAAGTGCTTCGGGCTTCTGATGACGTCATCGGGACGTCGTGAAAAGTGCTTCGGGCTTCTGATGACGTCATCAGGACGTCGTGAAAAGTGCTTCGGGCTTCTGATGACGTCATCGGGACATCGTGAAAGTGCTTCGGGCTTCTTATGACGTCATGAGGACGTCGTGGAAAGTGCTTCGGGCTTCTGATGACGTCATCGGAACATCGTGGAAAGTGCTCCGGGCTTCTGATGACGTCATCGGGACGTCGTGAAAAGTGCTTCGGGCTTCTGATGACGTCATCGGGACGTCGTAAATAGTGCTTCGGGCTTCTGATGACGTCATCGGGACGTCGAAAAGTGCTTGGCTTCTGATGACGTCATCGTGACGTCGTGAAAGTGCTTCGGGCTTCTGATGACGTCATCGGGACGTCGTGAAGTGCTTGGCTTCGGGTTTGATGGCGTCATCGGGACGTCAATAGTGCTTCGGGCTTCTGATGACTCTACTGACCATGAAAGTGTCTGGGCTTCTGATGACGCCATCGATCGTCGAAAAGGCCAATATGATGACGTCATCGGGACGTCGAAAAGTGCTTCCGGGCTTCTGATGACGTCATCGGGACGTCGAAAGTGCTCCAGGCTTCTGATGACGTCATCGGGACGTCGTGAAAGTGCTTCGGGCTTCTGATGACGTCATCGGGACGTCGTGAAAGTGCTTCGGGCTTCTGATGACGTCATCGGGACGTCGTGAAAGTGCTTCAGGCTTCTGATGACGTCATCGGGACGTCGAAAAGTGCTGGCTTCTGATGACGTCATCAGGACGTCGTGAAAAGTGCTTCGGGCTTCTGATGACGTCATCGGGACGTCGTGAAAAGTGCTCCGGGCTTCTGATGACGTCATCGGGACGTCGTGAAAAGTGCTTGGCTTGATGACGTCATCGGGACGTCGTGAAAAGTGCTTCGGGCTTCTGATGACGTCATCGGACGTCGTGAAAAGTGCTTCAGGCTTCTGATGACGTCATCAGGACGTCGTGAAAGTGCTTGGCTTCTGATGACGTCATCGGGACGTCGAGAAAGTGCTTCAGGCTTCTGATGACGTCATCGGGACGTCGTGAAAGTGCTTCGGACTTCTGATGACGTCATCGGGACGTCGTGAAAAGTGCTCATTCTGATGACGTCATCGGGACGTCGTGAAAGTGCTTCGGGCTTCTGATGACGTCATCGGGACGTCGTGAAAAGTGCTCCGGGCTTCTGATGACGTCATCGGGACGTCGTGAAAGTGCTTCGGGCTTCTGATGACGTCATCGGGACGTCGTGAAAGTGCTCTGGGCTTCTGATGACGTCATCGGGACGTCGTGAAAGTGTCTGGCTCTGATGACGTCATCGGGACGTCGTGGAAGTGCTTCGGGCTGGTCTGATGACGTCATCGGGACGTCGTGAAAAGTGCTTCGGGCTTCTGATGACGTCATCGTGACGTCGTGGAAAGTGCTTCGGGCTTCTGATGACGTCATCGGGACGTCGTGAAAGTGCTTCGATTCTGATGACGTCATCAGGACGTCGTGAAAAGTGCGCTTCACGTGCTTCTGATGACGTCATCGGGACGTCGTGGAAAGTCGCTTGGCTTTGATGACGTCATCGGACGTCGTGGAAATGCTTCCAGGCTTGCTGATGACGTCATCGTGACGTCGTGAAAAGTGCTTCGGGCTTCTGATGACGTCATCGGGACGTCGTGGAAGTGCTTCTGGCTTCTGATGACGTCATCGGGACGTCGTGAAAAGTGCTTCGGGCTTCTGATGACGTCATCGGGACGTCGTGAAAGTGCTTCGGGCTTCTGATGACGTCATCGGGACGTCGTGAAAGTGCTTCAGCTTCTGATGACGTCATCGGGACGTCGTCAAAGTGCTTCAGGCTTCTGATGACGTCATCGGGACGTCGTGAAAGTGCTTCAGGCTTCTGATGACGTCATCGGGACGTCGTGAAAGTGCTTCGGGCTTCTGATGACGTCATCGGGACGTCGTGAAAAGTGCTTCGGGCTTCTGACGACGTCATCGTGACGTCGTGAAAGTGATTTGGCTTCTGATGACGTCATCGGGACGTCGTGAAAGTGCTTCAGGCTTCTGATGACGTCATCGGGACGTCGTGGAAAGTCTTCATCTGATGACGTCATCGGGACGTCGTCAAAAGTGCTTCGAGCTTCTGATGGCGTCAACGGGACGTCGTGAAAAGTGCTTCGGGCTTCTGATGACGTCATCGTGACGTCGTGGAAAGTGCTTCGGGCTTCTGATGACGTCATCGGGACGTCGTGAAAAGTGATTCGGGCTTCTGATGACGTCATCGGGACGTCGTGAAAAGTGCTTCGGGCTTCTGATGACGTCATCGTGACGTCGTGGAAAGGGCTTCGGGCTTCTGATGACGTCATCGGGACGTCGTGAAAAGTGCTTCGGGCTTCTGATGACGTCATCGGGACGTCGTATATAGTGCTTCGGGCTTCTGATGACGTCATCGGGACGTCGTGAAAAGTGCTTCGGGCTTCTGATGACGTTATCGTGACGTCGTGGAAAGTGCTTCGGGCTTCTGATGACGTCATCGGGACGTCGTGAAAAGTGCTTCGGGCTTCTGATGACGTCATCGGGACGTTAAAAGTGCATTTGGCTTCTGGTTACGTCATCGGGACGTCGTCAAAAGTGCATCGGGCTTCTGATGACGTCATCCGAACGTCGTGAAAAGCGCATCGGGCTTCAAATGACGCCTCCAAGACGTCGTGTAAAGTGCAGAGCGGTTCATATAATATGTGCGTACTGCCGCGAAATGTGAGTTGCGCTTCATTTGCTGCATGCTTCACAAGTTGATTGCACAAGCTTGTATTTTGCCATCGGCACAAAATTCTCACGGAGGTGTAGCAGTTTTTCTTGCCAGAGTTTTCCATGTTTAGGCCCAGATATCGTGATATTTTTATAACCGGTGGGGCTGTTTCCCTAATCCCTAGTCTGTTCAGCTTCAGCCGCTCACCTCCAGAGAAAGATGGTGTGAGAATGAAACTCGCCGCTCTCAATTTCTTTTACACCGTACTCTTTATCAATTGGTTGTCATTAATTTTGTTTACGGTGAGAATTTGGGCCGATGGCAACTTATAATCGTCTGTTGATTGCTTACTGATTATCGTATCAGTCCAAAAAGGTTGATAAGTGTTGCATATTTTTGAGGGATATTACTGCGTAATATCAGGGAAAAGTGAACAATTCTATCCAAAAGGGGTCCTCCAAACGAAAGAGGTTTGGTGCGTGCCAGAAACGGTCCAAGAAAAAGGGAACAATAGAATTGTGGAGCGATGAGAGTCTACAAAAAATGAACAATATTTTCTAGAAGCAAATTTTTTGGTCGACACTTTTAAACGGCGGAAACAAACCGTTGTGGTATTACACGAAGGAGAGTTTGAAGGTTTTCAGAAAAAAAAAACTTCTACTCGTTTAGCGAGATTATATGGCAACACTCTTGCTTGACGTCATACTTCGATTGTTATATTTCTCTCAACCGCTGTAGCCAACACGTCTGTCAAGGTCGATTTGGCAGCACCTCCTCTTCTAATGATTGCTATTAAGGGGTGCTCTTATTCAGCCCACCCCCCCCCCATAGGCTCACTCGAGTTGGCTCAAAAATTTTCTAAGTTTTTCCTGCGATTTTGTTCTATCTTGAGCACCGTTGCTGCTGTTTTCCCACTTTCTAGTCCATGCAGAGCCTCAACTTCTGACCGCTGGAGAATGACCATGCGTGAATGAGTACACACCGCTCACCTCTTCTTTTATACCCTACTCTTTATCTACTGGGTATCAACAACTTTGTTTACGAAAGCCGAATGGGGGGGGTGGGCTGTGTAACATTATTCGCTATTAAGTACACATACATATATATTTTTGAAGGTTTTCGCATAATCAGAGTCATTTTTGGAACCACGAAATATTTCCGTGTAGAATACCGCAACGGTTTGTTTTCGCCGTTTAAAAGTGTCGACCAAAAAATTTGCTTCTAGAAAATATTGTTAATTTTTTGTAGACTCTCATCGCTCCACAATTCTATTGTTCCCTTTTTCTTGGACCGTTTCTGGCACGCACCAAACCTCTTTCGTTTGGAGGACCCCTTTTGGATAGAATTTATATTGTTTTTATTCTCGAACGTCTGTCTTATACAGCGTAATGAATTATTATTATTATTATTAAAAGAATAATCAAGTCAAGGAAGGGCTGATAAGTGAGCTGATCGTCTGATTGCACTGATAGGCATCCTCCTTCTCGCGGTCACTTCCTCCAAGCTCAAAAATCAACGTAAACAAGGTAGAACCTATTTTTGCTCAAAAACAGGCGCGCGATTGAAACAGCGAATATTAGCCACAAAACGGTTGAGATACAGAAGCCGATATACTCTTACAGCCTGTACTGGAACGTTCACGTCGTTGGAAGCATCAAAAACCAGCCAAAGGGGCCGTATTAGTACTATCAATGTGGACGAGTTTGTATTTTGGGGCGGGGTTGCAGACGCTCAGGGGCGGGGTTGCAGAAATTTTTCGATTTGCATTGCTCAATTTTGGCAGTTTTGACTCGTTTTTGACGCTTCCAACGGCGTGAGCATTCTACTAGGAGCCATACAACTCCAGTAAAGTGCTTATCTCAAAAACTTTTTCGAGCGTGTCTGCTGCCTTTAAGCATGCCTTGCTATATAGGACACCAGACCTTCCGTAAACCGTGGAGATATCGGAAGTGAAATTTATCGTGAACACTGCCTTTAATGGAGACTTTCCAAAAGGGGAGAGAGACGCATGAACAGAAGGAGAGTTAGAAGCGATAAATCTGATCAATTATGCCGCCAATGCCATTTATTGACTTTTCGGGTACGTTAAAGGCAGTGTTCACGATAAAAGTCGTTTTTCTGTTTTTCCGCCTATCTTGAAAACGGTCCCATGCTGGCTCCAATGATGTCCCTGAGATAGTACAAGACCCCCTGGAAACGGAGTTATGGCTCCTCGAAATTCAGCAAGGAAAAATTGTGGACGAGTTGTCCGAGGCTTGTAACTCCCGTTTTTTGACGCCGATGTGTGCGAGCTGACCTGAGTAAGGGGAGACGTTGAGAATAAAGGGAAGAACGGGGCTTTTGATCGGAAACCGTCGCTCATTTAACCGCAAATTCAGGGGAACTGTTATAGGAAGTGGGCGGAGTGGCCCAATGGGTCGGCTGGCCCACGAGATTTTCACCCGCTTACCGGCCGTTTTTCGTCGCACTTCCATTCTTAATCTTCTTATAGGGACCCAAAGCTTACGTTTTAGCCAAAAAAAGGGAAACTTTTCTTCGTGAACACTGCCTTTAATTAAGTTGTTGGTGCTCAAAGCTCAGGGAGTGAAAAGGCTCCTATCGTTCGTAAGTATTTACATCAGCTAATTCACATTATTTTTACACTTCTTCACGTGTTGCGCGGTGGAAAAATTTACAAAAAGCTTTCAGTTAGTTGTTCGGGCACACGTTCACTTCGCTTCTGACGCTTACAAATTTGCCTGCCGTTTAGCGCTACTGCAAAGTAACGGAAACTGAACTGCAAGTTTTTGCACACTCGAATGCCTACCGAAACATGACTTTGGCTTTTTAAGCTGTTCGTAACTCAAAAAATCAAAAACTTTAGAGGAGCACCGCGGGCTCTGCTCTGCTCATTGTTCTATGACATCATGTCGTCTCTCCTATCAATTCTAAACTATGTTTTACAGTTCATAAAACTGGTCAATTCATAGTTCATGAATCTGGCCCAGGGTTCTGGATCTTGCCAGATCACGAAGCCTGGGTTTGAGCAATAGTCTGAAAAAGGGAGACAGGAAAAGATTCCGTATTCAATTTGGTAACCCCGTGTGCATGCGTTGTTCCCTTAGCCGCACTGCTAAAGAAAACCTTACCAACTTCTTTCTTGATAGAATCATACAGTCGTTGAGAAAGTCACTATCATGATATGAATCATTTACGGCCATTTCCATTTGCTGTCCAACCGTCGCACTTCCTGCCATCTTCTCACCACTAATAATGCATTCACAGTAATATTCGATGAGCGAGCAAAGAACACGAAATCGTTAAAGGCAGGGTCCACGATGAATTTCGTTCTCGGTTTTTGGCCGGAAATCGAAAGTTCACGCTCTCATTGGGGCACTGGGGTCGAAAGAACGATAGAACGAGCCTGTAAGAGCTCCATACGGCTTCAAAGTCCGCTCGCGCTAGCCCTTCCGCTCGCGGTAGAGTTTTCCGAGGAACAGTTTGATCCACTTCTACATTAGCATTGGAGCGCGAGCGCGGCTGAGTTTTAGCATTGGGGCACATTTGCGCCCGCTGTCTACTTCAGGTCCATGCCCGCGCAACCCATCCAGCGTTAAAATGTGGCTTTCAAGAAGAAGAACTGATTGTTGATGTTTCGCAGCGTTTTTCATGATTCTTTCCTCATTGATGAAACTGTCGGACTCTGAACCTTCGTTCTCTGGTGTAAACTCGAAAACGATTTTTATCGTGGACACTGCCTTTAAAACCCATAGCGCCAAAAAAGAGAAAGATAGCATTTCTTTGATAGAACAAGGATTGATTGAGTAAACTTCACTGGAAGTGTGATGAGCTAGACCAAGCCATAAACAGATCCCACTGTAGAGCGTCTCCTGAGACACCTTAAGGGCAGCGTTCACGATGATCATCCTCGTTGACTTTCCACAATGAAATCATAAGCGAGAAGGATCCTAGGCTCCCAGTGTCGAATGAACGGTAGAAAATGAGCCAGGAGCGGCAAAATAACGGCTGCAAACAAGGGTTTTGAACAAATAAAGACTCGGATTAAAGGAATGATCAAGTCAAGGAAGTGCTGATAAGTAAGATCGCTTCATTGCACTGATAGGTATCATCCTTCTAGCGGTCAATTCCTCCACCTTCAAAAATCAACGTAAACAAGAGAAGGCCTACTTTTGCTCAAAAACGCGTCTTTCGTGTCCTTTTTAAGCATGCCTTGCTATATAGGGCACCAGATCTTCCGTAAGCCGTGGAGATATCGGAAGTGAAATTTATCGTGAACACTACCTTTAAAGGCAGTTTTCACGATGAAAATCGTTTTTCTGTTTTACCGCCTATCTTGAAACCGGTCCCATTCTGATTCCAATGATGCTTCTGAAATCATACAAGACCTTCTGTGAACGCAGGTATGGTCCCTCAAAGATTGAGCTATGGAAACATGGTGGACGAGTTGTCCGAGGCTTGTAACTTCCGTCTTTTGCAGCCGATCTATGCGAGCTGACCTGAGTAAAGAGAGAAGCTGAGAATGAAGGGAAGAACGGGGCTAATGATTGGGAATCATCGCTCATCTCACGATCTCGAGCATTCATTTGTTCACGTCGGTGGGCGTGTGATGCGCTTTTGGGGTTTTCAATGCGCTCGAAGTTGCAACTTCGGGCTCTTTTGGGGCTCTTCCTGGCTCGTTTTCATGCGTTCTTTCGACGTTAGCGTTACAGAGTGTCCCTCCACTACCCAATCCCAGTTAGATTTCGAAAACTTTTTTCATCGTGAACACTGCCTTTAAGGGCAGTGTTCACGAAGAAAAAAATGCACGTTTTTCGGCTAAAACGCAGCTTTGAGTCGCTCTAAAAAGATTAAGAACGGAAGTGCTACTAAAAACGGCCGGTAAGTGGGTGAAAATCTCTTGGGGCAGCCAACCTATTGGGCCACTCCGCCCACGTCCCATAATAGTTTACCTGAATTTGTGGTTAGATGAGCGATGGTTTGCGATCAAACGCCCCGTTCTTCTCGTCATTCTCAACGTCTCCTTTTACTCAGGTCAGCTCGCACACATCGGCTGCAGAAAACGGAAGTTACAAGCCTCGGAAAACTCGTCCACAATGCTTCCTCGAGCTGAATTTTGAGGGGCTATAACTCCGTTTCCAGGGGGCCTTGTACGATTACAGGGACATCATTGAAATCAGCATGGGACCGTTTTCAAGATAGGCGGAAAACCAGAAAAACGACTTTGCTCGTGAACTCTGGCTTCAAGGTGTATCAATCGCAGTGTAAGAAGCGTCACTATCTGATTCAGGCTTGATTCTGTCCCCTCGCCCGTGTTGAGTTCCCAGATTTGGGGGGAAGCACGTCTCGCATCTGCACCAAAATCAATATAAATCTCAGAGTTTCCGATCTGTGTCCGAAAATCCGAAACGCGCTCCCTGCACCGCATTAAAGTACACCAGTGTCGAGAACGCCAGTACTTTGCTATTAACTGGGCAGCTTCCGCATTGCAGCATCTGCACGACTCCTTCACTGCTGCACTTTCGTAGAAAGTGAGCTATGGCACTTATTTTTCCAATGTTTTCTGGTAAGTTATCAAACCTTACTTTGCTCTTAGTTTAAACATCATGGACAGCATGACACGGAAGTTTTGCACGAAAAACCAACAGGTGTTCATCTCCTTGAGCAATGAAAATTTAGGAAAACTTCCTGTTCACCATCAAGATGCGTGCCGTGGCTCCCGATTCTCGTCCAGCCGGGGTGAATGTTCAAAGAATAGAATGGCTAGTATACTTGTCCATCGAATAATTTCGAATCATCCGATAAATTAATTGTTCTTTTTAGTGTGAGAGCGGATTGAGCTACTTTTGGTTTTCAGACAACAAGTAGGGGGTATACTTCCCATAAGTTAGGTTAAAGGCAGCTTTCGCACAAAGAGCCTTATTTGGTTTTTTCTTCTCAATCCAATGCATGAACTAACTAGGGACCATCCCGAGCACAAACCGGAGTTTTCAAAAACCGTGTTTCGGTGGTTGTAGATCCTATATAAAAAGAATCGCTAGGGCAAGAAAAATAATCTTGACTATGGGGCTATAGGGGGCTACGAAGCTGCCCCATCACCATGCAGGCGCTGTGCTTAGCGGGTGCCACGAAGGAGAGGGTGAGCGTTCAGCACAGCGCCTGCATAGTGGTGGGGCAGCTTCGAAGAGGAGCCGATTGGGGCGCGTTATTCAGCGCCTTCACCACAGACTCGTCTTCTTTCTTTTTTTTTGCTTTGTTTATACTGCAAACGGGTGACGTGGGAATTTAGTACGACTTTAGAAGACGTGATGGGGGTGCCGTGGGAACTCAGTAGGACTTCAGAAGGCGTGATCGGGGTGACGTGGGAATTTAGTAGGGCTTTAGAAGACGTCATCGGGGTGACGTGGAAATTTAGTAGGGCTTCAGAAGACGTGATCGGGGTGTTGTGAAAACTCAGTAGGACTTCAGAAGACGTCATCGGAGTGGCGTGGAATTCAGTAAGACCTCAGAAGACGTGATCGGGGTGACGGGAATTCAGCAGCGCATCAGAAGACGTCATCGGGGTGACGTGGGAATTCAGTAGGACTTCAGAAGGCGTGATCGGGGTGACGTGGAAATTTAGTAGGGCTTCAGAAGACGTGATCGGGGTGACGTAGAAATTCAGTAGGGCATCAGAAGACGAAATCGGGGTGACGTGGAAATTTAGTAGGGCTTCAGAAGACGTGATCGGGGTGACGTGAAAACTCAGTAGGACTTCAGAAGACGTGATCGGGGTAACGTGGGAATTCAGTAGGGCTTCAGAAGACGTGATCGAGGTGTCGTGAATTTAGTAGGGCTTCAGAAGACGTGATCGGGGTGACGTGGAAACTCAGTAGGACTTCAGAAGACCTCATCGGGGTGACGTGGAAATTCAGTAGGGCTACAGAAGACGTGTTCGGGGTGCCGTGGGAATTTAGCAGGACCTCAGAAGACGTGATGGGGGAAACGTGAAAACTCAGTAGGACTTCAGAAGACGTCATCAGGGTGGCGGGAATTCAGTAGGACTTCAGAAGACGTCATCAGGGTGGCGTGGGAATTCAGTAGGGACTTCAGAAAACGTGATCGGGGTGACGTGGAAATTTAGTAGGGCTTCAGAAGACGTGATCGGGGTGTCGTGGAATTTAGTAGGGTTTCAGAAGGCGTCATCGGGGTGACGTGGAAATTTAGTAGGGCTTCAGAAGACGTGATCGTGGTGTTGTGGGAATTCAGTAGGACTTCAGAAGGCGCGATCGGGGTGACGTGGAAATTTAGCAGCGCATCAGAAGGCGTGATCGATGACGTAGAAATTTAGTAGGTCTCCAGAAGACGTGATCGGGGTGACGAGGGGACCTCAGAAGGACTTCAGAAGGCGTGATGGAGGTGACGTGGAAATTTAGTAGGGCTTCAGAAGACGTGATAGGGGTGACGTGAAAACTCAGTAGGACTTCAGAAGACGTCATCAGGGTGGCGTGGGAATTCAGTAGGACTTCAGAAGACGTGATCGGGGTGACGTGGGAATTCAGTAGGGCTTCAGAAGACGTGATCGGGGTGTCGTGGGAATTTAGTAGGGCTTTAGAAGACGTCATCGGGGTGACGTGGGAACTCAGTAGGACTTCAGAAGACGTCCTCGGGGTGTTGTGAAAACTCAGTAGGACTTCAGAAGACGTCATCGGAGTGGCGTGGGAATTCAGTAAGACCTCAGAAGACGTGATCGGGGTGACGTGGGAATTCAGTAGGGCTTCTTCAGAAGACGTCATCGGGGTGACGTGGGAATTCAGTAGGACTTCAGAAGGCGTGATCGGGGTGACGTGGAAATTTAGTAGGACTTCAGAAGGCGTGATGGAGGTGACGTGGAAATTTAGTAGGGCTTCAGAAGACGAAATCAGTGACGTGGAAATTTAGTAGGGCTTCAGAAGACGTGATCGGGGTGACGTGAAAACTCAGTAGGACTTCAGAAGACGGGATCGGGGTAACGTGGGAATTCAGTAGGGCTTCAGAAGACGTGATCGAGGTGTCGTGAATTTAGTAGGGCTTCAGAAGACGTGGGATCGGGGTGACGTGGAAACTCAGTAGGACTTCAGAAGACCTCATCGGGGTGACGTGGAAATTCAGTAGGGCTACAGAAGACGTGTTCGGGGTGCCGGAATTTAGCAGGACCTCAGAAAACGTGATGGGGAAACGTGAAAACTCAGTAGGACTTCAGAAGACGTCATCAGGGTGGCGTGGGAATTCAGTAGGACTTCAGAAGACGTCATCAGGGGTGGCGTGGGAATTCAGTAGGACTTCAGAAAACGTGATCGGGGTGACGTGGAAATTTAGTAGGGCTTCAGAAGACGTGATCGGGGTGTCGTGGGAATTTAGTAGGGCTTTCAGAAGGCGTCATCGGGGTGACGTGGGAATTTAGTAGGGCTTCAGAAGACGTGATCGTGGTAATGTGGGGAATTCAGTAGGACTTCAGAAGGCGCGATCGGGGTGACGTGGAAATTTAGCAGCGCATCAGAAGGCGTGATCGGGATGACGTAGAAATTTAGTAGGTCTCCAGAAGACGTGATCGGGGTGACGAGGGGACTCAGAAGGACTTCAGAAGGCGTGATGGAGGTAACGTGGAAATTTAGTAGGGCTTCAGAAGACGTGATCGGGGTGTTGTGAAAACTCAGTAGGACTTCAGAAGACGTCATCGGAGTGGCGTGGGAATTCAGTAAGACCTCAGAAGACGTGATCGGGGTGACGTGGGAATTCAGTAGGGCTTCTTCAGAAGACGTCATCGGGGTGACGTGGGAATTCAGTAGGACTTCAAAAGGCGTGATCGGGGTGACGTGGAAATTTAGTAGGGCTTCAGAAGACGTGATCGGGGTGACGTAGAAATTCAGTAGGGCATCAGAAGACGAAATCGGGGTGACGTGGAAATTTAGTAGGGCTTCAGAAGACGTGATCGGGGTGACGTGAAAACTCAGTAGGACTTCAGAAGACGTGATCGGGGTAACGTGGAATTCAGTAGGGCTTCAGAAGACGTGATCGAGGTGTCGTGAATTTAGTAGGGCTTCAGAAGACGTGATCGGGGTGACGTGAAAACTCAGTAGACTTCAGAAGACGTCATCAGGGTGGCGTGGGAATTCAGTAGGACTTCAGAAGACGTCATCAGGGTGGCGTGGGAATTCAGTAGGACTTCAGAAAACGTGATCGGGGTGACGTGGAAATTTAGTAGGGCTTCAGAAGACGTGATCGGGGTGTCGTGGGAATTTAGTAGGGCTTCAGAAGGCGTCATCGGGGTGACGTGGAATTTAGTAGGGCTTCAGAAGACGTGGATCGTGGTGTTGTGGGAGTTCAGTAGGACTTCAGAAGGCGCGATCGGGGTGACGTGGAAATTTAGCAGCGCATCAGAAGGCGTGATCGGGATGACGTAGAAATTTAGTAGGTCTCCAGAAGACGTGATCGGGGTGACGAGGGGACTTCAGAAGGACTTCAGAAGGCGTGATGGAGGTGACGTGGAAATTTAGTAGGGCTTCAGAAGACGTGATAGGGGTGACGTGAAAACTCAGTAGGACTTCAGAAGACGTCATCAGGGTGGCGTGGGAATTCAGTAGGACTTCAGAATACGTGATCGGGGTGACGTGGGATTTCAGTAGGGCTTCAGAAGACGTGATCGGGGTGTCGGGAATTTAGTAGGGCTTTTAGAAGACGTCATCAGCGACGTGGGAACTCAGTAGGACTTCAGAAGACGTCCTCGGTGACGTGGAAATTCAGTAGGGCTTCAGGAAGACGTTCGTGCCGTGGAATTTAATAGGACTTCAGAAGACGTGATGGGGTGCCGTGGGAATTCAGCAGCGCATCAGAAGGCGTGATCGCGGTGACGGCGAAACCAAACGAATACTACATGGAGGGTCGCCGGCGAAGTTGGTCCATCGTTTGGCGAAGCCAAACGAATACCACATGTCTCATCGTTTGGCGAAGCCAAACGAATACTACATGGAGGGTGGCCAGAGAAAGTTGGTCCATCGTTTGGCAAAGTCAAACGAATGTTACATGGAGGGTGTCCGGCTAAGCTGGCCCATCGTTTTGCGAGGCCAATCGAATACTACATAGGTGGCCGGCGAAGCTGGTCTACGTGGTTTGGCGAAGCCAAACGAATACTACATCGAGGGGTGGCCGGCGAAGCCGGCCCATGGTTTGGCGAAGCCGAACGAATACTATATAGAGGGCCGGCGAAGTTGGCTCCATCGTTTGGCGGAGCCAAACGAATACTACATGGAGGGTGGCCGGCGAAGCCGGACCATCGTTTGGCGAAGCCGAACGAATACTAGGAGGGTGGCCGGCGAAGCGGCCAATCGTTTTGCGAAGCCAAACGAATACTACATATCTATCGCTGGGCGAAGCCAAACGAATACTGCATAGAGGGTGGCCGGCGAAGCTGGCCCATCGTTTCGCGAAGCCAAACGAATACTACTACATGGAGGGTAGCCGGCGAAGCCGGCCCATCGTATGGCGAAGCCAAACGATTACTAACATAGAGGGTGGCCGGCGCCGCTGGCCCAATCAGCCTGGCGAAGCCAAACGAATACTACATGAAGGGTGGCCGGCGAAGTTGGCCCACCGTTTGGCGAAGCCAAACGAATACTACATAGAGGGTGGCCGGCGAAGCGGCCCATCGTTTGGCGAAGCCAAACGAATACTACTACATGGAGGGTAGCCGGCGAAGCTGGCCCATCGTATGGCGAAGCCAAACGATTACTACGATAGAGGGTGGCCGGCGCTGCTGGCCCATCGTTTGGCGAAGCCAAACGAATACTACATGAAGGGTGGCCGGCGAAGTTGGCTCCACCGTTTGGCGAAGCCAAACGAATACTACATGGAGGGTGGCTGGCGAAGCCGGCCCATGGTTTAGCGAAGCCGAACGAATACTACATGGAGGGTGGCCGGCGAAGTTGGCCCATCGTTTGGCGAAGCCAAACAAATACTACAGGCTACAAAACGGCGAAATTCACATGATTCCTACGCGTTCTGGTGCGGAGCGGAGGTTAGAGACAGTGAGAGAGCGGAGGGCAGACGGAGGCCCAGGCGTCGCGCCTCAAATGATGTGAATTACGACGTTTTATAGAGGGTACATAGAGGGTGGCCGGCGAAGTTGGCCCATCGTTTGGCGGAGCCAAACGAATACTACATGGAGGGTGGCCGGCGAAGCCGGACCATCGTTTGGCGAAGCCGAACGAATACTATGAGGGGTGGCCGGCGAAGCGGCCAATCGTTTAGCGAAGCCAAACGAATACTACATGCGAAGCCAAACGAATACTACGATAGAGGGTGGCCGGCAAAGCTGGCCCATCGTTTGGCGGAGCCAAACGAATACGACATGGAGGGTGGACGGCGAAGCTGGCTCCATGGTTTGGCGAAGCCAAACGAATACTACATAGAGGGTGGCCGGCGAAGTTGGCCCATCGTTCGGCTGGCCAAACGAATACTACATGGAGGGTCGCCGGCGAAGTTGGTCCATCGTTTGGCGAAGCCAAACGAATACCACATGTTCATCGTTTGGCGAAGCCAAACGAATACTACATGAGGGTGGCCAGAGAAGTCGGCCCATCTTTGGCGAAGCCAAACGAATACTACATATGGAGGGTGGCCGGCGAAGCGGCCCATCGTTTTGCGGTAGCCAAACGAATACTACATGGAAGGTGGTCGGCGAAGCTGGCCCATGGTTTGGCGAAGCCAAACGAATACTACATAGAGGGTGGCTGGCGAAGTTGGCCTGCGAGTTTGGCGAAGCCAAACGAATACTACATGGAAGGTGGCCGGTGAAGTTGGCTCATCGTTTGGCGGAGCCAAACGAATACTACATAGAGGGTGGCCGGCGAAGCTGGCTCATGGTTTGGCGAAGCCAAACGAATACTACATGGAAGGTGGCCGGTGAAGTTGGCCCATCGTTTGGCTAAGCCAAACGAATACTACATGGAGGGGTGGCCGGCGAAGCTGGCTCCATGTTTGGCGAAGCCAAACGAATACTACATAGAGGGTGGCCGGCGAAGCTGGTCCATCGTTCGGCAAAGCAGAACGAATACTATACGGAGGGTAGCAGGCGAAGCTGGCTAATCGTTTGGCAAAGCCGAACGAATACAACGCGTGGTGAATGGAGGTGGGTCGGCAAAGCGCCCATCGTTTGGGGAGCCAAACGAATACTTTGCGTGGTGAATGGAGGTGGGTCGGCGAAGCTGGCCCATCGTTCGGCGAAGCCAAACGATTACTAAGATAGAGGGTGGCCGGCGAAGCTGGCCCATCGTTTGGCTGCTTTGCCAAACGACTACAACGCGTGGTGAATGGAGGTGGGTCGGCAAAGTTGGCCCATCGTTTGGCGGAGCCAAACGAATACTACGCGTGGTGAATGGAGGTGGGTCCGCGAAGCTGGCCCATCGTTCGGCGAAGCCAAACGATTACTACATAGAGGGTGGCCGGCGAAGTTGGCCCATCGTTTGGCGAAGCCAAACGATTACTACATCGAGGGTGGCCGGCGAAGCTGGCTCCATGGTTTGGCAAAGCCAAACGAATACTATATGGTGGGTGGCCGGCGAAGCCGGCCCATCGTTCGGCCAAGCCGACCGAATACAACGCGTGGTGAATGGAGGTGGGTCGGCAAAAGCGGCCCATCGTTTGGCGGATCCAAACGAATACTACGCGTGGTGAATGGAGGTGGGTCCGCGAAGCCGGCTCCATCGTTCGGCGAAGCTTCAAACAATTACCACATAGAGGGTGGCCGGCGAAGTTGGTCTATCGTTTGGCGAAGCCAAACGAATACTACATGGAAGCTGTGGCCGGCGAAGCCGGCCCACTGTTCGGCGAAGCCAAACGATTACTACATAGAGGGCGGCCGGCGAAGTGCTGGCCCATCGTTTGGCAAAGCCAAACGAATACTACATGGAGGGTGGCCGGCGAAGCTGGCCCATCGTTTGGCGAAGCCAAACGAATACTACATGGAAGGTGGCCGGCGAAGCTGGCTCCATGGTTTGGCGAAGCCAAACGAATACTACATAGAGGGTGGCCGGCGAAGTTGGCCCATCGTTTGGCTAAGCCAAACGAATACTACATGGAGGGTAGCAGGCGAAGCTGGCCAATCAGTTCGGCGAAGCCGAGCGAGTACTATAGCGGTGGGTGGCCGGCGAAGCTGGCCCATCGTTCGGCGAAGCCAAACGATTACTACATAGAGGGTGACCGGCGAAGCTGGCCCATCGTTTGGCTAAGCCAAACGAATACAACGCGTGGTGAATGGAGGTGGGTCGGCAAAGCCGGCCCATCGTTTGGCGGATCCAAACGAATACTACGCGTGGTGAATGGAGGTGAGTCCGCGAAGCCGGCCCATCGTTCGGCGAAGCCAAACACCATTACTACATAGAGGGTGGCCGGCGAAGTTGGCCCATCGTTTGGCGAAGCCAAACGGATACTACATCGAGGGTGGCCGGCGAAGCTGGCCCATGGTTTGGCAAAGCCAAACGAATACTATACGGTGGGTGGTCGGCGAAGCTGGCCCATCGTTCGGCCAAGCCGACCGAATACAACGCGTGGTGAATGGAAGTGGGTCGGCGAAGCTGGCCCATGGTTTGGCGAAGCCAAACTAATACTACATAGAGGGTGGCCGGCGAAGTTGGCCCATCGTTTGGCCAAGCCAAACGAATACTACATGGAGGGTGGCCGGCGAAGCTGGCCCATCGTTTGGCGAAGCGAAACGATTACTACATAGAGGGTGGCCGGCGAAGTTGGCCCACTGTTTGGCGAAGCCAAACGAATACTACATAGAGGGTGGCCGGCGAAGCCGGCCCATCGTTCGGCGAAGCAGAACGAATACTATACGGAGGGTAGCAGGCGAAGCTGGCTAATCAGCCCGGCGAAGCCGAGCGAGTACTATATGGTGGTGGCCGGCGAAGTTGGCTCATGGTTTGGCGAAGCCAAACTAATACTAAGATAGAGGGTGGCCGGCGAAGTTGGCTCATCGTTTGGCGAAGGCAAACGAATACTACATAGAGGGTGGCCGGCGAAGCCGGCCCATCGTTCGAGGACGCCGAACGAATACTATACGGAGGGTAGCAGACGAAGCCGGCTATTTGTTCGGCGAAGCCGAGCGAGTACTATACGGTGGGTGGCCGGCGAAGCTGGCTCCATGGTTTGGGCGAAGCCAAACTAATACTAAGATAGAGGGTGGCCGGCGAAGCCGGCCCATCGTTCGGCGAAGCAGAACGAATACTACATGGAAGGTGGCCGGCGAAGTTGGCTCCATCAGTTTGGCGAAGCCAAAACGGATACTACATCGAGGGTGGCCGGCGAAGCTGGCTCCATGGTTTGGCGAAGCCAAACGAATACTATACGGTGGGTGGTCGGCGAAGCTGGCCCATCGTTTCCGGCCAAGCCGACCGAATACAACGCGTGGTGAATGGAAGTGGGTCGGCGAAGTTGGCTCCATGGTTTGGCGAAGCCAAACTAATACTACATAGAGGGTGGCCGGCGAAGTTGGCCCATCGTTTGGCTAAGCCAAACGAATACTACATGGAGGGTGGCCGGCGAAGCTGGCCCATCGTTTGGCGAAGCGAAACGATTACTACATAGAGGGTGGCCGGCGAAGTTGGCCCATCGTTTGGCGAAGCCAAACGAATACTACATAGAGGGTGGCCGGCGAAGCTGGCCCATCGTTCGGCGAAGCAGAACGAATACTATACGGAGGGTAGCAGGCGAAGCTGGCCAATCGTTCGGCGAAGCCGAGCGAGTACTATACGGTGGGTGGCCGGCGAAGCTTGGCCCATGGTTTGGCGAAGCCAAACTAATACTGACATAGAGGGTGGCCGGCGAAGTTGGCCCATCGTTTGGCGAAGCCAAACGAATACTACATAGAGGGTGGCCGGCGAAGCCGGCCCATCGTTCGGCGAAGCAGAACGAATACTATACGGAGGGTAGCAGGCGAAGCTGGCTATTTGTTCGGCGAAGCCGAGCGAGTACTATATGGTGGGTGGCCGGCGAAGCTGGTCTCATGGTTTGGCGAAGCCAAACTAATACTACATAGAGGGTGGCCGGCGAAGCTGGCCCATCGTTCGGCGAAGCAGAACGAATACTACATGGAAGGTGGCCGGCGAAGCTGGCCCATCGCTTCGGCCAAGCCGACCGAATACAACGCGTGGTGAATGGAAGTGGGTCGGCGAAGCTGGCCTGGCGAGCCTATGGCGAAGCCAAACTAATACTACATAGAGGGTGGCCGGCGAAGCTGGCCCTTCGTTTGGCTACGCCAACGGAATACTACATGGAGGGTGGCCGGCGAAGCTGGCCCATCGTTTGGCGAAGCGAAAGGATTACTACATAGAGGGTGGCCGGCGAAGTTGGCTCCATCGTTTGGCGAAGCCAAACGAATACTACATAGAGGGGTGGCCGGCGAAGCGGCCCATCGTTCGGCGAAGCAGAACGAATACTATACGGAGGGTAGCAGGCGAAGCCGGCTAATCAGTTCGGCGAAGCCGAGCGAGTACTATATGGTGGGTGGGCCGGCGAAGCTGGCCCATGGTTTGCCGAAGCCAAACTAATACTGGTTATAGAAGGTGGCCGGCGAAGTTGGCTCATCGTTTCCGTAAAGCCAAACGAATACTACATAGAGGGTGGCCGGCGAAGCCGGCCCATCGTTCGGCGAAGCAGAACGAATACTATACGGAGGGTAGCAGGCGAAGCTGGCTAAATTGTTCGGCGAAGCCGAGCGAGTACTATAGCGGTGGGTGGCCGGCGAAGCTGGCCCATGGTTTGGCGAAGCCAAACTAATACTACATAGAGGGTGGCCGGCGAAGCGGCCCATCGTTCGGCGAAGCAGAACGAATACTATACGGAGGGTAGCAGGCGAAGCTGGCCAATCAGTTCGGCGAAGCCGAGCGAGTACTATGATGGTGGGTGGCCGGCGATGCTGGCCCATCGTTCGGCCAAGCCGACCGAATACAGCGCGTGGTTAATGGAGGTGGGTCGGCAAAGCGGCCCATCGTTCGGCGGAGCCAAACGAATACTACGCGTGATGAATGGAGTGTGGGTCGGCGAAGCTGGCTCATCGTTCGGCGAAGCCGAACGAATACTACGCGTGGTGAATGGAGGTGGGTCGGCGAAGTCGGCCCATCGTTTGGCGGAGCCAAGCGAATACTACGCGTGGTGATTGGAGTGTGGGTCGGTGAAGCCGGCCCTTCGTTCGGCGAAGCAGAACGAATACTATACGGAGGTTAGCAGGCGAAGTTGGCTCATCGTTCCGGCGAAGCCGAACGAATACTTCATTAAAGGGTGGCCGGCGAAGCCGGCCTACCGTTCGGCGAAGCTGAACGAATACTACATGGAGGGTGGCCGGCGAAGCCTGCTCGCTGCGAGGATGCAAATGATACGTACCGATTTTGCGGGTCGCCACCCATGAGCGCAGCATGATTGGAGAATTGGAAAACATTGAGCAGTTGGAAAGGCTTTGACGTCATGTTTATTTGCTTGCTTGACCATTTTTCAAAAGGACAACTATACTACTGTCGTCGTGGTATTCGGTCTTTGGAGCGGCCCTGGCCACATGGTTGTAGACGTACTGGTCTATTCACGTTGCTTTCACAAGCATGTTTAGGAGCTTGTACCGTACATTAGGGAATAAAATTTATTGTTCCTTCGCGTGCGAAGGTGGACCTGGGATGCAGACAGTGCGAGTGTGGAATAGTTGAGTAGCAGCATACGCGCACACGTGCGCGATACACCTTAGTGATTTTGACTCTGAAACAGAGGGTTTGCTGCCTCCAAGTCAAGTGGCTGCCCCGGGCTAGGGACCCGAAGGGTCACTAGTCAGATAAAAAGAAACAATGCAAGATTTCAAAATTTAGCTCAACCCTGACGGGTAGATCAAAAACGATCAATACAAAAGGTTACGGTAGGTAAAACGCCATTCAGTGCACCCTAGCCTAACATAATCCGTGAAAAACTGAAAATGGACCTCAGATTCGTGTTCGGCACCCTAAATTACCCCCTGGGCGGAGTTTGGGTGAAAAAATGTATTCGACCTCTGAACTCCCAAAAATGATATTGAGCTTCATGATATTGAAAAACGATATTGAAAAATGATATTGAAAAACGCCCACAACTTTCTTCAGAGTGGTTTTGTACACCACTTCGAATGTCGAAATAAAATTTAACGCCCGAGCCTCGCTTTCGGGGCTTATTGGAAGTGCTGAATACAAATCTGAGTCTCGTTTAAAGGCACTGTTCGCGTTAGGAATCGCTTTTCTGTTTTTTTTTGCCTACCTTGAAACCGGTCCCATTCTGATTCCAATGATGCTTCTGGAATCGTACAAGACCTTCTGGGAATGGAGTTAAGGTCCCTCAAAAATTGAGCTAGGGAAAATGGTGGACGAGTTGTCCGAGGCTTGTAACTTCCGTCTTTTGCAGCCAATGTATGCGAGCTGACCTGAGTAAAGAAAGAAGTTGAGAATGAAGGGAAGAACGGGGCTTTTGATCGGAAACCATAGCTCATCTCACGATTTCGAGTGTTCCTTTGTTCACGTCGAGGGGGCGGTAAGAGGCGGGACCTGCCCACAATGGCGGGGCTTGCCCACTTTTCTAAGCCGTTTTGCGGCTCCTGGGTAGCTTTCGTCCCGTTTTTTCGACGCTGTTCTGCTTCTGAGAGCCACGAGAAGCGTTTGTCATGGAAAGTTCGAGGATGAAGTTTATCGCGAACAGTGCCTTTAACGATTTTCGACAGATTACGTTAGATTACGATGGGCATACGGTAGTTTGGACGAAGTCTCAGATTTGACTCCGAATTCTAAGAGGGGGATATTCGGAGTGCTGAATACGAAATTGATGTTCATTTGTCGATTTTCAAATTATTATTAGGGTAGGTCAAGCCCCTTAATGGCATGATACCTACCGTAACCTACAGCTAACCTCGGATTTGAGACAAGCGCGCCGCAGATTCGTGTTCAGTATCCTAAACTACCCCTACATTCAAGCCTCGAGCTGAATCCAAAAAAAATTCAAAATACCCTGAAAATTCCCTGCTGGTGCGAGGCCCTCACCTTGCCGCGAGGCTTTGAAAAACGCCCACAACTTCTTTCAGAGTGGTTTTAGGCAGCTGCGAAGAGCATGCTCGAACTCCACGTCCGAAATGGTTCTAGAAGAGTACATTTCATCAGGAAGGGCCCGGCTTACTAAAAATATTTCCTTAGTAAGATGCGTTTCCAGAACGGTTCTACCTACTCTATAACTGTGTTGGGTAAAGTATTAGTCAAGGAATAAGTTCACCAGGTTTTCTGTTGTCCGAACCTTTTTTCCAACATCATAGATTCAAACGAATTCCCTAAAGTCTTCTGGAGAATTGAAAATGGTTTTTCTGTAGCACATGTGGGGAGAAGGGTTAGGGCGCTCATTCGATGTTCTAGCAAATGTTTAAACCTGGGGATTTTCATACTTTCTGATATAAACGTTTTCCGCTTCTATCCCGTTACCTCTGCGTCTAAAGACTAAACGGGTGAGCCATCGTGTAGTGATAGCATTCCCCGACTACCTCATTGCAATGATCGGTGGTTTGCATGCAACGAGCATTGTTCGAGGGATCAACAAAGAAGACATAACTTCAGTCTGTAGAAGGTTTTCGGATGATTTCAAGGACACTGTATAGATCACATTTGTGCTATATTCTCCCGATCCAGAGTGCTGGTTTCTTATCCTTGTTGATCGCTTTTGATTTATCAATGGGGATTGAGTGAATATTTGGAGTCTCAAATTATTTCTTTTTACTGTGCTTATCTGGGCCAAATTCCGGTCCACAATTGCATCTCGACACACTTTGAGGCCGTGTGCATTCAAGTCGAAAGAGTTTCCAGTGCCGCAGCCGCCGATCTGTAGACTCTAGGTGGGTTTTGGAAACTGGAAACTAAACAAAATTGAAGAAAACTGTATAAAAAAGCCACACCGAGTATGCTTTGGAGCTGGAAACTCGACTGACTCGGGCGCTTGCTGCCGCAAAGCGTGTCGAGACGCAGTTGCGGACCGGAATTTGACTCAGAGAAGCACAGTATCTCCTCTACAACCCCCCAAACTACCGTATTTCAACAACCCACTTTGTGTTCGGGGTGGTCCCTAGTAAGTGTAGATATTTATGTAGTTGGCGAAGCTTGAGACCTGAGTGTTACGTATTATATGTACATACAATAGCCCCTTGAAAACTGCTGTGTGATCTGAAATGGTGTTTTCTCGGTCGATCATCTAACATGAGGCACAATGATTTCAGGACATTCAAAATTGATAATTCTCCATTTTGAAATATCCTCGCGTGTCATGAAGGCTCTTTATTTTTAGTGTTTCCGACAAAGAAAGTCAAAAAAATTAATTAACAATTAGAGTTTAAGGTGCTAATTCCATTCAGACGTTCACGTTTCCGAAATTTGTGTACTACAAATATTACACCAGAATAGGCGTAAAAACGGAAGTTGAATGCTCCGAGATTTCTGCACGCTCACGCATGGTTCAGCACGGCGTTGCGATAATTGCAATAATGAGAAGTTACTATCCCCTCCCCCCCGTTCCGAACCTCTGATTACTACCCCCTACCTCCACATGTCGTGTCATAAATCATTCATTCAGGCTCAGAAGCGGATTAGATGTGAAAAAATCGTTGGGTCCCAGAATATATTCGCAACTAAATATTTCCGCTAGTTTTCATTTTCAGACCCTCATCTCCCAGCTGGAGTATTTTCTTTGAACCCTCTATCGTAAAATCAACTCATTTTGGCTTTACTTGAAAACTTTTTCACGGCCTGAACCCCGTTCACAAACTCGCGAAAAATTTGAAAATCTGGATAGGCCCAGGTTGAGCTTACTTTTCGATAGAGAGTAAAAAAACTACTACAGCTCGAAGATGGAGGTCTGAAATTGAAAACTAGCGGAAATATTCAGTCGCGAATGGATTCTGGGAGCAGCCCTTTTTCAGCTCGATTTTGTGTGCCTGGACTTACTCTTCAATAAAAGCACTAAGGCTGGTTTTAGTTGTGGTCGGAAGCGTTTTTTGCGCACTTAAACATATCCCAAGGAGAGCTCGTTACGTTGTCAACAAGAGCCAAGAGGGTCAATTGAAGTAGTTAGTTCGTCAAGGTTTCGTCAAAAATGACGCTTCGTAGCCCGCTCGCAACGAGGAAATTTCTTTCGTTTTCAAGTTTTCTTTAATTTCGTGTTGTTTTCAGATGGGAACAAGTTTCTCTACAACTTAAAATTTTTGCAGATCCGCAGCAAATCGCATCGTCAGGATATAGACGCCTCAAAACCCGGTTCCATTGCACACAAATCACACGAAAATCGTACGCCACAAATCCGGACAAAGTCGAAAAAATTACAGCCACCAAACGTTGTTCCAAAATACTCTAATAGGTCCAAAAACCATCAGAAAATGGTCCTGGCGGACACTTTTTTGCGCCCACACACCTGGGTGAGGCACTCTGAAAACCATGAAAAATTAAAATTTCAGGTAAGCCCTATGTAGGTGAATTGATTTTCAATAGACGGTTCGAGGAAACTACTCTAGCTTGAAGATTCGGGAGAAAAAAAGAGGTTTTGAGCCCCTGATACGACCCCCTATCAGAGCAAGGTATTGTGCTTATCTTTGCCAAATTCCGGTCCGCAATTTCGTCTCGACACGCTTTGCGGCCGCACGCGCTCGCCAAAGCCAACTCGATGTGGCTTTTTTATTGAATTTTCTCTAATT
Source organism: Aplectana chamaeleonis (assembly GCA_029168955.1). Classification (NCBI taxonomy): domain Eukaryota; kingdom Metazoa; phylum Nematoda; class Chromadorea; order Rhabditida; family Cosmocercidae; genus Aplectana; species Aplectana chamaeleonis. The sequence goes on from JAPDOI010000211.1 coordinate 545,818, forward strand.
TCCAGTTTCCAAAACCCATCTAGAGGCAGCAGACCGGGGCCTGCGGCACTGGAAGCTCTTCTGACTAGGGGGCGTGCGGCCGCAAAGCGTGTCGAGACGCAATTGCGGACCGGAATTTGACCCAGATAAGCACAATACCCCTCCCTTTGGTTTCTCTGGGCCTTTTACGACCCCGCTCCTTGCGGTAATCGCAACTGGAGCTCAACCCTGCGCTTACGTCGTTGGAAGCAAATAACTAGCCATATTGACCATGTTCGAGCAATCAATTTTGACAGATTTATATTGAGAGGCGGGAACTGTAAAGAAAGTGGGCGGACACTGAAAAGGCTTTTCTAGGTCAAAGGCAGTGTCCACGATAATCTTCGATTTTGAGGTTAATAGCTAAATCGATTGTTTGGCCTCCGAGTAGAACTGAAATGACGAAGAAACCAAGAAAAACGCACCAAAAGGGCACGAAATCCTCCCCTCTCACCACGCTTCTTTACTCCCACTGTAACTGTTTGTTGTTACAAGGTCTTTTGTGGACCCGTCTTTTGCAATTCTTCAATTCCTGTTGCTCCATTCTTTCCTTCGGACTCTAACTACTACTATTTTGCCCGAAATACTCTTCCATTTTCGATAAGTCCCATTTTTTACCGGTGACAACCACCTTGAACATGTCCATCCAGCCGGACAACTAGTCCAGGCCAGAGAATAATGTCTTACACGTTTTTTTTTTCGAAATCGTTTTTTTTGAATTTTTTTTGAAATTTTTTTTCGAAAAAAAAATCGTGTAAGACCTAACTAGGGCATCATCTTGACAGGTCTACGACTGTTAGATAGTCTCTGACGGTATACCTGTTTCATCCCGTTATGCGGGTGAAAGGATGATTGCTTTGGTGAAGATTTACCGAGCAGTTGAGTGAGAGCGGCGCTGGGGCTACGGTGGTGCAGTGCGATAAGGCGCTCCCCCGGAAAGGGAATATGCTGGTTCAATCTCGCCCGGAGCCAAGCGTTTTGCGATCAACTCAGCACCTTGTGTAAACATACCATAATAAGCACTGCGACGTTGAACTGCAGTTACGGCAAAAAACATCCCAAAATCGTGTAAGACTTAACTAGGGCATCATCTTGACAGGTCTACGACTGTTCGATAGTCTCTGACGGTATACCTGTTTCATCCCGTTATGCGGGTGAAAGGATGATTCCTTCGGTGAAGATTTACCGAGCAGGTGAGTGAGAGCGGCGCTGGTGCTCCGGTGGTGCAGTGCGATAAGGCGCTCCCCCGGAAAGGGAATATGCTGGTTCAATCTCGCCCGGAGCCAAGAGTTTTGCGATCAACTCAACACCTTGTGTAAACATACCATAACATGCACTGCGACGTTGAACTGCAGTTACGGCAAAAAACATCCCAAAATCGTGTAAGACTTAACTAGGGCATCATCTTGACAGGTCTACGACTGTTCGATAGTCTCTGACGGTATACCTGTTTCATCCCGTTATGCGGGTGAAAGGATGATTGCTTCGGTGAAGATTTACCGAGCAGGTGAGTGAGAGCGGCGCTGGGACTACGGTGGTGCAGTGCGATAAGGCGCTCCCCCGGAAAGGGAATATGCTGGTTCAATCTCGCCCGGAGCCAAGAGTTTTGCGATCAACTCAACACCTTGTGTAAACATACCATAACATGCACTGCGACGTTGAACTGCAGTTACGGCAAAAAACATCCCAAAATCGTGTAAGACTTAACTAGGGCATCATCTTGACAGGTCTACGACTGTTAGATAGTCTCTGACGGTATACCTGTTTCATCCCGTTATGCGGGTGAAAGGATGATTGCTTCGGTGAAGATTTACCGAGCAGTTGAGTGAGAGCGGCGCTGGGACTACGGTGGTGCAGTGCGATAAGGCGCTTCCCCGGAAAGGGAATATGCTGGTTCAATCTCGCCCAGAGCCAAGCGTTTTACGATCAACTCAGCACCTTGTGTAAACAGACAATAATGTCACTGAAATAAGACGAATTAGTGCGTTTCTCGCGGTTTCTTCGCAGTTTTGGTAACACTTGGAGAACAACGCATTGTTTTGAGTGGAAAACTCGAGAACGAAAATCATCGTGAACACTGCTTTTAATAAGGTTCAAACACGGTCATTTGGACTAGTTTTTGACTTAAAAAGCTGTGCCGCCCAGTTAAGGTCCATAACTCAGCCACTTTTGGGAGCGTGTATGCTGCATTAATACGAATTTGTGGTTCATTCATGGATTTTTCCTAAATCATGGTATGTAGCTGCGGGTATAAGGTGTACTTGGGCAAGTCGGAAATTTTTTCGAATGATCGATTTTTCGAAAAAGTCGCAAATCGCCCTATTCTGAACGATCAACACCTTGATTTATCCAGGACTTCAAATTTTCCAATAACCGACATAATCGATTAATCGAAGTCGACTTTTCCAATCGGATTACGATTCAATCATTCGATTCAACCCCAAGTATAGTAGGGGACCGAACACAAACACCAATGAGGTTTTTTGTCGATTCTCGAAATGTGTGCTAAGGTAAATTACGCCAGTTCAGAGCCATCACGCTTGCCGTAGACTACCGTAACCCTCAGAATAGCTACAAAGGGACCATAGATTCGTGCGGTTTTTTGAAGCATCGGGGCACGGGTGAACGTCCCCGGTTAGAGAAAAGCCCCTCTCCATGCCTTATCCCAATTTTGGATTTTCCATCTTATTTTTTCCATCAGTATATTTCCATCGCAATATTGGTGGCGATGTGTCGCATTTTGTCTTCAACAACATGAGCTATTTCTCTCATGTGATTTATTTGTCTGTGCCTCAGAGAGCAGCAGCACATCTGGTTCCAATCTGCGTTTACGAAAAAGCAAAACGCATCACATAAATATCATAAAAGAACTGTCGCGAAGCTCCAAAGTCCAAATTTAGTGCATTAATAGATTCAGAACACTTTTATAACTCCTACCTATTACCGTTATATTTTGCCATGACCGACCGCTCAGCTGCTTCCTCCACACGGTTCGACTTGTGACCTTTGAAGGCAGAGAAAACCCTCAGATATAGATTTGGTGATTTTCATTTATTGGTGTAGTAAACCCCTCCGGCATACACATGTGCCAAGTGCGAGACCTCAACTCTTCCAGGTAAGCAAGATATAAGCGACCACCACGAGCCGGCGGCTGCTAGATGGATGAATGAATTTCAACCGCGTCGTCGTTCTTGACTACTTCGACGGTCCGTCTCCTCATTCTGGTTCGCTTTTGTGCAGCGACTGTGAATGAAGAGAAACACATGCCTGAGACAACTCGTACACTAAATTTCCGCCCTCAAGATATACGCATTTTTGACGAGTCATGCCTCCGTTAGTAGGAGGCCTTAAAGGCAGTGTTCACGATAAGAATCGTTTTCCTGTTTGCCGCCAATCTTGAAGACGGTACCATGCTGATTCCAATGATGTTTTTGGAATCGTACAAGACCTTCTGGGAACGGAGTTATGGTCCCTCAAAGATTGAGCTGAGGAAACATGGTGGACGAGTTGTCCGAGGCTTGTAACTCCCGTCTTTTGCAGTCGATGTATGCGAGCTGGCCTGAGTAAAGAGAGAAGTTGTGAATGAAGGGAGGAACGGGGCTATTGATTGGAAACCATCGCTCATCTCGCAATCTCGAGCATTCATTTGTTCACGTCGATGGGCGTGGAAAGTGCATCTGGTGTGTGACGAGCTGACGGGCGTCCAACTTTGGGGCCGTAGGGGACCATTCCAAGCTCAATTTTCTTAGTTTTTTCAACGTTAGGGTTGCGCTAGACCCCGCAGCTGCCGATCTCCACCAAAAAATCAGACATGGTTTTTATCGTGGACACTGCCTTTAAGCAATTTCAGAAATACCATTGTGATCAGCGTGTGATTTTCTCTAAGATATGCATCAAACAGGAAAAATAATTCCTAGGGTATCATGTGCCTTTAATCTATTTTAGAACTGCAAAATGGACTACGAAATCGTCACCCCAAAAAACCCCTGGACAAACTTCGGGCGAAAACAAATTTCGATTTCCGGCGTCTCTAAAATCCAGAAGAGCTCCCTCCTTGTATAGGGCCCTAGAGATGAATAAAAAACTCCCGCTCAAACATTGTAGGGAGGAGCTATTATGTAGGTTGGGGCAAAAGTTACCGGACATTTCAAGACTTCGATTAAAAATCATTTAGTTCAAAAACAACAAGGCTCACCCAACAAAATGATTTCCATCACATTCAAGGATCCTTTGCCACCGATTGGACAGATCATGAATTCCCGACGCGTAGAACTCTGGCTGTTTCGAGTCGAAGTATTCTTCTAAGGCCATTTTGACTTCGTCATCGTTAGTGAACTGTTTTCCATCCGGGAAGTGCTGCATCGAGCTGAACAGATGGTAGTCGGAAGGGGCAAGATCTGGGCTATATGGAGGGTGGGGAAGAAGCAGTTCACTGACGATGACGAAGTCAAAATGACCTTAGAAGAATACTTCGACTCGAAACAGAGTGTCACGCGTCAGGAATTCATGATCTGCCCAATCGGTGGCGAAGGATCGTTGAATGTGGCGGAAATTGTTTTGTTGGGTGAGCCTTGTTTGTCTTTAAAATAAATGTTTTTTATTCAAAGTCTTGAAAAGTCCAGAAGCTTTTGTATCCACCTAATATTCAGGGCTTCTAGCTCGACTACTCAGAAACTAAACGGGTCCGACCGCAGACTTCTGTCGGGTCGAACCTCTTTCCGTTTTCGCTGCTCACTTCTTCCAACAGAGACGACGTGAAGGAGAAATTAATTTTATTCTACCCCCATGTCTTCTCACTTGAGGCTACGTGGAGGAACAATGCTAAAGGGTCCAACTCGACAGAAATCTGGGGATGGGCGCCGTTCGAGCTGGGGTCGGACCCGGCGAATGTCTGCTGAGTATGCACCTGCCGAAGCGACGGATTCCCGGCGAGTACAACCAAGGTACTGACTAAATTCTGCCGAGGTCTCAACGCGTCGATAAGGCAATATCATGGCGATACCGAAAAACTGCCGTAATTTATTTCACGACGTTCCAAGATCCAAACCATCAACCCTTTCAAATCTATCGCTCCGTAAAGTCTGTCCAAATGACACTGTCCGCCCACGTGGTTGACGTGCATGTCGAGCATCCGTCGCACCCCATTTTTCGAACGAGCCTCCCCACAGCCGCAGCCATCTGACTGGAGCGTTATTGTTTATTCGTTTACTAATACTCATGTTAATCGGTTCATAGGTACGATAAATGCCCTCGCGGCGGCCGCTAGACGCCCACGCCGACCGCGTGGCGGACAGTCTCATTCGGAAAGACTTTTCGCGCAGTCCGTCTCCTCTGTGCAGGAGCCTCGTTACCAGAGCTGCGCGGAACTGTTTCGTTTCCGATTCCGTATTTCTGACGTTTTTCGGGCTGTTCCGTTCCGCTTCCGACTTTTTTGGCAAGGAAACGGAAGAAAATCGTGTAACGCGGGTAATGGTAGTGGGTCTAGGCTAGGCAAGGGTGTTTGAAAGCATTATGAGGGACTGAAAATCACTTTCCAACTCTTGTGTTCAGCCAAATATATGAGCCTGGTTGAGACCCTGGACAATTTTTGGGGTTTTTAACCCCCCCCCCCCCATAGAGTGATGACACAAATTAGGCGTGGCAGGATTCTGACCGCTTTTTGGCGAATTTTTTCAACAGCTTTTTCTTCGAAAATGATCTTTGCGGGGCTTTCCGCTAACGTCCTCTTATTCGTTCTTCTACCTCCACAGCAACAATAAGAATCGGGAAACGTTTTTGCACGTACAGCCTGTCGTGAACTGTCTTCAGTTTCACGATAATTTTAGAATCGGCTACCACGCAGTTACATTACCTTACACTGCAGTCACGCCCCTGTCCTCCATAAGAGGCGGGCGAAACGCTCCAAGAGGGCTCTACTGTGCTCTCTATAGGCAGTCAGGATCGGCACTATGCCCTTCCTCTGCCCGCAGCCGCATTCCTGACAGTCATATCGAGCCCTGGTAATAACGGTCCCACCTAGCTCTAATATAGAGCTGCGGACTCACCAGCGTAAAGTGGAAAGAACATGGAAAGGAAATAATGAAATGTAAAGGAATAGATTAGTGAAATAGTAAAGAAACAAGACCTTAAATAAAGTAGTAGTAAATAAATATAATAAAAAGGTCCACATCACCGAAGAGTAGTATCTATCTTTGTTCTTAATAAATATAAAATATAATACGTTGTAAGTAGAAGCAAGAACCACCAAAACCCATATCGAACCGTGATGCAGTTCGAACATGGTGCATCGGCCAAATCTCATTAAATTGAAATCGAAATCACATTATGGAAAATAGGTAAAAAATGAGGTTTTGGAAACAAAAATAAAACATTTGAAACGCAATGAGCAAGGTTTCGAGCGAAATGAAATCGCTAGAAATGAAGACATCGAACAGGAAAACTTCTAATGAAAGTTCATGAGGAAGAGAAATGGTGAAATGGCAACAGACGGTTAGAATGCCTACAGTGAAATTCGCAAAACGGACTTCCGTTGCTGTGTTATCAGACGAGAAGATGTCGAAAAGTGGAAAATTAGGGAATTTACCTTCCTTCAAGTAGCGTTCAAAGGAAAATTTATTCGTTTCGCGCTGGTTTTGGCCAAACTGGCTGATCTCTATCCTTTGGCGCGACGACTCCAGTATAATGATCTCATTTTCTCTGTTATGTATTCATTTATTATCGTGATTCTCCTTTTTTTTTCTCTGTTCGTTATTTTCTTTCCAGCGAAAATTAATGGTACTGAAATAATTAAGTTTATCAAAAAAAAAATTTCTGGAACTACAATTGGAATGACTAGTCTCCATGAAAATCGAGAAAAAAAAAACAAAAAAAAAGAAGGATTTCATTCCGTACGAAGAACAGTTCCGAAAGATAACTGTTAATTGGTTCATGCGCATTTTGATAGAGAAGGAGAACTCTGTAAACCCGGTAATCAGACTGAAAGCCTCGTGTGCACTATGATGCAGAGATGATGAAAATATTGAGCAGTGGAGAAGGAAAACTCATGTTAAAACCTAGTCTGATTTACTCTGATCCCCGCGGGTGAAAGTCTAGTATTAAATTTTGTTTGTTTCACGAGGGCTGTTGGCCGGAGAAGGACCACTCCTAGAAAACCTGGTCAGTTGACTGAATAGCTAGCTACATTTGTACTCGGAGTGTTAAGAATAGCTACAGTGATGGTAGCGCAACCAAGAGCAGTGGCAGCTCTATGGGTGCAATCGAAAGTGAAAAATTAAGGGGTTCGAAAATCCCCCAATACTGAAGCTCCGAATGATACTTTGTTGCGGGATCATAACCGCTTAGCATTTTTGTAATAATGACGTGACCGATGTATCGCTTCGTGATAAGCTGGAATTATGTGTTCTCTCGCGGCAGCAATATTGAAGTCATCGGCAGTAGGCTTATCACGCGATGAAATCTTCAGCGCAGAAAAATTTCGCGTTGTAAGATGTGGAAAATCACTGCGGTCGCTAGAACGAAAAACGTATAAAAACAGGTTGAACTAGGAAACACATTCTTCCTATCGTTCTGAACCTGTATTCTCGTCATGCCTAACTCGGCCATTCGCGTCGGAATCAGGGATGTGCGGAATTTTCTGTTTTCTGTTTTCTGTTTTCTGCCCATTTTTGACCATTTTTTTCTGTTTTCTGTAAAAATGGGCGAAAATTGGACAGAAAACAGAAAAAAACGTGTACCGCGATCTGCAGCAGGATTGTTCTAGAAAAAAGTAGCCGGATTTATCGAAGCTGAGTCGGTATTGTGGGGGTGTACTTCACCCAGGCTCTCTGCAGTTGTTCTACGCTAGACACTTTTATCTCGCTGTAGTGGTCATCAATTAGGGCACGTGTGGCGTGGTGGGAGGAAACGGTGCTGTTCCTTGTACACGATCAGGTTCGATCCCCTTTCGAGGTGAACCAAACCAACCAATCCTCCGGGGTCCTTCAATTGGTAACAGATTCATGTAGTGAGATGAAGGCACTCTTTAGGAAGTCGGCTGGTCCCTGCAAAAACTCACTCCTCTGAAAAAACTTGCCGCGTCAGTGCCGGGAAATTACCGCGATCCTTGACTGTGCCGCGATAGTTCCGAATCAGACATTGGGATTGGTGGATCGGCGGCATTTGCCTGGCGAGCGAAAACCATTCCCGGTGTCGGACAGCCATTACCCTGCGGTCCGCCAAAACGCTGCCAGCGGTGCGCCAGGACGCTGGCCGTCTCTTGGCTATTCCCTGGCAGCCCGCTGTTGAACAATCATTTGCCAGCGGTCCGCCAGTCTCTTGACAGACCGATGAATCGGATTGGGTCCCTAACCGCAGACCGTTGCGTAGGAGATCGCCTACGCATCGGTGTGAGGTGAGGCAACCACCCCACCTCCCCCTCCTCTCCCACGCCGTGGGGACTTTCCTCGGCTACAAAAATATATGCTGGCCTCTGATGAGTGATTTCAGGTCACCTTCCAGGGTCGGCATCAAAGTGCCGAGTGAGCACTCACTGGACTGAATCGCCTTATATACCGGCTGAGTTTATCAATGAAATCAGAGATCGACATGTTGAAACGTGCTCTCTCGAGTGCCAGTCATTTGACGACTCAGCGCCAAGCGAAGACCACTGGGCGGTTATGCGCCAGCCGAATGCCGATTGGCGGATAACTGCGTTTTCATGCACTCGGTAATTTCGAGGTGTGTTCGCCCATGTCAGCTGAATGCCAGTTATCATCCAGCTGTTAGGCAACTGGCACGTATTCGCCAGCCCGCTAGCATTAAATGACATGACGGGTTATGCCAACTGTCGGCCTCGTGACTGCCATTTGCCAGCTAAATGCCAGCTGTCATCCAGCTGTTGAGCAACTGGCGGATTTCCGCCGGCTGTCCGCTGCTCCCAATGTCTGAGGCGATAGTGCCGCAGCGGCTCCGTGATCAGACATATTATCGATGCAGTATTATTTGGCTGTTTGGTCATTTCAATGGATGCGGAAACTGGGATACAGTCTATATCTCTGATATTCATGTATTATCGTGCTTGCACGCTATGTGAAGACTTCACAGTGATACTTCTTGGTTATCCTAATAATTGCTGTTTTTTCCCGAGTTTTGCTTGATTCCTCCCCCGTTTGAGCATACAGCGACCTTTTTTCAACTTGGGATCAATACTGGCGCCGACTCAGAGATGTTACACGTTACATTTTCATTTACTAGCTGCACTGGAAACACACAAGAAGTCAGCCCAGATACCTTACAATGGTGGGAGGATTGAGCGATCCCCTAGGAACCCATGTTGGTAGGGCTTACTTACCCATTCACCACTTGCCCCCTCTAAAGAATTCAGCCCAGATACCTGTCCATGGTGGGAGGATCGAACTATCTCCTAGGAACACAGGTGGGTAGGGCTCCTTATATAACCGCAACGGTTAGCGCAGTAATGCGCTTTTCATATTTGAATACCGGACAAGCTATCGATCCATTGTTTTGATGCTAATTTATTACGGATATATGCTTTATGCGTATCCGCCATTAACCTCCCCTGTTGAAAAGGTTATCGCTAGGAATAGCATCACAAACTCCCCCACTGCGCAACACTTGGGTACATTGTATCTGATTTCTTTTCGTTTCGTATGTTGAATTCACACCAGATCTGTTCATTCGACGTTTTGTCGCGTCGTTTACGACGTACCTATAAATATAAATATGAATATAAATATCAGACGATTCTGCTGCCGTGTCTTAAGCCTCGACATCACCGCGGCAGTACCGCAGCGGCTCCGCGTTTGAACCGCGCCGGCTCCTCAAGGATGCAGCAGCCAACCCGCGTGGAGTACGATGTACTGTCCTGTGTGGTAAAACGAAATAATCGCCGGTTCAATGTACCTAATTTTTAGGTACATTCCGTATTTCCTCGTGCGCAAAAGCGGCGGTAAGCTCTGTCCTTATCAGACAAAGGACGTGTCGAGCGCAGGTGCGAATTTTTGTTCTTACATTTCGCCCCCCCCCTAGTTGTCTTATAATTCTTTAATAACCTCATATCGGACACTCTCCCGGAGCCGCTGCGGCATTATCGCGGAGCCGAAGCGGCACATTCGGGTCCCCGCTACGGATCTGCGGTAGTGCCGCCGCGGCTCCGCGATAGTGCCGCTTCGGCGCTTGTACGCGCCAAAGCAGCGCTATCGCGGAGCCGCAGCGACAATTTTTCTCAAAGTCAATCCTCTACGAATACGACGTCGAATGCGCAGCGCATTTCAATAGGGATTCAGAAAGCCGATTTCTTATCTTTATCTTAAAGTGCATACCCTCTCCCAGAGGTTTATCGTTGACGAATCCCTCAGATGTAACGCAAAGCAGTCAAGTGAAAGGAAAACTGCAAGGTGACTCTATAGTATTAATAATAAGCCATCAATACTAAGTACTTAACGCCCACTATTCATACCCGCTCGCCAGCGTACCCGCTTCAGCAGAGCGGGTAACATTGGTCCCAACTGTGCCATGCACGCAAAACTCTAAAAACGGGTTTTAATTAACTGCAACGTAGATGGCATAAAATTTAAAATAAAGCGCCAAGAAATTTATGGTGAGAGGTGACTTCCAGCTCTGAAGAGTAGTACAGTGTTCAAACCAGCAGTTATCCCACAATCAGTGTCAAAATATGGACCTCACGGAACGGAAAGCTCGCTGCGTCTGCACTGCGTACTCCTTGCACAGGCGTTATGTATTGAGCTTCTAATAGAGTAATCGAGCTTTTATTGCCTGGGAAAACGAAGGTTCGCTGAACATTTGCCATCTCATCGCACTCATAATCTGCATTTCTTGAGCGTCTATACTTTTTGCTCTGGCCAAGTGTAAGGCTTTGGAAATTCAATGAAAGAGACATACATCACTCAAAAAATGTATTTAAAAATTGAATGTTTTGAAAATTTTCGTTTAGTGTAGGCTGAACACCCTTTATTGATTTTTCGAAATTTTCTGTTTTCTGTTTTCTGCCCATTTTTGAAGATTTTTTTCTGTTTTCTGTTTTCTGTCAAACTAGATTTTCTGTTTTCTGTTCTCTGTTTCCGAAAATATTTTTTCCGTACATCCCTGAACCGGACCCCACCCGATAACAGGACTGTTGAAAAAGTGTACAGCGGGGGAGGCGAGGATTTCTCCTCAATGAAGCCATTTCTTCACATACTTTGGACATAAGCAATTGAAATATAACACTTAGAAGCCAGGAACAAAGATGTTCTTACATAAACACGCGATTTTTGAAATTTCATCGTCCTAGTCACAAAGGCGAAGTTTTCCTGGGATAACAGCGATCTCCTGTCTGTTCTAGACCTAACGGGTTAGAAAAACACAATTTCAATTTTTTATATTTTGAGGAAATTTTCATCATTGAAATATGTGGATATAACTTTTTTCACGAAGAAAGCCATAATTCGTCTTTAAAATCGTGAAAAACAGATTATCGCGCCTAATTCCCATTTTTACACTCACAAAACCGAATGAAAATAGATTCTTGTTTAAGGCATAGAGAATTTCTTTGTTGGGGAATGTTTTTGGGACCCTCACATTCACTACCGATCGAGGCCTGTGTTGAACGGCCCTCGCAAACCCGTGCCAGGTACGAGGCAGGGCATGAGACAGTCGGGAATGCGACCTTCACCGATCCTCGATCGGTGGCGAAGATCAAAAGATATAATCAAGAAAGAAACACCCGTTGAGGGGTGCGTTCCAAGAAGATTTTCATGGGAGGAAAAATGGGTCTGATAAGATATGACGAATGATATGCCGAAAGACTCATTTTAGGCGGCCTCATAAACTATCATTGGTTGGTCTCACTATCAAGTATGATTTCCTCCCGTGGAAATCTTCTTGGAACGCACCCAAGGATATCAATGAGCCTCACTGGGGTCTTTATCTTTGATACGTCGCTACAGCGCTGCTGCTGAACTCGACACATCACCTGCGGAAGAAAGATTATATGAAAAAAGAAAAGATCACAAATGAGGAGCAGCAGTTGGGGCGAGAATAAAGAGCAGCAGTTGGGGCCTCAATGAAGAGCAGCAGTTGGGGCCGCAAGCAGGAGCAGCAGTTGGGGAGACGACTGGAGCAGATGGGGCGACTGTAGCAGCACGTGGGGCCACTATACGAGCAGTTGGGACAGTGAGCGGAGCAAGAGGACACAGCGTGCTGCCCCGGGCAGCAGTTGGTGGAAAGAAAGGAGCTTACACCTCGACGAGTAACTGCGTTAGTAATCCCCTCGTGCTGCCTTACTATGCCGCGAGTATCTGAGCTCATGTGGCAGTTGCAAAAACACTAGATAATTTCAGAATTCCTAATCACCTTTCGCGACTTCTCTCAGCACAGATGTTGTTTAGAGCTAAGGACCTTCCTTAACCTGTGAAAAACTCGGGAGCAAATTTTACTGTGTATACTGCCTTCAAAGGCACAGACCAACCTCAGAATCGGTTTTCTGCTTTTGTATCTAACTTGATAACGGTCCCATGCTGATTACAATGATGTCTCTGGAATCGTTCGAGACACCCTGGTAACGGAGTTATGGCTCCTCAAAAATTGAGCAGGGGAAGCATGGTGGACGAGTTGTCCGAAGCTTGTAACTTCCGTCATTTGCAAAAGCTGTATGCGAGCTGGCCTGAATGAAGAGAGAGGCTAAGATCAAAGGGAAGAACGGGGCTATAGATCGAAAACCATCGTTCACCTCGCCACTGTTGAGCTCGAAAGATTGAAAAAGGGGCGTGCCAAAGTGGCTTCCCGAGGTGGGCGCCCCAAGGTGGCTACATATATCTCGCTTATTCGGAGGAATTGAGAGCTCGCATTTGGCAAGTGGTATACGGGGTGGGTCTACTTGACAATTATGTGGAAATCCCAGATTTCGTCCCTGAGCTTGAACTGTGCCTTTAAGGATAGTATCGATTCTGAGGCTCCCAGTTATTTCACCGTGAGTTCTTCACCTCCTCATTCATTTCCTGCTGTTCCTCTACTAGTTCATAAATAACTTTGTTCTAACAGCGTCATGTCATTTTACCTTTTTATTGACGGTCACTCCCTGAATGACGTAACTGAGTTGAGCTGAGCCGCCTCAACTCAGCGCAGCTCGGCCCCGCCATTCTGGGAGTGACGTTAACTCAGATTTTCATCATACCATTTGCTACAATATAGTGTCCAATACTAGCAATAATAACAACAACAATATTTATCATGAAACGCATAACAATAGTAACAGCAAAAGTGATAATGGGCAATAGTAAAAACAAACATAATAGAAATGTTATGTATCGGTTGTGTCTTTGAAGTCTTGTTCCCGTTGATTGTACGTAACGAATATTGTATTGAATTGGTGTACTAACATGAAGAAGCAATGAAATCGATGAGTCACGGTAACACAGAGGAACGATCTCACAGAGGAACGATTAGCCGACCACTGATCACATGCTGGCCTCTGGATTACAATTGGCGCGCTCTGAAAATTCGATCTCATGAGAAAACTCAAATATGAAAATTTCGGGAAAATGGAATAAACCTGAGAAATGTAGAAAGTGTATTGACTTTTGAAATGTTCAATTTAGACTTACTAGAAATTAACTGAATGGTGAGAATCGTGATCTGTTTTCGATTGTTGATCGCTGAATTAAGGTGTTAATTTCACACGATCGGCGTGACTGGGCTCTCACACCGTGCCTCGAAATGGCAGTGGAGTTGCCGGGATAGAGCATCTTTTTCAGATATTGGTGCAATTCCCTTTTTATCTGAATTCTTCCAAATAGTGTTATCTCCACATTCGTATCGCGGGCATCTGGACCCACCGCAATGTGCGCTTGTCTCTATTCCATACTTTTCATGACATTCTGTTTTTTTTTAACTCAGAAATAATGAGGAACTAAAGCTGCATGCATCACGTCACAGAGTTACTCATAGTGCAAGAGCATAGGGGGGGGCTAGAATTCCCATTACAGAGAAATCTCCAAAAAAGCTACCTCAGTTTCTAACTGTATTTTTAGATCCCTGAAACATCCCTGTCTTGTTCACTACAAGAAAGCATTCACCGTTTACTGCCGACCCCTGCTGGAGTACTGTACTCAGGTTTGGTCACCTTCCACAGTGGAAGATGATGAGATCATTGAAAATGTGCAAAAGCGATACTCTAGACGTGTGTTCACCAAAGTATTCCCAAACAGAGAAGTTCCAGATTATGAAGCTCGTTTGGATATGCTAGGGTTAAATACCCTACGATATCGCAGAGCTGAATTTGATTTGCATCTATGCTATAAGATCGTGAATGGTTTTTGCGACATTCCCTTTGACAGCCTTTTCGTGTTTACTCGCCACCATGTCCGTTCTCGCAAACATGGATTCCAACTTGAACAGAAATTCACCTCTAAAGGCAGCATATTGAATTCTTTTGCTCTCAAGGTTGCCAGAACATGGAACAATTTCCCTGCAGAAATCACTGAATCCGGAAACTTTTCGATCTTTCGAAGTAGACTATCCAATTACGATCTCAGGTCATTACAAGGAACGAGTGAGCGTCCACTTTGATTAAAAGGGTATTACTAATAATATACTGTGACCGGTTTTTCCAGCTTGTTGTGCTTTTCTTTGTCCCAGAAGCGGTGGCCTCAAATATCTTGAGGCAAGAGGTCGTTCGAATTGTAAAAAAAATTTCCTCTGCAAAAAATTCATATTTTGTCCCCTTCTCACTTCTTTCATTGTTATGCATCTTTTTTTTACTTTAACAAAGAATCTCATTCACATACGTGTACATGTATGTTTCTTTATTTCCACAATAAAGTCGTTGAATGAATGAATGAAGATGCTGCGGTAAAAACCCGACGCAATGACGGCAGAAGGCTGGTGGGCGTTCAGCTTAGGTTGTTGTCGTCGTAGGGTTTCTGACGGTTTCTGGTGCCGCTTCACAAGCTAATCATGTTTCTTCATACGTTAATTTGGTGACGCACTGACACTTCCGACATCTGCCAGATGGTCAAGTGTAGTAGTTCTTTAGCCGTTCGTGCCGTGTCCAGCTGGGCCCCAGACTGCACGGATGGCCTACCAATGTTAAAGGCAGTGTTCACGAAGAAAAAGTTTCCCCTTTTTTTGGCTAAAACGTAAGCTTTGGGTCCCTATAAGAAGATTAAGAACGGAAGTGCGACGAAAAACGGCCGGAAAGTGTGTGAAAATCTCGTGGGCCAGCCGACCCATTGGGCCACTCCGCCCACGTCCTATAACAGTTCCCCTGAATTTGTGGTTAAATGAGCGATGGTTTCCGATCAAAAGCCCCGTTATTTCCTTCATTCTCAACGTCTCTCATTACTCAGGTCAGCTCCCACACATCGGCTGCGAAAAACGGGGGTTACAAGCGTCGGACAACTCGTCCACAATTTTCCCTTGCTGAATTTCGAGGGGCCATAACTCCGTTTCCAGGGGTTCTTGTACTAGTCCAGGGACATCATTGGAATCAGCATGGGGCCGTTTTCAAGATAGGCGGAAAAACAGAAAAACGACTTTTATCGTGAACACTGCCTTTAAAGGCAGTGTTCACGATGATTCTCGTTTCCAAGTTTTCCACTGAAAACAATGCGTTGGCAACCAAGTAATACCAAAATCATGAAGAAACGGCGAGAAACGCACTAATTCGTCTTATTTCAGTGACATTATTCTATGGCCTGGACTAGTTGTCTGGTTGGATGAACATGTTCACGGTGGTTGTCACCGGTAAAAAATGGGACTAACCGAAAATGGAAGAATATTTTGGGCAAAACAGTATTAGTTAGGGCCCGAAGTAAAGAACGGAACAATACAGAATAGAGAATTGCAAAAGACGGGTCCACAAAAGATTTCATTGTCACAACGAACAGTTCCATTGATACTTAAGAGGCGGGCTGATACTTGAGGATTTCGTGCCTTTATGGTGCGTTTTTCCCGGTTTCTTCGCCATTTCAGTTCTACTCGGGGGCCAAACAATCGATTTAGCGAATAATCTCAAAATCGAAGATTATCGTGAACACTGCCTTTAAGTCGTCATCTGGTCGTTATAATCGTTGTGCATAACGCACACGTTGTTTGCATACATTTTTTTCGTTATGGGATAGAAGAGACAGATCGACTGAAATGCGCATCTATGCGGAAATGTACTTATTCATGTGTGATCGTCTTAGAATCTTTGAAACGATCTACCCTTTTCGTGATCACAAGCTATACGAAAATCAGCTAAAAAATTATCCGCTAATCAGTATCGTTGTTCAGTTGGAACAAAAAAGTTTTTTTGTGTTTGAGCGACTTGTTATGAGTTGATGAAGTGATACTTGACGGACTGCTCGCTTACCTCCTTGACCGAAAACCATCGAAGGTTCATATAAAATTTTCTGTTCTATTGGCTAAATGACGCATTTTCGTTGGATATTCAAAGGTTACCTATTTTGTTTAGTCAATCTTGTGCTCAGAAATTCAGAAATTTCCTGAAAAAATGGGCCTTCTCAGTCACCACCAAAGCGCTTTCAGTTTTTATATAGTCTACAGCAATGGAAGTAGGACCTTGTCAGGTTGTGGACTCTTCCTAACATACTGTAGTCTGGTTGTGTTATCACTTATTTTTTCGAAATAACAGATTGACCGGTGAGTTTGCGTCTTCATTCTCACATTTTCACCTGTTTTCATTGCTTTCACAGATGTAGTCATATCGGTGAAAAGACAAACCCACCGATCTATCACAGCTGTTTCGGAAAAATGAGTGATACAACTAACAAACTACCGTACGTTAGGACAAGTCCGCAACCTCACCAGGTCCTACTTTCATTGCTGTAGACTATAATATGTCCGTTTGTTTTCGAACAATTATTTCAAATGAGTATGTATATTCGATACGAATTCCTCGGAGGATTCGAGTGAATGAATTTGTAAATTTAGCATTTGCAGAAATCTCGAGTAGGTCATTCACCGATGTTGGCTATCCGAGGCCATGTGCTGATGTTCTCGGAGCGAAATCCGGTCCGTAATTGCAGACTACGGCTTTTGCATCACACGGCAAGTAATAATTGTGCTGGGAGAGAGGTGACTCGTGGCGGCACCACGGGTCCCAGCACGATTATCATTCTGTTGCTGAAGCAAAAGCCGTTGTCCGCAAATGCGGACCGAAATCTGGCTTCGAAAACGGCAGTAGTTTTCAAACGAGTCATTCGAGTACTTTATCCTCTGTTTCCAAGTTTGATTTATTTCCGTCCTTTGCGTGTGTCGGCGCGCGTACGCTGCGTCTCCTTCTTCCCACACTTTCTCGCTGTCTCTACCCTCGCTCCGCACAAGCGCGCGAAGGAACAAAGTAAATCTGGTTCGGAACCAGAGGGTACTTTCTGGTTTCAAAGAACAGATCACTCTTTCCGAATTGATTAGGATTTCCTGAATAAACTAACCTTTTCGAATTTCGAAAGTTCCGGGTGTATGGATAATGGTTTTCTTAGATTTAAATTTTCCTATTTCTTTTTTCGGGTGTTCTACTGTTCGAATATTTTTTATTCAAACGAATAGTCAGCTGAGTATTTGAGTGCTCCATAAATTTTATAACATTACATGAATACAGCTGAGAATTTTTGGTGCCCGAATATTGAATTGTCATTAGTTGGTCAAATAATCGAAAACATGATTAACTGACATTCGCGCTCAAATGTGATCTTCAAAAAAAGCAAAAAAAGAATTTTTGAACAAATCGATGATCCGGGACGCCAGTATTTTACCTTTCTGAATAATTCTAATGTCTGGAAAGAAAAGAAACTAAGAATCCAGATACTCCTTTGTTCGTGCACTCGATTTTTTCAGTTTTATTCTAAAATCAATGATTTCTATTTAATTTTTAGTGAATATTTCGATCGCTGTTTTTTCCAAAAATTTTGTGGCATTCCCTGGCCGTCGCCGCCTCTCAACCTGTCATTGACGCCGGGCATCGAGCTACCCACGTGACCCCCCAAATCACGCTCAGTCCTCAACTGGCGCGAATGCCCCTCATGACGACTATTTGCAGCTCAGGGCGGTTAATGCTATTCAGTATACTTGGGCCGAATCGAATGATCGAGTCATCATCCGATTGAAAAAAAGTCGACTTCGATTAAATCGACTAAGTCGACTATTCGAAAAAAGGAAAATCCGGCTAAATCGAAAAGTCGATCATTCGAAAAAGGGCGATTTTCGGATAAGTCGAGAAGTCGATCATTCGAAAAGAGTATTATCCGACTTACTCGAAATTTTGCCGCTTTCAAGAGTACCTAGTATACTTGTTATCCGAAGATACTTCTTCGGATAATGGATCGATTCAGGTATTGCTGATTTTAAATTTTCCGGATATTGGTTCAATTCAGATATTGCGTTTTTCAATTTTCCGGATCGATTCAGATAATGCCGTTTTTTCAATGATTCGGATACGGATATCCGGTCGGATAATTTCGGATAACTTCGGATATTTCCGGAACAAAGTTCAATTAAGGCGAAACGGTAAAAAAATGAACCAGGTTCTCAAGGCAAGCCTCTGAAAACCTCCATAATTGACGAAACAGAAGTACTTCATGGTATTTGCAGCATCTTCACATACGAAAATCAATCTTCAGAAATGCATATTAATAAAAATATGAAAACAAACTTCAGTTACTCTATCGTCGTTGGGGGACACAGTATTATCCATACACAGGTTTTTCAGAACAACTATGTAGCTAGTAAAAAGTATGCAAAGCAATTATACAAAAAACCTCTACACTGAATGACTAGCCACTTGGTCATCTCACTTGACTACGCCCATTTTTCCGCTCCGCAACGGCTCTTCCGATTTCGGAAGGAGGAAAACGCTGGGTTGATGTACTAAACAGAAGGCGGTACGGAAAAATGGGCGTGGCCAAGTGTAATTTTATCCAAAAAATTATCCGATTTTATCAGAAAATTATCCGATTTTATCAGAAAATTATCCGATTTTCTCCGAAATTATACCCGAATTTTATCCGAATTTCTGACGCTTCGGATAATGGTTCGATTCAGAAAATGCCTGTTCAATTCGGATAACGGGTCGGATATTCGAAAAGGAGTGATTCGGATACTAAGTATAGTACTTGTTACTGAGAAAGATGTTGGAAATGCCAGTTACTCCATCTGGACACATTTTTCTAATTTGCGCGTAATTAATGCAGAATTTTTGTAGCCGCAGACAAACATAATTGATGCCTCCTTTCTGCTATCTAATTAGTTTTTTTCTTATTTTTACATGTGCGCAACGTTCAATGCATTTTATACTGAATTAAGAGGTCATAAGATGCTAAATAAATAAATA
Source organism: Aplectana chamaeleonis (assembly GCA_029168955.1). Lineage (NCBI taxonomy): Eukaryota > Metazoa > Nematoda > Chromadorea > Rhabditida > Cosmocercidae > Aplectana > Aplectana chamaeleonis. Next base: position 565,163 of record JAPDOI010000211.1, read on the forward strand.
AAGGTGTCTGAATGGAAAAGAAAATGGGGAAACTGTGGGCGAATTACGCTGATCATCGAGGAGGAAAATCTTCATATTACAGGGACCGCACCCAAAAAAAACCTTAGGTTTTTTTCACATTCTGTAAAGCTTGGCCTCTTTAGTGTAAGAAAATGTCGGACGAGTCCCTAAAAATCTTCATTTGTAAAGAAAAATCAGTTTGAACACACTGTAAATTTGAGTAGTATGTTTATCATTATTATTAATTATTATGCTTTAGTTACTTGAATAATATTTTATCAAACTACTTTATTATTATTATTCTTATTAGTTTTTTTTAAATTATTCTTGTTATTATTATTATTATTATTATTATTATTATTATTATTATTATTATTATTATTATTATTATTATTATTATTATTATTATTCCTTCCCTAACAATTTATGATATTAATTGTTTCGCCTGTATCTTCAGACAATTCATTTCCCTAGGTACCCCGAGGCTCTTCAGTGAAGAGGGCAACTAGTGTTATTTTTTTAATGACTTGAAGTTCACGCCAAAATCGTTTTTGAAGTTTTCCTGCATGTGGAGTTTGGGCCATGTTGTTTTAGTGTTGTTTGACAGTCCCATCAACATTCTATGAGAAAGTGGTAGATGATGGACCAGAAGTGCTAGATGATCGAACCCATAGCAACTTTCAGTTGGCCGTAGCTTTTGAAGGCAGTGTTCACGATGAATCTCCTATTCGAGTTCGACTCAAAAATGGGGTTGTTCGGTCGTGAGCTATCCAATAGTGAATAAACAGCGGAGAAAAGCGCTCAGAATAAGCTAAAATAGCTGTTTGTAACGTTCTGGGCGTGGACGAGCTTACGGGCCCTGCTAGTTTCCCCAAGTGCGCGCTAATGACGAAATGTGCGCGAATCGATAGGGCTGAACGCGGTGGAGTTCCATGGCGATTTGCCATCGAAAACGTCCGCGGCGCCACAAGCTCGTGAGAACGGGGCGAGCGGGCTAAGAGCAGGCGTACTGGGCTAACGAAATCTTTTCGCCGTCGTTTTCATCGATTTCTGGCCAGTTTATCTGCTTTTTTTACCCTATCCCCTCTAGCATCTGCCACCGTAGTATTTCACACTAAAAACTTAAAAGCGAGATTCATCGTGAACACTGCTTTTAGAAGCTGAAATAGGCCTCGGTTGATATCTGAGCTAGGTATGGGGTGTAAGCTTGTGCGCTACACTGAGAAAGTCGCGACGCATCCGCGCACGCACGAGGAAAAGGGGCCATCCTTATCGAAGCTCTGCTCATACAGTCAGCGGAGATCGCACTGATATATTGTGTTCCCTGTTGTGCGGTAGCGCAAGCTCGGTGCCCGCATGCTATAACACGTGGCACCTAGTTTACACTAACCGTCGATAGGAACCGACAAGTATTAGCACGATCCGAGCACGCTGTACACGTTGTCCCATACCTCGGTAAATTTAAGAGACTCGCTGTGGTTCCCAAGTGTTACTTCCCCGCCTTTGTTCCCCCGGACAATAGCCGTTAGGCTCTGAAGCCAGCTTCCAAAATTATCTATTCTTTCATTTTTATTTAAAGACTTACCCCTAAATCGCGAATAATTCCTAGTGAATCCTTTCAACTTTTTTGTGCTTAAGCTATTCTTTTTTTCGCATTCCGATTTCATAAATATGCGCAAAAATATGTAATGGAGCTGTTCCCGGAACGAAAAAAGTCAATTAGGCTGTCACGTCTTCATGTACCGTCCGAATGGCTGAATGGAAGGGTAGATAATTTTTTAAGTCGATTGAAAAAGTCGGCTTTTTATTCAAAAAATCGATCATTCGAAAAGTCGATCATTTGAAAAGTCGATCATTCGAAAAGTCGATCACTCGAAAAAGTCTAATTTTCGACTTATTCGAAAAGTCGATCATTCGAAAAAATTTCCAATTTCCCAAGTATACTATTCAGTCGCTATCGAAGCGGCTGATAGGCTATGAAATGATGGCCGAGCGGACGTGAAGAAGTCGTTACCTTCTTGTCCTTTGCAGCCACAAGTCGTGGCCTCGTAGGGGTGGAGACATCGGTCTGAGAGGTGAAGCTTGTTTTGGTTGCTCAAGGGCAAAAAGATTAGGAATCCTTTCAAACCTGCGATTTCGAAAAAAAACTTTTCTAGATTTCTTCTAGCATCCGATATTTTTAATATTTTTCATTATTCAGTCCTGAACAAAATTGTTATTCTCCGAAGAGCGCTCGTTTTTTTGAGATGCAGTATTCTATATAATATGATCTCCTAAAGTCATATATTTTTTGGGCTGTGATAAAGTCACAATTTTTGAAAATATTTTGAGATGCAGTATTCTATATAATATGATCTCCTAAAGTCATATATTTTTTGGGCTGTGATAAAGTCACAATTTTTGAAAATATTCCGGAAAGGATTTAAAAAAAACAACGGGTTGGCGGTAGTAACTCATTTGCCTTTGAATATTCATAAGATTGATACCTAGCAAAAACTCTTTCCAGAACAGTCGTAAAGTTCTCCGTCGATAAACAGTTCCAAAATGGAAAACTATTCTCCTCATCCTCCGGCCGACTTCATTTGAGGAAACACTGTTTTGTCGCTCTAGGCTATCGGCTGATCCGCCCACCATAAGTCACCGTGTACGCGTTTTGTGTACTGGCAGATATCGGCCTGATGCACAGTTTCCATAGTGATTTTGGCATTGGAAGCCTAGTCTCCTTCCCACTTCTGCCTTTAGAGCGAGTATCGTGAACGCTGCATTTAGAGGTACTGTTCACAATAATGCTTAAGAGGCAGCGGTTCACGACAATCGCTGTCGGTGTGTTTTAAAATGATAGGCGAGGGGAAGCCAAGACTACCATTGTTAAAAGAGCAACAGGAAATATGGTTTAAATGCCAAAATAACGGCCGCAAACAAGCATCGTGAGGTCATCAGTCGGCCTCATGCCCCCAGTCCTCCTCAGTGAGAACAGATTAAATCCCGAGGATGCGATCGAAACAAATAATCAAATGACTTATGTACTATTAAAAGAACCATGTGGCTTGCAAGGTATATCAATTGATAGGTATCATTGCTTCAGAGCAGTCAGATCTTCCCTGCTCAGAAGTCAATCAAAGCGAAAATGGCCCTATTCTAGCCTAAGAACACGGCTTTCCTAATATTTCTAAGCATGCCTATTATTTAGGGTTCGCAACCGTCCATACACCGTGGAGACCTTAGAAAAAGAATCCATCGCGAACCTCGCTTTTGGGATTTCCTCCTATAAATGAATCTTTCGGAAGCGCAAGTCATTTCTCGTCGGAATTTCAGGCTGCTTACGCACACTTTCAAGAATGAAATCAAGGGAGCTCAAGAACTCAAGTCTCTTTTGAATTTTTTGACCCCTTGAAAAGCCGAATTTGATTCGATGCATAATATTTCTTTTGAAGATCTGAGGCTACTGCGGCGTTCTGGATCAGTTTTTGAAGAATACAGATCATGAAATCCGTTTGTTTGGTACATCACTTTTATCTTAGTACTTCTATTTTTGTACTTGGAAATAAATAGTTACTGCGAAACGTGAAATCTCATGGTATAAAAAATACTACCATTGCAGAACGACCAGGAACAGTAGAAGGCGAAATGAGGTAAAAGGAAAAAAAGTTTAGTCTTTTGCAGATTAGATGGTTCTATGATAAAGTCAAAGAAAGGTAAGAAAGGCAGAGAAAGAAAGGTTGAAGAAGAAGTAATAATACAGGAAATGTAGGTGGACGTACATGGTAGAGTGTTGGAACGAATATTTTTTTGAATATTCGAATAAACGAATAATTCGAATAATCCACTTCTTTGAATATTCGATTATTCGAATAAACGAATATTCTACTTCTTTGAATATTCGATTATTCGAATAACCCGAATAATCCACTTCTTTCAATATTCGAATAAACGGGCAACACTCTATTGCGTACTATCCCATTCAATCTACTCAGGCACACTGGGGCGTCGACAACAGGTTGGTAAGTTGTCATCTCATAAACTGCACCCTCTTGACAACTCAAATTTTTTGTCAGCCTGAGAATTCAGGTGAAGTCCGCCGGGAAAGTGGACGAATAGCATCACCTCGAACCAGTTCCATAAAAATACGCATGAAAATGATACAATGTGGCCGTTTTTGCGAGATCCTTTCATGTTCCTCAAGTGTTGCTATACTTATGCGTCGCTCGAAATTTAAACTTTTCTCTATAACTAAAGGTGAAATGGGCATTTCTAGCGTTTTGAAAAATCCTAAGGGCAGTTTAATATATTGTACATACTTGCTATAACTATAAATTTATGAGGTACTGAAGAATTATGAGAAATTAGGATTCATTACGCTAATATGTTTGAAGTGTAAAATCAGGGCAAACTGGAGTGCGATCTTGTCGAATATTCCAATTTTCCATGCTGAATATTCGAATATTCGAATAAACGAATATTTCACTTCTTTGAATATTCGAATTATTCGAATATTCGATTATTATTCGAATATTCGATTATTATTCGAATGAACGAATATTCGGGCAACACTCTAGTACGTGGGTAGGTTTGCAGTCATTTGAATAGGTTCGCTTGGATGTGATTTGAATTTGAACAGGTTCGCTTGGATGTGATTTGTTGTAGAATAGGTCGCTAAATGCAACACATCGAAATGTCAACAGCGGGACATTAGGCGGACGTCGCTGGCCAACGGGCAGGTCTCAGGCTTACGACACGCGCGCTTTGGGTTGTAAGCAGGTAGCGGTTGATTAGATGAAAACGCATCCTCCTGTTGTCGACGCTCCAGTTTGACAGAGTAAGTTGAGAAGTGTTTTTGGCTTAAAAATGTTCCTCCAGCCAATCCAATCCATGAATTACCAGTTTTTCGCTCATAACTTTTTAGTCGTTAATGATTATGTCATAGTGAAGGTGGTTTTCGAATTACTAAAAGCAGTGCCCACGATAAAAATCGTTTCTCTGTTTTTTTCTAGCCTGTCTTGAAAACGGTCCCATGCTGACTCCAATAATGCCTCTGAAATCGTACAATACCTTCTGGGAACGGCGGTATGGCGCTCAAAAATTGAGCCAGAGGAGCATGGTGGACGAGTTGTCCGAGGCTTGTAACTTCTGTCTTTTACAGCCCATGTATGCGAGCTGAGTAAAGAGAGAAGATGGAAATGAAGGGAAGAACGGGGCCAATAATCGGAAACCACCGCTGATTTCACGATTTCAAGCTTTCATTCGTTCACGTGGGTGGGCGGGCAATGCGTATTTGGGATTTGCCTTGCGCTCAAAGTGGCAACTTCGGGCTCTTTTGGGGCTCTTCCTGGCTCGTTTTCATGCGTTCTTTCGACGTTAGCGTTACAGAGTGCCCCTCCACTACCCATTCCTAAAGGAATTCTAACACTTTTTCATCGTGAACACTGCCTTATAAACGTCTAAAAAACCATTTAGAACATACCTTCCTTCTGTAGATCCTCGACTGCGTTGACTAGGTTTTCAAGAGTTGTTCGCTTAAATCGATCCCACACTGGCGAATGGACTCCTCGAAAAACTTCCGAAGTAAGCTGGCCTAGAACGTAGAAGCAATGTTTTAATATTTGAATACCGGATTCACTGACACATTAGTTAATGCATCTAGACGACAATTTTTGATTTTTTGACTGATTATTTCAATGCCCTGAGGGGGGGGGCGGGTAGGTGAAGTTCGGTCTCAGAAATTTTTTTTGCACATATCTAGAAACTAGTTGGGTCCTATAAACTCTCTACGGCGTACGGCGCACTCCCACTGGGGTCCCGCACATTTTATTTTTTAAGAGACTTCCACAACGTTAAGCGGCGATGTGATAGATGGTCAGACCTCGTCCATGGAGGAACTGATCTAATACTTTTCCATCCTTATGTTGACCATCGTTGATCAACAATCTATTACAGATAGAACGATTGACGTGATTCGCACCGCCTAGGCGAGAAGTTTCCTCGACCTGTGGCCTAAGAATTTATCCTTAGTATTCCTGCTATATTCTCTCTCCTGCTACACATTCTTTTAGATATTTTTTTTATTACTCCTGCCTGTTAGAAGACCCTTTTGTTAGTTATTGTGTTTTACTACTCATTCTCTACGTGTTAATAATCTCAGTCTTTTTTTTATGCCGGTTGTGATGGAAAATTTGTGTTAGAACTCCTTCATTTATTTTCTGTTAAAAATTCACTGTTCCTGCAATCTCGCAATCATATCCTATATTTGTCATGTTCTGAGTTTCTGTAATTTTCACCTTTTACTGACTAAAAGTCGTCACTTTGTTTGCATTCCATTTCTTATATAAACATGTTCATCGCATTCTATCTGTGTTATTTGTGAAGTTATCTATCGCTTTGTACAGTAGCATATTTTCTGAAATTTGTTCTCGTGCGTTTATTCATCTTTGCTTGTTGATAAATAAAGATTTAATTACCCAAGTTGAAGTGTGCCACGAGTTGGGAGGTTGAAAGTTCGACGGAACAAGACGCCGAGCCACAGAACCCCCGCAGAGCCAACAGCGCGCCCAAGTAGGCGAACATTAGAGAAGGGTTAGTTGGGAAAACTAACTTAATCCTTGACAGTTGAGGACTCAAGAGCCTTCTCGAGGCCAATACTATTTTCCAATTTGTGACTGTTTTGCTTTGCTACAACATCTTTTTGAGTCGGCATCAAAGAAACATTTCGAGAATCTCATTAAAGGCAGTGTTCACGATAATCTTCGATTTTGAGATTAACCGCTAAATCGATTGTTTGGCCTCCGGGTAGAACTGAAATGACGAAGAAATCGAGAAAAACGCCCTAGAAAGGCACCAAATCCTTTACTCTCACTCCACCTTTTTACTCTCACTGGAACTGTTCGTTGTGACAATGAAATCTTTTGTGGACCCGTCCCTTGCGATTCTCTACTCTCTACTGCTCCGCCCTGTCCTTCGGGCCCTAACTAATACTGCTATGCCTAAAATATTCTTCCATTTTTGTTTAGCCCCGATTTTTACCGGTGACAACCACCGTGAACAAGTTCATCCAGTCGGACAACTAGTCCAGGCCAGAGAGTAATGCCACTGAAATAAGACGGTTTAGGGCGTTTCAAGCCGTTTCTTCGTAATTTTGGTAACACTTGGGGGCCAACGAATTGTTTTATGTGAAAAACTCGGGAACGAAAATCATCGTGAACACTGCCTTTAAAAGAAGTGAAATGCTTCATGCATATGATTTGGGACTCGGAGGAAACGCTAAAAATTCAGTGAAATGATGGACCATTGATTAGGCGGTGCATTTGTTTAATAAATAGCGGAAAATTGAGAGTAGCATTGAAAAACCAAATCACGCGCGCGCTACTGAGCACACATTTATACTCGTGTGGCCGCAATTATTTTAGTCAACGCTATTTGTATAAACACGTTGTGTGATGAAGTTCTCACTTTCATTAAAATTCTTTTCAGAGTCGATGTTCCTGGATATGGGGGTGTAAGCCAAACCCGTGAAGTAATAACCGTAAGACGTTTACATGTCTTACGATGGTCGCCAGATCAAGTCACCTTCATGTGCTCAAGTGTTGCTATACTTCGCACGAAACAGTACAAACTTTTCTCTATAACTGAAGGCGAAATGTGCAAATCCTAAGCATACCACTCAAACCATCGTTTTCATCGTAGCAGAAAACATAAAAACTCTCCATAATCTAAAACCTCGATCCAACATATGACGCACCTTTTTCGAAGGTGTTGCTACACTTATGCCTCGCAGTGTAGTTTCCATTAGATATTATCGTCAATTAACCAGAAACTTAAACGCAGTGTTCACGAAAAATAGTGTTTTTGAGTTTTTAGTGTGAAACACTACATTGGCAGATGCTGGAGTGAATAGGGTAGAAGAAAGCAGCGAAAGCGTACCAGAAATTGATGAAAAGGGCTGCGAGGTGAGAATTTCGTTAGCCCAGTACGCCTGCTCAGCCCACCTCATCCCATTCTGACGAGTTTGTGGCGCCGCGGACGTTTTCGATGGCAAATTGCCAAGCGACTTCGTCACGTCCAGCCTAATTGATTCGCGTACATTCGTACCTACGTTAGAAACCGTTACTTTAGCTTATTCTGAGCGCTTCTCTTCGTTGTTTCTCCAATATTCGTTAACACATGACTAAAAAACCCCATTCCAAGTCGAACTGTAAAAACTCACACAAACCATCCACTCCGTTGGACTTCGTCGATCTGGAAGACGAGGGCACCTGAAATAGAAATTTTACCCTGGCAATGTGTAAAAATTCCTGGAATATTCGAGAAAAGATAACTTTAATCGAATCGAGTGATTCGATTCTACATTCGACGTCTAAATCAATGGCGGAGTACATGTTTGTGGTTCGCTACCTCAATCCGGTGACCTAACACGACAGTTCACTGATAAAACACCCATTCATAACCATAGGATCACTAACTGAAATTGGGGCTCGTTGGAGCCAGGCGGGATCTTAGACAGCATTTTTTTGTCAGCAGTGCGGATTCTGAATTTAATAAATTACTTCGGTCAGGCTTGGTGCTTGCCAAGCTCACTGAATTCGAAAAGGCGCCGCTAAAAGTTTGCTCCATTGCGACCTTCACCTTTAAAACGAGAGAAAACTTACCTTCCTTATCATCAATCATCAAGAATTACACTTTGTGAGAAGAAGGGTCCGCTGGGGCCGAGGGCCGGATTCATCAACGATAATACCGTGGTTTTAGGGTATAATTTACTCCGCGGGGTAAATTTTTGCGATTCATCAAAAAATGAACCACAATTTTTGGGTACATATGGGAGTATCCGATAACCGGCTGAAGGAGTCTGGTATCCGATACTATTTTCCCAACAAAAGGGCTCAATCAGCAATTTACTACTAGCAAACTGCGAAGAGTTGCGATTTGAACCAGTTGGATTCAACCTACAGCCTCTCTTCCTCATTCTGAGCTTGTCGAAGTAAGGCTTATCGGGTTAATCATGTCCGAATTTCCTTATCACTGTTCTATTTTGCCTTGACCGACCGCTCCGCTGCTAGCTCCGCCCGAACACACATGAGCGAGAGAGGTTGTACTTCAATATATGGTTCAATACTTCAATATAGGCCACTGTTCACTCCTGATCGGAGTATGAACGAACGTTGAACAAAACATTCTCACCCGTTGAGCCCTGCACTTGTCATACATACCTTGTTAGTGAGAACTGACGACGTAAATCTAATTGGCACCGCAATTGGGTTTTTTTTTGTATGGAGTAGAGTTAAATAAACTCGGGGTATAAATTACCCTAAAAATCGTTGATGAATCCGGCCACTGGTGGTATAACAAAGTGTTATGGTAGTGTTTCTCGATGAAAATAAGTTTGACCTGGATGATTCCGACGGCTCCAGTTATTGACGGTATGATATCCGGGTTGAGACAGCCAACCCTAGTGGACAAAACTACGAGGAAGAGATGCTGGAATAAGGCCAATTGTATACTTCTGCACACAAGGTCGTGTCGCTGTGCACAGCGACAGCGACCGCCTGTCGCGAGGCTCATGCCTTCCAAATCAAAAGATTTGCTGTATGTCAGCCCTCCAAGACACGACGCTGTCACGGGATTGCATCAGCTGTTCCTATGAGGGCCGATGCATTTGCTTCAATGCTGGTCCGAAAGTTTTCCATTGATATAAGGCTCGCTTTCTCCAGGGGTGGTCGTAAACTTGCCGAACTACGGTGTTACCCAAAAACGTTAACATCGATGTTAACTACGGGGCTCTTGAAGGCAGTGTCCACGATAAAATCAGCCTCGTAGTTTTTCACCGGAAATCAAGAAGTTCGAGCCCTATTTAACCAGAAACGTTGAAAAAAACGCCTAAGATTGAGCACGAACGAGCCCTATACGGCGCTATTTCAAAGCTAACCATGTCTGATTTTTTGGTGGAGATCGGCAGCTGCGGGGCCTAGCGCAACCCTAAAGTTGGAAGAACTAAGAAAAATGAGCTCGGAACGGTCCCCTACGGCCCCAAAGTTGGACACCCGTCAGCTCGTCACACCCCAGATGCACTTTCCACGCCCACCGACGTGAATAAATTAATGCTCGAGATTGTGAGATGAACGATGGTTTCCGATCAATAGCCCCGTTCTTCTCCTCATTCACAACTTCCCTGTTTGCTCAGGTCAGCTCGCATACATCGGCTGCAAAAGACGAAAGTTACAGGCATCGGACAACTCGTCCACTGTCGTGTCTTTCGCACGATTTAGGGGTAAACAAGACCGGCCCCGTGAGACCAGAGTACACCCACAGCCCAGATTGTCCACGACAAACGGTGGCCTGTACGGGACAAATCGAACTTGCCGAACAGCCGGGTCACAGGTGCCAGCCGGGTCGATAGCCGCGCCACAGCCGAGTCGCCCCCCCCAGAACATTTCATGCCCAGCCCACCGGGAGAGGGTGTGCTCTCGGTGAGGTCAGTCGTCGCCACTGGGGCCGTGTGGTGCGGCCTTCCCCCTCTTCGTCAGCCACCGCCGTCCTGCTCCCCCCGTCGTCATCAGCCACCGCCGTCCTGCCCCCCCCCCGTCGTCCGCCACCGCCGCCCCGGCCCCCCTTCATCGTCAGCCGCCGTCCTGCTCGTCTCGTAGCAGGCCAGCCGACATCCGGGTCCCCTCGCCCACCGCCAACCGACCCCGTATTCGTCCAGTCGCTCAGGGGTCTCGTCGGTCGCCCCCGCATGGATGCGGAGTTAGATCCTATGCACGGGCGTCCAGCGCACTATCACGCGCCCAGGCTCCGGCAGTCCGCTCGTCATCGTCCACAGGTAACCGGAGGTAGTCATAAGCCGTTCCCCGTCTACATTTGCAACGCATTGAACGGGAGCGGACCTGAGGCATCTACTGGGTTGTATGTGAGGCCCCGGGTTTGTAGGTAGAATTTGGTAGGATGGAGGCTTCATAGTCACGTGGTAGTTTTGAGTTGTTGCCCCTTATTTTAAAATTTTCTCTTTTTTCATTTATATTCCTTTTCTATTGATTATTTTGATATTTTCGTCAAATTTCCTCTCATGCATTTCCTCGTGTACATAAATAGTGAGTGGCTCCGGTGTTCTCCTTAAACCGTTGAGTTACACGACGCAGTCTATATTCAGGCGTCTGGTTGATACAAAATGTGAGAGATCTCGAGGTCTGACGACACCTTCGGGATTTCTCTGATAGCGGCCCCCCACATAGTCCCTGGTAGGCACTTGTAGTTCAAAGCGTAGGCGTAAGAGGCCACGCCCCCTTATAGCGCGCATTTCCCTAGGTGGGTTGGTAGGAAGGCCGTAGGGCCTAAAATAATATTAACCGGATGGCAGAAGGTGTTGAGCATAGGGCGCGTGTAAGACCTTCCTGTTGGACCATGTAGCCGTCATCGGGTCACCGTCTATCTCCGCCACCCGGCCAACCACCGTGCGTGGGTGGTGTGAGGTAGGCGGCGGCACGACATGGTGCATCGGACGTGGGGAAACCTGCGTTGGGCATTAGTGATCGAGCCCGCTCGCGCTCAAGACGTTCTCTGTTAATTTAGGTCTGTCAATAGTCGTAGGTCTAAGCTAAGCATCGGGTTCAGTCAGGTGTTGTCTTTGGCCAACACGCACGCTATAACTGGGATAGTGCCTTCCTCTCTTCCTGTACTCGTGTCTCTTTACCTGTGGGTGCTGAGTGGCAGAAGGTTTCCCACAGGGACAGCCGCAAAGCGCGTCGAGGCACAAGAGTTACGCTGGCCAGGTGGAGGAGAGCAGATATCAGGATTGACTGGGTGGGCGAGGACCCCTCTTACTTTGAGCCAGGCCGAGTCGGAGGAGACGGGCTAGGGAATCCTCCCGGGAATCATACAGTACCACAGAGGGGTAGGCCTATTGGCGTCGAATCTGACGAGGTCCAAGTGCTCAAAGTAGGGCTTTAGCTATAAGGCGCAGTCCCAATACTCACTTGTATTGTAGCTTTGCAAAGTCTGGTACATCCTATTGTCTCGCAGCACCTATTAAACCCACAAATACGTGATCTCCTACAAATAAGCTGTAACTCATCATATTGCCGTACTTCGGTTTGCTTTTTGTCGCTATTCTTGTAGACCAGCGTCGCATTTTGCATCGTCACGCAGTCGTAGGTTGCTCTTGGTCGGAGTAACACTACGGCCCAACTCACCACTCACCCGCTCCCTTTTATAGATAACTGGGTAACAGCTGTCACCACCTCCTGCTCAATCCTCTCAACAATGACCAACGTTAGCGTACGCAAGGGACTAATGACCAAGGCGTTGGCCGCACTGGAAACGGCAAAAGGTAAGGTTTCCGCAGAACTAACATTCCCCACGGTCTACAGCGCGACCGACTCACGCCAGCAGCTTGACACTTGTCAAGAGGCTATACAGGCGCATCTGTCGAACATCACATCAGCACTGTGCAGCGTAAAAGAGCGTCGTCTAACCATTCTTGCAGCTGCTTCATCGTCAGACACCACGACACAGATAGCGCTGCGTTCGCTGAGTACATGCAAGAACACCAGGTAGACAACACAGTGGCGAAAGTGGAGACCCTTGTAGCATCTTTGAACGCATGTTTGGACAATATACGGTCGCAGATCGAGAGCCGTAGTAAAATGGAATCTCTTGAAGTGATGCATGAGAACCGTAGTCCGCACGTCGAGCTCGCCGGTCCTTCTGCAACTGCGTTTGACTCGAACCGCATCGCAAGATAAAACAGATACCCACCCTCGCAAACGCTGCCCCCACAGTTTCAATATCCTATGCCACACAATGCGCAAACATTGCCCAAAAATATCAACAACCCATGCAGTATAACGCGTATCCGTCCATGATCAATGGTGGGCAATGGTTTCCACAAGCACAGTTTCGCCCAACAATTCAGCTGGGCATATTCAAGTTGGAACCGTTCACCGGCGATCTTACCCAATTCCATAGGTTTTGGGCTCGATCTCGCAGTCCACAACGACCGTAACATCGCGCCTAATCATAAATTCTTATATTTGCAAAGTCTCCTCAAGGGCGAAGCCCAAATGGTATTACAAGATCTTGACTCGGAGGTGACCGACTACAATGAGTTGCTGGAAGCGCTGAAGAAGAGGTACGATCGTCCTCATAAGACGCGTGCATTACTTCATCGGCAACTTCAGCACCTCCCCCCTTCACGTAAATCGGGGTCAGATCTACGTCATACGTGGTTTCGCATTTTAGGTATAACTCGCGGTCTCAAGCGTGACGAAAACTTCAGCAATGTTCTGTCGATGTTGGATCTCGTCAAAAACAAATTTCCTGCCGAAATTCGTCAAAAGCTCCACGATTTGGAATTACAAAACGTTTTTTAGCAGCCGGGATTCTGTGTTACCGTAACCCCATTCGCCGTGGAGCGCGTCATGATATCATCGAGCGCCAGCGTCGCACCTAAGTGGTATTTTAGACTGAGATCGGCCACGAGGAGTGTTTTGTTTTGAAACTGAGGGTATTTATCATCTACATTGTATTCTTAGGTATTTATAGCGCATTTCAGTGTTTTCTTGCTTGTATCTCTTCACTTAAAAAGCTGTGTTTTTTTGAATTGCTTGCTGGCCCACCGTTTCTTATTTTCTAGGGGTCCATCTTGTCAGCAACTGATTGTTGGGCCCAAGATAAATGACAGGTGTGGATGTTGAGATGAAAAATTGATATTGCTTAGCAGTAACGGTAAGCACGATACCGGACTAATTCAAACCATGATTACCTTACCAGAAATGTGAATGCGCGCAGCACTAGAAAAACGAGCTTGCTGAAAATCTTTCACAGTCATGGTTTCTATTGCAGACCAAACTTTTTTATCAAAGAAGGGTTCAGATATGGTGTTAAAGTGCAGCTGCACCCGGACCATGAAACTTGTAAGCAAATGTAGGGAGGAGCAGATTCCGATTAAGCATATGTCCGGGCATTCCTTATTATGGTAAGAACTCGACATTCGGAAAGCACGTTCTTGTGATGAGATATGCGATCGTGAATGGCCAATCGTAGTGAACGTATGTACGACTCCTCTGTCATGATGCAGTTCTTTTTCAGTCACGAAGAGTGAAAAATAGTGACTAGAGGTAGCGGAAAAAATCACTACAGCATTGACATGTTAAAAACAACTGAGTTTACATGAAAGAAGGTATCAGCCATATGTGTTTATTAAGGTGCACCTAGATATAGCACATAGTTAGATATCGTGAGAAACAGAATAGTGTACCGAAGGAGTGAAAATGCGATCGAATTCCCTATCTGAGCGACACATATAAAGACCTCGACTGATGTGAAAATTGTGATGTTGAACCGTGGAGTTAGGAAATGGAACGACTCCGATTGAAATAATAAGAGAAAGGCATAGGCAGCAACTCAACAGTTGAGTGGCCAATGCTTCTGTCCTTGCACGCATTGGACTGGAACACTTTATTATGGGCACAGCCCCTTTAGGCCCGGTCATAGTTGGTGCTATTTGCATCTGCATCCCCCCCCACCCCCAGCACCCCCAACGCCACCCCGGTCGATACGTATGTTTAAAATGATGGAGTGAGGTTGAGAAAATCACTCGATGCATCCAACTAGATATGACGATGATTACGTGGCCAACAGGATTGCACCTGTTCAGAGAAATAGTGAAGGCGAGTATGGTGAAGTCACGGAGGTAGCAGTAAGGTTAGCTTTCTAGTGATACGCAATGTTTTATCTTCGACCCGCCCACCCGGTGATTTTCTCATCCACGTATTGCATGGATATCGACCGCGTCGGATACATTGGAGTGATTTCTCAACCTCACTCCATCATTTTAAACATACGTATCGACCGGGGGGTGCGGGGGGAATGTTGGGGGAATGCAGGGGAGCGGGGGATACACCGAAGTGATTTTCTCAGCTTCACCTCACCATGTTGTTAATACGTATCGACCGGGTGGGTGTTGGGGGGGTGTTGGGGGTGCGGGGGGATACACCGAGTGATTTTGCATCCCATTTCCAATGCATTCTGTGTGTATCGACCGGGCTGGAGGCGTCGGCTCATCCAACTATGACCGGGGCCTTATAGGCGTGCTAGTATCACAGTCAGGCCGTAGAGTGATTATCTTCATTCTTCCTCCATCCATAACACATTCTGTTTATTCCTGAAAATCACTCCCTACTAGCGGCCTACCCTCAGAACACAGCTTTTTAAGTGAAGGGATACAAGCAAGAAAAACACTGAAATGCGCTATAAATACCCAAGAATACAATGTAGATGATAAAAACCCTCAGTTTCAAAACAAAACACTCCCCGTGGCTGATCTCAGTCTAAAATACCACTTAGGTGCGACGCTGGCGCTCGATGATATCATAACGCGCTCGACGGCGAATGGGGTTACGGTAACACAGAATCCCGGCTGCTAAAAAACGTTTTGTTTTGGAATTTCAGACTAACTCTGACTTCGACTTGGACCAATTTATGGAGGAGCTTGACTACATCATTGCGTCAAAAGAAAAGTATGATGATTCAACTACACTTGCAGAGAGTTTTCACGTTAATACAGCTTACCATCATCGCACTCCATCGCGCTCGTCGTCACCACAGCGAGAGTCCAGAGAAGCAGCCTGCTGCTTCTGCAACTCTACTCGACGCAGTTCGACCCGCTGCACACAAGATGCTCCCGTGGTACTCCGTCGCAAAATTGCTCGTGCACAGAATCTCTGTTGGAAGTGCTTTAGTAGCATTCACTGGACAGCGACCTGTCATGCAGCGAACTGTCGTCGATGCAAAGGAGATCATCATGAACTTCTTTGCAACGGATCATCTCGCTCATCAGGTCGTTACCACACCCCGGAGGGGAATGGACGCTACGGTCGATGAATACCGCGGCCGAGATCGTCACCGACACCGCTCACCGGGACAACATTATGCTTCAAGAAGCCCTTCTCGAGACTACGGAAGAGCTCGCAGTACTTCATGTGAGAATCACTCAAGAAGATCTCGTTATATCCTCATGATACGCAGTAAAGTAATTCATCCACTTACACCTCATTTCGGTACCGATTTCGATCACATACCGAGCTCTTTTCATGGTAAACAAATCATTTTCAGGCTTACTTTGGTCTGATGATATTTTCAACCATATAGGCTATTTATAGCATGTAAGACTGATGTTTTCAACCATATAAGATATAAGAACCATATATATCAGATCGGAAATCTTGCCGCACAACAGAATACCTAACGCAGAGACCAGGAATAGAGAACTAAAACTCTATTCCTTGGAATCTCGACGACAGCTCAATGCTGCCTGCACGGTTTTCAAATTACTGGCTGGCATTATGAAAACAAACATTTCAAAATTCTTCAAGCTAAATCCCTCTAGGACCAGGGGAAGCACACTGAAAATCTTATATGCAGCTCCTAAAGGCAACACGAGAGCCTTTTCATTCATTTGCAGAGCAAGATCCATCTTCATTTCTCTTAAAGGCAGTGTTCACGATGAAAATCGTTTTTCTGTTTTTCCGCCTATCTTGAAAACGGTCCCATTCTGATTCCAATGGTGTCTCTGAAATCGTACAACACCTTCTGGGAACGGAGTTATGGTCCCTCAAAAATTGAGCTAAGGAAACATGGTGGACGAGCTGTCCGAGGCGTGTAACTACCGTCTTTGGCAGCCGATCTATGCGAACTGACCTGAGTAGAGAGAGAAGCTGAGAATGAAGGGAAGAACGGGGCTAATGATTGAAAATCATCGCTCATCTCACGATCTCGAGCAATCATTTGTTCACGTCGGTGGGCGTGTGATGCGCTTTTGGGGTTTTCAATGCGCTCGAAGTTGCTACTTCGTGCTCTTTTGGGGCTCTTCCTGGCTCGTTTTCATGCGTTATTTCGACGTTAACGTTACAGAGTGTCCCTCCACTTCCCAATCCTAGTGGAATTTCGAAAACTTTTTTCATCGTGAACACTGCCTTTAACCTTGATATCACAACGCTGCCCATTCCATCTGTTCTGTCCAAATTCAAACGCCTTGCTGGGAAGAAGCTATTGAGCTTCTAGATGAGTGATGCCAATATGTACTCAATTTTCCATGTATTGCAACTCACGTCCTTGGCATCCCTATTTTTCTATTGCGTGTGCCTTAAGCAACGTATTTAATGAATAAATAAATAAGGGAAAACAACCTACTCCTCCCATCTGCATTACTCCTCCGCCTCCAAACTGCATATGAGTACATTGGCGACAGCCTCTCATAAGCGGCATAGTCACCTGCTTTTCACGATGCGTAGGAGCTAAAATAATTCACGTAACTAAGGTCAATTCATCGTACGGATTAGATTATTTAAAATTGTTAGTTCTCACCTCGACAATCACGTCATTAAACTTGAGCGCAACTCGATTTCAGTGCTCGCTACATTTTCCCTGGAATGTCACAATTGCAGGAGGAAGGCGAGCACAACATAAGGTCTGGGCATTCCTATAGAGTTCTCGATTACACTTATCATCCGTTATATTTCACCACGGCCTACCGCAGCGATGCAGGTGATAATTGAAATCGAGAGCTCTTCGGCAACAGGGTTCGGCGCAAGGGGTGGGACCCCACAAAGGTCTGAGCTGTGGAGTCGTGAAAGGGGGTGGGAGATCTAAGCTTGGGGGAAGAAGCGAGCTGGATCATCCCGAATGGGGGTATACACTGTCAGCAGTTTTTTTTTCACATGAAGCTCGAACACACCTAGCAGTTCAAGTGAAAAATTGATTTAATTGCGTTACATACGAGTGGCCAAGTTCAATTGACAGGTTCAAAGTACCTGTATACAAAAGATCCTTCTCTATTCAAATACGAGACATATAGATTTTAGTGTAAAATCTGAGGGTTTAAAATGAACGCTAATTGATATCGCATTGCTACTTATGGAATCTACCGGGAGACAGAAACGGTTTTGCGAAGAGTGGAGGCAGTCAAATTACTGGCATAAGGTGTGGACTACAAGATTACTATTTGCAAATTGTTGTCATTTCAGACTAATTCTGTACCTTAAAGAAGGTCGTGGTTCGAATGAGCCCCCCAGAATCCACGTTAAAAAGAACTCGAGTAAAAACATACCAAGTCGAGTCTTTCTCGCCCCTCTGTCGATAATACAATCATGTTTTAAAATTGAGGTTTTGATCCTTTAGCTATTTAACAACTGTATGAAAGCTAATGAAGTCCGAAAATAGTTTCGCTGCATTGCAAGATTACGGGTCATTTCGCACCAACAAGCAGTTCGAACACTTTAACTGTTCCGGGAAGGCGGTCTGAGAAATTTGCAGAAACTTTCACCGCATCTAGTTAATGGGAGTGAAGGCCCTGAGCAAAAACGGTCGGCTCAAGTCTCGTGCAACTTGTTTAGAAATTTCCCTGAGAATTTGGTAATACAGCGTTAAAAACAGTAACTCAGTCGAACCTAGTCGCTGGACAAATGATTGTGGTGTGATGATTGTGGTTAGCTCGGTGGTACTCATCGGAAGCTCGGAGGTACTCACCTTTCAGGTCCACGGGATGTGGATAGCTAGCCAACGGACTGCTGAGCGATACACGATAGGACGTGAACACGTGGCTTATAGAGACACAGGCAGAACTTATTTAGCGAAAAAAACCTTTTTTGGCTGTCAATGCAAGGCTGATCTCGGAAATGAACTCTACGACATGCGTTTGGCAACTGGAATCACCATAGTGACCAGCGCTGCCTCATGTCTCGCTATAGGAGCGAGTATCCCAGTGACCGTATTCATAGAACGATGGGAGCCTCCTGGTAATGTGCAAAGTCCACCCGCTGTTGGACGAGTTTTCGATGTTGTACCTTCCTGGGTACCCTGCAGGTAGGCAGGAAGGCTCCTCGCTACCTGGCGGGTAGACAGGAGGGTTTCTAGCCACCAGGCGGGTGGACGGAGAGAATTGCGACTGCCTGCTACTTTGATCTTAAGATCTGCCTCTAGGTCCGTAGCATCAAAAACAATTCAAGGACTTCTTTCGGGTTATACTGAATCGGCTTTGAGCTCTCTGTGAGATTGAATGACACTGAGGAGCTGAACTCCTGCTGCCATTTGAAGCGCGATGGGGATGCAGACTTCTCACGCCGCAAACCTCGTTCTATCTCCGAGCTGCGCTGACTCAGGCGTCGTACGCGCAGCAGACCGTATTTTATTTTTTCATGCTTTCGTATAGCGTGGCCTCCCTAGTGGGCAAAAATGTCGAAGGGACCCATGAAAAGCCTTTATTTGTAAAGGAACGTCAATCTAAATACACTGTAGAATTCAATTTAGGTTTCGCGCCAGAATCTCTCTTACAGTTTTTCTGCATTTGGAGTTCGTGCCGTAACGGTTTTTCATGTTGTTTGACAGTCGCATCAACATTCTATGAAAAGGTGGTAGATGACTGGTGAGAACTGGTGGCTGATTCTGATCTTTACCCCCATCCAACCTCATGACCCTAGGTTTTTGACGCGCCGAAGCTCACCTGTGTGGTGAGCTGGGCTCATTCATGATAGTTAGCCTGAAAATGGAAAAAGGTTTCCAGTGCGAACGATGCCGTTGAGCTCCTCCCAAAGCTTGGCCGATGACATAAGACACACTATAAGGTAAGGATCAGGGATGTGCGTAAAAGAAGTTTTGTGATTCGTTAGTCGTTAGTCTTTCAACCGGCCAAAACACTCGTTAGTCGCTGAAATCGCATCGAGGGCATTGAAAACAAGCACAGTTGAAGTAAAAAAAGCACTTATGAACAGAAAAAAAGGAAGGAATGAAGAGATGAATGTCTTCCAAAACATTCATGGCCATTAAGGACTCAAATCATTCCTTGTTAGAGAACCTAGTTCAAACTGCAAACCTACATATACGTAATTGAAAATATGCACGAAAGCCTTATACTCGAGAGTGTGTGTTTTTGTAATTTTCTCGGTAAGAAAAGAAACAATATGGGAAAGCGAAAAAATCTTGAACTCTTTGCGTTTTTTTTTCAGTGCGAAATTTTCTATTCTGCGCTGTATGATGTTATTTGTGATCTACCCTATGGGGGTGTGGGACGTTTAGGCCGGTGGGCTAGAGCGCAGAGAAAGGACTCCGCGGCAGAGGCAAGCGCTACAATTCGTTTGCCACGCCTCATTTTTAGCGTTGGCTGTTTCAGCGCGCTTATGGGCAGTACATGGAGTGAACTTGTGTTTTGATTATTCTTGCCTTCTTTAAAACACTTTTCGAGAAGCGTATAAGGGTACAAAGGCCTGATATAGAGCAGAATGTGCTTTGTAGTATACGCACGTAATCCGGAAGAAGAACGTATTGAATAATGATGAGCAATGATAAGAATTAATGCAGCGTATAATTATAGTTGTTTTTTTATTCAAAGCAGTGTTATCGGGTTGTAAAACTATCGCGGTTATCCTAATCCCACCACTCATAAAAAGCAAGTTTATTGAGAAATGCTAGGCGTCTACCGATATTGAACTAAGAAATTAACCTTGAGAAGGGCACTTCACGTGACGTGAAAAGCTCATATACATCTACTATGTCAGTACCTACTTTTTATTGCTGTATGCTTCGAATTCCGCTACTACAGTAGGTAACGCGCATCGCGGGGAATTTGAATGATGGGAAATATTGAACAAGCCCTGCCAAAAATTACCCAATTACAGCGGGAATGCTTCCCGCACCACCTCAATTTCAAGGAAGATTGGAAACGAGCAAGTTCGGAAGGCATCCCGTTTCGGCCTACGATATACATTTATAAAAGCTGCTTTCTATTAAACAGGTTAGTGTTTTGGCATCCCTAGTTCTAAAACACAGTTTCATATCGACGTGTAACTCCAGGTTACTTGCAAAAGTCAGAAGCAAAAACTGATTCACCCTTCATTCCATAAATCACTCGTGAAGTACTCATGGAACTCTTGAAATAGTTGTTCTATCCTTTTCAACTAGAAAAGGTTGCTCAATTGGCGTATCAATAAAGTGGAGGGTGAACCATTTACAATTTCAATTAATAGTTGAATAATCCACTTATATGTGCACAAGGATTAAATAAAACTACCTGGATCGGTTGGAATCATTTCTGGGGGAACAGGAGTTGGCATCTTCTTCCTGAAAAAGCGCAGTTGAGCATACGGTTGGTGGGGGAAAGGTTGCATGTGCCACCATGATAGAGCGATTCGTCTCGAATAGCAATACTTTTCAATATCTCAGATCTCCAAATTGTTGAAAAACTCTGACAGATCTCTGAGAGAAATCGCCGCTGCGGCTCCGCGATAGTGCCGCTTCGGAGCCTACAGGCCCCGAAGCGGCACTATCGCGGGGCCGTGCCGGCACTACCGCGGAGCCGTGGCAGAACTAACACGGAGCCGTAGCGGCGATGCGGCAGTGCCGCTTCGGCTCCGCGATAGTGCCACAGCGGCTCCGGAAGAGTATCTCATATGAAGTCTTTGATTTTCATCGCGGTCCACAGCAAGAGGTGACCCGCGCGCGTGGTGTGGTTCACAGCGGTATATCCTCATCAAAATTGTTCTCCCTTCATTGGGGCCCCGAGCTGGCAGGCCAAGCCAGCCATCCAGGGATGCTCGGAAAAATTATTCTGCAAACAGAAAACTGAAAATTCAGTTTGATAGAAAACAGAAAAAAAATCTCAAAAAATGAGCGGAAAACAGAAAATTTTTCAAAAATCAATTAACAGTGTTCAGAGTATAGTATTTCAGATTTTTTACAGCTTTAAACTTTTACACATTTTCCTGTGATAAATGGATTTTTTGCAAAATACCCAAAAGCCAGTAGTTGGCCAAAGGAGGAAATGTAGACTTACGAGAGAGGCAAACTATAGATGCAAAATGAAACCACCCTTTTCATGAGACAATAACACTTGATTACTTGATCAGAAGCTCATTATGTGCAAAGAGTTCATAGATTTGGACGGGGAGGACTTGCTCTTCCCTAGTGTTCATATTTTGACGATAATTTCAGGATAATTGCTTGGTGCTCTTCCTGGACGCCCTAGAGCAACGCATGTGCCGCGCGGGTGTGCCTTGTGAGTATAAATGTCCTAACGCGGCGCTCGCTTCATCATGACCATAGGTTCGTTGGGGTGGAAACAACGGTTTGAGAGGTGAAGGTTGTTTAGGATAGGTGAGTGGGAAATGGTGAAAGTTCCCTATTGGCTTGCAACTTCGAAATTAAAACGTTTTCTTAATCCTCTGTTTCTTGCATTCAGTATATTTTTCTTTTTAAAGGCATCGTACGTGCTGAAAACCACTCACCGTTTTTTTTTTAGATTGAATCGTTGGTTGGGCCTGCCTGAGCACGTGGGCAGAGTTTTTAGGGTCACCGACACATCATTGAGAAGATATGGGAGATTGAATGCCTCGAATTCCACCAAAAAAGGCCGGCCTTCCGTCAGCCATGTGGCCTCAAATGAGAAGAGAAGGTAGCTTATCAACAAATGATACATCAACTTCCACTCATTTACGCGATATAGCTTGTTGAGAAGCTTCTTTCTTTTTCATTTTATGCCACATGGCTTTCAGAAGGCCGGCCTCTTTTGATGGAATTCGAGGCATTCGATCACCCATATCTTCCCAATGATGCGTCGGTGACCCGAGAAACTCTACCCACGTTCACAGGCGAGCCCAACCAACGATTCAAACTCAAAAAAACGGTGAGTGGTTTTCAGCGCGCACGATGCCTTTAATCATTAATTTTGAAACAATTTTTTTCGTTAGATGACCTCCTTTTTGAATTCACTAATCTAATGAAATGATCTGCCTAGGTCATGAAAAATTTCCTTTTATTATTTTTTTTTGATTTTTTTTTTGAAATATTTTTCAGGTGAATTTTTCAAAATGGCCATTTTCAATTCATGAAATAACGTATTTCAACACGAAGCAATCAGTTTTTCGCTTGTAACTTTCTTCCGAACAGACGAACAAAGATTCCGTGCAGAAATTGAAAGATGGAAGATTGTTGATTCTCGGAAAAAAAGTGGAGGGACGGAATGTTGGCGGTGTTGGCTTCTTACTCAACAACACCATGGCACATACTATGGATTCGCACTTCATCTACTCCCCGCGCCTGGCCGTTTTACGACTCAAGCCCAAAGGACACCCAGCAATCTCTATCATCAACGCATATGCACCAACATCAGCTGCTGCGGATGATGAGCTCGATGAGTTCTACGGACAACTCGAGGATGTAGTAGCTAAAGAAAGAGGCTTTTACAAGATTTGTCTGGGCGACTTCAATGCTGTCCTCGGAAGAGCAGTAGATGGAGAAGGAAGAATCGGATCGTATGGAGGCAACATCAGAAACGATAACGGTTCTCGCCTGGCAGACTTTTTGTGTAGCGCACGTATGTTCCACGGTAATTCGTTTTACAAGAAGCCCGAAAGTCGAAGATGGACCTGGAAGTCACCGAACGGAACGACGACCAATGAGATTGATCATATTCTCGTTAATCGGCGATGGGCCCTTCTAGACGTCGGCACTGTTCCATCATTCGTGACAGGCTCTGACCACAGAATGCTTCGTGCAAAGCTTCGACTTCACAACAACTTTACGAGGAAACATCTTAGTCAGAGATTTTGCAGCAAAATCCGAACCGTGGATTCAGAAGTGATGCAGCGCAGTGTAGCCGATACGCAATGGAATGTTTTTGATGATCCCACAGACGATTACGAGGACCTGTGTCGCAAGATAAAGGACGCCGAAAAAAATTCATTGGTTGGAGCAGTGGAACCAATTGATAGGCTGCGCAAGGAGACTAAGCTGTTGCTGGAAAAACGCCGCTTGGTACATCTCGATCCGAACACCAGTCACTTGGAACGTGTTACGATCAGCAATGTTTGCAGAGCTGAGGTATCGAGCGATTTGAAGCAATATCGAGCGCGGAAGTTGTTGGACACCGTGAACCAGAGGAAAAGCATCAGGTTTTGTCGGAGAGAGCTCTCAGATCGCAGAGAACAAGTGTCAGCACTTCAAGATTCCTCGGGTTGCATTTGCACGTCCCGCGCTGGTATGGAAAAAATTGTGGTGGATTTCTACAGCACTCTCTTCAACTCAACACTGACCGTGCCGCGTAGCCCACTACCTGCAATAGCAGATGACCCGCCTCCAATCCTTGAGAGTGAAGTTGCTTTTGCTGTCAAAGGGATGAAGGAAAACACAGCTACTGGACCAGATGGCATTACAACCGAGTCCCTCAGAGCGGGTGGTTCACCTTATGGAAAGTTCTTGCGGAACACTTCTCCAGATACCTCGCGCAAGGATTGATTCCCGCGCAGTGGAAATCGTCAAGAACGATTCTCCTATTCAAAAGAGTGATCGGGATGACATCAACAACTACAGGCCAATCGCTCTCTACTCTCAGTGCCGTACAAGGTCTTTACGAAGATTCTGCTGAACAGGATAGAGAAGGCTCTGGACGACTTCCAGCCCAGAGAACAGGCAGGCTTCCGTAAGGGTTACTGCTGTCTTGATCACATTCAGGCGCTATCACAAGTCATTGAACGGACAAGGAGTACCATCTACCTCTAGCGCTCGTCTTCGTGGACTATACCAAGGCATTCGATTCGGTTGAAGTCCCGGCTGTTCTTAACGCTCTCATCCAAGCTGGTGTTGACGCTCAGTACATCAGAATATTGGAAGAGTGCAACAACGGAAGCAACACCATTATTCAACTATTCGAGAGGAAACTGAAGGTGTCGATTGGAAAGGGTGTCAGACAGGGAGATACCATCTCGCCGAAGCTGTTCACGACCGCGTTACAAGACGTGATGCGTCACATCGACTGGGAGGGCAAAGGTATCCTCATAGACGGGTGCAGACTATCCAACTTGCGCTTCGCTGACGACATTGTGCTGCTGGGTTCGTCTTCCGCAGAAGTCGAAGGAATGCTTAACGAACTGGACGCTGCAGGAAAAGCGATTGGCCTTACAATGAATCTAAGGAAAACCCAAGTGATGCGCAACCAGTGGTGTGACGACAGCCCCATTCGTCTCTCTGGCACTCCCCTACCCACTACGCACAGCTACGTCTATCTCGGAAGAGAGGTGAACATGCAAAACGCCTTGTCTACGGAGATCGGACGGAGACGACGAGCGGCCTGGTCTGCACTTGGATCGATAGTGGAAGTGACACACAAATTGCGGGACGTGAAGACACGAGCACGTTTGTTCGACACCACGGTGCTACCTGCGCTGTGCTATGGAACCGAGACATGGGCGGGAAACGAAGGCGACCACACAGGCTATAAGGACAGCTCACAGGGCGCTTGGAACGCAGACTACTGGAAGACTAATCGTCGTGCCCAGCGAGCTGGTGGCCTACGCAGTGCCGATCTTCGAAATCAGTCGCAGTTAATGAACCCTCTTCTGTTCATGGCCCAGTCTAAACACCGATGGGCAGGACACGTGTTGCGCCGCATGGATGACCGATGGAGCCTCCGTACAACAGTCTGGTTACCACGTGATTGCCACCGGCCTCTAGGCCGTCCTCCCACAAAATGGAACTCTGTATTTTCAGGCAGAGTCAAGACGTTCTGCACCGAGCGAGGTCTTCCTGAAAATCACCATCACTGGATGTCCCTTGCTCGGGATCGGTCGAACTGGTTGAGATGTGGTCCACACGGCGGCGACGCGCAGTGAAGATGGATCATCAAGGTATCAAGGTAAGGTAACTTTCTTCCACTTCAAGATAATCCTTCGGTGAAGGTTATTCTTGGAAGCCTCATAAATTTTTGGATCCAAATGCGTTTTCAGGTGTGAAAAATACTGTTCTCACTGCTCCAACCGATTTCGGTTTATAAAGTGTTTTTTTGTGCCTGAAGTTATTGGTTTTTCGTTCATAACTTTTTTACGCGAAGAGATGGACCTTCGGTGAAGGTTGTTTTCAAAATCTAGATGGAATTCTGAGTCGAAGTGTTATCAGGTTGGAAAATTTTTTTCTCGATCATTTAGCCTAATTTATTTTACAAAACGCCTATACCTCTTTAACCGTTATAGATAGGGTTATTGTGAAGATCGTTTTTGAAATCTAAGTGAAATTCTGCGTCGAACGATATATTGGATTTCTAACTTTGCTTGCCTCAGAAGCCAGCCAGATCGGTGGAGCCGAGCTCCATTGTTGGCTCCAGTGAGACTCTGCGTCTCCTATTCACACCATAGATGCGAGAGCATCCTATGGAGATAACTATAGAGCTCGGCTCCACCGACCTGGCTGGCCTATGGAGAAAGCAAAGTTATTAACCCGATATACTGTTCGACGCGGAATTTCACGGAGATTTCAAAAACAACCTCCACCAAAACCCTATCTTCAACGGTTAAAGAGTTATAGGCGAAAACGCGGTGTTTGGTAAAACGAAATAGGCTAGAGGATCGAGAGAATATTTTTCAAATTGGAAACACTATTCGACGGAGAATTCCATCGAGATTCCTAAAACAACCTTCACCTGAGCACAAAAAAGTTATGGACGAAAAACCAGCAGTGAAACCCACCTAATCTTGAAAATGGCTTGCATGAGTATTGGAAAACCAAAGACCGCAGATTCTATCCACAGTAACACAAACGTCATGATAAGAGTATTGAAAACAACTCCATCCTTGAGGCCCCGGTCAGAGTTGGTGCTATTTGCATCTGTATCAGGGGTGTGCGGAAATTTCTGTTTTCTGATTTCTGTTTTCTGTTTTCTGGCCGTTTTGGCCTTTCTGTTTTCTGATTTCTGTTTTCTGGAAAATCTGCAAAAAACAGAAAAAAATCAGAAAAAATGAACGAAATCCGGATCTGTGGAACAGCGCAGCTTATTTAGTCCTTTACGAGGTACTATTTGTATTCAATGTACGATTGCTGTTAAGGGCAGGGTTCGCGATATAAAAGTTAATTGCGGTATCTTTTTGAGAAGGTAGGCCTGGTCATCACAAAAGTGAAAATGAGTGGAAAGTCGGAGAAAAAACGCTCAAAAACAAGCTATTGCTGGGTCTCAGCCCGCCCAAGATTTCTACAATTGCTTGTTTTGTCGTCTTTTATTCTGCAGTTAAAGTAGCTGCTAGATATCGAGAGACTACTAACTTTTTTAGCGGCAAAATAGAAGGCGGAAAATATGCATTTATAAAAAACCTGTTAGTTGGGGGTGTGCGTACACCTACCATTTAGCCGTCTTACTTGCTTTTGTGCGTTTTCCATGCAACTTGTCACTTATTTTTACTTTAGTGATGGCCAGACCTGCTTTCTTATAAAGAAATTTCAACAATCGTTTTTACCGGTAACCCTGCTAACGCACTCGTAGAGTAGTACTTTGGCAAAATAGGGGTAGCATCCTAGGGAGGAGCACGAATTCAACTTCCCCTTGTCAGCAGCTGCTGCAGTTCGTTGTTCGCAGCAGCTGCTGCACACAGCGAGGGTCTGAACCCGATGTCTGTCCTAGGATGCAACCCTTATTTTGCTGACGTTCTACCATACGGGTGAGTGCTCTGAGAGTTTTGTCTGAGCAATTGCTGATAAATAGCCACAAAATGCCTGATTTTCGCGCAATAGCCGAGAACAAGGTCGTGTTCAGAGAATAGCTGTTTGCCGCGAACTAGGCGTCAATTAATGGTCGTCGAGAAACAGCCGCGAAAGAATGCTCTCAAAGGGGAGTGTAAGACGCATTGTTGAGTCAGATTTGGATGTCGACACCGCCGTCGGTTAAACTACCCATGTTTTCTCGGTTATTCCTCGATTATTTCGCGAACAACATGGCCGCAGCCACCTAGCAGCCAAGGAATAATCAAGAAATACTCGAGAATCTGCTCGACAGGATCAGTTGTTGAGCCTATTTCTCGGCCAAGACTATCAGCGTGTCTTTAATGACCTTATAGCCGTCATTGACGCGACATCGCTACTACCAATGCCTTATAGGTCATCTATGCAGTTCCGCAGTAATTATACTTTAAGTACGGCAAAGGTATTCAGAGTTACATCCTCTCTTCACTTGAAAAAAAGTTAAAATGCAATGAGGAGTTCTTTCTGAAGTTTTTCTGTTTTCTGATTTCTGTTTTCTGGCCGTTTTGGCCTTTCTGTTTTCTGATTTCTGTTTTCTGACAAACTCGATTTTCTGTTTTCTGTTTTCTGAAAATTTTTTGAAAATTTCCGCACACCCCTGATCTGTATCCCCCCCCCCGCACCCCCCAACACCACCCCGGTCGATACGTATGTTTAAAATGATGGAGTGAGGTTGAGAAAATCACTCGGTGCATCCAACTAGATATGACGATGTATACGTGGCCAACAGGATTGCACCTGTTCAGAGAAATAGTGAAGGAGAGTATGGTAAAGTAAAGGAGGTAGCAGTAAGGTTAGCTTTCTAGTGACACGCAATGTTTTATCTTCGACCCGCCCACCCGGTGATTTTCTCATCCGCCGTCATCCACGTATTGCATGGATATCGACCGCGTCGGATACATTGAGTGACTTTCTCAACCTCACTCCATCATTTTAAACATACGTATCGACCGGGTGGGTGTGGTGCGGGGGTGTTGGGGTGTGGGGGTGTTGGGGGTGCGGGGGTTGTTGGGGGTGCCGGGGGTGTTGGGGTGCGGGGGGTGCTGGGAGTGCAGGGGGTGTTTGGGGGTGCGGGGGTGCTGGGGGTGCGGGGTGTTGGGGTGCGGGGGTGTTGGGGGTGCGGTGCTTGTTGGGGGTGGGGGGTGTTGGGGGTGCGGGGGTGTTGGGGGGTGCGGGGGGTGTTGGGGTGCGGGGGTGTTGGGGGTGCAGGGGTGTTGGGGTGCGGGGGATACATCGAGTGATTTTCTCAGCTTCACCTCACCATGTTGTTCATACGTATCGACCGGGTGGATGTTGGGGGTCTTGGGGGTGCGGGGGGATACACCGAGTGATTTTTGCATCCCATTTCCAATGCATTCTGTGTGTATCGACTGGGCTGGAGGCGTCGGCTCATCCAACTATGATCGGGGCCTAAACGTGGGTCGGTGGAATGATATCATGCTCCCTGCAAGGGATTCATTCCGGAACTCATAGATTAAGGTTTCGTATGACCGTGCGTTTGAAACGCGACACTAAGGACCTTCGCATCAAGTTGCTCTCTTCAAGTTGGAAGACTTGCAGGTCCCCCCTACTGCTGCATAGGGTAACACGTTAAAGGCAGTGTTCACGATAAATTTCACTTCCGATATCTCTACGGATTACGGAAGATCTGGTGCCCTTTTTAAGCAAGGCATGCTTAAAAAGGACACAAAAGACGCGTTTTTGAGCAAAAATAGGCCTTCCCTCATTTACGTTGGTTTTTGAGTGTGGAGGAATTGACCGCTAGAAGGATGATACCTATCAGTGCAATGAAGCGATCAACTCACTTATCAGCACTTCCTTGAGTTGATCATTCCTGTAATCTGCGTCTTCATTTGTTCATTCGGAGGGGGCGGATCTGGGGCACCAGGCGTGTCTGGGGCACCAAAACGCTTGTTTGCAGCCGTTATTTTGTGGCTCCTGGCTCGTTTTTTACCGTTCTTTCGACACTGGGAGCCTGAGATCCTTGTAGCCTATCATTTCACTGTGGGAAGTCAACGAGGATGATCATCGTGAACGCTGCCTTTAAAGGCAGCATGCACGCTTAAAAATGATATCAATTTTATGGAATGAATCAAAGGTCTGAAGCTGTTAATGTTCAAAAATAACGAAAAAACCAAAAAAATCGACTGAAATGAAGATATAACGGTTCGTTCTATATTGGACCGAAAGTGGACGAGTTGTACCGCTCGCCCACTAGCGGAGCTAGCTACAAATCTGTTTGGATAACGACGCTAATGTTCTTGTACGGCCCTTTATGGAACGCTTACGCCGTTGCAAGCGTAAAAAATGAGCCAAAGTGACCGTAATCGAGCATTCAATATTTGTATTGAGGGGTGGAGCCCGTATCGGTGGGCGGAGAAAGGATGATTTGGCGACTCAAAACGGCTCAAATACGGTCATTTTAACTCGTTTTTGACGCTTGCAACTTCGTGAGGACTCTTCTAGGGCCTGCACGACCCCACTTATGTAGTTATCTCGACAACTTTTGCCAGCGTGTCTGCTGCCTTTAAGTCCTTATGCCCCACTAGTTGCACCAACACGCTGCTTTTTTACGGAGCTTTACCACTCCTACTGTTGCCCCAGCTGCTTCAGTTTTTGCTCCAAACTCCTGCGCTTTAGTGCTGCCCAACTGTTGCTCTCGACAACACTCACCAAACTGTCACGAAGACCTTCGTTCCACAAGTATCGGAGTGAATTGCTTCCAAGGAGCATGATAATCCACCAACCCACATTTTATCACGGTTGTAAATGGGATGCAGATGTGTCGCTTTACTCTTATCATGTTCACCGGGTTACGGTGGATGAAATCTGCGGTTTGAGTTTTATAATTCTGTGGCCACTTTCATTTTTTTCGGGCGTTTCACCGGTTGTCACCGGTTTTCCCAATGGTGGAAGTTCCCCCTTCACCTCCCAGGGGTGAAAGTTGGTGGAGTACATGGCGTGGATCGGCGTCCTCCAGTAAAATCTTTCGGTCCCCGGCCCCCCAGCCGTCCAAAATTTGTCCATAAGCGGCTCAAAAACTGTCCATGTCCATTTTCGGCGTTTCCGGATTCGTTCAGGGGACACGGAGAGGGGGCGACCCCACGGCCACGGTCCGCAGTGGGGTGCACCCCACCGCGGACCGTGGGGAGATGGCCCCAGTTGGGTACCACCCCGAGCCGTGAGGAGCCTCCTCCCCTTGGCGACAAAAATGATCCTCCGGTATCCGGTGGATCTTCTGGGAAGTGACTCGAGGCCACCTTCCAGGTCCGGCTCCGAAGAGCCGACTGAGGCACACGGTGAGATGAGGAGCCTTTTATACCAGCAACATTGTCAATACTTTTGTCTAAACATGTTGATGATCCTGAACAACTGCGTAGGGGCGCGGATGGCTGTAACTGCCGATGTGTCGCGGTCGAGAACGGGCGCGGATGGCCGAATGACTCTCTCGAGGTTGGAGGATGGCCGTTTCGGCCTCAAAAGTGTGGCGGGCTGTCCCCCCGAGTGCCTGAGTATCGCTTCATACATATCACATTATCTGGGAAACTCACATGCACTTCAGATACCAGGAAAAGTGGTGAGCGCTCCATACGGAAGGTAGCAGAATGGGTGGTTCACCCCGATGGCTCGCACCAGGGGCCGTATGCACGTCTCTCCCCGCGCGTCCCCGTCCCGCAAGGGCCATCCATGATTGGTCAATTTCGCCTGACGACCAATCACAGAGTGGCTTTGCGGGGACGGGGACGTGCGGGGAGAGATGTGCATACGGCCCCACGGCTCAGCCTAATTACGGCATACGAATTACGGGCGTTTTTGGCAAGTTTTTAAACGACTTACGTTCAACGAAATGTTTGCCCGAGAATTTTGGCTCTTTGATAGTTACCATGCACTGGTCGAAAACTATGGCAAAGTTTTTAGCCTTTCTAGGGGTATAGGCATCACAAAATACAGATCGGTAAGTTCCAAACGGAAACTCACTATGGAGTCAAATGCGTTAATGTTCTATCGTCAGATCGCTGTTTTGTCGACCTGTAGATGATCTGCACTGCGTCGATAGAGTCCAATGTGCTAAAAAACGCTGGTGGTCCCAAAGGTCACTGTAAAGAGCCTCCTTTCCGTTCTTTGCTTCTTCAGTCCTCTTTTCCTACTATTCTCCTCAATGTTCATCATCTAATTGCCTCTCAAATATTCACCAGCTGACAATTTCCATATAAATGTAGCGTTTTTGCTCGCTGAAAAAATCTTTGACAGTGATGTTCTTGGCAATTCTCCCTCCAATAAGTCACCTAGGGCCTGATTTTCCTTTTAGAAAACTTTCTGTAGATGGATTTCTACCTAACTGCTCCTGGACTACTGCTTGGGTTGTAGGATTGGGATGGAATTCAGTAATTACCCGGGCGAGAGCACCCTATGGAGCTCGGCTCCACCGACCTGGCTGGCTTATGGAGCAAGCAACGTTAGAAACCCAATATATCATTTGACGCAGAATTTTACGTGGATTTCAAAAACAACCTTTACCAGAACCCTAACGGTTAAAAAGTTATAGGCGAAAAACTGTTGTTTCGCAAAATGAATTAGGCTGAAGGATAGGGAGCAGGGATGTGCGGAATTTTCTGTTTTCTGTTTTCATTTTTTAACAGCAAAAAAACGTGTACCGCGATTTGCAGCAGGATTGTCTTAGAAAAAAGCCGGATTTATCGAAGCTAAGCCGATAGGGTGAGGGTGTACATCACCCAGGCTCTCTGCAGTTGTACCACGCTAGACACTTTTATCTCGCTGTAGCGGTTATCCATTAAAGGCACAGTACACCCTCAGATATGAATTTTGAGATTTTCATGTAATTGCGTAGAAGACCCCTCCTGTATACCACATGCCAAATGCCAGATCTCATTTCCTCCAAATAAGCGAGATATAAGCGACCACCACAGGCCCGACCCCCTTCGCTCACCACCAAAGGCCCGACCCCCTAACAGACTTTCGAACTCGATAGCGGCTCGATGGATGGATTAATTCCAACAAGTCGTCGTTCTTCAGTCCATTACCGGACTGTCTCCTTATCCTGGCTTTCTCTCATGCAACGATTGAGAATGAAGAGAAACACAGGCCTGAGACAACTCGTCCACCAATTTTTGACCCTCAAAATCTAGGCATCTTTGAAGAGCCATAACTCTGTTCAAAGGGGGTTTTGGACGATTCCAGAGATACCACTGTGATCAGCGTGTGACTCTTTCCAAGATAAGCATGAAATCTGAAAATTAATTTTTTGGGTGTCCTGTGCCTTTAAGGCGCGTGTGGCGTGGAGGAAACGGTGCTCTCCGCTGTACACGGTCGGGTTCGATCCTCGCCGAAGTGAACCAAACCAACCAACCCTCCGGGATCCTTCAATTGGTAACAGATTCATGAAGGGAGATGAAGGCACTCATTGGGAAGTCGGCTGACCCCCGCGACCCACTAAATAAGCACGGAACCCATTCCTCTGAGAAAATGTGCCGCGTCAGCGTCGGGAAAGCACCGCGATCCTCGACTGTGCCGCGATAGTACCGCAGCAGCTCCGCGTTAGAACCACGCCGGCTCCGCGAGGATGCAGAAGTGAACACGCGTGGAGTACGATGCACTGTCCTGTGTGGAAAAACGAAATTGTCGCCGGTTCAATATACCGGTTTTGGTGTAAGGTTTGAGGTGCATTCCGTATTTCCTTGTGCGCAAAAGCGGCGGTAACCTCTGTCCTTATCAGACAAATGAAGTAACGACCGCAGGTGCGAATTTTTGTTCTTACAATTAGACCCCCTCTAGTGGTCTTATAAATCTTAAATAACTTCATATCAGACACTCTCCCGAAGCCGTTGCGGAGTTATCGCGGAGCACAAGTGGTACTGTCGGGTCCCGGCTACGGCTCGGCGGTAGTGCCGCCGCAGCTCCGCGATAGTGCCGCTACGGTGCCTGTACGCGCCAAAGCTGCACTATCGCGCAGCCGCAACGGCAATTTCTCTCAGAGTCAAGCTTCTACGAATACGACGTCGAATTATGCTGCGCATCCCAATAGGGGTTCAGGAGGCCGATTCCTAATCTCTATTTTATAGTGGATAATCTTACCCAGAGGTTTATCGTTGACGAATCTCTCAGATGTAACGCAAAGCAGTCAGGTGAAAGGAAAACTGCAATGTGACTCTATAC
Organism: Aplectana chamaeleonis; assembly: GCA_029168955.1. Taxonomy (NCBI): domain Eukaryota; kingdom Metazoa; phylum Nematoda; class Chromadorea; order Rhabditida; family Cosmocercidae; genus Aplectana; species Aplectana chamaeleonis. The sequence goes on from JAPDOI010000211.1 coordinate 598,865, forward strand.
TATCAATTATAAGCCATTAATACTACTTAACGCTCACTATTCATACCCGATCCCCAAGCGTACCCGTTTTGGTGGAGCGGGGTCATGTTGGCTCCAACTGTGCCATGTACGCAAAATTCTAAATACGTGTTTTAATTCACTGCAACGCAGATGGCACAGAATTCAGTTAAGATGAAGCGCCAAGAAAATGATGGTGAGCCTATGAGGCAGAAGATAAATAAATCTGCCACATAAATCTATATATATATATATATATATATATATATATATATATATATATATATATATATATATATATATATATATATATATATATATATATATATATATATATATATATATATATATATATATATATATATATATATATATATATATATATATATATATATATATATATATATATATATATATATATATATATATATATATATATATATATATATAGGCTTGCCTATGTAGTCAAAAAAACAATGCTCAAAACAACCGCGAAATACGATAATTGTAAAATAATTGTACGATCAGCCAGCTCAATTTTTTCTCGAATGAAAAATTTTGACGTAAAGTTGGAAGGAACGGAATGATTTCCACCAAGGTTCTCAAAAATGGGTATTGTTCTGTTGATGAAAAAGTGACGCCTGCAGTTGAGGTTAGATGTGTAACGATGGAGTTTGATGGGGCCACCCCTAGTGGTTGACTCTCTCGTTGTCACAAGGTCCTCAGGTTTAAGACCGAAATCTACGCCAAACAGGATCTTGTGAAGAAGAAGTAAGTCTTTCTCTACTCTTCTGAGGGATAACGGTTTCAAATTAAATAGCTCATTTCTCTGCACGGAATCGTGTATGCGGCCATAAACGAAACCATGCATCCTAATAATCAATTTACTTGTGAAGTTGCTTTGGTCTTTCTCCCAACAGTTGATGTCCTTCACTTTGTAGGGATCAAACACCGGCGTGCCATATTCAAGAATTGGCCTCACGGTTACGGGGCAACTCACAAGTGAATACGGCTGTCCCCTTAGTCTCTGCCCGCAGCGAGACGAGCAGGGTATTCCACGGTCCTGCTACCAATGCGATGGCTTTGCGGGCATGGTGGAGGTTCGCTTGCAGTGATCGTGCGCTTTTGCACAAAGGTCC